>CM042990.1:4954195-5627767 GCA_023678885.1 Pogostemon cablin
GACAATTAGCAAAAATTGCACTATTCATATCATGTGAGACCATGAACTGATTGTAAATCAGATGAAGAAAAATAATACTCCCTCCGACCCCAAAATACCTGCACACTTTCCTTTTTTGGTCCGTCCCAAAATAATTTGCATACCCCAAAAATGAAAACAACACACAATATCAAACTCTTACAACAATATTACAAAATGCTACCTTTTTACGCACAGTTTAGTCAAAGTCAACTATATTTTACACTTTATTCAATTAAATTACCCAAAAAAACCCTACTTTCTCTTACATCATTGCACAAAAAGTCATTTTTCAACAGCGTGCCAGTCACAGTGTGCAAGTATTTTGGGGACAGAGGGAGTATTTGGCTTTAGACCTTGAAAGAAGACCAGCCAGGAAAATTTAATTGAAGTATCTCATTTAAACTGTTAGGCATATACATGATAACATGGAGGAAGTTCAAGGGTATTGGTATGAGAATTGATTTCAGGAAAGAGAGGAATGGTGGTTTTCATAAAGTGGGAAAACAAAATAATGTGGGGGAATGGTTTCCCTATACCAAGCACTAACTTTGATTCCTTTCCTATTCCCTACTCCCCATTCCCCTCTACCAAGCACCCTGTGAAAGAATGATGAAAATGTACATAGACACTGAAGTTGATAATGGGTCACATAGCTGCAGAATCATTAGTTTGCTTCACCCTATCCATGACACAAATCCTGGTGCAGATGGTGAGCCACAAAAATTAGAGGAAATACAAATGGACACATTAAGATGTTTATGCATGAGATTATGAATGTGTGTGCAAAAGAACATTAAATTGGGCAGATCAGCCACTGTGGTGAAATTTTAGATACTGGGAAATCTTTCAGCCTACAATGTCACAATACTTATAGCAGCACAAGAAGATAGCATATATGATTTAAACAAAACAAGTAAAATTATAAAGTGATAAGAATATAGTAACCTCATCACTTGGGAAAACAAATGTAGATGGCCTCAAGTTGTGGTAATCCTTTAAACAACTCAGAGGCTTGAAACCTAGGAGACGCAGATGCCCAGTAGAAACCATCTTGATTTTCAAAATATCATCCGCTGAGAACATGATTTTCTCACTAGCATTTAAAACCAAGTCATTAAATAAATAAAGCTACCAAACAAAATATATGTTAACAAGATGGCACGTATCAACAATAATAAAATCAGAGGAGCTATGTTGAATATTGCCAAAATTAAAAAAGAACAAATGCCCTGATGTGTATCAACTGTCAAAAAGTCTAATACGTGTACATTTCCCTTTATCAATTGTTAAGAGGAAATTCACTAATAAAATGTTTAGATGTTGTTAGATATTACTTAATACATCATGAAAACAACATTGTGGACATCCCATTATTAAATTCAACAGAAGTTACGAATCAACCGCTTCAAATGGTGCTCAAGATCGAAATGAAGTACATGGAATTTCAAAATAGAAGTTCCTTGATATTTGATAGTGATCAACAAATAATGCTGGTAAATACAGGCATAAAAGTATAATTAAATAGAATCAGTCAAATCTACCATCATAAAGTAAATATTATAACTCTAAAAACCCATGAGCTATATTCTCAAGGCCTAAGAGTTAAGATAATAATTCACACTTCTCAAAATAGAGTAATCTCACTCTTTGTAAGTCTGAAAATATTTTGGAGGCTCCTGAAGAAGAGCACCAGTGTCCATACAGAAGAAATATCTTTCTGCCTGTAAACGCATATTGTACAAATTAGTTCAGAACTATAAGCTTCAGAAACACCATGACTCTTTCAAGTGGAAACGACATTATACAAGTCTTAACACTAATGAAAAGAAATTCAAACTGAGCACCGCTAAAACCTTTAAAGGAAGGTTAGAGACTGAATCCAGCCATGTAATAGCCCCTGAAATCAAAAGAAGAAATTAGAGATGCCTTAAATTGAAGGAAAGACTAAAGAAACATATAGACCCAAAACATACCAAGAGTGGTTGGACGGACTAAGGCATAACTATTTAGTTCAATGGATATGCCATTGGCAATTATGAAGTTGATTCTTCGAACTTTGCGCTTTTTGAACATACGCTTCCTCAGTTGGTCTTTCATGTCTTCAAATCTAATGATAAAGGACTTAATAAAGATGATAAGGAAAAATAGAGTAAAAAAGGAAAACATATCGAGCATACCCCTCAATCATATCAGTATCCATTAGTCCATTGACATAGTAAAATGAAAAACCCTTGGTGTTCAAAGTATAACGTTGCATGTCGGAGAAATGAGTACTACTATAAATGTACATGAGCTTCCACTTACTTTACCTTGGGTGAAATATAAAAGAGCATAAAAATATAAATGGCTAAATTACTAAAAGAGCATACTCATATGAGACGTCATTTTTTCCAAAAATACTAATTGCATGGTACAGTAAGAAGAAATACTGATATAGTATTCGGGATATTCTTAACGGCATTGATAAGTACCACAAACCTTACTATCCAATACATAATGATTCAATATCTTACAGAAGGCTTGACATCTTAACAAGCTCTTTATGTTGTTATGGGGGCGCTTGCAACAGATTTAAACAGTGAAAAACACTTATATAATTCAAAAGCTGTGAGAAAGGGGCTTTTGAAAATAAGTAATAATGCCTACCCCCCCCCCACCCACCCACCCCACCCCAAAAAAAAAAAAAAAAAAAGCCATTGCAAACAACCTCTACGAATAATTAAGACATGTACTTCCAATTCCATGTATTTTTCCAGAGCAAAGGAGTGGGTTGATCTGTCCTACAATCTTTCAGTTCAATCCTCTCTATGAAATGGAACAAGAATGAACGAATAGAAATAATTCTTTAAGCATATGTAAAATAAAAAAAGACACAAGTTTACAGGTTTTTTCTCTTGGGAAAGATTTTATCAAAAATTTGGAAAATTAGCAGAGCGGAACCGAGTAATGATATTCAAACCTCTCTCCCACTAAGGCCTTAAACTCAGCCAGATCCTTTCCCTCCAGTCCCAGAAAGTCCTGAACATATGACAAGCTGAATCAGATATAAACACATGTATGTATATGTAAGTGAACACTTCATAAGCATTAAGCATGACGTACAGCATAAAAAATGGACATATTGAAGTCATCATCTGATCTACTCAAGGGGAGGAGTTCAATTGAGATTCCAAGATCTTGAGCATCCTGAAAAAAGAATCAATTCATGTTTTCACAATTCTATTTATGCCCAAAATGCTGAGAGTTGGCATAATTCAAACTTCAAGAACTTTCTAGCTGTAAGAAGACAACAGTGGTGCATTTGCATGAGGAGGCATTACTTTGGCTCGCTGTACTATTGTTCTCATCATATCCATTTTTGTCATTCCCATTATATTCCCGAAAGGATCATCTTCATTTGTAAATAACAAAATCCTTTTGTCAGCTGTTTTTGCAGACCTGATATTAGAACATGAACATCACCACCAAGATCTCAGTTAAATATACAGCCAAACTAAACAGAGCTTTAGGCAACTATCTAGATTTCATGATCTGTGTAATAAAATAAATAACCCATACCCTTTCCGTAGCAGTGCTTGAGCAACCCAAAGAGCATTGTAAAGAGTATTATCCCGAGTTCCAGACAAGATGCCATATTTGCTCCCAATTTGTTTGCTAAATGTCTCTGATATGACAAAGCATCATGTAAAAGAAACGGGCTAAAAAACATAATTTATTCATAGCATGGAGAACACTGATCATAAAAAAGCTACTCAATCAATGGGAATTTAATGGTCATTATGTTTTCTAAATTACGTAAAAGAATCTCACAAGTAAAAGAGCTGATTAGAAATTTTATGTAACAGATTGTGTAAGAAATGAGATCACATCAACATTGAGAAAATTAATAAAAATTTCCAGTTAAATAATGTGGCTTCACACTGGAAGTAGTCATGATTATTAGCTCATGTTGAAGTCTTCTCATCAATTCATAGAAAAAAAAAAGGTAAGCAAATTATGGTCTCATGTGTAGGCTTCCATGCAGCAATAATGGTCAGGTAAATTTACGATTTGAGTAGGATATTTCAAATAATAAATTAATATAAATGTAAATGTTACGATAAGGATAATGATCAGATAGTGCATAATTGAAAACAAATTACCCATATATCAAGGCCAATTTAATAGAACATTGTAATTGACCATAATAGGCTGACTGATACTAACCTTGTATGCAGTCAAACTCTTTGATAAGCCTAGCTGTAGGCCTATCTAAATCCTCTCGTTCAGGAACATTAAAAACATATACGCCGCTTACATCCTGTAGATTCTTCTTTTCCCTCTACAAACCAAGCACGCATAACATAAAAGAGATTACTTGTAGATATCATAGCATAGAATTTATGCATTTCGGTCAATTAAAGATTGTAAAAATATAACTCAAACTTCATTAAGCTTAAAGTGTTGAAGAAGCATATTGCAACTTCATCATAAGACCTATTGATAATTTGAGTCCTCAAGGACACCAAAATGCTACGGACTGCAACTTCGAAGTGGCTGACTTCTTTCTGATCTTCCTGCAGACAATGACACATCGGGTCTACATCATTTATCCAGAGTAGATAAATATAAGGATAATCGTAGCAGTTTATGATAGATGATTCATTCTACTTTTATGTGTCTCTGCAGACAATAGATAAAAACAGTTGGTGAAATCTTTGAATGAGCAGAAGACTATTTGTTAATCAGAATGACTGGTGTCATTGCCAATCATTTCTGCATGTCACAACTCACAAATACAGAACAAAACACATTTATGAGAATTTTGACTGCCGGTGAAGCCTCGCATCCTCCCTCCCTCCAAAAGCAAAATTTCTCAAAAATTATGAGGCAAGATTAAGAAAAAAAAGATTAACCGAAGGACAAGTTGTGGAGAACATCTTGGGAGAAGCATCCACCAAATATACCAGCATCTCCTTTGTCGCATCTTTCTCCTGCACATTTTTACAAACAGTTTATCAGCACTAAAATGGTGTATTTTATAATTTCAGAACTTGGTAAAGAAAGGTTACTAAGCCCTTGAAAAATTTACAACCTGGTAGAGTTCAAACTCTGGGTCTTCATCGTCACGAAAAATGTCGTCGGGATCGATATCCATGGATGAAAAACCAGTAAAAGTCTGTCAACTAATGTTTGTACGAGACTTACAGAAGAAGACGACACTGCATTTTTTCCTCATTCTTTTGAAAATTTTTATTTGTATATTAGCCGATGACATTTAATATAATGTTGTCATAGACTCATAATGGACCGGGTATCGAACCGACATCCTCGGTTCGAAATTTAACAAAGGTGGGATGAGAGTACACATGTATTAGTAAAAAATGGAGTAAAAAATAAAGGGATTGAACTTTAAGTATGTGTAAACCGACATTACATCGTAAACTATGTGGTTCCTTCAAATTCTATGTATCTTAGGATGTTTAAATTAAGGGGTCCACATGGTTTATAATGATTTATCATATAAATTCGATTTATAAGAGATTAACTCGAACTTTAATTAGTAAAAATATAATCGAATTGATAATATTTTGATTCGTTCACATTTTGTATTATGGAGGACCTAGAACCGACAATTATTCAATTATTTTCTTATAAAAATAAATCAAAATCTAAGGTGATATTTGAGAAATGAAATTGAGATTTTTTTTTCAAAATCTAATAATGAATAGTGATATATTTTTATTTTGGATTTTTTCTAAAACTAAGTTTTAATTTTATTTTAAATCAATGTGTAAATAATGATTAATTTACATAATAAAATAGATATAAAATAGATGAGAAATAAAGAGAAAAAATATAAAATGAGGAGAAAAAAAATGAAGTATATTGTGGATTGTATGGTTTGTAGGTGTATATATGAGTGCGGATCTTCTATGCCACTTTGATGTAATATTGTTTTGTGTGGGTGGCTTGCGTCCGGACGCACGGGAACACATTCCGTGCGCCTTTAGGAATTTAGTATCATGGGTGAGGGTACATTGCTTTGGTTTAAAGAGTATACACTTTAATTAATAAAAGGTACATCATTTTGTTCTAAAGGGTATACACTTTTCATTAATATTTTTTTTCTTTAGAAAATAAAGGATACACATTTTTATACTAAATGATATACAATTTAACACAAAATTCTAAAGGCGCACGGAGTGTTATCCATGCGCCCAGATACACACAATAATTTTCTTTAGAAAATAAAGGGTACACATTTGTATATTAAAAACAGAATTTGATCTGTGCGCACGGTTCACAGAAGTTTTTGCCAAAACACCACCAAATCCTGGTTTTTAAATCCTGGTTTTACATAATTCATTATCAGTTCAAATTTAAAATTAAGGATAAAAAGATAAAAAGTATCATTTAAATCTATCCACTAAGGAGAATATTTCTGCAAACAAGTGTATATATATGATCTCGCTAAGTGTATACTTTTATGAGAAATAATTGTGTGAATTGAGTTCAATTTGTACTCTAATTTTATTGAAATTAATACATGAAATTTTTTTCTTTTTGAGTAACAAACTATTACATTTCTAAATAAAGAATATTACTCCCGAACTATAATATATTATGATTTTTTATATTTTTTATGTAAAAGTGTAATATTTTCATTTAATATAGTAATAGTTTATTTCTTTAAAAAATAATTTTTTATATACTCTACTATAAAATAATTTTATAAAAATAAAATTTGAGGATCACTTATTGAGTTTTAGAGAGTAATGTAGTATTTTTAAGTAATAAATCAATAATAAAATATATTATGTGGGTAAGGAGAGAATAGATAAAATTATAATTAAGATAAATTTTAGGGATTAGAATGAATGTAATGTTTTTTTTAGTAGTGAATCTTAATATGAGATAGACGAAATGAAAAATGTAAAATTTAACTTGGTGTATAAATTACGTTTACCGTCTACAAACTAATATTAATAAATGTAACTTTTAGTTACTTTTGAAATACTAAGTACATTTTTTTTATGATAGGAGTAATAAATAAATTGTAAAATGTGTAATGCTGTGTCAATTTAAGGCTGTTAAACGAGTCGAACGAGTATTGTATTCTTGAGCTCGGTTTGAATAGAAAATGAGCTTATCACGAGCTTGAGCTCGAACGAGTAATTCTCGAGTCGAGCTTTTCGAGCCTTCTCGAGCCCTTATTATATTAATTTATTATTATATTTAATAATAATTAATATAATATAATATAATTAATTATCATTATTACTGTCGATCTTATCGAGACGAGTCTAGTTTGACTCGTTAACAAAACGAGCATAAGACTAAGCTCGAACTCGAGCTCGAGTAAGCACGAGTCGAGTTGAGCTTTAATGAGCCGAGTCGAGCTTTCGAGCTACTTGTTTCGTTTAACAGGGCTATGTGTCATCCTTAATATTAGGACACCGAGAATAAGAGAGAGAAATCACTATTTCTCTCTAATTAACAGTATTAAGTGCTCAATTAATGAAAACTGTCGTATAGTATTTGAAAATTGAAAAGGATCAACCTCTCCAGTTAACGGTGTTAAGTGCTCAACTAAAGAAAACTGTCATAATATTTGAAAATTGAAAAGGATCAACCTTGATGCATAATTTAAGAAACTCACTTCATTCTTCCATATAAAAAGGAAACATTGAATATTGCAGAATCCCAATCAAAATTGAAGCAAACATACTGAACAATGTTTTCTATTTTCATGTTCTATATCAAACATATACAAAATTGAAGATAGAGAGGAAAACAAGATTTAAAATAATAATAATGAAAAGTTGAACATGTATCTTCTATTAAGTAAACAAGAAAAAAAAAGTAAGTTTCAATCTTCGTTTATGTTCGGTTGTTATTTTTCATGATGATTTGTTTAATATATCCTACATATCTTATTCAATTTGAATATAGATGTGAATGTTGTTTGACAAAATTCTTGGAAAAACAATTCTAATGATGTTAATTAGATAATTTGACTATTTTTTTATTTAATGAATTACATGATTATTAAAGATATAAATTAACAATCACTAAATTCGTGAGCAGGTGATCCGAAGCATAATTTTTTCTATAACAAATAAATCAATAACTGTCCATAGATTAATTAAAATAATTAAAAATTAAAAAAATATAAAATAATTATATTCTAAAATTTAACCTATCAATTATAGATGCACTAAGTACCTTTGCACTATAGAATAATAATTCATAAACAAATGGTTATATTAATATTTTTATCTATCTCTATAACTAATTGAAAAGAAAAAATTCAGTCAATTAGTTAAGAGGGAGATTTACGTTTTATAAACCATATAAGAATATTAAAATAAAAAAAATTGAGTCTTTCCTAATAAACGATGATTTTCATAAATTATGGACTTTAACATTTTTAATTGGGAGAGTTGGGGGTTTCTCGTATCTTAGGTGTCGTCAATTAGTGAATATAGAGAATTTGAAGATTATGTATTAAATGTCATTTTCTATGAATTAAATGTCGCATTCTTTGTTATGTTTATTGCATGGATTAAAAACAAACTTTGGACTACGGTTTATCTGATATGAAAAAAAAAAAAAATGGTGTACCCCACCATTAGGGGCCCCCACCGCCCCTGCCCTGGGGATTGGTGGAGGAGGTAAATCGCAGGATGTGGGCCCCCACCGCCCCTGCCCTGGGGATTGGTGGAGGAGGTAAATCGCAGGATGTGCCTCAAGTGGCTTATAGAGAGGGCTCACTGTTAAACTTGTGCTTGCAAGGGGCCAAATCCATGCCAAAGGCAGGATTCGAACCCCCACCCTGCAGCAACCAAGCTCAGCTGGAAGGCCTTTCCACCCTCCCCTCTACCACTTGAGCTATGCCCTGGGGGCACGGTTTATCTGATATGTCCATATAAGATGGAGTATTTAGTATCCCTGCTTCATTGAAGGTAAGAAATACCCTGAAACAGGGGGTTCTTTCTCCCACAAAACAACCATTAGAGTGAGAGAGAGAGAAAATGGGTGGTTCAGAAAAACAGCATCACATAGTGATGCTTCCCGCCATGGCTCACGGCCATCTGATACCATTTTTAGCCTTGGCCAAACAAATTTCCCAAACATTCCACTTCAAAATCACCATCGCCGCCACGCCGCTCAACGTCCGATACCTCCAAACCGCCATAGCCAACACCTCCCACTCCTCCCACATCCACTTCTCCCCCCTCCCCTACAATAGCTCCGACCACGGCCTCCCGCCGAACATCGAGAACACGGAGGCCTTACCCCTCGGCCAAGTCGCCGTCTTCTTCCAGTCCACCACTTCCCTCCGCCTCCCCCTCCAAACCCTCATCCACCGCATCTCCGCCGAAGACGGCTCCCCTCCACTCTGCCTAATCTCCGATGTCTTCATGGGCTGGGCTAACGACGTCGCCCTATCCTGCGGCACCGTTAATCTCACATTCACCACCGGCGGCGCGTACGGCACCGCCGCTTATGTGTCTCTCTGGGAGCATCTCCCCCACCGCCGCAGCAACAATGATGAGTTCAATCTTCCTGGATTTCCCGATTCCCACACTTTCCACACCAGTCAGCTGCATCAGTATCTCAGAGTTGCAGATGGAACTGATCCGTGGTCGAGATTCTTCCAACCTCAAATTGCTAACTCCAAAAAGTCCCTCGGGTGGTTGTGCAACACCGCCGCCGAGATGGAACCTTTAGGGTTGGATATTCTGAAAAAGTACACAAATCTCCCAATCTGGTGCATTGGCCCCCTTCTCCCCCCTGCAATATTGGCCGGAAAATCCTCTCGCGTAATAGGGCAACACACCGGCAGAGAGCCCGGAATTTCGCCGGAGAAATGCTTACGGTGGTTGGATTCGTGCCCTAAAAGCTCTGTTCTGTACATATCCTTCGGTTCCCAAAATTCAATTAGCCCTAATCAGATGATGGCGCTGGCGGAGGGTTTGGAGGACAGTGGAAAGCCTTTCATCTGGGTAATCAGACCTCCCACCGGATTCGACATCAGAGGTGAGTTCAAATCGGAATGGCTTCCGGATGGATTCGAAGAGAGGAACAGTCAGGGATTGGTGGTGCTGGGATGGGCGCCGCAGCTGGAGATCCTATGCCACGAATCGACGGCTGCGTTTGTGAGCCACTGTGGGTGGAATTCGATTGCGGAGAGCTTGAGCCAGGGGGTGCCGATGATCGGGTGGCCGTTGGCGGCGGAGCAAGGGTACAACGCGAAGATGCTGGTGGAGGAGATGGGGGTTTGCGTGGAATTAACGAGGGGAACGCAGAGCAGCATTAGTAGAGAAGATGTGAGGACAGTGATCGAGACGGTGATCGGCGGTGGAGATAAAGCGGCGGAGATGAAGAAGAAAGCGGGTGAAATTGGAGCGGTGATTAGAGCAGCATTGAGTGAGGATGAAGGATCTTCAATGAAAGCCATGAATGATTTCGTATCTGCTGTTCTATCCGCCAAGTCAGCCATTGATGATTAGCTTCAAGCTTCAATTCAATGACGCGTGACTTGTTAATCCACAATTTAAAATATGGGCTTATTCCAAATAAAAAAATCTTTATTAAAAAATATGTGGTTCTTAAATAACACAAAAATACGCATATTTTCGACATACACACCACACTTGCAATCGTAGATAGGTGATATAGTTTCACATGACATCATCTTATATTTTTTAAAATGATTATTAATTTTGTTATAAAATATTACTTTAGTATAAAATGTTAGTATTACTTTCCATTTTTAATATTTACAAAGACTTGTATGAGATCGTTTTGCATAAGCTTACGTGAAACGTATAAAAAATGATAGTATTGTTGATGGTCGTTTTTAGCGGGTTATATTAAGATTAATGAATAACTGAACACTAAAACGGACACATCAAACAAGTAATTTTCTCCGTCGCCCCATAAAATTGGTGTCCCTTTCCTTTATTATTGATGTTGATATTCCAAGTTCCATGAAGGAACGTTATATAGTAGAGAGAGAAGTACAAGTGAGTTTCTAGAGAGATAAAGTAGAATGGAGAAGATGATGTTGAAGTGGAGTGCCAACCAAGTCTTCTGTGAGCCCAAGTATCGTCCCTTCTTGCAGATGCATTCCTTGTCTTTATGGGAGATATTTTGTGGATGATCCCTCTTTGATTTACCAACTGTTGCCACGTGTCGTCCAATGGAATCGTATCTGTAAGAAGGTACGATAAGATCCTGACAAACTATCTCCATGCAGAACCCGTATCTTCCTATGGTCGGAGAACCCGTATCTTCCTATGGTCGGCCATAATACTAATGGGCTGATGAGCTGATAGTTGATGGCCTGATGATTAGCGCCGAGGCCGAGACCTTTCCTTGGTGTCGGCTTCTTCCATCTTCTGCCTTCTGCCCAGTCAGCCGAGGTCTTATCCTCGGTGGTCGGCTCCTTCTGCCTTTTGCCCCGTCAGCGTGTGTTCAAATCTCACTTTTGTCCTTAGCCTCAACTTATCTCTCGAGTTGGACCGCGCGTATAAGTCACGCCTTATATGGGTATAAACACCCATAACATTAGCTCCGAGGTTGCTTCTTGTGTGAAACTACAAGGAGCAATATCGAACCTGAGCTTTAAAATTCCATCGGCCTCGTTAAAAACCTCCATACGAGAAAACCCAGTGGGAAAAACTAGTAGGAAAAATAGTACCATAAGAACCTTAGAACTCTGATGTAGAATGAGCTCCTCTATCTGCTTATCTGTCAGTATGAATGTCGAACGTGTAGTGATGAGAAATCTTTTCTTCATACCCTCTCTTCTTTGTTCGATCGTTGATTTCAACCTCGTGGAATTAGCATATTCTTCCATACTTTAATCAATCGAGTTATTTAGTTTGACTTTTCTTCTTCAGCCTCCGAGGTTTAGTACTGGTCTTATCTTCAGCCCTCGAGTTCTCGAGATGGAGTGTCGGGTTCTAAAACTCTCTCTGCAGTGTGATTGGCCTTTCATCTTCAGACATCGGTCTGATTTTCCTCTACGCTTTGACAGACCGAGCTATTCTTCTTCGAGGTGTTTCATCGGCTATTCATCCCGTATATTTCTTCAGTTTAGCATCGACATTTGCCTGTGATGTTTTTGCTTGTATCTTCATCGGTTCAGCATTCTTGTTTCCACATCACCCAAATATGTTTCTCTCTACTTTTCTTTGAGTGTTGCGATTTTCTTCTCCTTGATTTTAGATTCCATCCATGCTCTAAACAGCTGAGCTATTTCCTCCCATTTATGTTGAGATCCGAACTTCATCCCCCGAAGTGTACACACGGGTTCTGAAATTTTTATTTTCTTTCCATCCTGCAAAACTGAGTTAATTGTAATAACTTTAACATAATTCCAACTCACTTGATTTGGAAAGATCATGCCGATTTGATCCCATTTGATTTTAGCCACTCCATTTAGTTTCAACCTTTGAAGGGCCAACCGTTCCTATTTGAGATTATTCATATTGTGAGCCCCCGAGCTATTCCGGCCTTTGAATGGTCGATCGTTCTGTTTGAGTATTTGAGTCAAACGCTCTGACCGATCGAGCTATTTCTCTTCATGGAGAGATTGCCGATATAATCCCATTTATTTATAACCACTCCTTTTGAGTATTTGAGCGAAATACTCTAACCAACCGAACTCTCTCCCCTCATAAAGAGATTATTCACATTGTGAGCCCCCGAGCTACGTTTATTATTCATATTGCGAGCCCCCGAGCTACATCTCCATTTGAATATTTTGATTAAAACACTCTAACCAACCGAGCTATCTCTAATCATAGAGCGATTATTTACAAGCCCTCGAGCTATACTTGCAAGCCATGCCTTGCAGTTTTACTGATTCTTATGCCAATGATGATGTTAATGATGATGCATATGATAATGATGATATGATGATGCTGATGAGTATGTTTTTGAGTCGTGACTCACCCTTTTATTGACACTTAGCCTTTTTTTTCGAGTTGTAATTCGCCTTTTCACATGTAGGCTGAGGATAAGACCATATCCTCATCTCCGCATTTTTTTGGACCGATATACGACCTCATATTCCACCATAATTTTCCATAAAATCCGATATCAACATAAATTCTAATACCATAATTTTTCATACCGATACCATAATTCCACCAATTTCAATACCATAATTTTACATAAAACCCGATATCATAATTCCACAAATTTCCATACCATAATTTTCCATATCGATATCATAGTTTCAGAAATATCGATATCGAAGTAAATTTCAATACCATAATTTTCGCCAATACAGATATCATAATAATTCCACCAATATTGATACCGAAATAAATTCTCAAATACCGATACCATAATAATTCCACAAATACCGATACTGAAATAAATTTCAATACCATAATTTTCGCAAATACCGATATCATAATTCCACCGAAGTAAATTTTAATACCATAATTTTTGCCAATACCGATACCATAATAATTCCACCAATACCGATACTGAATAAATTCCCAAATACTGATACCATAGTAATTCCACCAATACCGATACTGAAATAAATTTTAATACCATAATTTTTGCAAATACCGATATCATAATTCCACCAATACCGATACTGAAATAAATTTTCAAATATCGATACCATAATAATTTCACCAATACCAATACCGATACCGAAATAAATTTCAATATCATAATTTTCACAAATACCGATACCATAGTTCCACCAATACTGATATCGAAATAAATTTCCAAATACCGATACCATAATAATTTCACCAATACCGAAACTAAAATAATTTTCAAATATCGATACCATAATAATTCCAATATCATAATTTTCACAAATACCGATACCATAATTTCCATGAATTTCCAAATACTGATACCATAATTTCACCAATTTCAATATCACAATTTTTCATAAAATTTGATACCGATACCATAATTTTCCATACCGTAATTTTCCTTACCGATACCATGATTCCACCAATTCCAATACCGATGCCATAATTTTCCAAAAATTCCCGTACATTATTTCCATAAAATTCCGATGCAAGACCGATACCGATATCAGTTTTTTTAACGCTCTAACCAACTGAGCTACTCCAACCAACCTTTTCGTTGTAGCATCTTTTAGCAGCATAAGTTGTTACTCAACTGCCTTGTAAGAAACCCAACTTTTTATATCTTTGAAGATTGAAACCGAGCCTAAGCTAGCAAGAGCCGACCCTTCCTCTTTTTTTTTTCTTTTTATCGATTCTGATATTAAGTTCTTTCCTTAGCCTCTGATTTGTGTATTCTTCTCTCTTTTCCTCTGTTTACGCGCTAACCAATTGCACCACCATCAGATAGGATTGCCCTTGTTTTTTTTCTTTTTCACGCTCCGAGGACAGTGTATCCGAACATCTTATAGGTATGGGGACAGAATATCTGATCTCCAATGGATGAGGTCGGATTTTCATTTCAATCCACATCCTTGCTTTTACATGATCTTCGCTGACCTCCGAGGTAAGAGGGCAGAACATACGACCGCGATGGATGGATGGAGTTGGGTTTCTCTTTCCATTGATGGATAGACGGATGGATGAGGTTGGATTTCTCTTTCAATCCGCGCTGTAACCGACCGAGCTAACTGTTTCTTTCTTGAAGAAGATTACATGACCTCTAGCCGAGGTAAAAATTAGAACATGATGGATAGATGAGGTTGGATTTTCCTTTTAATCCATGCTCTGACCGATTGCTGCTTTCTTCCTTGGAGTAAGATGCAGAAAATTCGAGCTACGATAGGTGGATGAGGTTGGATTTTCTTACATCCTATCTTTCTTGCATGTATCCGTTGAGATCTTCTCGGCATAGGCTCTAGCCGATTGATCTAATCACTCACACCATGCGATTTCTTTTCAGTTTGAATCTTATCAGTTAATAACCGACGCTCTAACCAACTGAGCTATATTTCCACAATCATTTTCTTTTCTTCAATTCTTCTTTCTTAGATCATCCACGCGCCGCGCCCTTGGCCCTCGGCCTCTGCCTTGGTTTTTTTTAATTCAGCTTCTTCATTTCGCGTGACTTCTTTGTTTGTCAAATCTTGACAGTTAATAAGCAACACTCTAACCAACTGAGCTATTTCTCATACCTTCTTACATTACTCCTTACACGGTATCATGTAAGAATTGGATTCTCACGGTACCAACTGTTGAATTCTTTTTTTTCTTCCATTTGAAAACACGTGTTCTTCATACCCGAGCTGATGGAGACCTCGGCCTCTACATCTTCAGCTGACGGAGACCTCGGTCTCTACATCCTCAACTGGAATCTTTATTTCTCATGTGAGACTTTATCCACTACACGCTCTAACCAACTGAGCTATATACCGACAGGTTTCTTTCTTTTTGTATTGACGAATCTCTACCCTCGGGCTTATGCATTTGCTTCTCCTCGAGAATTTAATGTCAACTCTTTTTCATAATGGCTACTCCCCTTCGGCTGCCCACTTCAACCACGGTTGTTCAGTCGCCGGGTGTTTCAAAATCCGTCTTTCCTATTTTCTCATGAAGTTTACATCTTTCCTACTACACTCCTACGCTCTAACGAACTGAGCTACTTTTGCCAAATATTGTTCTTATTCTTATTTTCCTTCTTTCTTCTGACCTCGGCCATGAAAGGAGTGTAAAAGACTGATCTCAAATTCTTCTTTTAAGCCATGAATTTTCAAAAAAAAATTGCGGCCTCTTCCTTTCCTTCTTTATTCTTGACAGATTCAACATTAGATCAGAATCCACTATTGAACTGTTTTTCTTTCTGCTTTGATATAGCCTCCATTATACTTGTTGGATTAACAGTTCTAACCAACTGAATGATAGAGGTTGGGTGGAACCGGGAAATTCAACCTGCCTCGCTTTCTTTCTTTTTCTTTTTCTTTTTCTTCGCTGAAAGATACGATATCAGTTAGCTTACTCAAATTCTCAACATGCTTTTAACTGGTACGCTCTCCCAACCGAGCTATGTTAATTCTTTCCGACTTCTTCTCCCCTATTTAATTTCAAATATGGCTAATAGCAACACTCTAATCAACGAAGCTACCCTTTTGCGCCAATATATCTTTATGGCTAATAGCAACGTTCTAATCAACGAAGCTACCCTTTGCCAATATGGATCTTCGATGGATGAGGTTCAGTCCACGCTCTAATCCACTGAGCTAACTTTTTTTCTTTTATATGGATCTTCGCTCCTTCATTCCCGTTGGATTGGATTTAGACTTTTTATTCTTTGCTGAATCGGCCATCAGACACTCTACCTTATGAGCTATCCCTTTTCCTTTCTTATTTCTTCATCTTCACTTCTTGGCTAATTTATCTCTTCATGAAAGGTCAACCATTATCTGTTCTAACTGACTATGGTGGAGCATCAACCCTACACTACAGGTGGAGCCTCAGCTTTTACACCTCGGGCGGAACATCAGTTATGACACCTCATCTTCTACACTTCAGTTGGGTGGAGTCTTCATTTCTACATCTCATACGGGTGGAGCCTCAGCTTTTACACCTCATACGGATGGAACGTGCCTCTACACCTCAGCTGATGGAGCCTCATTTTCTCATCCCATCTGTATGTAACCAAACTCCACGCTCTAACCCACCGAGCTATCTCATTTCTCTTCTTAATTTCTCATCTTCCTTATTTTTTCTGACCATTTTCCTTTCTTATAGGTATTGAACACTGATCTTCTCTTTTTTTTTTCTTTTTCTTGCACCAGTTCAGCTCGGTTGGATCTTCCTTCTTATCTGTACCCACGTGGGATTGGACACGTCATTCTTTTCTACTTTTCTTAATTTCTTTTCTCATCCCGACATGTTTACAGTTGATGAGAAGAACACGCTCTAACCAACTAAGCTACAAATCATATCCTTCATATCTTCCTTCAACTTCAGACCGTTGGACATTCTTTCTTTCATACAGGCATCTTCGTCTTGGCCTCGACACCGTTTTTTTTCTTTTTTCCTTTTTTACGCCTATTTATGCTTTTCTCTCCCTTTCTTTTCCCTTCACACGCTCTAACCAACCGAGCTACACATCATATGGGGTCAGTCTCTTCCCTCGGTCTCGGCATTGCAGGGTTGGCCTCTTCCCTCGGCCTTTTTTTTTTGCCACGCGGGATTTTCTTTTCTTATCTCATACAGATCTCATCCTGACAGTTGAGGAGAAAAACATGCTCTAACCAACTGAGCTACAAATCAAATCTTAGTTGAACCCAAACTTGCGATTCACCTCGGCCTCGGCTTTCTTCACTGGATCTTCTGCCACGTGGGATTTTCTTTTCTTATCTCTTACAGATCTCATCCCGACAGTTGATGAGAAAAACACGCTATAACCAACTGAGCTAAAAATCAAATCTTAGTTGAACCCAAACTTGCGATTCTCTTTTCTTTAAATACCTTTTCTGTTTTCCAATCTCTCTTACAAGCCTCACCCCAACATGTTTACGGTTTACGCTCTAACCGACTGAGCTACAAATGAGATCTCAGTTGAACCCAAACCGACGCTTTGTCATCTGCTTTGGCCTCATTCATTATCATCCTCGGTCATTGGCTTCTACACCTCAACCGGGTAGAGTCTCTGTTTCTACATCTCACATTAGTGGAGCTTCAGCTTCTACACTTCATATGGATGGAACGTGCTTTTACACCTCAGCTGGGTGGAGCCTCATCTTCCTCGTCCAATCTGCACCACGCTCCACGCTGTAACTGATTGAGCTATCTCTTTTCCTTTCTCATTTTTTATTTAGCTTATTTTTTCAATCGTCTGACCAATTTCTTCCTTATTGGTATTATCGATTCTTTTTTTTTGCACATAAGTATGTGTCGGATGGACATTCTTCCTTTCTTATTTGTATCCACGTGGGATTGGCCTCAGTATCGGCATGTATTATGCTTTTTCTCATTCTGCTTCCGCCACGTGGATTTTCTTTTCTTATATCTTACAGATCTCATCCCGACAATTGATGAGAAAAACACGCTCTAACCCCAACTGAGATAAAAATAAAATCTTAGTTGAACCCAAACTTGCAATTCTTCTAGGCTAGACATTCTTTTCCTCTCAACAGTTAGTGAGAACACCTCTAACCAACCGATCTCCAAACCCTTTTTCCGCGATTTTTTTTAAACGTCTTTCTACTTCTCTTCGCTTTCCTTTCTCTTCTCACGCGCTAACCTACTGAGCTATACATCACATGGGTCAGCCTCTTCTCAAATATCATCAGCTTGGCACTTCGGCCTCGGTACTGCAACATGGGTCGCCTTTCCTTTCCCTTCTGCGTCGGCCTTAGACATGCTTCCTAATTGATGAGCGACACACGCTCTAACCGACTGAGCTATACATCGCATGGGTCAGCCTCTTCCCAAACATCCGTATGGGTCAGCCTCTTCCCAAACATCCTCGGTCTCGGCATTGCAGCGGTCTGCCTTTCCTTTCTCTTAAGCGTTGGTATTCACATGGGATTAGCATCGGCCTTTTTTTATCGGCTGGATCTTCCTTTCTTATTGGTATCAATGCCACGTCATTCTTTTCACACCCCGACATGTTTCGCTCTAATCAACTGAGCTACACCTCAGATCAACTTCTCTCCAAATATCATCGACATGGGTTGACCTCGGCCTCGGCAAGACCGCCTCGACCTCGGCTTGCGTCCATCTCTTTTTTTCTTTTCTTTTCCTTTCTCTTTACCGTGATGAGAAAAATACGCTCTAACCTACTAAGCTATACATCACATGGTGACGTTAGCCTCTTCCCAAACATCACCCACCTCGGCACTGCAAGGCACTGCAAGTTCGCCTTTCCTTTCTCTTCATACTTCGCCCTCGACCTCGGTCTCTGCCTCGGCATCGATTTTTTTTTATTTCCTTTCTGGCATAACCCCAACCTTTCTTCTTTCACGTTTAGCATCAAACTTGAAAAATATATAAAACATGCTTTCTGCTCCAGATTTAGCATAAAGCATACGCAACTCACACTTTCGCTTCGGATTTAGAATAACGCAGTAAGAAAATATGTAGGACATGCCATATTATGCTTATTTCATTTTTCTGCATTTTTTTATTTTGCAAATTTAAGGTTGGAGATTTTAACATTACCTAAAAGTCATCTCTTAAGATGAGTCATTCCTCTTCTACCCGTGAAGGACTTCGGCCTCTCATCTGGAGAGATGTGCTAAACCCCATCGGCCTCCTTCTTTCGATTATGAGCGACCCACGCTCTAACCAACTGAGCTATTCCAGCATTTTTCTTCTTTTCAAAGTGACACACGTTCTTCTTATTTCTTTCTTTTTTATCAGAAATACCGGTGCGGCCACTCCACAAATACAGCCGAAGCTCAATCTTATTGGCTGAATCGAGGGAGGTGAGGCGTATTCATGGATAATCGTCCGTCTTCTTTCATCAGGAGAATCGATATCGGTCACTCCATGAACACAGCCGAAGCTCAACCTTGTCAGCTGAACCGGAAGAGCTGAGGTGTATTCATGGATAATAGTTCGTACCGTCGATGAAACTACTTTGCAATTTCTTCCAGATCTAGTTCTTTTTGTGTCTTCTTTACCGGATATTATTTTCTTCCTTGGGTAACCGGGGTTACGCGCGCTAACCAACTGCACCACCAAGTTTTCTCATTCTTCTTCATTTTCAAGCTGAAGTAGAAGGCCTTGTAGAATACCTTCATGGAAGATGGTTATCAGCTTCTAGATCTCCACCCACCAAGTAAGATTAGGGAAGTTAGCTTGGTTTTCAAATGGAGAAATAAAATTTTTTAGAGTAGATGGTTGGATCTTTGAAACAGTGAAGTTTTGTGACCATATATCTCTTTGGTTTTAGAGAGAGAAAAACAGAATATTTGGATTTTTCGGGTTCTTTTAGAAAAAAAGAACAAGAATGGTGAGAACGAATGAACTCCGGTTGGCGACAGTGGCGAAGACGGAGAAAACTACAAAACGGACAAAGCGTTTCCCACAGACGGCGCCAGCTGTTAATGATCATTTTTAGCGGGTTAGATTAAGATTAACGAATAACGGAATACTAAAATGGACACATCAAACAAGTAATTTTCTCCGTCGCCCCATAAAATTGGTGCCCCTTTCCTTTATTATTGATATTGATATTCCAAGTTCCATGAATGAACGTTACACAGTAGAGAGAGAAGTACAAGTGGGTTTCTAGAGAGATAAAGTAGAATGGAGAAGATGATGTTGAAGTGGAGTGCCAACCAAGTTTTCTGTGAGCCCAAGTATCGTCCCTTCTTGCAGATGCCTTCCTTGTCTTTATAGGAGATATTTTGTGGATGGTCCCCCTTTGATTTACCAACTGTTACCACGTGTCCTCCAATGGAATCTTATCTGTAAGAAGGTACGATAAGATCCTGACAAACTATCTCCATGCAGAACCCGTGTCTTCCTATAATCGGCCATAATACTAATGGGCTGATGAGCTGATAGCTGATGGCCTGGTGATTAGCGCCGAGACCGAGACCTTTCCTCGGTGTCGGCTTCTTCCGTCTTCTGCCCAGTCTGCCGAGGTCTTATCCTCGGTGGTCGGCTCCTTCTGCCTTTTGCCCCGTCAGCGTGTGTTCAAATTTCACTCTTGTCCTTAGCCTCAACTTATCTCCCGAGTTGGACCGCGCGTATAAGTCACACCTTATATGGGGTATAAACACCCATAACAAGTATAAAAAGTGATAGCCAATTAATAAATTTACTTGCACATGAGGTTCTAATTTCAGAACGCATCAACTCCAAGTCTATAAATAATGTTTGTTTTGAAACCAATTCAATATCGATACACTCCCTCCATTACAGGTTTAAGTTTGCACCTTTTTTTTATTATTATTATTTTATTATTATTTCTGTTCCTTTTAATTTCAAGAGAAAAAACACAATCTTTCAGTCCAAAACTTAAAATATACACTTTATTAGTATATAACCCGTGTATTACGTGGGATAAAATTTTTTATTTTAAATAAATTATTTAATAAATATAAATATATTTATATATTTATGATAAAATATACACCCTTACATTATATATATATATATATATATATATATATATCAAATTTTTATTTTTTATTCAATATTATACAATGTACGGATATCATGTCAATCATAAATATATAAATATATTTATATTTATTATACTCTATTAAATTATGATAACATTTTAAAACTAATCCACTGATATTTATTTAATTATTTTTAGGATTAAATAAAGAAGACTTTTTTTAATAGAAAAAATATTATACTGAATTTTCATTAATAAGAAATTACTCTTTAATAATATGTATTAAGATATATTTTGGTAAAATCGTGTAAAAATCATCTACAAAATTGAAGTCTAAAAATTAATTATTTAATTTAATGCTTAACCAATAAAAGATGAACACCTATCATTTTTGCTTAAGAGAAACATATTCATTCTACACGTGCTAAATGAGGAAAGTACTTCCTATATATATATATACATATATATATATATATATATATATATATATATATATATATATATATATATATATATATATATATATATATATATAAATATAAAGATATTCACTATTGTTGTCACTTTTTAACACATTATAATACACTTTATACATTATTTATTATTTAAAAATATCATATTACCTTAAAAAGATAATAAAGTTAAATTAAAATATATATTTTTTATTTTTTTTTACAACATGGAGATGAACTTAATTTTTTTTTTTTTGAGAGATTTTTGCGTTTAAGTGCACGCAATAATTTGCCCAAGTAGATAATTATTTTAGAGCCTCCCTCTTATATATTAGGATGCATAGATATTAATTTGAATGAATTATAAATGAAGTAATACTCCATGACCTAAATTAAAGGGAGAAAATAGCCCATTTTGGTTTTTGGAGAGATGGCACACAAATTTTCCAAAAGCAAAAAGTAGTCCATGTGATGATGACTGGTGAGAAAGAGGCATCGCTTTCAAAGTAGGCATGTTATGTAGTTTGGAAAGTTGTCACGTAATAACTCCTGCTTCACACGCTCCACCACTTTCTTTTCCTAATTCCACCTCTTTGCGCCACGTGTTCAATTAGCTGTGTTTATTTCCTTGATCGTCATTATCATAGTATTCAGACAATTACGATGATGTAACGTGGGAGATAGATTTTGTGGAGTTTGAAAGAATCGTTTATGATAAGCATATAAAAATTGGGAAGTTACAACTTTCTTAAGATATGTTAGAAGGAGAAATATTGAGTGATTGAAGCAGGTGTCGTCCTTGACTTATAAAAAGAAACTCAGCCTTCGTTCAAGATGGATCCGATGACGTGAAAATAAGAAAAAAAAAAAACATTGATCATACACTGTAGAAATCGAAGGATAGAAACAATAGAAGAGGATAGCATATTCATAGTAGCAGTTAGAATCACGGAATATAGAAGGAGAGAGAAAAGGGAAATCGTATTTTCATTATTCAATTTCACAAATGAGAAGTTTAAAGAGAGAAGTATATAAGCTAATCATTGAGAAATATAACCCTATTATGTCAAGTGACAATACAATGGAAAATATCTTTTGATTGATCATGTGCTAGGCACATGTCTACACACTCGAGGTGTTTCTTTGTATGCTAACTTGTTTCAATTTTACCACACTTCGACTTGCATATTTCTATTCTCTGTAGGGTGTTGGAGAGATGAGAGGATTCTTCTCATTTTAAGAGTAATTTTGTGATTTCATAGTATAATATGTTTTTAGATCTTTATAATATATTTACTTTATGAGTTTGATAAGATAAATTCTAGAGTGTTCAATTGTATCATTGAAAAGTTTTGTTTTTATTGATTTTCCAAGTTTAGTAAACATTTAGCTATGACACAATTTATGGAAGAGTTATTTCATGTTTTGTCTCGTTTCTATTTTCTGCTGCTACAAGTTATTCAAAGTGTTCCTGCATTTGGAACAATGCTTGTCTGAGTCGATGGCTTTTCACCCAAGCACGATCACAAAATTATTTATTTTAAATTCAAAATTTATTTTCTTCGTCCATGATATTTTTGCACACTTTTTATTTGTGTCCGTACAATTACTTTTGCACATTTTCAATAATAGTAATATTACACAATATTAGCATTTTTAAAATATCTCATCTCATTATTACGAAAATACTAGATACATTTTACACTTTATTCATAATAATCCAAATCACTTTATTTACTTTTTCTTTTTAATTACTACAAACTTACCCACTTTTTATTTTATTTATTTTTATATATTATACATAAAAAAATCTTTTCTTAATCCACATACACGTGCAAAAATACCGATATGGAAGGAGTGCATTATTTTTAAAAAATGATATATTACTATATAGTACAAGATATACTATAGTATTACTAGTAGATACATAACATGTATTTTATTACTAGCTACTACAAAATTATTTTATAAAAAATCTCAATTACCCATAAATACATCATATATAGATAAAATAGGTATATATTTACGTTACCTCATACATCCGCAGATTATGTGTAAGTTAATTTCTGAATACAAAGTATATAATTTCTGAACACCATTATATTAAAAAAAAAAAATTTTTAAATACATAAATTATGAACATCAACAAATTAAGTAAACTTCTGAACACAAAATATATAATTTCTGAACACAAATATATTAAAATAAATTAATACATAAAATTTGAATATAAAATTTTTGAATACATAAAATTTGAATACAAATATACAAAAATATACAATGTGAATGTGATCAGAGGGCGAATCCAAGCTATTCAGGCGACTTGTTCTTGGAGAATTTTTCTAATACAGTGGATAATTAACCATTAATAATCACAATCCAAAATAGCTAAATGTATTCAGAAATAGTTGTACACAATGTATTCAGAATATTTGTATGCAATGTATTCGGATGTTTTCAAATGTTGATGCAGATGACATATTAATATAATATGCGTTATCTCTCCCCTATTTTTGTGGAAAAATGAGTGGGACACGTTATCTTTCTGCATAACACATTTAAATTAATATTTAAATACAATTAAAATATGGATAAAAAGGTATTTTATGCATTCAATTTGTATTAATAATTAATATAATTTACTTAATGTATCTAGTAGTAATTTAAATATATAAATTGTACCTACTAGTAATTAACCCTTTAAAAAATAAAATATTTGTTTTTTTTCTAAAATTCAGATTCAGGAATAAGAAATCTCTTTCATGTTTGTGTCTAGTTCAAGATTTTTGGATTATCTAATATACTACATATCTCTTACACAAATCACGTTACATTTTACTCTTACATCTTGATTTGACACAAATTTAAAATTTACAATATTTAAATACCAAAACAAATATAAATCACTATTTGATTGATTTACTAAATTCACATCATCCTAAATCTAATTTTGTTATTCCTAATTAAACTCAAAACAATAGACATTTGTTTCGTTATTTTCAAGTTATATAGGGAATAATTAAACTCAAAACAGAAGACATTTATTTCGTTATTTTCAAGTTATATAGAAGAATTAAAGGATTAAATTACAATCTTGTATTTATGTTATCTTCTATTTTATATTATATCTGTCCCACACAAATATATACATTTTGTAATTTTGTTTTCTCTTGTTTTAAGATATTTTCTTTGTCCCACCGAAATGGATTTTTTTTCATATTTTAAGCGTCTCACCCAAAAAGTTTACTTTCTATTTTTACGCACATGGACCACATACACCTACTAATATAATTAAAATATGGGACCAAACTCCCATTTATAATACAACTACCCACTACATATATTAAATAATAGTACTTCTTAATCCATGTGCAAAAAGCAAAAACAACCATTTTTATGGGAAGAAGGGAGTATATATTTCCCTTTTTACTAGTAATGCTCCGTACGATGCACGGTTATATTGAAAAAAATATAAATTTCTACATTCTAATAAGTGATGCGTATTCAATTGGGGGAATAAAATTGAGATTTTTTTATTTAAAAATATAATAAATAATGATATATATTTATTTTGGATTTTTGATATGGTAGATTTTAAATTTATATCAAGTCAATGTATTAGAATATATATTAATTTATAGTATAAAAAAAGAGGAGAGATAAATAGACAATTAATGTAAAAATTATTTGGTAAATATAGTAGTATAGTAATAAGGAATGATAATGAATATAATTATTTGTAAATATAGTAGTATAGTGGTAAGGAATGGTAATGAATATTATTTATGTAAAAATTATTTGGTAAATAATATGAATGATTATCATATTAATTAATTTAACATATTTTTTAAAATCACTTATATATATTCCATGTCTCGTACCATTTGTTATTATTGCATTTTTTTTTTCATTTCATTTTGAAAATCAACACATTTTATTTATTTATTTATTTTTTACAGATAATTAATTTTCATTTTTTTCTTCTTGAATATTATACTATTATTTTGATTTATTAATAGAAATTGGAATAAGAATGATAACTACTCTCTTCCATCTTTTGTACTATCCGTATATTACTGCATATATTTTATTTTTCATTTTACTTTGAAAATCAACACATTTTATTTATTTATTTTTTTTTAAAAAAATTCAAATTTCATTTTTTTTTCTTCTTGAATATTTTACTATTATTTTAGAATTTATTTAAATCAAATAAGTGATTTTTTTCCTCTTTCAATAATATCTATTTTGTCTTTTGTTCTATATACATTTAAAAAATAATATTTTTTTATATATTTTTAAAAATAAATCAAATTATCAATTACATAATTGTATATAAAATAATAATTTTTTATATTTTTATAAATAAATCAAATTATCAATTATACAATGTCCACATTACCACAAAATATTCATGAGATAAAAGTTAAAATTTTTTTATTACTCCTAAATATTCAAAAATATATAACATTGTAAATAATATATTGTGTAAATTTTACATTATATATAATTTTGGATACTTTGTTAATAAAATATATGAACTTAGAAACATTATTCAATATATTAATAATAAAATAATAATACAATGTATAGTATAAATCTATACACTATATAATTCAAAATTTTATATAAAAATTCAATAATACAATATCTTTAAATATATCTCTAAAATGTATAAAAATAATAGAAAATGAGTAAAAACCATATCATTATTTTCTCATTTATTTCGGTGTTATATATTGTAAATTAAATTATTTCTTGTCATGTTCCAATCTTTTCTCATTTATTTCAGTATCATATATTACAACTTAAATTATTTCTTGCCATATCCCCCAATATTTTCTCATTTCTCATTTTATTTGTAAATAAAAGCCACTCCAACTATCTTGCTATCTTTAGAAGATTAACGTATATCGACATACACAATAAAAATAATACTTTTCTAAAGATCTTTTCTTTAATTTTTTTTCTTGTTTTTGGCAAGCCATTGTTTTATTTTATGTATATAGAGATATTGATTAGCAATATAAACACATTTATATATAATAAAATACTAAATACCAATTTCACTTGAATAATTTTTTACTAATAAATCAACCATCAATATAATATTGATATAGTTGTATTATTGAAAATAATCTCTATATAAACGCATAATATATTTATACATAATTACATCTCTCCCCTTCCTGCTGGATCGATTAATTTGAGATATAAAGCAAGCTCAATTTTTTATTAGCAACACTTCATGGTAGATCTGAATTCCGACAATTGCGCCGGCCCCAGCCCCTATGGAGAGATAACTGTGAAAATGACGACGTGATTCCAAGTTCCAACCAATGTAGAAAAAGGGTTGGGGGTAGAGAGAAAATAAGAACAGGGAAAGTTAGGAAGGGTTTTGAATAGTTTGAAATGTTATTTATAAAAATAGATAAAACTTCCACCACAATCTTCTGCCACATAAACGTATGTACTATTTTTGAGAATTTTGCACTTTTGGTCCCACAGGACATATAGCTTCTTCAAAATAATCCCAATACTTTCACTTTTAGTCACAAATAATTATTTTTTTGCAAACTTGGTCCCATAAAATTTCAACCTAGCATATTTAGTTACATTCAATTACACTATTGGTCCCAATAAATTAAATTCATATTTTATGTTTATTTATTTAATAATAATAATAATAATATTATTTTGAACATGTTTTAAAAAATAATAAAAATCTAACATTAAGTAAAATAATAAATGAGTAAATAAATAAATAAAATAAAATATGAATCTAAATTCTTATAACCAATAGTGTAACTTTATTTATCTATTTATTTATTATAATTATTATTACTGTTTTTATTGTTTTTATTTTTTTAATTATTATTTTTTCTAATATGTCTTTTTTTAAAACAATAAAAAATTGGTATAAAGTTATTAGTCAAAAATTTTTTTGGACTAAAATTGCAAAATAATAGTTTTCAATATTTCTGGATTTGGGTGTGTCCATAACTTATTATAATAATAATAAGTATTAAAATATTTATTGTTTTTAAAAATGATATATTAAAAAAAATTAAAATAATAATAATAAATAAATAGATAAATATGAAATAAAATTACACTATTGATTACAAGAATTTAGATCTAAATTTTATTTTTTTTATTTATTTACTCATTTATTATTTTTATTACTTTTTAAAACATGTTAAAATAATAATAATAATAATAAGTATTAAATAATTAAATAAACAAAAAATAAAATATGAATTTAATTTAATTTATTGGGACCACTAGTGTAATTGAATGAGACTAAATATGCTAGGTTGAAGTCTTATGTGACCAAATCTATAAAAAAATAATTATTTGGGACTAAAAGTGAAAATATTGAGATTATTTTGAAGATGTTATGTGTTCTGTGGGATTAAAAGTGCAAAATTCTCAACTATTTTTTGTTTTTTTTGTTTTTTGTTTTTACAACATCTTCCTAGTTAAGCTACTATCTCCCTTTTATTATGTGTATATATTTAATAGTTTTCTCCATTCAACCTTATTTATAAATATACTTAAAACTCATCTCGATAAATGTGTAAAATTGTTGTGTAGGATTTATTTGATGGACAAATGTGTGAAGCTTGTTGTGTAGTAAGACTTAATTGGAAAAAAAAACACATAATAAATTTATAATATTATATTAACAAATAGTAGTTGTAATAATCCATTACTACAAAATTACTTATTACTTATTAATTATAATATTTAATAAATAAACGAAGAAATAGTAAATTTATAATATTTTATTGTCAATTATGTGGAATCTTTGTCTCTTTTTATTTTAATATTGAATGTTAATAGTGATTCAATCTAATTATTTAAATGGTATAAAACACTTAAATTTATTAAAAATAATTAATTAAATAATTGTAATAATTAAATATTAACTTTTTTATATAAATATTTAAACAAAATATTAATTTAATGAAGATTTTATTACCGTGTTTATTTTTGAATGTAGTTAAATATATACCATATGGATATTGAATAAAAAATCTTGAAAAGTTAGTTAATTTGATATACTCCCTCCGTCTCCTTTTAGATGACACATTTTTCATTTTGGGCTGTCCCACGAAAGTTTGCACATTCCAAAAAAAGCAAAAAGTAAAAAACAATTACCCTTCCACATACTTTATTTACAAAAAAATCATCTCTATCTAACATACTTTATCATTTATTTATTACAAAAAATATCATTATACCTCTAAAACTTATCATTTTCTTAATCTCCGTGCCTAAAATAGGGGCGCAAACTTTTTCGGGACGGAGGAAATATTATTTATTAAAAATTAAATTTGAAATGGAAAATTTATATAGATTTTAAAATTTGTTTGAATTAAAAATAGAAGAAAAGATGTGATTGGTGGTTACTTATTTAATGCATTTCATCTGCACACTCCTTCACTTATAAGTATTGACTCGCTCACATTGAAGGTGAATCTCATGCATCATATGAATAAATGACACATGTTATTTTTTTTTAATTTTACATTTATTATTTATTTTTATATTACACTTACTATTTAAAGAAAGACAGTTTTGGGGGAACTTACTACTTTTAGAACTATTGTGTTATTATATATATATATATATATATATATATATATATATATATATATATATATAGATGTGTGAATTAAAAAAAAAGCAAAAAAAAAAAAACTTACTACCCGTAAAAGTTCTACTATAATATGGGAGTGTAATTTGCAATAAATTTAAATTAAAAGTAAAATAGCAAATTAAATGTGTAGATGGAGGAGTAGAAGCTAAATTAACTTTCACAATTTCAACTTCATATATTCTATAAAAAGAAATTATACTTGACTAATATTCTTACAACACATTGTAACTTCAAAATTGACATTTCTTTTTATTACGCATTATATATTTTACAATTTATTTATTATTTAAAATATCAAATTATCTTAAAAACAAATCAGAATGTGACTTTTATTAAAATTTGTACAATGGTAAAAATAATAAATGTGAACTTGAAATTGTGATAAAAGAAATATTTATGAACTATAAGTCGAAAAATCAAACAGAATTCAAATTTAATATATTTATAGAATAATTGACTTCATTATTAAAATAAATTGACATGACTACAATATATAAATTGACACTACAATTTGTAACGTTAATAACATGTTAAATTATATCATTTTTATTAAATACACTATTTTTATTAAATATACATCTTTTAATTTTTTAATTTTATTATATATGTACGTCTCTAAAACTCCAAAATTGTCATTTCTTTTAAAAATAAACAAACTCTTTAAATACACCCTTAACGAATTTTGTGTAATATTTTTATGTTTATACATTATATTCTGATGCATTAAGATTTTCATACAGGTCGTTCAAACATTGAAACTCGTAGAAGGTCTAGATATTACCACAATCATTCTAAACGAAGATAATACAAATCATTTGGTATTGATTTCAAATTAAATATATTTGTACAAAAATTGACTCGTAACACTTGTATAACTATGTTTCAATTTTGAAAACCAGGCTCAAACCTAAGTTTTCGGGCCACTCATATTAATTCATAATCCAACTATCCTTTATAAATTATCGTTAATAGTTTTCTTTTATTACATCAATTAATATGAGTATCATTTATCACATAACACCATAGTACATATTACACATTATTTTACATTATATTTAAAATTAAAATATAGTCTGTTAAATCCAAAACAAACATATACCACCATTCAATAATTTTCAAATCCAACATAAATCCATAACAAACATATTCGTTTATTTTTTTAATAAATTAGGATCCTTTAAATTGTAAAATCTAAAAATAAAATTGAGCTCAAATAGAAGATATTTGACTCATTACATGCACAAGAAAAGTTATGCTTTGCTGATTTCGTTAATATATAAGGATCTTCAATTATTTCTCGTGGTCTATCCAAAACATAGAGTTAAAATAAAATAAAATCGAATTGAGCTGAAAAGAATATTGTCTAAAATTTATCATCAGGAGGCCCAAGTTGTAGCCCATATTGGCTCAACATAAAGCCCATTTCCATGCTGCTACTTCATAATATTGGCAATGACAACAAATTTTGCAGTTTATCTTCTCACATTTCAGCATCTTTTCTTTAATTTTAGGACTATTGCTTAAATAAATACTCAATTAACTTGGTTTAGAACTCAAAAGTTCTGTCTGTTTAATAATTGTTCAATGGGGTGTGTCTAATATTATTATTTATTTTTGTGTTGAAAAAGAAAAATCATGATCTTTATTTTTTACTTTAATTGCAAATTAATCAAACATTTAAAATTTAGTAAAATAGAACATCATCGAATTTTGGTGTCTAAAAAGTGATAAAATGGTTAATTATTAAAAAAATACTTTTACTTAATTTGCAAACTCCCCAAACCACTTTTTGTTAATATTTTACTCATGAAATTCAATCTTCTTCCTTTAGTTTTTTCACCTAATTTTGATTTCATATAAAATTGAATTATAGGGTATTCATAAATACTCCAGTTTAATTGAATAACTATCACTTTTAATTTATTAGATGGAGTATATTTCTTTACTAAAAATATATTTCATCTTATTCGTGTTACGAAACTTATTTTGTGAGACTGTCTTACACGTTTTTTTTTTTTTTTATCATAAATGGCATACGTTCACCCCAAAACAATGAGAATGCAGCATACATTCGACTTCAAAAATTATAAATTTAGCATCATTTGTGGTTACTGGTAGTTGAGCTAATTTTCTTTCGTAAGTTGAATTGATTAAATTATAAGCATAAGTTATCCTAATTAAGAACTAATTGGCTATAGATTTCAACATTTGACGTTACTGAGTTTCTATCATTTACGACTTTAATTTCTCTCTCTTGTGCAAAATATTGGTGCATATATACATCTTTTTCAAATCCATTTTAATTTAAATATTCAAATCAACGCTCACAAATTTCATTTTCTTAATTCTGACTTTCATGTATCAAGAAAAAAGAAATTGAAAAATTATTAGAGAACTGGATTTGCAAGTTATTATTGCATGATAACATAATTTAATTAATCGAAGAAAAAAAAAGTAGTAGCATAAAAAAAAAGGTTAGTTGCTAAAAAAATCATCACGTCCAATTGTTAATCGAAACTTTTAAAATTTCTAAATTAATATATATAGAAATGATTTTAAATTGTTTTTTTTTCCTGGTGTAATGATCAAATTTGTACGATATAAAAGTTGAAAAGAAAATCTAAAGATAAAAGTACATTTTGGTTCAAAATATCCATGATTTAATTCTCAATTAAAAAAAAAAAAGGACTGATTTATTAGTTTGCAAAGATTGTCTTTGTTTGTAATTTTTTATTTTTATTTTTAAATAGGACTGATTTGCAGTTGAATTAACGCGGATAATTAAATTCTCAATTAACAAAAAATAATTATTATGATTGCACTGTTGAACTAAAAACCATGATTCAAATATTATAAGCCATTAAATTAATAAAATTTATTGTTTGAATTGAGCTGTCCTAATTTTGCAGTTACTACTAACACTGAAGCAGAAAAGTAAATGACTCCGATAGGGTTTGTAATTTACAAAGGAGACAAATATTTTTTTAATACCCAAAAAATAAAATTTGATGCACACAGTTTTAAGACTAAAAAATCACTGTCCCCTAATTTAAATACCAATTTTTTATTTTATCCTAATTATAATACAAACTCTTTTTATACCCGAATTGACCAAAATACCATTTACTCGAATATTCGAATAATATATTCGAGTAAAAACATTCGAGTAAAACAATAAGAGTGAAAAAACATAAAAAAAAATATTACTCGAAATATATTACTCGAATACAACACTTTTACTCGAATACATTACCCACTCACTCATGTTACTCGAAATTGCATTACTCGCTCCTCATGTTACTCGAAATTTCATTACTCGCTCACTTATATTACTCGAAATTGCATTACTCACTCCTCATATTACTCGAAATTGCGTTACTCGCTCACTCATGTTACTCGAAATTGCATTACTCGCTCGCTCATGTTACTCGAATTTGCGTTACTCGCTCACTCATGTTACTCGAAATTGCATTACTCGCTCGCTCATGTTACTCGAAATTGCGTTACTCGTTCCTCATGTTACTCGAAATTGCATTACTCGCTCACTCATGTTACTCGAAATTTCATTACTCGTTCACTCATATTACTCGAAATTGCATTACTCACTCACATTATTCACATTACTCGAAAGTTACATTACTCACTCATATTACTCGAAAATTACATTATTCGAATATATTCGAGTAAATGGTATTTTCGTCAATTCGGGCATAAAAAGATATAACTTATAATTGGGGTAGAAAAGTAAATTGCAAAATCTGATTGGGCACTGCACCCAATTTTGTCCAGTTTTAATAACAAATACTAATTACAAGTCACTGCATCTACAGACTGCAGCTAATATTTACCATGCACCTTCAATCTCATGAATCTATAATGCATTTTTTTTAATTTATCTGTAATATTAGTTAGTAGTTAGTTCACCAAGCATCCATACTTCTCAGTCCCTCTTTTTTCCAGGCTCCTTATAACTCCCCCTAATTCATTCCCAAAGGAATCGAACCTAAGTTACTTACTTTAGTGAGTAGGTGAGCAGCTAGCCCACCTAGTTTATAATGCATCTATTAATTTCATATTTATTTAATTTTAGTTTAATATATCTTATATCGTATGAGAGATGAAGAAATTACACCACAAAGCATTTATTCAAAGGATAATAATTAGATTTTCTTCCCTCTAATTTACAAATCATACAACGAATATCACAAAAAATATTACACAAAAATGACTTTGGTTGTGTGTGAATTAAATTAGGTTAAATTTAAAGCATATTCAAACATTTCGTTTGATTGCCACCAGAAAATGATTTTTAACCCACTCAATTAACCTCTATTTGAATTAATATTTTATATTTCTTTTGTATGAGATCCCCTCTCTCTCTCTTTTTAATTTAAATTTAATTTAATTTTTTAAAGCTGTATGGGATTATAGTTTGGTAAGTTTAAATAATTTAAATTGCAATGACACCAGAGATCATTAATGTGTCATTATCTCCCATGTAATTTTCATTCAACGTCTCATCTTATTTGATCACTTGTTGTTTGATCACTTGTTGTATGAGTTATGGAATAGGAAGAAAAATAAATATAATAGATACTCTTAATTAGGGTCTGTGCTTTAATTTTATAGTTTAACATCATTTTTTATTTTAAGAGTCTTTCATGGTGTGATATAAAAAATAATCAAGTGTCACATAAAATTATAACAGTATATCTTTGAAATTATTTATTTATTATTTTTTTTTTTTTTGAAAACGGTTATAGAGTCATTTTATTTTTGCTCATCTTAAATAATTTGAAACAAGTAAGAACGACATTGAGGGGGGCTTATTCACGATTAATTATAAAACGAGCTTTTGATCTTGTTTAATTATAATGACTCCAAAACTACAAACCTCTCAAAATTATTAATTTAATAACAAAATGAGTATCTTGGAATGCTATGTATAGGTGAATGGCTATCATATCATAATTAATTAAGTGGTTAGGAGAGTATGATAATGACTTTCAGTTATAAGTAGATATATGGTGTGTTATTACAGTTGATGGTAGTATAAAATATGACCTACAAACGATTACGGAGCCAAAAATTTACTTTAGGGGGCCAAAATAGTATTGTAAAGTAAATACTTGATTCGTCTGGTAAAATTACATGCATTTTTTATTACTATTTTTTAACAACTTTATCAATCTCTTTTTGGAATAATTTGATTTTTTTAATAATAAAGAAGTATACTATGTATGTTATAAATGATGATAATTTTAAAATTAAAATATAATTTTAATATTTTTAATTGATATTTAATAAAATACACGTAATTTAATATTGATCCATAAAGTGTATGAATAATTTGTTTTTTTAATAATAAAGAAGTATACTATATATGTTATAAATTATGATAATTTTAAAATTAGAATATAATTTTAATATTTTTAATTGAAATTTAATAAAATACACATAATTTAATATTGATCCATAAAGTGTATTTAGATCTCGTCTTGATTTAGAATCAATTAATGGAATATATACATATATTATAACTAATATATAAAGTATGAAATAAATTTTAACACAAAACAATGTCAAAGAAAAAACAAAAAGATAAAATTTATGCAGGATCAAATCGAAATAAATTTCTAAAGAGAAAAAAGTTAGTATAAATAAAACTTAAAATAAAGATTAACTAAAACAATGTAAAAATATTGATCCATGAAGTGTATTCAGATCTCGTCTTGATTTAGGATCAATTAATGGAATACATATATTATAACTAATATATAAAGTATGAAATAAAATTTAACACAAAACAATGTCAAAAAAAATATATAAAGATAAAATTTATGCAGGATCAAATTGAAAGAAATTTCTAAAGAGAAAAAAATTAATATAAAAAAAACTTAAAATAAAGATTAACTAAAACAATGTAAAAAGAAAAAAAAAATAAATAACTATGATGCGTTCAAGGGTTGAACCCTCGACCTTCAAGAAGTAAAACATGAACCTATCAACTATACTATGCATTCTATATTAAATTATTTTGAACATATATATAATAGTGGCTTTTGAAATGCCGGGGGGACCAACGCTCCCGGTCCTTAACTGCCTCCGTCTTTGCCTACAAATGCGATCAATAATAAATTCTGTCATAAATATCTTGATGACATTCTCGGATTTTTCTCATCCACTCATCTCTCTATGCGATGGTTGCGGTTGTGGGAGCCCCTCTGGATACACTAATTTTTCATGCCAGCAAATGGCGAACCCACACACATAGTACGTATGAAAGGTGAAAGCTCATACATGCACGAGCGCAAGGGTGGAAGGACACAATCGGATATTTTGTTACACGTATTAGATAAGTTATATGTACGTGAAAAAAAAATCTAAATCTTTTTCTTTAAAGTTTATATTTTTCTTTTTAAGATATGAATTTTGTTTCTCTTACACGTATATTTTATTTATCGATCTACAATATGAGATGTAACGTTAAAATATAGCTGGAGATTTGAAACCCCATGTACGCACGTGCGAGGAGGTGGTAGGATACAAGCTCACACATGCAGGACAAAAAGGGTGGTACATTATTGTCAACTGCGACGCGGTTTGACTGGAATGAGAGAGGAGAAAGGAGAAGGAGAGGTTCCACCATAAGTAAGGTGTGCCCTACTTCCTCTGTTTTGCATGCCAGACCCTATATAGCTAGGGTACATCGTATTTATGGCACCCTTCCAATTTTTGATACGTCTATTCCTATTTAATGCCCATTTATTTTATAAATAAATACTACTTCCTGTGCGTCCGGTGTCCTTTTGCTTTTTGCACATATTTTTGGCGTTCGTTTCAAAAATATTTATTTTTCCTATTTAGTACTCCCTCCGTCCCACATTTATCTCACACTTTCCGTTTTCGTCCGTCCCACATTTATCTTCACACCCCAAAAAAGGAAACTTCACACTAACCAACAACCTCAAAAGTTACCTTAATTTCAAAAATACCACTCACCTAACACACCTAACATACTTTACAATTTATTTATTACTTAAAAATACCACAATACCCTTCAAAAGTCAATAAAGTTGATCAAAAAGTAACTTTTCTTAAACTTCTTGTCTACAGTAACTACGAAAACAAATATGGGACGAAGGGAGTATATAATATGGTCCACCACTTCCATCTAATACAACTATCCACTTTACATATAATAATAATACTGCTTGATCCACGTGCAAAAAGTAAACAGACACCTTAAAATCGGACGGAGGAAGTATATACAGTGGGTAGTTGTATTAGAGGAGAGTGGTTGGACAAATTGTGTACTTTTTTACTAAATAGGGGAAATGAATACCTTTGAACAGGACACTAAAAATAGTAAAATGAACACCTTATAGTTCAAGTGGTAGAGGGGAGGGTGGAAAGACCTTCCAACTGAGCTTGGTTGCTGTAGGATGGGGATTCGAATCCTGCCTTTGGCATGAATTTGGCCCCTTGCAAGCACAAGTTAAATAGTGAGCACCACTTGAGGCACATCCTGCGATTTACCTCCTCCACCAATCCTCAGGGTAGGGGCGATGAGGCCCCCTAACAGTGGGTGCACCATTATATTAGTAATGCAGAGCAAAGTAGGTGTAAAGATAGTAATTTTGCTACTTATGGCATCACCAATGTTACGATATCAACAATTTTAGGGAGGAGATGATTGGATATATAGTAACACTCTACACGTGGTGTCAAATTCTACAACTACATTAATATTCTTTTTAATAAAAAATTATGTGTATAATTTGAGAAATTCTCTATAAATTGTTCTGAATTAATAGACACCCTAATGTTATTGGCATGAATAAATTGTGGTGTGATTCCCTTATCATTTTAGTGTAACGCATCCTTTTCTACACTGTTAGAGAAATTACACATAAGATAAAATAGTGGAAAAAATTATATTCTAAAAAAGTATAAGCATTTATTTAAATCTTACATGTTAATTATTATCCAATTAATAGAACAGATAGAGATTCAAATATAAATAGTCCCATGTCTTTTTACATCCCAAATTTTTCAATTTTTTTATGACTTTGTCCCAAATAAATATATATATATATATCAAATTCACCTTATAACTTTGTAAAAACACTGATTCATTTTCATCACAAAGAATTAGAGAAATTGAATATTTTTAAGTAAACAAAACTATTTTGGTGAAAATTTAAAAGGTTTGAGACTATATTTATATGATTGCTTCTATATAGCTTTTGCAGAAATTATAATTGATTATCTAATGAACTAATTTAACTGATTAAAACTTGATCCTTTAAAACTATCTTGTCCTCTCTTTTAAAAAAAAATCCAGCTATAATTGATTTTGTTTAAAAATTAAAACTATGTTTTAATTCTTTAGTTAATAAATCTTAAAACCATGCATTGAAAAATCACAGTCTTAATTAGTTTAGTAATAACATAATTAAATTCATAGTATTAAATTTAGTCGCACATTGTATATAATTGATCCATTATATTATTGAAGAAAAAGAATGAACGCTCATATAAACTATTACTCCCTAGAATTAACTAATGTAAACCAAACATTTCCTTGGAATATACTCCATTTATATCCTCTCTTTTACATATCAATCATCCAATAAATTTAAATCGGAAGACATCTACAAACGATTGCGTTGGTTGAGATTCAATAGTGGGGACTGTGAACCAAATAAACACTTTCGGGAGAAAGATATATTAAAATGTGGCTGCAAAGACGTGAGAATTCATGGATACGTGTACCAATCCATGCTCTGCATTTCTCACGTACACACACTATTATACTCCTTACATTACATTTAATTTTACTCCCCCGTCCCAAGAATACATTCGTATATTCTTGGGCACGGAGTTTAAAAAAATAATTTTTTGGTGGTGTGATGTAAGAAAGAGAATGAGTATTTTGGATAATTGAGTAGAATAAAGTATATGATATAGTTGACTTTGACTAAATTGTGTGTAAAAAGAAGGTGACATTTTTGTAATATTGTAGTATTGTAAGGTTACTGATATTGTGTATTATTTCCATTTTTAGGGGGCGAATGTATTCTTGAGACGTACCAAAATGAAAAGGACGAATGTATTCTTGGGACGGCGGGAGTAAATGATTTTACAAATTTTAAGGAACAAAATTGGACAATATATACATATTTAATCCCTCTATCCCTAAATATTTTTCACTTTCATTACTGCAGCAGGTTGGTCACACATCTTCATAAAAAAAAATTATAATAGAACATTTCGGAAGTATACATTAATTTAAAAAAAATATTGTTTTTTACGCATAATATATTTTATACTTTATTTATTATCTAAAAATATAAAAATTAGTCCTAAAAATCAATAAATTTAATAAAAAAAATAACTTTTTTTTTCTTTTAAAAAATAAATAAATCGTGATACAATAAAAATCAAATCTTGGTGGACCGAGGAGTATATACCTTTTAAAACATGTAAATGCGATGAAGCGTTTTTCAATATACATAGAATAATTTCTAAATCACAACATTAGTAACTAATAACATTGAATCAATAGCATGAACTTATGATTTATACAATTGATGTGTACAAAAAAAAAAGTAATTGATGTGCACAAAATAACTAACTTATCGATGAATGGATTTCAACAAAATTGATAGATGTAGAGTTGGGATTTGATTTTCAATGAATAAGGTTTAGTTGAATATACTAAACTTAATTTTTAGACGAGGACAGAACGGTGGGGTCATATAATTATGAAAATATTGGGGCATACTCCAATAAATGCAAAAATATACAATTTTTATTTATTTTAATATGTACTATCTATTTATGATCAAATTTATAAAGCAGCTTTTAAAGAGAATAAATTGAAGCCATTTTATTTCTATAACAATTCCCTCTCACAAAGTCTCCTCTAAAAATCATACTAATGCGAGACGCCTTTAAAGCGGGGATTGATATATAATTAAAATATGAGTTATTAATTATAGGTACGTGTATTTACAACCTAATTATTAATAAATATATTAATTTAATATAATTACTGTGTGATAAATAATGATTTTTTTCATCTAACATTACCATTGTTCACAATGTTTAATATTCAACGTTTATACACAGAACAATAATTTCGTTGAACACTAATGTACACTACTTCAAAACTAATATTCAACGTTTAATATTAGTGTACGCTAATTTACACTAATATTCAATGTTTAATATCCAACGTTTATACAGAACTAACATTTCTTTTATCAATGTACACTATTATTATACTTATCACTCGAGATTTAGGAGAGGGAATTTAGGAAAAAATCATTTTTCTAATTCTCTCTGCGGTCACTTTCTTTTATTCATCTCTTTAAATACATTCATCTCTTTAAATACACGTTGATGTATAAATTTTGAAAGAAATAATTTAGAAAAATATCGTTTTCCTAATTATCTCTGCGGTCACTTTCTTTATTCCTCTCTCTAAATGCACCTGATGTACAGATTTTGAAATAAATAAAGTTGGAAAAAATCATTTTATTAATTCTCTATGCGGTCACTTTCTATTATTTATCTCTCTAAATGCACGCCAATATATATATTCGTCTTCGTTCTTCTAATTATGACTTCATTCTTCATTCTGTGACAAGTTTCCGATTAATTAATCAAAATTCTGATTGATTAAGTACATTGTGCACACGTGTGTGTACAAATTAAGGTTGTATTCAATAAGTCTATTTTCGACAATTATTTATCTCACCTAATTGTACACTGATGTATATTCATATAAATAGTTTATTTATTTTTTTCTCCTCAAAAATTATTTATCTCAAATGTGTGCACAGTGATGTATATACATATAAATACTTAATCATATTTTTTTTAATTTGCTTTACACGTTGCACACTGATGTATTAAAGTGTAATATTAGGATGTTGTAATATAATTTATTATGAACATACTTTAAATATACTTTAAGTTTCAATAAACATACTTTATCTATATACTCCCACCGGCCAGAGCAAATTATCCTTATTTGCTTTTTTGCATGTAGATTAAAAAATGATATTATTTTATGTGTAGTGAGTAATTGTATTAATATTGAATGATAAATTATATTTTGAGTCATTTGTACTAAAAAGAAAAAATTGATACTGTAACAACAAATTTTATATTTATGATAAAATAAATATAAATTGAGTACAAAGATAATTTCAGATGGATTTAATATAAAAAATATGTAAACAGGTTACAATCTCAACCAATCCTCTGATTCTTCCGACTTGACTTGACTTTGACTGTTGCATGTTGACTGTATGTTGAGTCGGATCTTCGGTTGAAGCTTGTCCAAGCTCGGATATGAAGTATTATGACGTTGATTTGGAGGCGTCGAGCGGGGCTTAAAACCTTGATCTCTGATCCGAAGCTGTTGGCTGGAAGAACGCCGGATCGGAGGGGCTTGACACCTTAATCTCTAATTGGAGGCTGTTGGCTGGAAGAGCGCTGGATCCGAGAGGCTTGACGCCTTGATCTCTGATCGCAGGCTGTTCTTGACTTGAAGATGCTTGAAGATATTAATAGAGCACTGCTCGTATTTTTGATCTCTTCAAAAGCACCTGCGTCTTCGGATGTTTTAGTGTGTTTAGAATGAATTGAGGAGAGCTCCTTATATAAGTGAAGGGTGATGAAGCCTCATAAATAACTCGCAATTTGATTGGTCCATGCTGATTTGACCTGATTCTGCGGGCTTGGGCATTTCCATATATAACACAGTTTGATTGATGATTTGACCTAATTTTGCGGGCTTAGGCCTCTAACTTGCTTAAACTTTAAGTCAGACTTATTTGACTGGATTGACCCAATTATCAATTATTTATTCATTTATTTTATGAATTTATTTATTTAAATTCCATAATAAATAAATAATTAATTGATAATTATTGCACTAATTTGTCATATATTTTCCTTTAATAGGTAATAAAATTCAAGTGCTTACAGATACACTTGAGTTGAGTGTTCAAAATGATAAAACTGAGATTGTGGGTAAATTATGGTGATTCAACTGATCAATAAGGCTAGACGACACCCAAACACCCTAATCCGACAGAATAGTAGAGTAAATCATGATGATTCAAAGCCCAATATCCCAACGAGATAAATCACAATAACTCAACTAATCAACAAGGTTAGACCACTGTCCACTACACATAAAGAGCCCTCGAGATTGTTCCTACCTTTCGACAAGAAAAATTCGATTCACGGTGATTATGCAAGTTATCTCCTTATTGATTTAGCGGTGCATTAGGAACATTATAATGTGCAATAAAAATACTAATAACATTAAAATTATTACAATATAACGGTTGGAGTAGGGTAGGTGGGACCATTAATAATGTGTTCACCATTTTATAGAACAAGAATTGATGAAACCAGCAAAGCCTTGTAGCTAACGAGTTAATTAAGCCACTAATCACAACAATTAACCGGAATGTAGGGCATATTATCGTTGTCAAGAAATTGATCCAAGATGGAAGACCTTGCCCCAACATAGAAAGTGGAGAATCCCACTTAATATTTTTGTTAACTGAACATCATGATTAAGACACCTTCCCTTGATCCCCTCAAAGTCCAAAAAGCACCGTTTTTTACGTAAATCCACAGGCCACCAAGTTTTTCAACCCCCACCCCACCCACCCCTCGAGGAAGCACATGATATAGACACCATTTTTGTTCTACTACAGAGTAATAACAAAGATTGTATTCACATTTTCATGTAGCCCACCTCACCCTACTTCTCACACAAGAATGCCGGATATGGGTTTTCAAGATTTGACATCGGGCCTCAGGGCCCGAGATTTGAGCCCGGATTCTGTGATTTTCACTGCTGAATCCAACTTCAGCCTTTTCTCCTCGGCTTCTGCTAGTGTGGAGCGCTGCTCTTTTGCCTCTGATGTGCCTGATCAAGATTCAATCTCCTCTGTTGTTATTCAAGTAATGCTGCTTCATTCCTCCCTTTGTAATCTGCATTGTTGTTTCTCAAATCTTGATTTTCTGTATCTATGTTCATTGCTTGTCAATCTGCTCATGGTGTCCATTCTGAAAGAGAACAAAATTGGTTGGTTCTTTTTTGGTGGGTCGATAGATGGTGGGGAATCTCTCAACTTAATTTCACTTATAAGTTTGATCTGTAGCAAAATGTAGCTGTTTAAAATACAAAAACAAAAGTATAGTTTGGAAGGAGCTGGAAAGTTTGAATCTTTGATTTGAAACAGCATTTGTCAGGGCATGAATTGTCTGAGGTATTGGGTGGTCCAGATCCAGATCCGAACAAATCAATACCAGCACACAAGAACAGTTGCCTCAGTAGAAAAGATAAAGCTAAAGGTATAATTAATGTACCCTTTTCTTGGATTTTGAACAGTGCTGTTTGCTAGCTTCAGCTATTTGATTATTCTTCAACATTTTGAATTGGAAATTGAACTGTTTTCCCTCAATTATGATTTGTATCTAGTTCAAAAATTTGATAGTAGTGAAGCTGAGATTACAGAGGATGAAAATGTAGCCATAAATTCTGCAAGAAACTCATTTTCTCAAGCTCTTAAAGGTAATTAATTATTTGGTGTGTTCTTGATTAACAATAAAAGGCTAGGAATCTACTTCTATTAGTTGTGTTCATTTGCTCATTTTGTCCTCTCTTGTTTGATTAGAATGTCAAGATCGAAGGTTAAGATCTGAAGTTCTGTTGAAAAAAGCAGACCGTCGTAGGCCTGCTTCTCTAGATCTCAACAATCCAGTGACAAATGCTGTGAATTCCTCATCCCCTGGGATGGATGTCATGAAGAAACCAACAGCTGCAACTCAAAGGACCGGTGCATTTCCGAGCCCCGGAACGCCTAATTATCGACACGCCAGCATTGGAGTTCAGAAAGGTTGGAGTTCAGAACGCATTCCACAGCACACAGCTTCAAACAGGAGGAATGTGAATACTACGTTGTTGCATTACAACAACGGGAGAACATTGCCTTCAAAATGGGAAGATGCTGAGAGGTGGATATTTAGTCCTGTATCGGGTGATGGTACGACTAGAAACTCAAATCAGCAACCACAGAGGCGCCCGCGCCCCAAATCGAAGAGTGGGCCCCTTGGCCCTCCTGGGGTTGCTTACTATCAAATGTTCTCCCCTGCTGCTCCCATGTTTGAAGGAGGGAATGCTGGGAAAGTAAGGGGAAGTTCTCCATTCTCGACTCAAGTAATGGCTGGTGATGGCTTATCTGTTCGATTTGGTTGTGTTGAAGGCACTGGAAACTTCCTCATGGGGACAGAGCCCTGTATGGCAAGGTCAATCAGTATACATGGATGTTCTGAAATGCTTAGCCAGTCGTCATTGCCAAGACGCCAGGGTATGAGGCTTCCTTATCTTTCCCCTTGATTGCATTCAAAAGATTATGTGTGTGTTTGCAAAATATTGGTGTAATTGTTTTCTCATGTGGTACTGCTAAATGAATTTGTGGAGGACTTGATCACAAAATATGCAAGTATTGTCTAAAATACCGCAGGGATGCTGTACAAACTGATCTAAAGTTATGCTTATGGCATCACAAGTGATGACTAGTGGCATGATCACCTCATGACTGCATGTTGTTTTGTTGCAAAACTTTGCATTTTCTTAGATCAGTCATATCTTGCATTTGTTTATGTTTATATGTTAAGACAGTGCCATACTAGTTGTCCGTGTAGATAAACTGTCACTTGTTGATTGCTTAGTAGCTGGTTGTGTTTTATATATAGATGCTAAATACGACCCGATTGATGATTCTGCGAACAACATTTCTCGTGCTGTTTCACGGAGGGATATGGCTACTCAGATGAGTCCAGAGAGTAGTAATCAGTCTTCTCCCAGGAGAGACTCTTCGTTTTCTCTAGCAACTCCGTCCATTCTACCTATCGTAGAATTGCAGAGTATGCATTCCTCCAGACAAGAAATCAGGGATGTGCCAGTTGATGAACGGGTGACCGTCACTAGGTGGTCGAGAAAGAACAAGGGTAAAAACCCGGGAAGGGGGAGTCGAAACTCTGATGACTGGAAAAGAAAAGCTGTAAATTTTCACTCTGCTAGTTGGGAAGTTTCCACAGAGACATCAAAGAGCATTTCAAAGTAATTTAATCTAATTGCTCATTCTACTAGTTTAATTACTTACTGTTTTATAATTCAAGCACATATTGAAATAGGAGAACTTCTCATAAGTTGATTCTCAAAACAGTAATTTCTAGATTTTGAATGAATCATATTTTTTGGAGTATTTAGGTAATTAATAGGCTCTTGTATATTAGTCCACCCTGTAATTTTGTAGATATATACTGATTATATGATAGAATAAAAATACATATTTCTATCCATTTATCTGTGGCTTAATCCCATTTCAGGATTCAGAGGGAGGAAGCCAAAATCACTGCTTGGGAGAATCTGCAGAAAGCGAAGGCCGAGGCTGCTATAAGAAAACTGGAGGTACATTCTCTCCGGCATCCTTTGCTCGTTCGTTTCTTCATGTTTCGTTAGTCATACATTTAAGGATTTGTAATTTGGCTCAAGTATGTATACATTTCATTCTCATCTAAATCTAGCTGATCTGATGATGAAATTCCATGCATGTGTAAGTTAGAGATGTGATGTTTTTAGTTTCAACGACACATTTTCATTGGTTCGTAGATGAAATTGGAAAAGAAGAGGTCGTCATCCATGGACAAAATCATGAATAAACTGAGGTCAGCACAAAAGAAGGCCCAAGAAATGAGAAGCTCCATGATCACCAACCAGGCCAACCAACACATAACGAGACCCTCCGAGAGAGCATTGTCCTTTCGAAGGGCCCGACCAATTAGTTCGCTGAGTGGATGCTTCACCTGTCATGCCTTTTAGTGCATCATGCTCGTATATACGCGTTTCGTTGGGCTTCGGGTTGTCAGGTGTGCTCTTACAACCTATTTGTCTATTTTCTATGAAAAACATTCAGATCATGCCAAGCAAAATTCATCTCAAAATTTATAGTTGAATTTTTCAATCCAATCACAAATTCACAATCTAAAACATGTCTGTTTGTAGTCGTAGTGAAGAGCATGACAAAACGACAGCATGAAGCACTGAAAACGGTGTGGAAATATCAGTTTGGTGAAGTCTGGAAATGAGTTTGCAAAGATCCAATAATGGTTGTGATTGTTGTATGTATATGTATGAATTTCAGACATGTCAAGTAAAATAACATTTATTTATAAAAATTGATGTGGATTAACTGTCTAGTTAATCTGCATCTAAATAGGCCTTTTCTATAGTTATTAATGAAATTAATCTGGATATTAACTACTTATTAACTACCCAAGTTGAATATATTATAAGTTATGCATTACTACCTCTGTCCCGGTAAGTAATATACGTATTTTTGTGCGCGAAGTTTCAGATTTTTTTAAAAAAAATGTATATAGATGTGTAAAGCTATTGTGATGCACGTAAAAAATGAGTATTTTAGATAATTTAATTAAAAATGTAAAGCTGTTTGGAATATGGGTAAAAAATGATTATTATTAAGATGTATTTTTTCCATTTTAAGAAACGTACATAAGTGTTAATATGAATAAAAAGAAAAGTGTGAAGTAATTAGTTACGAGGAGAATGTGATTAACTTACAAGTTGAGTGGCTTCTGGATTCATAATATTGCTAGTATTCCTCACTAATTAAATGTAATGCAGATACTTACATTTGCAATTAATGTGCAAGAAATTACAAATTTCATTAATTAATGTTTGTAAGTAAATCAATAATCATGTCACACAAGGACATAGAATCTATGTTTTTTGAACAGCCTTGAAGTTAAGCTCAGTCCTGTTTGAGATTTAGATTTGATGAGGTCGACCTCCCTAATCTAGTGAGATTATCATAATCAACAGTAAAATGTTCTGTTAATCCTGGGATTAGTAAAGCTGTTATCCTAAACACTTTCATCAACCAGGTCTCTTCATAATCCTTCCCTTTCATCCATCCAATCATCCAACTTCTAATCAGCTCATAAACTGCATTTACAAACTTGGGCACAACTTGGAACAATGAGAAATAGTTCTTGTTTGGTTCCTCCTCTAAAATCTGCACAAGTGATGTATGAAATTACCAAACGAGAAGTTCGATCCAGTGGATTCTACTGAGTGCAGTATCTGCTACCCAAACATTAATGTGTGTATTTCTATCAAACTGCACTGTGTAGAATTCACTGGGTATTGTATTGCAGACCGATTTATAATTTCGACTTACTTGGCCTTTGTAGCAGCTGTTGAAGTACAAGCAATGACCAAAATGCTTGAACATGAAAGTCTCATCATCATAAGGCAATCTTGGAACCATATCATTGCAATAAACATATCTAAAATACTTAACATCATATGACTTCATCTTTTGCTTCACGTACTCCCCAAATTGCTCATTCCCCACCCTTGGTTGGCCAAAAGTGTAAACTCCCTCCAATCTTGTAAGCAGCATTTCCTCCTCATGCATGGCAAGAACACCAACAAATAGAATTGCTAATGCCCCTTCCAAGCTGTGCCCTGTCAATATGAACTTTGCATCTCTGTTCTCATGCATTAGGCTTTTCAGTTTCTCCCGGAGTGTGTAGTAAGCAAATGATTTCCCGGCCTGGCCAGGCGAGATCTGCTTGGGCCAGCCGGTGTATTTCTGAAGCCCCAGTGCTTTCATGAACCCGCCGTGGATTTTTCCAACGGCGGGAAACTCGTACCAGGAGATGCCGATGTCGGTTCGCCATGCATCGGCATTAAAGGGCTCTGTGCCTCTGAATGCTACCACAATTAAGTTCTTATAATTGAACATGACTGCATATGTTGTGTTCAGCTCCTGATAATCTGAGGAAAAAAAAAGGGTATATACTACATATATTAGACCACACAAATACCCAATAACTACAATTTCACACTGAACACCCCATAATTAATATCAGAACGCTTAGGATTTATTGTTTGATCAATGCTCAGCTGTATACCTTTTTATTTTAAGTTGTAGTTTTAGATTATTATTATTATTTTTTAACACTTTTTTTGGAAGAAAAATATTGTTGGGGTACTTTGGTAATTTTTTAATATATAAATAATAAAATACGTTAGATGTGTCATGTATGATTAGTATTATTGTAAATAAAGTGTAAGGTGAGATCAGTTGTTTTGCCTTTTTTACTATTTTAAGAGGGTAAATATTTTTTTGGAGGACGAAATTGAAAAATGGTAATATTTTTTGGGAAGTGAGTAATTGATTTGGCACACAGTGTAAATATTCAATAAAAAAACATAAAACAAATATAAACACTTTAAAATAGTACTCCCTTTATCCACAAAACTTGTGCATTTTCTTTTTTGCTGTACTCAAATAACTTACAAACTCTAAAAATTGAATCACAATATTTACACCTTTTCAATATTATAATAGTGCAGAAATGCCACGTTATTTTTACTCACAATATTGTTAATGTCAACTGTTTTATATATTTTATTCAATTAAATTAAAAAAGAAAAACCCCAATTTCTTTTACATTATCATACTAAAAATTATTTTTTTTTAAACCTGTAAAATTAAATTAAAGTAGGCAACTGTTTTGAAAATGATGAGATTCATTTGGGAAAACACAAAACGTACACATCACACATACACTGACATGGTCATAAAAATACAAACTACAATTTTACTTTCATCAGTTGGTGGATTAATTGGGATTAATTACTTCAAAACATTGTACTGTGGATATATTTCACCCGCAGTTGACATCATAAATACTCGTATTATAAAAAGGGTTCATTACTATTGGATACTATCTATAGGCAATTTATAGTGTGCACCCTGATGCACCTAAAGATAGAGTGCACCCACATACAAATATAAACAAAAACATATACAATTTATTTGTTAATTTTTTTAATGAAAAATTGTATATAATATTCAATAAAATGTTATACACATATGGATGCTAATTTTTTTAATGAAAAATTAATGTGAAAAAAGTATACAATTATTACAAAACACGTATACAAAATAGAATAATATGTATACAAAATAGAATAAAAAAGTATACATATATGAGTGCACCCTTGCACCCGGGTGCACCCAATATACACTCCCATCTATATACTATTATTACTCATCGGTACATTAACTTAAATTTATTAGTGTTTAATATATTTTGAAAGATTGAAATGTCTTTTTTATCCTTAATGTGATTATATTCAATAATAAGTAATAATAATATAATGATATTTTATTTTAAAATTAAAAACAGATTTCCATTTAATTCTCCTAAAAATTCGTATATTTCATTCCATTTAATTCTTCTAAAATTCCTTGGGATTTCAAATTATCATAATCAATTTCTACAATTCGAGAGAGTAAGATATACTCCATAATTTTGGTATTCAAATATTAATTTAAAATGGTTCAAATTATTTTGGTATTAAGAAATTAATTAAAAAAAATTATGGGAATGTATCAAATATTATTACCATGATAATAATTTTAATATTCAAAATTAATTAATAATGACTCAGATTATTTCAGTATTAAGAAATTAATTAAGAAATACCATAATGGATCAAATATTTTGGTATTTAGATTTATAAATACCACGATAAGAAAATTCCACAATGTATTCAAAAATATTTTGATCTTCAGTTTTCAGGTTTGTATTGTATTCAGAAATAAATTAGTTAACAAATTAATTAAGAGATTATGTGACGAAAGATTATTTTGGTATTAAAAAATTATTTAAAACATTTTAGGATTGATAAAATATTAACTAGATAAGAAATTTTCACTTAAAAGTATTTAGATTTTAGATTTACCTTGTATTCAGAAATAAAGATTTTAGATTTATATTGTATTCAGAAATAAATTAACGTGAAGAGAATTTATATATCCACGAATATATATTGAAACTGCATTCATTGATAATGTGAATTTTCATTAAATTTTAAATCGTGAATTTCTCATTTTTAGTTTTAGTTGATGCGTGGATAATTGATGTATATAGGGATAGGAATAGGGATAAATGTGACTTTTCATTAAACAATTTTGTAGTGAACAATAATAAAATATACTTATATCCATTAGTAATATTAATTTATTTTTTTACTAGATAGTAATAAATTCTTATAAAAATGATGGCATACATTATAATTTATGCCCATCAAAATACAATTCATAATTTATGAATTTAGAGTACCTAAAATAAATATTTAATTTGTTTTAGTTTCTCTATGTGATTGTAAATTCATTAAACATTTAAATTGTATTTAGTATATTTTTAAATATAAATTTCGAATATATATATATATATATATATATATATATATATATATATATATATATATATATATATATATATATTATAAATTAGGCCTAACAATATACTTAGTTATAAGGAATTTATCTGTTTATTTAAAATGACATTTTACCTTTATAAAAAAATTACGTTTAAAATGATGTTTTTATTTGTTCACATATAAATATTTACCTTTATACAAAAATTAATGTTTGCTTCTTAAACCATCTCATTTACTTTTTGTAAATGGATTAAAAAATATTAGTATTATTTATTTTGTTTGTAGTGTGTTATATTAATAGATAAAAATGGTCAGCAATGGTTGTATCATGTATATGGTCATTTAAAAAAAAAAATCTTAAACGCCTAAAATGAAAAATAAAAAAAATAAAAATTAGTGGTGAACGCAACGGAGTATATACTCATATCTAAGGTAAATTAGTCTTGTATTATTTATTTATTTATTTTTATATTTCCGTTCATTCCACCACCTCTCTTTTTCTTAAAAGGGAAACACTACATATAGTTGGGTTTGTCTAGGAAGTGGGACCCACCTAATTTAATAGCATGATATTGTTCGTTTTGTGCTGCTCACTAACCTGCACAATTTTTTACTATTTTGGGCTCATGCTAAGGAGAGTCTATCCCTCATTTATAAAATCATCATATCCAATAACATGATATTGTTCGTTTTGGGCCGCTTACTGAGCCGCACGATTTTTTACTACTTTGAGCCACACAATTACTCTCTATGTCCCGCCACAAGAATTACATTTAGAACTGTTATTCGAATAGAGCGATCCCGAGTATTGGGTACTCGAACTCGGCTCGAGTAGTTATCGAGCCGAGATTGTTAAGAAAACGATTCTAAAAACGAGCTCGAGCTCGCTTGAATAGTTTTCGAGCCAAGTTGAGTTCGAGCTCGTTAAGCAAATCGAATCGAGTTTGTCGAGCATTATCGAGCTGATTTTTTAATGAATATATCTTATATTTATTATTCAATTTAATATTTATTATATTATTATATAAAATTATAATTATTATTAAAATTATCGAGTCGAGCCGAGTTCGGCTCGTTAAGAAAACGAGCATGAGGCGAGCTCGAGTTCGAGTCGAGCTCAAGCCGAGCTCAAGCCTTAACGAGTCGAGTCGAGTTGAGCTCTCAAACAACTCGTTTTATTTAATAGCTTTAGTCACATTTCCTTTTTGATAGATGTGACCCAACGAAACAATCAATTTATCTTCATGAGACCCGCACACAACATTAATACAACTCCACTATACATTAAATTAGGGTAGATCTTGTATGAGACCGTCTCACGTGGGACAATTTTACAATTTTTAAAATAGTTATCAATTTCGCCATAATACTTTATCACTTTTACTATAAAATGTTATCGCTTTTGATTTATATTATAAATTGTTCATGAAATAACATTATCACTTTTCATTAATTTAGTACTTTCCCTGTCCATGGTATTTTCACTCATTTGTACGAGCACGGAGATTAAGACATGTTATTTTTTTAATATATAATGTTAGAAAAAGTAGAGATAAATTAGTAATTTAAAAAGAAAAAGTAAATAAAGTTGTTGGAAATGATGAATAAAGTGTAAAAAGTAATTAAAGTTGTTGGGATTGTAAAAAGTAGGTAATAAAATATTATGTATTTTTACCATTAATTAAATGAGTAAAAATACGTGGGACATCCCAAAATGGAAAGTGGGTAAAAATACGTGGGACGGAGGGAGTATCACTTTTCATTATAAAAGTTATCACTTTCTATCCGTTTCATGTAAGCCCTTATGTAAGACGGTCTTTCACAAGTTTTTGCCTTAAATTATTATACTTTCTCAACCCACTACACATTAAAATACTATACTTCTTAGTATCCGTTCGAACAGAAATGTCTCTTGTAACGAGGCGTAGGAAATATATACTACTTTAATAATAGATCGATACGTCTTGTATAAACACCAAAAATGAATATGTTAATCTATACAGTTTTTACACATTATAATTTTTATTTTTTTAAAAAAAGGCGAGTTTCTAGTGTATCTAGGTGTATAGATCATTCTCCCTCCCTACATGTTAAGATTGAGGTTCGCTTTTACACGAAAATTAAGAGATATAATATTTTAATTTATAGTGAGATGAGAGAAATAATTTGTAATGTAAGGTAGTGTTGTTGAAACTGGACTGGCCGGTTAAACCGGTTGGACCAGAAACCGGCCTGGCAATCGGTCCGAAAGCACCTACAGAACCGCTTTTGCTGTTGAACCGGAAAAACCGGTTAGAACCGGGAGAATCGAGTCAATCGGAAACCGCCGATTTAATATAAATTTTTTTTTTAAATCACTGGTCTCTGCTGCTGTGCAGGTCAACCTATTCACTTGGTTGAAAATTTCAAAAAAAATTGATAGCTGATACCTCCACAAACTCAATATCCAGAAATGATTATACTAAATTCTTCCTAAATGCTGTTGCGAGGAGAATAATAGAAGAAAAAAGAATAAAGAAGAGGTCTCTTTTCAAATCACCGTGGCTTTCTTGAATAATAATATCGCCGGCTGTTCGATAAGGGAGAAAGAAAGAGTCAGAGAGAGAAAGAAATTATAGAGAGAAATGGGAAAAACGGCCGATAAGGGAGAAAGAAAGAATCAGAGAGAGAAAGAATTTGTAGAGAGAGAGTAGAGGAGAAAAACGACGCCCAGAGATAATAACTAATGCCTAACCCCACTTCAATTCATTTCCACATTATTGGGTTTGGGTAGGCTTTGGGCTTTTTTCTTTAATAAAACATTTAGGGCCCTTGGGCTTATTAATGTTTATTAAAAATGATTTATAGTATTATTTTTTTAAGAGTTATTTTAAAATATAATAAAAAATATATAAAATCTAATTTTTCGATTGAACCATCGGTTGAACCGGTCCGACCGGTTGAACCTCGAACCGTTGCCTTTATTGGTTTGATCTACGGTCTGGTTATAAAAACACTGATAGTTGTATTAATGTTGTGTGTGGGCCCTACATGGAATAATTAATTATTCTGTATGAGTCCAAGTTGACAAAAAAAAAAAACCTTAAAATGAAAAATATATATCTTAACGCGAGATAGAGAGAGCAATATTCCCTCCATTCACTGTCAATGTATCCATTTTACCATTTTGGGTCGTCCACTCTTAATCAATCCATTTCCTTTTTTAGATATATGAGACCCACCCACACACTAATACAATTAAGATATGGGATCTACACACCCCACTAATACAACCACCCATTACACATAAAATAATAATACTTTTAATTTATGTATAAAAAGTAAATGAATATTGATATTAGATGGAGGGAGTATTTTACAGTCTTGTTAAAGATTTGAAAAGTTAATTGTACACTTTTTTTTAATCCCAAAACAATTCGCACATTTAAAAAAAGATACACATTATCAATATTTAACACTTTTATAGTAATATAATATTACAAAATTTTCATATTATTTTTATATAATACGTATACTCAAAGTTAACAATATTATACTCTTTATTAAATTAAGCTTTTTTTAAAAAAAATTATTTCTTTTCTTACTTCTTACATTAAAAATTATTTTTTTTGAATAATATGGAGAGTACCATGTAAGAATTTAAAAAGTTTTTTTTTTTTAAAGATATACTCACAATTTTCTTAATACACACTTCACTGATCTCAAAAAATAAGTTACGTGTGTGATGGTGAATATATTTTCCTCTTAATAAAATAAAATAAAATAAAATAAAATAATTTAGTTAAATAACCAGACTTAATTTACTTTCTGATGTATTCCATATATTTCGGTTTGACTTTTTTTTTCAAGTGACAAGTACGATAATTAAGGTTCAAGAAAAGTTGCGTGACTAAATTTACTTCTTACTATATTTATTACCCCTATTAGCTATTACACCTAGCTGTACGTTTGTTTAGATTTTCCCAATTTTTTTCTTTCTAAATTTTAAGAATGAAGTAGAAAATCAAACATAAGTTTAAATGGAGCCGACTTGCGAGTTCAACAAGAGACAAGAATTAAAGTAATAATAATAATAATAATGCTAACAATAAATTGAAACATGTGGCTAAATTAAATTATCACTAAAAGTAGAAATAAATTGAAACGAACTATAAACTTGTGGATGTCATCATCATATTATAACATTAGAAACTCAAGTTATCTTGATTGAAGGACAAGAATTGATTAATTTGTTGAGTTGCACATGGATGATTGATATTTATAGTGTCTTGTGAGAATATGATGATGTGATACAAAATATGATACTAGTTAAAGTATAATTATTACACAATTAAAATATGTTTATTGATGATAAAAATATGTTTTTCTAAAATATAATTAATGAATATATTAAAATATGATTTTAGGTGTTATAATATGATTTGTTGTAAAGTATAGAAAACTCCTATATTTGGGTAAAGAATATATTATTTGTGCATACAGAAAATATGCTTATTACATCTGCTTTTATATCCTAAAACAATTTAATAGCCTATTAAATATGATTACCCAGTAATTAGCAAACATTGAAGTTCCTTGAGCATGATACGCTATTTCCATTTCTATACATGAAACGTATATTCCTACAGCCCCTCAAGTTGGAGCGTGTGGAGCAAGACGCATGCCCAACTTGGAGACAAATTTGCTAAAAGGATCTCCACCAAGCACTTTAGTAAACCCATCAGTAACCTGAAACTTTGAAGAAATATATGTAGGAAAAATGAATCCAGCTTTATAGTGATCCCTTGTCAAATGACAATCTATATCTAAATGCTTAGTACGCTTATGAAACACGGGATTGACAATGATGTGTAGAGCAGCCTTGTTATCACAATGTAAAGGTATGAGAAGAGTAGGTGAAATGTTGAAATCCTGTAGAATGTATTGAATCAACTTCAACTCACACACAATGGAACCAAGTGATCTATATTCGGCCTCTGTCGAAGAACGAGATACAATTGCTTGCTTCTTGCTTTTGTATGAAATAAGTGAACCCCCAAGAAAAATAGAGTACCCCGTTATCGACCGCCTTGTGTCTTTACAAGTGGCCCAATCCGCATCACAAAAAGCTTCCAAAGTGAAGGACTTATTAGCTGGAAAGAATAAGCCAAGAGATGAAGTGCCATGAAGATACCTGAGAACTTGCAAAGCTGCATTCCAGTGAGCAGTAGTTGGTGAGTTGATGAACTGACTTAGTTGCTAAACACAAAATGTGATGTCTGGTCTAGTGAGAGTGAGATACAATAGTCTTCCAACAAGTCTTCGATATCGATCAGGTGCGGCAAGTAAGTCTCCATCTGTGAGAGATAGGTGTAAACCAGCTGGTAAAGGTACCGAAGCTGATTTACAATTTAGCAAACCAATATCTGACAAAATATCACGTATATACTTCCTCTGATGAAGTACAATCCCGTTTCATCTCTTGCTATTTCAACTCCAAGAAAATACTTAGCAAGGTCAAGATCTTTTATTGTATAAGAAGAATCTAGATAAAGCTTCAATTGATCAATTAAATCCAAGTGAGAACTCATAATCAAAATATCATCTATATAAACCAACATGGCAAGAAATTGGTTATCATTATGCAAAGTAAACAAGCAGTGATCATGCTTGGATTGGACTAACCCAAAAGCTAACAACTTATAACATAGCTCATGATTCCACTCCATAGAAACTTGTTTTAAACCGTAAATACTTTTAACAAGCCTGCAAACTTCTCCTTTCTTTGCTTTTGAATAACCTTGAGGAGGTAGCATGTACACTTCTTCCAACAAGTGTCCGTGCAAAAAAGCATTATTTACATCAAGTTGATGTAAAGGCCATCCCTTCATTGCTGCCACAGAAAAAAAATCTTTACCATCACTAACTTTGCAACAGGTGAGAAAACTTCAGAATAATCAACCCCATGTTGTTGATTATAACCCTTAGCTTCCAATCTAGCCTTATATCATTCAATCAATCTATCTGCTATTCTTTTAATCTTGAAGACCCACTTACTTCCTATAACCTTCTTCCCAAGTGGTAAAGAAGTAAGTTCTCAAGTATTATTGGCTTCTAAAGCTTTCAATTCCTTATTCATTGCCTCGACCCAAACTGCTTTAGACATTGCATCCTTGAAATGTGTTGGTTCATGCTCAATGGAAATTTGATTAGAAAATGCTTGTAAAACTGATGGTCATACAAAATCCTTTTGCCAACTAGGAGGCTGCCTTGCTCGGGTGCTTTTTCGGATAGGAGGATCATGTTGCAATAAAGTATCTTCTTGAAGATCCTCATGCTGCAATAAAGTATCTTCTTGAAGATCCTCATGCTGAGACTGAGATGGAGTAGAATCAAAATCTGTAGCGCTAATTCTGTCATATGTAGTGACCTGTGGGTCCAAAACTGATTTTGGATTTTGACTTGTGTAAGGAAAAATATGATAAAAAAATGTCACATCTCTGCTAATAAAAACTTGAGAAGTTTCCAAATCCAGTAATTTGTAGCCCTTTTGTCCCTGGACATATCCCAAAAAATATTTTTGATAGATCTAGGAACTTACTTCTGTGAGGTGAAGTAGTAGCAGCAAAAGTTAAACAACCAAAAGGCCTCAGCTTTGTGTAGTTTGGTTGCTTTCCATGTAATTTTTCAAAAGGTGTACCCCAATTCAATATCATGGTAGGCAGCCTATTTATCACATATGCTGCCATCAACACTGCATAAGACCAAAAAATATTAGGTAAACTTGCTTGAAAAAGAAATGCTCTAGCCACTTCCAACAAATATTTGCGTTTTCTCTCCACAATACAATTTTGTTGTGGTGTGTAGACACAAGTCTTCTCATGAACAATCCCTTCTGCCTTAAAAAATTACTGGATATTAATACTCAAAAATTCTGAACCATTATCTGTTCTAATCCTTTTAACCACCTGTGAAAATTGTCTCTCAATCATGATTAGAAAATATTTTAACAAAGAAAACACCTCTGACTTATGCTTCATCAAATAAACCCATGTACCTCTACTAAAGTCATCAACAATTGTTAAAAAATATGAGGAGCCTGCAAGACAAATTTTTTTGCATGGACCCATACATCCACATGGATCAATTCAAAATTGGCACTTGTTTGTATTGAGCTAGAGAGAAATGGTAATCTATATTGTTTAGCCTTAAAACAAACGTCACAACTCTTTATTGACTCAACTGCTTCCTTATTACAATCACTTTGCAAGAAATATAAATGTCTCAAAGTATTAATAGAGGCATGGCCCAACCGTTTATGCCAAGTATCCAAAGCAACAACATTAGCTCTCTCTTCCTTATTCAGAATATATAGATTACCAACCAATTTTCCTTCTACAAGTTCCTTGCTACTCTGAGGGTCCTAAATGTAGCAAGAATCATTAAGAAAGACACATTTCAATCCAAGATCAGAATAGAGTTGATGCACAGACAGAAGGTTGTACTTAAAACTAGGAATGTACAACACATGTTTAAGTGTTATATCAGCAGTAATCTGAATCTCTCCTTCATACTATACCTTTTTTGTGCTTCCATCTGGTAAGCAGACTGTGACTATTTCCTTCACCATATGCACATTACTCAATATATCAAAATTATAATACATATGTCTACTTGCACCAGTATCTATAACCCAACCAGACTTACAAGAATCAGAAAATGATGAAAATGCTGTCTAAAAAGATAACGTGTAAGCTTTACCTGCAAAACCAAACAACTGAGCATGATCAGTAATACTATCTTCCTTATTCTTTCCTTTCATGTATTGAGTAATCTGTTGCAATTGATGTCACATTGTCTCCATATCTGGTACATCCCTTCCCTTTTGAGAATTATCCAAGTCTTTATGAGAAGATTGATTCTCATAACTGACGGAATTTGCATAGGACTTGGTCTTCTTCTCTTTGAGTTGTTTGTACCAATTTGGTACTCCATGCTTTTTAAAGCATGTTGTTGTTTCATGGCCAGGTTTCTCACAGTTCTCGCAAATCAACCGAGCCTTCTCTTCCTTTGATAGCTTCCCATCATTTTTCCTTTTTTCACTACCCCAACTAGTGGATGAATTTATTGACTTGTTTCCAAAGCCACCTAATCTCACTGCCATGGCTGAAGAGTCAGCTTCAGAAAAATTCATTTGAACTGATTTTTGTCTTCCTGCAGATAAAACTATTGAATAAGCTTTATCCACAGATGGCAAGGGCTCCATCAGCATGATTTGATTCTTCAGGTGATCATAAGACTCATTTAGTCCCATCAGAAACTGAATGAGTCTATCCTCCATCGAGTTCTGCAACAATTTATTCCCTTCTTTGCACTTACACACAGCAATAGGTGTTATACACTGTAATTCATCCCATAATCGATTCAGTTTATTAAAGTACTCAATCACAGTGTAACTCCCTTGAACCAAAATACTTATCTCTCTCTTAAACTTGTATTTCATTGGTCCATTATTTTCACCATATCTTTGCTCAATTGCATCCCATAATTCCTTAGATGTGTTAGAATAAACAAAGGTTTCACTTAACTCCTTAGAAAGTGAATTTATAACCCAAGAAAACACAGTAAGATCTATTTTCTCCCAAAGAGCATACTTTTCATCAGTTTTTTTCAGGTTTAGGAAGAGTGTCATTGATAAATCCCAATTTACATTTATTACCTAAGGCTATGGACATAGAACGTTTCCAAGGTAAATAATTACCTCCTGAAAGTTGATAAGGAATGAGAGACATCCCCGAATGCTCCGCACCGTGTAGGAAGTAGGAATCGTCATCACTAGATCCAACATTCTTTGATCCATCATCACTAGATCCAGCAGTCTTCGATCCAGTAATAGTGGTCAACAATGGTCACGGATTTGTAGAACTGCTAGCCATTTCTCAAAAAAAATTATTTAAATGGCTCTAGATACCATGTTGTAAAGTATAGAAAACTCCCATCTTTGGGTAAAGAATATATTATTTGTGCAAACAGAAAATATGCTTATTACATCTGTATTTATATCCTAAAACAATTTAATAGCCTAATAAATATGATTACCCAGTAATTAACAAACATTGAAGTTCCTTGAGGATGATACGCTATTTCCATTTCTATACATGAAACGTATATTCCTACATGATTTATTATTAATATATTTTAAATACAAATTGCTATACTTTACACATATAAAAATATATTTAATAATGAATCGACTTGTCTCACATATACCGTCTCATATTTTAAATTTATTGGGGGTGTTTTAAAAATTTTTGGTAAAGAAATAAATTAGTAAGTTGTAAGAGCAATGATTATATTATTGGACTGAAATATTTAACTGTAGAGTTATATATAGATTTCACGACGGGCCCTTTAAAAGGGCTTTATTATTTGTTGGGCCTCTCTTTCAAAGTTAGTATACATTCAATTTTTCTGTTTTCTTAATCAATTTTACCTCATCCATTTTTAAATTTTGTTTAATTTCCGGACTTATATATAAATTTGAAAATTTAAGGGGTGATAATTTGATGCATTATACTATATTGTATAATAATTTAATTTTCCAAATTAATATACAATTTAATGAATAATTGACAATTCTGTTTTTTTTTTGGTAAAGTGTCGTTTTTTCAGTTATTTCATATATGTATGTATGTATTCAGAAAATGTTTAAAAATGAAAATGAAAATAGAAAGGAAAGGAAAATGGATATTGGTGTGTAACAAGACACTACCAAAAAAAAAAAAATTTAGTAACCGAATTTACCAATGGAATTCAATCCGTGGTAATTACCAATGGATTAGCAACCAAAATGACAATTTTTTATTAGCAATGTAATGACAACAAATTTATTCTTTATTTTAACAATGAAATTCAATCCGTTGGTAATCACCAACGGATTACCAAGGAAATCATTATATAAATTACCAACGGAATTTTTAACAACGGATTACCAACATAATTATTTACCAACGGAATTGATTTTTCGTCGCTAAAAATTTACCAACCACCATTTTACCAATGGAAATTTACCAACGGATTCCCTTGCTAATCCGTTGGTGAACCAATTTAACAATGAAATTAAGGCTTTTACCAATAGAATATTTTGTAGGTAAAAAAGCAATGTGTGTAAATTTGTAGAGGAATGCATGACATGCATAAAACCAAATTTAATATTATATAGTTATCCCTTTTGAAAAATAAAAATAAATAAATCTTTCCACAAATTTGTCACCTTTAATTTTTTTTTGATGTAAATCAAGGAGGTTATCTATCTTTGAGGGTAATTTGATACTCCCTCAGTTCAAATGGTCTATTTGCTTTTCCTTTTCATTTTTAATGTAAGATGAAAGGGTATTATTAATTTATGTGTTATGTTTAAGTTATTTTGTGTACTTTTACAAATTTGAATGGGTCTCTTGTGCGCTTAGATGTAATAAGTGTATAAAGATATAATATTTTGTTCTAAGTAATACTCCCTCTATCCCAGAATTTTTTGCATACTTCCTTTGTAAATACAAAGGAAGTGTGCAAAAAATTCTGGGATAGAGGGAGTATAACCTGGTACACGTAAAACTTTGCCTACAAATTATCTTTACTTTATAATACCGGGTACCGGGTACACGTAAAACTTTGCCTACAATTTATCTTTAATTTATACTCCTTCCGTTCCGAAAAACTTTTCACCTTAACTGTTCCACGTTGTTTAAGAAAAGTTACACTTTTGACCAATTTTATTGACTTTGAAGGGTATTGTAGTATTTTTAGGTAATAAAAAGTATAAAGTAGTGATATGTGTATGAAAAAGGAGTGTCAAATTTGAAATTAAAGTAGCTTTTGAGGTTGTTGGATAAAGTGGTGTTTCCTTTTTTGGGGATGAAAGGTTTTGTAGGACAAACAAATGAGGAAAGTGAGAAAAGTATTGTGGGACGGAGGGAGTAATATAAAGAGATGACATAAATTGTAATTTTGTAAAACCTTTTGGAATAGGTAAAGACTTGTGTAAGACTTGCCCTTATTATTATCACTTTTTATTTATATTATAAATTATTCATGAAATAATTCACTATATCATTATCATTTTTAATCTATTAAGTATTACTTTTTGTTAATAATATTATTAATTTTTATCTGTTTCACATAAAAGCTTACGTGAAATAGTCTTTCGCAAGACTTGCCCTGAAATGTTAGTTATTGTGTATGTGGGTCCCTTCTTTTAAAAAAATAAAATAAATTAGCACCTTTGAATTAGCTAGGTTGCGGACTTGTATGACACCATTTACACTTTTATAGTTAGTTATTACTTTTTATTAAATATGTTACCACTTTTTATTTATATTATAAATTATTTATGAAAATTTAATTCATAGTATTATTATTATTTTTTATTAATTGCGTATTATTTTTCATTATAAAAATTATTACTGTTTATTCGTGTCACATAAGTCATTTTGTGAGACTGTCTCACACAATTCTTTACTTGAATAAAAAAGAGTAATATATATATATATATATATATATATATTATTAAAGGAAATAGTTGACTTACCATGTACTCTTCATTCTTTGATTTATTAGATCCACAATTTACGGATCCATTATCAGAAACAATTGTAAATACACTTGTATATAATGAGAATCAAACTCCTCATCACAGATTGTGATGATCGATTATTTTCATCTCATATGGTATCAGCTGGATATCGTAAACCCTAATCCTTCTCCCTTCTGTTTTCTTTCTCTCACGGCCATCTTCCGTTCTTCTCTCTCTCGCTCCTTTCCTCCTTCATCCCTTATCCATGGCAGCCCCCGCCCCGTCTCCCTCCTCACAGACGACCGCCATGATCAACTTAGTTCAAATCAAGCTTTCCACTGCCACCTATCTCATGTGGAAACGGCAGTTCGTGTCCATGGCAGCCACGTTTGAGATGCTTGATCTCATCGATGGCTCATCCTCATCTCCCCCTACGTCTGTCACTTCTGCTACGGGTGAGCTCTCCCCTAATCCTGATTACTCCGCCTGGAACTTACGAGATCAGAAGCTTCTTGGTGTCTTGTATGCCACGCTTGAACCGGAAGCCATGGCGGAAGTTCTTGACTGCACCACTGCTCGAACCGCTTGGGAAGCGTTGGAGTCGGCCTTTGCCCACGCTTCCACCTCGCGCGCCAACCAACTGCGCGAAGAACTGCTCTCCTTACGCCGTGATGATCAATCGGTGACAGATTACGGCCGCCGCTTCAAACTGCTTTGCGATCAGTTGTCAGCTATCCAACGGCCGGTGGATGAGAACGACAAAAGCCACTGGTTTCTACGGGGGCTCGGTCCCTTGTTTGCCAATTTTGCAGACACGAGGATGGCGCTGCAACCCATGCCGCCGCTCCGCGATCTCCTTCATCAAGCAGTCCAATTTGACCTCTTGACGCGCTCGATGGAACGGCCGGCAGCCTTGCCATCTCCGGCTGCCTTCACGGTCAGCGACGATCAGAATGAGGATCGTCGTGCTTCTGTCCCGCAGCGTGGTCGAGGTGGTGGCTTCGCTTCTGGACAGCGTGGTCGGGGTGGCTTCGGTCGTGGTGGCAGGCGCGTTTACACGCCTCGCTGTCAGTTGTGTCGGGGCGAACACTACGCTGACAAGTGTCCGCGTTTCCTTCAACTCCAAGGCTATGCTGGTGGACGGCCGGGTTCTGTTCCTGCTGTTCCTCCCTCCAACAATGCAGACCTTGCTCAAGCTTTTCATGCCGCATGCAATGTTTCTTCTTCAAATACAAACTCGGATTGGTATGTGGATTCCGGGGCATCTGCGCACATGACTCCTCACAATGATCATTTGGATTCTTTTGCACCATATTCTGGTAACAGCTCCGTCACTGTTGGCAATGGAAATTCATTAAACATTTCTCATATTGGTTCCCGTCGTATTTTCCCCGATATTGATTTGATGAATGTTTTTGTTGTGCCTGGCCTCACTAAAAACTTACTCTCTATTAGCAAATTGACTTCGGATTGTGATGTTGATATTGTGTTCTCTGACAAGTCTTTTGCTATTCAGAATCGCCTGACAAAGAAGGTTCTAGCTCAGGGAAGGTGTGAGAATGGGCTTTACGTTTTGGAACGTGGTACAGCAGCCTTAGTTGCTGCACTTCATAATAAAAACTTACGTGCTAGCTTTGGCTTATGGCATTTGCGCCTAGGCCATGTTTTACCTAGTGCTATTTCCTTGTTAAATAAATTGGGTTATTTGTCTGTTACATCCATTTTACCAGACCCTACTGTTTGTTCTTCATGTCAGTTGGCTAAGAGCAAAAAACTTCCGTTCTCTTTAAATGAGAAACGTGCCCCCTGTGTTCTTGATTTGGTGCATTGTGATTTGTGGGGGCCTGCTCCTGTTGTTTCCTCTGCTGGTTATAGATATTATGCTGTTTTTGTTGATGATTACTCACGTTTCTCATGGCTTTATCCATTATCTGCTAAATCGGAATTCTTTGATGTGCTGGTTCGATTTCACAAATTTGTCTGCACACAATTTTCTCGCTCCATCAAGGTTTTCCAATCTGATGGGGCACTGAGTTTGTGAACAAACGAGTTGCTGATTTTATGGCTAATAATGGTATTTTGCACTGGCTATCCTGTCCTTATACTCCGCAGCAAAATGGCAGGGCAGAACGTAAACACAGGCATATCACTGAAACTGGTCTCTCCATGTTATTTCATGCCTCTGCACCTCCATCTTTATGGTTTGATGCTTTTTCCACTTCGGTATTTGTCATCAATAGGCTGCCATCGGTTGTTCTTCAAAACAAATCCCCGTATGAAATGCTGTTTAACAGTGTTCCGGATTACGCACTTTTCAAACCATTTGGTTGTCGGGTTTTTCCCTTCCTGCGTGATTATGCCTCAAATAAACTTTCACCACGGAGTAAATCTTGCATTTTTTTGGGATACAACAGTAATTATAAGGGTTTTCGATGCTTCGATCCGTCTTCCGCCCGCATTTACATTACTAGGCATGCTCAATTTGATGAGCAGACATTTCCTTTCTCTGGTAAGGTTCCTCAGTCGGCTCAGAACCTGCCCATTGCGAGCTTCTTGGATCCTGTTCCTCCAATCGTGATCGACTCTCCTTCTTCCACTCGGTCTCCACTGCATACGGACCCGGAGTTGGTCGATATCCCGGAAGCTCCTCCGGCGCTGCCTCCTGCACAGCCGGGTCCCCCGGCACAGCCGCCGATCCCTCCTGCTAGGCCCACTCATTCAATGGTCACCCGTGCAAAGGATGAGATTTTCAAACCACGGTATCCTGTTGATCTGACCTACACAGCTTTACTTAGCTCTCTAACCACTACTTCTGAGCCTCGTGGTTTCAAGTCGGCCTCGAAATTTCCTCATTGGATGGCTGCTATGCATGAGGAAATTGATGCACTAATGAAGAATCAGACTTGGGATTTGGTTCCTGCTCCTCCGGGAGTAAATATTGTCGGTTCCAAGTGGGTGTTTCGGACCAAATACAGGTCCGACGGCTCGATTGAACGACACAAAGCTCGACTTGTCGCTCAAGGATTCACTCAAATTCCTGGCTCTGACTTTCACCATACCTTTAGCCCTGTTGTTAAGGCCGCCACGGTTCGCCTAGTCCTGGCTCTCGCTGTCCATCATCAATGGCCTCTGCATCAATTGGATGTTAAAAATGCCTTTCTGAACGGGGTTCTATCCAAGCCAGTCTATATGGCTCAGCCACCGGGATTTGTTGATTCGCGTAATTCATCTCATGTTTGTCGCCTTAAGAAGGCTTTGTATGGTCTTCGCCAAGCTCCATTGGCTTGGTTTCAGCGGTTTAGTACTTATTTGGCAACCCTGGGGTTTCAGCAGACTCAGTCTGACTCTTCATTGTTCTGTTTTCACAAAGGGACCTCCCTTTTATATCTTCTCCTTTATGTTGATGATATCATTCTTACAGGAAATAATCCGGGCTTAATTCAGCGCTTTATTGATCGCACTCACAAAGAGTTTGCTATTAAGGATCTTGGCAAACTGACCTATTTTTTAGGGCTTGAGGTTTCTTACAGTTCTCGTGGCTTTTTTGTTGGCCAGGCAAAATATGCTCGGGATATTTTAGAGCGTGCTGCTATGCTCGATTGCAAACCTGTTTCCACTCCACTTGCAGTCGGAACTTCCTTGCAGAGTACTGGTTCGTTGTTTGATGATCCAACTCTTTATCGCTCTTTGGTTGGTGCATTACAATACCTCACAATTACTAGGCCTGATCTCTCATTCGCTGTGAACACTGTCAGTCAGTTTCTACATTCTCCCACTGTTGATCACTTCTCTTCTGTTAAGCGCATTCTTCGATATGTTAAAGGCACGATACATTATGGTCTCACTTTCACACATCATCCACAAAAGACGATTGTGGGGTATTCTGATGCGGATTGGGCCAGGTGCGTGGAGACCCGACGCTCTACATATGGATACTCGATTTTTTTCGGAGGCAATCTCGTCTCCTGGAGCGCCAAGAAGCAGCCTACTGTCGCCCGCTCGAGTTGTGAGTCTGAATATCGGGCTTTGGCTAACACCGGTTCGGAAATCGTTTGGCTGTTGAATTTATTGCATCACAGATTGTGATGATCGATTATTTTCATCTCATATATATATATATATATATATATATATATATATATATATATATATATATATATATATATTATGGAGAAAAAAAGTCACTTTTTAAGAATAAGTAAAAAATAAAGTATGCTATGTTATGTATATTAAGTATGAATGTTATTTTTCAAAGTAATGAGATGGTAGTTGTTTTGGATATTTTCACTTTTAAAAATACATACTTTGTGAGAGAAAATAAAAAGAAAATGCGATAAGTTTTTTGGAGGGGGGAATAATATGATCATAATACCTCATGCATTATACTTTCCTCATGATATAGCATGTGGACAAGGTTTTCTTAAAATGAAAAAAAAAAAAAATAAGAAAAAGAAAAGGAAAATAGTTTTCGATCAAATTGAAATTCAATCGACCTAGCACAAAGGGACAAGATAGCAAGAATTTAGGATTGGTTCATTTGTCTTCTTCCTAGTGTAACTGGACCCCACCAAATAAAAATTAAAAAGTTTAAATAAATTATACATATAATATATGTACATATTTATATGGAGTACTACTTATGAATAAGAAAAATTAACATCAAACTTAAATACGTCGTCGGCTGCTACGTAGGAATGTTTATCTACGACATTTTCTCAATCACTTCATAGGTAAGAGGATAAAATTTATATTTTAAGTTAATATATAAAATTTAAAGAAAATAATTTGTAATTCTCCTTTTATATACTTTAAATTGATCATCGATTTCTTATATTACACATTGTTGTTTAATGATGTATAGGCTCTTGAAGGATAGTCCATTGATGGTGATCATTTTCTCGTCACATACAGTATAATTAATTAAATGATTCACGAAAAGAAAATTATTTAAATATTTCTCATAAAATTACTTTTTCTCCCTCTCATTTTCTATATATTATTCATTTAATTATAAGTCATATGTTACAAATAATACATCAAAATAACACAAAAAATTTGAGCGAAAGTTTCAAACTAAAAAGAAAAGAAATTGTAATTATAAGTTCCGCTGGATTAAGTATGGGTAGATTAGAAAGCAAAAATGGTACCACTCGATTGTTATTAATAGAAGGAATTAATTAAATTGGGTGAATAATGAATAGGATAAATAAAATAGTTGAAAGCAATTAAATTTACATGCATGCATCAACAAGCTAGCCTTATCCTGTGAGTGAAACAAGTCGTGTTCTGCATGTGAAATCTGGGTGCTCTTTCATAAATAAAACCATCCATCTTTTTTATATTATTATTAATACTCCCTCCGTTCCGATGAAAGGTCACCGATTGCTTTTTGTATGTAGATTAAGGAATATTGTTAATTTATGTGTAGTGAGTAGTTGTATTAGTAGTGAATAATGGACCATACGTATGTCCCTTTTACTAAAAGAGAAAAATAAAGACATTTAGATGAGATACCCAATATAGTAAAATGGGGACCTTTCGGTGAGATGAAGAGAGTATTATTTTAAAGAGTTTTCTGGATTTACATCATAAACTCTTGTAAATCTTGTGATCTACTGTCAATCTATCCATTTTACTATTTTGGGTTGTCCATCTTTAATGTATTCATCATTTAATTCCTTTATGCATTTAACTTTACATATTTTAAATTAAAGCAAAAACTATGTAAGACCGTCTCACTAAATGAATTCTGTAATACGAATAAAAAGTGATTGTATTTGATACTTGATCGATGAAAAATTATAATGTTATATCTGGTGAATAATTTCATAAATAATTCGTAATATAAAAAAATGATAATATTTTTAATAAAAAATATTATTAATTAAAAAAAAACTATCTTACCTCAGGATATTTATTAATAGTACAATGCAAACAAAACTTCATTACTCACACTGCTAATTTACATATACTGTCTTGTCACTTTAAAAAACGTATACAAATATAAACAAAAATATATATAATTATGAATAAAAAAGTATACAATTTAATTGTTAGTTTTTTAATGAAAAATTGAGTGTAAAAAATATACAATTATCGAAAAACATATATACACCATTGAATAAAAAGTTATACACATATGGATGCTAGTTTTTTTAATGAAAAACTTAGTGTGAAAAAAATATACAATTATTAAAAACTATGTATACAAAATGGAATAACGTGTATACAAAATAAAATAAAAAGTTATACACATATGATACACCCGGGTGCACCTAATATCAACTCAAAAATAAAATTCACATATACTAAAAATCATGATTTATAATAAAGAAAATGTTAGAAAATTTTCTTCTTATTTTATACTGCAATTTTCATGCATTTTTTTAAGATGTGATTCTATATGCTAAATTAATTTACGTGAAAATTGGAGTATTAAATAATATACTCCTATTCTCGAACTCTCGGTAACACTGAAATATTCATATTTCTTTATTTGTTTATCTTAAAAATTGTTCACACCAAAATTAAAAAAAACATTCAAACTATAAATAATTTTCTCAATAAACTTTATTTTAAAAGATATTATTTCCATTTCATCTAATATACTTTATACTTTATTTAATCTCCTAAAAATACATCATCGTAAAAATAAATAAAAATCTGAAGAGATCAATAGATTTATTTTTCTTAAATAACAAGTGCCAGGAGCATTCTAATAAAGACTTAAATTTCAGGGGCCAACACCATTCAATTCGCATTTATCCTTACGTAAATATATAAAAATTCAACATTAAATGGAAAAGAAAATATAGTAATTTAAATTTATCCGATATTATATTTTACAGATTAATTAATACTATTAATAGTCCATCCATATCTTTAATATACTAAAGGAGAGAGTTTAATTTTGATGAGGTGTCGTCACCAGAATTAATCTCAATTATTTTAATTTTTAATTAAAATAAAAATCTCAATTATTTTAATTATTAAGTAAAATTTAATATAAATATATACATATATTATTTTAAAATTTGAATATGATATTATCAAATCAAAATTAATTATTATTAATTAAAAATAATATAGATAAATACATATATTTACTTTAAGATAGTATGATATTATCAAATCAAAATTAATTACTATTAATGAAAAATTAATATAGACATATACATATATTTACTTTAAGATTTATAAAATTTATTCCCTCTCCACCTATAAATAAGACTCTTTATTCTTCGTTTTACACATAAATTCATCATAAAGAACAAAAGTTTTCTTCAAATTTTAAAGAAAGGTATCCATCCGTTTTTATAATAATAATTATTGATTAATTTTTGTTGGTTCTTTTTTATTATTTTTATTTTTATTTTTTTTTTGTTTTAGTTCTCTAATTTTTTTAAAAAAAATTATTAGCATGTAATTTTATAATCTTTTAATTTTAATTACGTAATTAACTTTTTCTAGGGTTAATTTTTTCAAATTTTTTTAATGAATTTTTTTATGATTTGACTTTTTGAATATAAATTAAAAATCTCAATTTTTTTAACTATTAATTAAAATTTAACATGGATACATACATATATTATTTTAAAATTTGAATATAATATTATCAAATAAAAATTAATAAGATAAATACATATATTTACTTTAAGATAATACAGTATGATATTATCAAATCAAAATTAATTACTATTAATTAAAAATTAATATAGATAATTGCATATATTTACAACTTTGATGAGGTGTCGTCACCAAAATTAATCTTAATTATTTTAATTTTTAATTAAAATTAAAAATCTCAATTATTTTAATTATTAATTAAAATTTAATATAGATATATACATATATTATTTTAAGGTTTGAATATGATATTATCAAATCAAAATTAATTATTATTAATTAAAAATTAATATAGATAAATACATATATTTACTTAGAGATAGTATGATAATATCAAATCAAAATTAATTACTATTAATAAAAAATTAATATAGACAAATACATATATTTACTTTAAGATTTATAAAATTTATTCTCTCTCCACCTATAAATAAGACTCTTTATTCTTCGTTCTACACATAAATTCATCATAAATAACAAAAGTTTTCTTCAAATTTTAAAGAAAGGTATCCATCCGTTTTTTATAATAATTATTATTGATTAATTTTTGTTGGTTTTTTTTATTTTTATTTTTTTAGTTTTAGTTCTCTAATTTTTAAAAAAAAATTATTAGTATATAATTTTATAATCTTTTAATTTTAATTACGTAATTAACATTTTCTAGGGTTAATTTTTACAAATTTTTTTAATGAATTTTTTTTTATGATTTGACTTTTTGATTATAAATTAAAAATCTCAACTATTTTAATTATTAATTAAAATTTAACATGGATACATACATATATTATTTTAAGATTTGAATATGATATTATCAAATCAAAATTAATTAGATAAATACATATATTTACTTTAAGATAATATAGTATGATATCAAATCAAAATTAATTATTATTAATTAAAAATTAATATAGATAATTGCATATATTTACTTTAATATTTCGAAAATTTATCCTCTCTACACCTAACCTATGAATAAGACTATTATTTCATTCGTTCTACACATAAATAATTTATTCATCATGACGAACAATAGTTTTTTTCAAATTCTAAAGAAAGATATCTTATTATTATTATTATTATTATTATTGATTGATTTTTGTTGGTTCTTTTATATTTTTTAATTTATTTTGGATTTTAGTTCTCTATTTTTCTTAAAAAATTGTTAGGGTGTGATTTTATAATCTTTTAATTTTCTTTACGTAATTAACTTTTTCTAGGGTTAATTTTTACAATTTTTTAATTTTTTTTTTATGATTTCACTTTTGATTATATTTTACTTACTGCTCCTTTTGTATTATTTATATTCTCTTTTGATTATTTTTTGTTTATTTTTTTTGTTTTAGTTCTATTTTTTTTATTGTTAGTATATAATTTTTTAATCTTATGATTTTTAAGTAATTAACTTTTTTATGATTAATTTTACAATTTTTATAATTAATTTTATTATAGTTTCACTTTTGATTATAATTTTTTTATTTTTTGTTTTGCGATTATTTTTCTATTTATTAATATTAGTAATTTGTAATGTTTTGCTATTAAATTCACATATATGAATTTAATTTTACTCATCAATATAAATTTATATTAGGTTGTAATTGAACAAATAGTTACATTAAACTTGAATAATATTTTTAAAATTTTTTGAATTAATAGTTATATTAAACCTGAATTATATTTTTAAAAATTAAAATTTTACAACTCGTGTAATACACGGAATCCATACTAATTATACACTAAAGAAGATAAAATGATGATATATGTATATTGATGGGTGAGGTCACAACATATATATTTACAGTTCGACCATTTCCTTAAATCTGGCTGCAAAGCACCCCTATCAAAAACAACATGCATTTATTACCCATTTCTTTGTAAATTTAATTAGTTTACCTATCCAATATGATGAAAGAAAACTATACAATAATTTGAATTTGGTTAAGTAGGGGAAGCCACAATTTTAATTTAATGTACTTCATATGATGATGGTTTGATTTGACTTATAGACTATGATTCTTAGATCCAAATAAATAGCATCATCAATGGCGGACCTAAAAGGGTGTAGCCCCCCTCCAACCCCCCATCGTTCAAATCTAATATATATATATATATATATATATATATATATATATAATAAATTTTGGTGCATTTATTATGAGATTTAAAGCTTACTATAAAATATTTAACTAGCCCATGATTGATTCAACACGTCCTTCAAGTTTTAATTTCTCTTTAAGATTTGATATCATTATACATGTATAATCATAGGTATGAATTTCAGTTTTGTTCGATAATGCTAGAAGTGCCACAACATATCTAGCTAAACACATTGTTTTAGAAGTTTATAGATTGGAATTGCTATTTTAATTTCTATAATTAGTTGCCTAGGTGTTAGGACATTCCATTAACTTTTTTGAGTTGTACTCTTTTTAACTGAAATTTAAATAACATTTACAGTTTTCAAAAGATATAATTTTCTTTTTTTGTTATATATAGTATTGCCTTAGATTTCTTAACGTAAGATACACGTAAAATTTTAAATGAGTGCCGGTGAGATTTCTCTAATACAATGTTAAATAATACCTCATTTAAAAGTTTAAATCAGTAAAAGAAATATTATTTAATCTTTAACTTGAACATTCTAAAAGTATGCTCTATTAAAATATGTCATCTGATACTTAAAAGTATATTTCCAAGTTATTTAAAGTATACTATATATACGAACTAGCTAATAGATACATATGCACAATAATGAATTATAGTTATTTTTAAATTTTCCTAAATGATGAAGATACCCAACAATGTGGCACATAATTTTTCTATGCACCTTTAATGGAACTTAGAATGGACATGTGTATGTACATGAGTAGTGTATATTATTAGAGAAATGAGGGCATGTGATATGAGAGAGAGTAGAATAACAAAATTATCCTTTGAAGAAAGTGGTGGATAAAAGTGTATTAGTTAGAAAGAAAGGATACAGTGCACCTGGGAGAAAAAGGTCCATTTTCAGAATTTCCCCATCAGATTAATTAAATTTTAGAGTTACCCCCAATTTATTAAAAAAATGGCTTGGAACCCCACATGGGGTTTTCCCTGGAATCCTTTGACCTCTTCTGCTTTAATTTCTCTCATGCATCATTATCATCATATTTTAAAAATCATTAATTAAATTAATAAAGAAATGAATAGTTTATAATATGTTGAGTGTTGATAGATTTGTAGGATTGGATTGAGATTTGGATGAGGGGAATAAATGGCTTTTAGTGAAGCATGACCGTTGAAACACAGACACCACCACCTTCCCTTCCAGAATTAGGAAGCAACCTACTTTTCCCTATTTTATATCTAGGAAAAAAAAGTTCGTGTGAAATTGTTTGATGAGAAGGAGATTTTTTTGTGAAATGGACAAAAAAATTATAATATTTTAATAAAAAATATGAGCTTATAAATAATAGTAAGAGATAATGGTTGAGTGAATTATTTCATGAATAATTTGTAGTGCAAATAGAAATTGATAACATATTAAAATAAAATGGTAATATTTTTAATAAAAGGTGATAACAATTTTAAAAAGGGGACAGACTTGTGTGAGATTGTGTTACAGTTAAACTATTTTAAGCTTTAGGGATTAGTTATCACTTATTATTAAATATTTATTATTAAATATGTATCGTTTTTTATTTAAAATGTTATGATTACTTTTTATTTACACTATAAATTATTCATAAAATAATTGTCAGTTAATTTTCATTTATTGAATATTATTTTTTATTATAAAAGTTATTACTTCTTAACCATATAACGAAATCATTCCGTTCTTACAAAAGTCTTTGCTTTTAAAAAATATAAAAACAAATTTCACGTTGTGATAGGGCCGAAGGTCAAGTCCAGAGAGAATAAACCTTAGCCAGATGTCTTCAAGCCCAATATCGAGGGCCCTCAACCCAAGAATAGCCGGTCACGTTTACTCCACTCTCTCGGCAAGGACGAGTCGGCCGTCTCCCCCACTTGGCCACTTGTCCCCTCCCTTGAGCTAGGAGACTATACGGATATCCCCTAGGATTTGGGCATAGGGGATATCTTAGAACAGATCGTAAAAATAGCCGCATGAGACTATAACACTTAATGCCCACAGTGTATTCATTTATTGTGATGTGACTTGACAATATATCCGAAGATTCGGATGACGTCAGACCACTCGATATATAAGGCATGTCGAATGTCCCAAAAAGAATAGAACACAACAATATTCACCTCCAAAAGGCATAAGATCGCCTGGAGGGAACCAATGAGTCCTCCTCTTCTCTGTACTGAAATTATTATGTTAGATTAGTACGGATAATCCACCAATCACCCTGAAACAGCCACATTACCACATAATTAAGGGAGGATAAAATCCGGCTGTCTACACACGTGAAATGGTTTCATGCAAATGTTTTCATTATATTTTTTAATCACTATCTTATACTCCCTCCGTCCCATAATACTGTTTACATTTACTGTTCCACGTTATTTAAAAAAGTTGCACTTTTTGACCAACTTTATTGACTTTGGAGGGTATTGTAGTATTTTTAGGTAATAAAAAAGTATAAAGTAATGATATGTGTATGAAAAAAGAGTGGCAAATTTAAAATTAAAGTAACTTTTTAGGTTGCTAGATAAAGTAGTGTTTTCTTTTTTGGAATGTGAAAGGTTTTGTGGGACAAACAAATAAGGAAAATGTGAAAGATTTTATGAGATGGAGGGAGGGAGTATTTTTTAAGATCCACGAGTTGTGAGGGAGATCCAACTCTAATAGTCTAATATATAATCAAAACTTACCACTTTATGCACCGACTCAATTTATTTTATTTTATTTTAATTTATAGTTTTTGATATTATGCGGATTAATTGAGTTGCACATCTTCTATATGTTGGTGATTAAGGAGGGCCACTTAGCTATCACTCATTTATAAGATTACATTTGTTTTATATGATTGGGGTTTGGATGTAATACACTAATTTATATCTTTAATTTTTTAGATTTTTTTTAAAATTTTAGTTAAACTTTAATACTCTTCATATTTCAACGATCTTTTACATTAAAAAAATAATACAATTATTAATAAAAGTGTGCTCCGCTCCCTCAGTCACTTGTTAAGAGGGTCTTTTGGTTTTTGACACATGAATTAAAAAGTATTATTTTTTAATGAGTAGTGGATAGTTGTATTAGTGGGAGTGTATGTCCCATATGTTAATTGTATTAGTGGGTATGTGTAGGTCTCATATGTGTAAAAAAAGAAAGGGGACTCTTTGAGTTAGACGATCAAAATTAAAAAAAGACCATCTTTAAAGGGGATGGAAGGAGTATATTTTTTAAAACAAAATTTTATTTCTATACCCTTAATATCTCGTACACATGAGTGCACAAAGATCAACTCATGTTAATAATAAAAATAAATATTAAATATTAAAATTAATTTAAATTATATCATGATATAGGTAAGGTATATAATTATTTATCTAATTTATCATATAATGTATATTTCAAGATGGATAAGAATAGATACATTTTAATAAAAAGTAATATTTAATTGAAACCATTTCAAATAACTTTAATATATGTAAGTTTAATATATAAAGTTTTTAATATCTAAAAACATTTAAATAAAATTAATTAGTGGCATTGTTTTCAAGGCATTAATAGAGATGAAAGTAGTGGATGAAGAAAGAGAAACAAAATAGATAAAGTTTTTTGTGAAGCTTATGAAATAGGTTAAAGTATGATTATTATATAAATATAATATGTGTATTTTGTTAAAATATGTTGTTCTAATTTACAATGTTTTCTTAGAGATTATTTAGTTGTAATAATATAAATTCACTACAAACATACAAATAAACATTTTTAATAATTAATCGATCCATCTCACAACCCGTCTTACATATATTGTTATTACACCCCCTCCTAGTTCTTATAACTTAGGCGAAGTTGTTTAGCTTAGAAGAATGACTCTAATTAAGATGTGGAGTAGTAAAATTGGTGTAGGTGTTTTTTTCTTTCCCTTGACGTACATAAGGGATCAGTATTTTAATTATAATTTCTCTTTTATCATTTTTCATTCTTTCTATTTTTTCATTTGATGTACGTTTTCTTTGCACAAAAAATTAATCCCCAAATATTAAGGATATCAATTGCAGTTTAAGCAACCGACCAAGTTAAATATCGAACCCAAAGGACAACGTATTATTAATTTAATTATTAACTAAATTAATTAAAACAGGGTATCAATAAAATTTGAGAATTATTAACTAATTAACTAAATTACTAAAAATTAAATAACAATTAAAATAAAATAAACACTAGAAGAATACGAATGTGACTTAAGAATGGAGAATAGGTAGCCCTAGGATAATCCAGTTTCACCCATTAATTTTCTTTTCGTGTATCAATGTCCGACTCTATCTTGTGGAATATGGACGCGCATCACTAAGCCATGTAAATTTACTCTATAGACACAAGTAAATATGCGTGTAACACATGTGAATAACTTTAGAGTAAGAGCTATAATTTCACATCCTTTCTAGGTACTATTAGTATCAATTATTTTACTATATAATTGGTATTCTAACGCGATATGATCTCCCTTTATAGGTACTATAAAATTAACATCTTTACCCTGCTTATTAACCTGAATTCAATTCAATTAATAAACAATATTCATATATGACAGTTCTAATTAATGAAACTTCGGAATCCCCTCACTTAGAATCATAACATGGAATCATGCTCAGCAGTGAATTTGCTCAATCAACAACCAAGATATATATTCAGACTCTATATAATAGTTGAAGATGCACAAAACAACCGTGAATATGGATTAAAAATGCATAATCATATATGAAATAATTCCACAAGTAGTGTTGTATGGAGTATACACACGAAAGTTCAATTAATTAATAAAAATCTTCAACTCTAGATTCATCAAAAAAGTTCTAGCCCATGGTGTTTTAGGAAGTCCTCCTCTTAGTTCTCCTCTTGATTCCACAGACGAATCTTCACAGTGATGGATGTATGGAGGAAAGGATGTGGATGATGGTTGGGGAGGTGATCCCCCCTTGTGAGTGGTGTAGGATTGATTGTTGGCCTTCACAGGAATCTACGAACCAGGACACATCTAACAAAAATCTTATATGTAAACCAAAAATGGAATTATTTCAAACTAGGATAAGATTTCTTGGTCATATTATTGAAAAAGGAAATATTATTCTTATTAACAAAAGTATAGACTTTCTATTTTCCAGAATGAAATCTAACAAGTTATGCTTGTTTTGTATCAGGATTAATCTGGGTTAATATCCCTCCAAATCCTATATCAGATGCATCAGTTTCAATAACTTTTTTCCAAAATTTATTGATGGACTTTCCAGCTTATTTGTTGAAAGGGTAAGAAAAATTCTTAAAAAAAAATCATATTACAATCATTTTTATTAGGAATTTGATGTCTAACTAATGAAATAAAATATATATATATATATACATATATATGTGTGAGAAGAGAACAAAATAAGAAAAATAAAAGATATGTGTGAATCATGCAAGATTCACATAAGGAGATTAATTGTGCTAAAGAAATAGGAATTATGGGCTAATTTTCGGAAAATTTCGAAAATTCTCGGAAATTCTCGCTGGCAGCTGCGCGATCTGACAATTTTGATCATAACTTCCTCGTCCAACCTCCGATTTGAGTGATTCTTGTGCCAAAACGATCATCTCTTCCGTGGCTTTCCAACCATGTATCATACTACCAGTTTTGAGATCCACACAAATACAAAAAAATTATGAAAATTGAGTGTGCGTTTTTCAACTTTCCTCTAACTTTGCACTTTTGATCTTTTTTCCACCTAAAACACAATAAAACACATCAAACGCACATTTTTCTTACATATATTGTATATAAGACACTTGTGCTAATATATAACAACAATTCTCATGAAAATGTATAAAATTGGACACTAAAATACGCTTATTTTCACTTTCATCACCACACTTTTCTTTTATTTTTCTTATACAAACTTTTAATGTTTTATATCATATAATCCAATTTCTCTTACTTTTAAAGTGTTGGAATTTTGTTATTTAATCTTTTTGCTATTTCTTTTGCTTTCCCCTTCCATTTAAATAATATATTATTATAATTACTCCATCCGGCCACTTACAAGGTAACCGTTTGCTGTTTGCACGTGGACACTTCTAAGGTCTTTATTTGTTTTTTGCACGTGGATTAAGGAGTATTATTATTATAGGTAAAGTGAGTAGTTGTATTAGAGAAAAGTGGTGGGTCATATTGTGTACTTTCTTTACTAAATAGAGGAAATTGATACAGCGGACGCCAGAAATATTGAAACGGTTACCTTTCAAGTGGCCGGAGATAGTATTATATTTATCTAATATTTTAAAATTTAATATTTATTAAATTAAAATTACTTAAATGTAATTATATTATTTTTATCTATGAAGTCATGCAATTATATATATATATATATATATATATATATACATATATATATATATATATATATATATATTACTTTTTTCATATTTATATGATCTACAAATTATAGTGACAAAGTATTTCTCAAAAAGTATTCATATTATTAAGTATGTGTATTTTAATGATTTATGGCTTATTATATTCTTAAAATTTAATATTTATTTTCATAGTTTAGTTTATTAAGGGTGTATGAACAACTTTGTGGGATCGTTTTATATGGAGTATATTTTTTATGTAAAAAGACAATACTGTTCCTCAGAGCTTGTGGCTTTCCCTCCTAATTTTATTATGTCAATTAGTGTTGATTGCTTCCATGTTCTTAATATAAATTTTTACATTTCTTTCAAAAAAATTAAAATAAAAAATTGAATAAAAATAAATTTGAATTTCTAAAATTTCATTTAATACTCAAATATTAAACTATACCCCTCCAAATAAACATTGAAATATTAATAATAGGTTTATATTCAAACAAAATCCCAATTTTTTTAATGTAGTTCTCAAATTTGAATTCCATGCACTTTAAAAGTGTCTCATTTGAGAGATTGAATTTTAATTTTTTTTCAAAATAAAGCTTATCTTAATTTTTTTTCTAAATTCAATATATATTATAGAATAGTACAAAATGTAATTAATAAAAACAATATATATTTAATATAATGATTTGATTTGAAGGTGTAAATTTTTATAAAAATGATTTTATATGACTTGAAATGAGAAAAAAAATTATAGTAAGTTTTAAAATGAGAAAAAAACAAAAAATATAAAAATTGGGTCCTAATTTGAGGAAAAAAAAATTCAAACCTTAAATTGAAATTTTTATAAAATTAGATTTTAAATTGAAACTAATTAAACTAAAAATCAGGTCTTTATACGAAAATCTACCAATAATAATACTATCCCTATCCAAAAGATTTTCAAAATTTTTAACGTAAATTAAGAAAAGTATTACTTTTAAAGGTATTTAAATATTTTTTAGTAATAAATAAACGAGAAAATATATTAGAAGCATCCGTTATGAGTAGTATTGTTGTAAATAAAGTGTAAAGGTGGATTAATTGTTTTGATTGTTTTTTAATTAATTTAGAAAGATGGATGTTTTATCTGGGACTAACAAATTGAAAGATAAAAGCTGAAAGAGTTTTTTTGTAGGATAAAGTCTCTTGTGAGACGTTACTTACAAGAGACAATTTGTAAGACGAGTTAAAATATGTCTATTATATAGGTAAATGTTTAATTATTGTTAAAATATGTTTTATAAAGTAGGCTGAATTATGCATTGATTAATGATTTAGCATGTTAAAATATAATTTATTATTGACATACTTTAAGTATAAATAAACATACTTTATTTATACAATAAATATATTTTAGTGATGGATCGACTCGTCTTACAACCCGACTCAGACTCCTTCTTTAGTACCGTGGGAGTACTCCCTCAGTCTCGGTCAAAGAGCACCATTTGCTTTTTGCATGTAAATTAAGGAGTATTATTATTTTATGTAAAGTGGGTAGGTGTATTAGAGATATGTGATGGGTAGTGGTGAGCCATTGGTGGGTCTTTTTTACTAAAAGAGAAAAATGTTACAATTTGGATGAGACGCCCAATATAGTAAAATGGTGCTATTTGAGCGGGACGGATAGAGTAGTAATTTTTAGTATTCCCTCCGTCTCATTGAAAGGTGTGCGCTTATTTTTTACACGTAGATTAAGAGATATAATATTTAAATGTGTATTGAGTTGAGAGAAATGATATTTAAATATTAAGTAAGTAGGTATATTAGTGTGATGGGTTGGCCCAAAAAGAGAGAAGTAATGAATTTGTGTGGGTCCCTCTTACGAAAAAGGGAAATACAAACTTTGTATTGGGACAGACCAAAATGAAAAAACGCGTACGTTTCACTTGGACGGAGGGAGTATGGAGTGACATGTAGGCAAAGTCCACGTGACAGGGTGTCAAAAGTAGAGGTGAGGTGGAGAGACACGTAGGCAAAGAGCACATGAGAAGACATGGGTGGGGGGAAGGGTGAATTGGGAAAGAGCAGCGCAGGCCACTGTGTCAGTGCTTCACGTGAACGCCTTCTGCTTGCAGATATGCCTTTTTTGCTTTCCTTTGTTTTCCTACTCTTTTTTTTTTAATTATTATTATTATTATTTATTTTATTTTATACAATCTCACTTCACCTCACTATTTCCATTTAATTTTTGATAAAGGAAAACTTTATTAATAATAATAAAAGGGTACAGGAAATACCCAAGTAATATAATAATATTACGTAACAAAATCAATAAAGCTAGGAGTTAATCTACAGTCCCATATATTCATTCAAACAGATTTGAACTTCAGGTTCTATACTCCATTTTTTTCAATTAACATTTGCTTATTTCTTTCACCTTCCATTCTTTGTCCTCAAATACAAGATTGTTTTTACGTCTCAATATCATCAAAATCCTACAGGCCCAGATGCATTTCATCATAAAACAAGCCAACGTACCATTCATCGAGTTCCCAAACTCTATCAAATTTTGTCCAAGTCACTCATCGGTCTATTTGCACCCACCCAACTCATTACTTTTCCCCAAGCTTCGCTAGCTCCTTTACATTTAATAGAGCAATGCCGAACAAATTCCGATTTCTCCAAACAAACCGGCACTACAAGAAAAATGCCTTTAACCACATATTTTTTATGTCATTTTAATATCAGTGTGATAATAAGTATTGTATTGCTACATTATATTTTTAGGGGTGTTAATATGTGTTCTTTAAAGACACTTAATAAAATGGTGTGTTGATATTTATCCTATCACCACATTTCAAAAGGAACACTTATCTATTGCTACACCTTTTTTACTACACAAAAAAAGTGTTCATATATGTACTCTTTAGTATCACTTTTGCTACACCTTTTTAGCACATAAGAAAAAGTGTCCTTATAAGTACTATTTAGAGACATTTAAGAATACATGTATAAATATATATTTTGTTACAACACATGATGAAAGATCACAAATTACTAATTTTTTTGTCGTTAAAATATTAAAATAGAAACCATTTATTTTATTAAAAAATTAATTATTTTTTTAATTTTTTATAATAAATAATTATTTTAATTAATTTAATGATTAAGAAAATAAAAATTATTTTTATTTTAATAATAAAATCTTATACTTTAAATTAATTATTTTTAGAATAATTAGTTATATATATTTCTATATAATTATATTTTATCTTACAAAATTAAATTTATACTATAATTTAATTAGTAATTTTAATTTTATTTTATTATACCTATTAAACTGATAATATAAAATTAATATAGTAAAATTCAGTATAAAACTTAATTATGTATTCTATGTATATATATTATTTTAGTAAAATATTACAAGAATTACTTATAGTTTAATGTCTTTCTTACTTAAAATAAGGATTTAATATGGGGTGATACATGATCGAGTCTAAGAGAAAACATTTTATTTTCTGTAATATTAATAAGTTACTTATCTTCACACTTTAAAGTGTATTAATAAAAGTAAGTGTAATAATATGCAGATCGAGTCTAAGAGAAAACACTTTTGGTTTTATTTTCTGTAATATTAATAAGTTACCTATCTTCACACTTTAAAATGTATTAATAAAAGTAAGTGTAATAATATGCATAATTCTTCACACTTTAAAGTGTATTAATAAAAGTAAGTGTAATAATATGCATAATTCTTCGCACTTTAAAGTGTGGTGATAGGGGTATTGTCTATTTCCACGACAGAATGGACCACGCAAAAAATTAATGTGGTGATAGGTAAAATGTATTAATATATTACCTATTACAACACTTTTTAATATATTTATAAGCATTTTTTTGTAGTGCGGACACCGTGTATCAGCAATTATATGTAGGGTGTTTACTATTAGTAGATGATTATTTGCATCCTCCATCCACTAATATAGTTGTACCTTTTCTCTTTTCGTTACTTTTTATTTTATTATACTCTACAGAATAATTCAAAAGGTATAATATTTAATGTGTAGTGTATAATTTCTTTTAAATATATTATACTTTTTTTCCACACTTTTAATGATATTGGCCAAAATACTCAATTTGAAAAAAATGTTCCTGACTCAATTAATATTGACTCGATTAAAATAAAGAGTGAGGTTCTTGTGCTCTCGGGGACACCGTGCCCCTTTGCAATTTAAACCCCTAGCAATACATAGTGTTAAATGAAATATGGAGGGGAGAGTTGTGCTCCATGGGGGCACGGTGTGTCCCGGGGGAATACAAGTTTTTGCCTAAAATAAATAGCTCTGCTGCATATGTTTATGACTATATATTTATTTATGATTCAATTGTACTCCGATTGTACATATTTTGACTCGATTTTACATACTCCCGTCATCTCATCCTAATATTTACGCTTCCTTTGTAAAATACAAAGGAACCATAACTATTAGGATGAGACGAATGGAGTATTCATGACTGGATTAAAAATTTTAAATCGAGTCAAAGATACTTTCGTCATTTAAAATATTTTAAATTTTTTTATTATATATGGGATATTAAAAAATTGTTAAACCCTTATATAAAATTTTACCTTATATAAAATGTTTAAAACATTTTGGATATTAAATTTTGAGTGTGGATTCTTTGCTAAAAGAAAAAAAAATGTACTAAGTTGACATCCAAAATAACAAAATAGGTAGAGGAAAATATATTTCATACAGACAAACAATTGTATGTACAATTGGAGTATCTTTTTAAAAAGGTATCTGTAGCACAATTTATTCATTATTTGAGGCCCATCCAATCATTTTTACTCAAATTAGTTCATTTTTATACAGTCACCATTAAATTTCCCCATCTATGTTATAAGAATATATAACACACTCCGTTTATTCACGAATTTATGTCCATTTTCTATGTAAATTACAACAAAAAATTATGCCTATAATTTACCTCATTTATTCCAATCCTTTTACATTATAAAGTGCATAGGAATTTGCGAGGTGGGGGAGTAACTTTTTCTTTTTTTCCTATAGTTTATAATTCGAACAATTTTTTACTTAGTGTAATATATATATATATATATATATATATATATATATATATATATATATATATATTTATTTATTTGAAGATAACATTAATTATTAGCTGATTCAATTCGATCATTGAGCTAGAGAGAATCATTTACTGATGAAAATCAAAGAATACCCTTAATGATTGCTAGCTAGGGGCATTAATTGGCCACCTGAAATTATATAGGTTAAGAAGTTACAAAATGGTGTGATATAATTTTGAATTTTTTGTATTATTTTTATTTTAACAAATTTTATGTTTCATTAATGTTGGATCGACGTTATAAGAAAAAAAGTAAATTTATAAACTAAAGAAAAAAACATAAACTTTAGAGGTAATAAATGAATTTAATTTCTGTATTACTTGTAATCATCTAATTAGTACATAAACTTTAGAGGTAATAAATGAATTTAATTTCTGTATTACTTGTAATCATCTAATTAGTGCATGGGATAATAGACCATACACGTAAATTGCACGAAATGTAACACAATTAGAGCTGGCTCTTAATTATCTTCCAGTAAATTAGTAGAGGAGATGCATTACAAGACATACCTATGGCAAACACAATAATCAATTATCCCACTTTACAATTTTCATACATGCATAGTATGTCTTTTTAATACTTCATTGGATAACGCACTGCATTATACAAATATTTAGGTGTCATTACCTCATTAATTTTTTTAATTATTATTATTATTAACAAAAGACAGTAATTGTGTGAGATGAGTCGACGCGTTGTTAAAGTATGCTCATTATATAGGTAAAATATGTTAATTCATAGTTAAAGTGCGTTTTTTATTTAAAATATGATGAATAATGAATTAAAGTATGCTTTTAAAGTGTTATAGTACAATTCACTACAAATATACTTTAAGTATCAGTAAGCATGTTTTATCTATATAACAACTATATTTTAACAATGGGTCAACATGTTTTACAAATACCCATCTCATAAGAGAGTATCCCATTATTATTATATTTTGGAATCACATTATCATATTTTTAATTCAACTTTAAATTTTAGAGACCAATAATGTGCAAGTGTGGTATTATTGTACTTAACGATTTCAACCATTAAATTAAAATTTTAAATTAATCTTATTATTAAAATAAAATTATTAAAAATTACACAAAATAATTATCCACTCATATCCTATTCAAACCATCAATCTAGAGTGCATCAATACACTATATGTATACTAGAATCATTGTAAATTTTAATGTTTCATGTCATATAATTTTACTCAAACATTAATAAACTTTAACCCATAAAATATATTATATATTCATTTGATTTGTGATAATCTAAATCATGGAGTATTTTGTTATTTTGATCTAATTTTTAAAGAGTTGGTATATCGTGCCGGTGCATGAAGGTAATTCCTGTGCATTCTATCTTATATTATTTTTATTTTATAATGTACTACCTTCTTTTCAAAAAAATCTTTTACCTTTTAAAATAGTAAAAATGTCAAAATAACTAACCTACCACTTACACTTTGTTTACAATAATGTCACTCATGCCCAACACACATACCATACTTAATTTATCATTTATTTATAATAAAAAAGTACCATAATACTTTCGAAAGTTACAATTTTGTTAATTTATGTGCAAAAAGAATTGACTCGACCCAACAGTACCCTTTAGAGAATGTCTAGTGCCAAAGTCACTGAATGGGTAAGTCGTCATTTACTGAACTATGTGATATATCTTATCCGCTGGGTGATGGGCTGACATTTTATCGAAGTTTTTGTAATCTACCCTTGTGTTATTCCTATTAAATTATATACTTTGGGCAGGTACATGTCGGTATATATCAATAACGATTCAATTCGAGTTTTCTTTGAATTGCTTATTCATTGAACATTTTCAATATTATGCCTTAAAGAGGACTCAAACCTCGTTCTTTAGCACGAGATTTTGAGTCTCATATGTCTATCATTTCACAACCAAACATCTTAAAAGTGCATCATGTTCATATATATCTTTCCTAATAAATATATTATTTTTCTATATTAAATTTTGTATTTAAAAAACTAATCGAAAATTCGCTATTTAAAATTTTACATTAACTTATGGAGTAAAATTTTATTAATTTTAATGTGTAGTATGGGTTGAATGTGAGGTGCACCGATTCCATAGATATTTTGGTTAATATATATATATATATATATATATATATATATAGTTTCAACATTATCACTTCTAACTCTGTAAATATAGAAATAACATTAAGAAAAAAAAGCAACATGGATGATCGTCAACTGTAATCGATGTATACAGAATGCAAGTTGGGGGGGGGGGGGGGGGGGGAGTAAAGTCGATGATTAATAGTCCCATAAGATGTGGATCACACATTAGTCTTATGTTTTGTACACCCCCAAAATAGAAGGGTCCTTACCCTAATATTCCACAACAAAAACTTTCCTACCTTGTGTCCTATCAATTCAAGTTTTTTACTCTATTAACTCACCCATCACTTCATAAAAAAAAAATCATTGTTACACACATATATAAATAATTGGGAAAACTTCACATTTGGTCCCATAAGAATTCCTTCAATTCAATTATAGTTCCGTAGGAATATACTGGTCCCATAGCTATCAGTTTTGGTCCCATAAGAATATTATAATTGAAAATTTTTATTCCTAATCAACTTATATCATATCTTTATTGCCAAAATTTTCTCTTCCTTCTATTTTTCAAAATAGACATAGTCCATTACGACCATATCAGGTCCATCATGCTTCCGTACATTAATTAAACAACATTAATCTCATAGCTAACCAACTTAGAACAGTAACAGTACTTTTTTGACCGTCAATCCACTGGATATCCCAGATTTTACAGCTGCTCCTCACAGCCAACCACGCGCCCCGCAGTGTGATGGATCAATCATGTTCCTTCAGCGGATCTCAGCACAACCCTGGTTCATTTCCTACACCTAGTGTACAGGATGCTGCTACTATTTTTGCCGGAAAGTATGGAGATTAAAGTTGCAGAAAATGGAATGCTACATGCGGGCAGCAGCCCGAGATTATTTATTTATTGAATGAAGAACTTTATTACACACTCATCCTCACTGAACAAGAGGAGATAACTACTTTAGCTACCTATTGTAACTGCACTCAGAACACTCATACAAAGAAAAGAAAGAGATACAATGTTTATTTTAGAAAGAGAAAACAGAGGATGATGGTCGATGTCTTCTGCTTCCTCAACACACCTATTTATAAAGGCTTTCGGATTTGAAATTCGGATTTCAAAGCCTCCAAATCTTTTGTGACGTCACTGCTTACGTTATTGCTCTTGCGTCAGCACTTACGTCATCTACATTGGATCCCAACTTTAGCAGTTGGCTGGTCCTTCTCCTTTATTGGATCCTTTTTTGTGACGTCATTGCTTGTGTCACCTTTTATTGGATGCCAACAGCTGGCTGGCTTCTTTATTGGATTTCCTTTTTTGGGTCATCCTCCCTGTCAGGTCACATGTATCTTACCCTTTCGGAAAGGTCACCTGACTCTTATTTTTTTGAGGAGTCATTTGTCCTCTTTAGTGCCTGATAATTCTCCCGGCTCTTGGGTATTCCAAAGAGATTTTACCCTCTTCTTTCCACGTGTCTCCTTTGGGGGTGGATCAGCAGTTCTGATCATCCCTATGCCCAACCTTATTCCTTTTCTAAACTCTGGCTCTGTTTGGGTGGAACAGCTCGAACATACCTTGTTTGTCCACTGCCCAAAATGGGCCATGTTACAATATCTCCGATGAGTTTGTTTACTCACTGGAATCTTATTTTTCCAGAGAAGTTCTTGTTTTTCTTGGAACGCCTTCTCCGCAAACATTGTTTTCTTCCCTGTTAAAGTATTCAACAGGAAAGACCCATTCAAAGATTTATGCTCGAACTTGAATGAGAACTTCACCTCCACTATTGTTTTGATGCAGACATACAAACCCCTCGCTCGACGCGTAGAGATCTGTTCTTCAGAATAAGTAGAAATCAAGACCGGTTCCTTTCCAGAAGACTCATTGATTTTATTTGATGCTGAGACATCGGATCTTCTTAACTTGATAAAATGAAAGGCCTCGTGATTGTTTTTCCCTACTGGTTCTGGAGCCGCACTTGTGAAGTAAAGCTCCAATACATCTCCCCTGGATAGGGTTGAGTTATTTTCCCATGTCTTGAAAACCTTTTCTCCCAGCCAATCTGGAAGTTTTGCAAGTTCTAGGAAGCCTGGTGCAACAGTATAGATTGAATCTAGTGCTCCAAAATCATACCATTGTTTCACATCATTTGGATTTGAGTCTTCTCGCATCCAAACTCGGGGATATTCCCCAGATATATCCATCCGGCATTTCTCCGGTCAGATTCCTTGTCTGGTGTTTAATTTCTCCCAGCTGGCCTGGTAATCCTGCCAATAAGAGAAATCAGCTAAGTTAATATCAACCTTAGCAGTGCCTGTCATAGGCCTAAGGTTGATCTCTCCCTTTGTGAGCCCAGAGGTGTTGGGTTAACTCGTCGACTCTAGATGTGACTCCAGGTCTTCGATATTTCCTTGGACCGGTTCCTCTTTTGGAGGTTCCAGACTAGGACTTGTGCTAAGGGTACTTGAATCCCTTGCTCCGAGTTTAGAGCCCCGTTCTCGACCACTCTTCTTTTGTCTATTGCAATTGCTATCAACAGCTCGGAGGAGTGGCTTTCGTGTTGCTTCGAACAGACTTGCGCCATTTTGAATGCAGTCTCGTATTCGATTAGACACTTTGGTCTGATCACTATCTTGTATTCTTCCGGCACGACTTGCATTGAGTGCATGATTCTCGAATTCCCTTTGCAGCAACTCAAGGTTGTCCATCATGTGTCTTGATACAGTCAGGATGGAGTCTATTTCAGCTCCTTCTATCTCTCGTCAGGAAATCTGCCAAAACATTATCAACAGATTTAATAATGACAATATTAAAATCATAATATTGGCATTCTACTTGCCATCTTAATAGTCTAGCCTTTTCAGGTTTAGATTCAATTTTATTTTTTAAAAAGGCTTTGACACTTGTGTTATCAATTTTAAGGATGAATTTATTCGCGAGAAGAAATAGTGGCCATTTTTTGAACGCTTTCCGAACCGCAAAGAACTCCTTTTCATTGATGTGCCACCTGTTTGCTTCATTCTCTGTAAAGAGTCCGCTACAGTATCTGCATGACACTTCTCCTTCTGGTGTGGACTTCGTGAGAACTGCTGTCCACCAGTGGTCATTGGCATCTGTATAAAGTACCAGTTCATCCTCGTCGTTTGGTATTGCTAGCTTGGGGAGCTTCGTGCAAATCTCCTTTAACTGCTTAACCATTTCTTAGTGTGATTCCTCCCATTTGAATTCTGCGTCTTTCTTCAACAGAGGACTGAACACCTTCCTGTATTGTGCTAGGTTGTTGATGAACATTCCAGCAAAGTTGACAACTCCTAAGAAGCTTTGGAGTTGTTTTTTGTCCTTGAAATCTTTAGGAAATCCTTGAAACTTTTCTACAATATGAGGCTGTAGAATAATATTGGACTCATCGATCTCGACTCCAAGGAACTCGATCTGCCTTGTTGCTATTACTGCCTTCTTTTTAGAAAGCACCAATCATTCCTTGTGGAATACTTTCGAAAATACTTCCAGATGCGCTAGATGCTCTTTCATGTTCTTTGAGGCTATGAGGATGTCATCCACATAAACAAACATGAATGAGAAATAATCTTTGAATATATTATCCATTTTCCTTTGGTATATCTGGGGTGCATTCGCCAAGCCCATAGGCATGACATTACAGATATAGTGGCCTTGTGGTGTTGAGAAGGTTGTGAACCTTTTGCTTTCTTCTTCCATCATAATCTGGTAGAACCCAAATTTGCAATCAAAATTTGAGAATACCTTGACATTCTTGATACAATTGACCAAGTTTCCCTACTTGGTATGTAGCATCCATCGAACTCCGAGATGTTGTTGATCCATTTGTAGTTGATCACAAGTCTCGGCTTTTCCAGCTTGACTTCTCCATGATTTCAAACTAGAAATCCTAGACTGCTATATGGGGATACTCCTGGTGATATCAATTTAAGGTCCAGATGTTCCTTAAGTATTAGTTGCATATCCTTTCGATCATCTTGGTTCATCAGGATAGGCTTGTATCTTACGAACTCATGCTCTTTTCCGTCTTTCACTTTGAGTGAGACTTTGTGCTCGTTTTTGTCCCACCAGGCTAGAGGATCCTCATTGAAGTTCCTCTGTATCTTCTTTTTTTGATGTCCTCCAAAGATGTTTGTTCTTCGATTGTGACGTCTTTCTGTAGACAATCTCCCAAGCTTGCTTTGAGAAGGTGGATTGTATTTTTTTTAGTTTCTCCATCTTCCATCCTCCTCTTGTCTCGGTTCTCATCTGAAGGACTGCTTCGTCATATTTCCTTCGATCATTCATCTTTGGATGGCTAAGTTTTCCTTCATCACCACGCTTGCTGTGGAATCTGATTAGTATTTTTCTTTGAAATGCATTACGCAGTCTTGGTGCTATGATCTTATGTTCACAAAGGGTTGTAAAAATAAGCCTTCTTGTTGCGTTTTCTTGTGTACAATGCTTGAATGTCTGTAGAAAATTATTTTTTAACAGAATATCCGCTCCGATGTCGTGAAAATATAATAGTGGAGTTTTCATCTTGTACCACGGGGTACGATCCGCTCCTCCGATCATGATTTCTGCTTGCTTGATTCCTCTGTTAAAGATTAACACCCTTTGAGAGAAATCTTTTCCTAGTACTGTTGGCAATTCTTCACTTGAGTCTTTCTAAAGACTCCTTCTTTTGCTGTGCAAATGCCGGCTCCAGAATCAATGCACGGCGCAAAATATTCTGCACGATATTCCTTATATATCATCCCAACGGTGATATATATTGAGAATGGACTTGTGGCCATGGGTGGATCAGAGCTTATAAAAGTCCTCTCTATTGGACTTTATATCTATTTCCTTTGACTGTAAACTCCATTCCATCTTGTAATCGTTCCCAAGGTTTGTGATCCTCGAGAAACTCCAATCCCAACACTAGTTGTTCTGGGAATCTTCCTGCAACTCCTTCAATTACCAGCTCAAGTTCTCCGAGTTTGAGCTATCCTTGGTACCTCCAGTTGTTGGTTGTTGAAGATAATACAAGACATCACAAGGAATAGAGTTTTCCTTCTTAATGATATCGAATATTACTTCGACTCCTCTCCATCCTTCTGGGCATTTTAGTTCACCTTTAGTTGTGAACTTTTCTGGTTCCTGGATTACCTCCACGATTGATTTTTTTTCCATTTTTCGCTAATCATTCTGTCTTCTTGGAAAGAAATTCTTCGTTGCTCGAATCTGAGGCTGTTTTCTCTGCTTCAGATCGGCTTGTCTTTGATATGCATATCCATATCATGAATTGGCGGTAGCTCCATTATCTCTGGCCTAGTTGCATATGCAACTTTCTCGAACACTTCAGGTATCTCAATATACTCCTTCATTTGGAATAGATCCGAATGATGAGTGTTGGAGAGGGCATATGAGATACTGTATGTGATAGAGTAAGACCTATTCTCTTCTTTCATCAAGTCTTTGTTTTTAAAATCTTGATGAAGGGTAAGTGCCTTGTTGAAATCTCGGTCTGCCAGATTGTACGCGATCCTTGGATAAATGTAGGATGCTACTTTTCCTGCGTACAGATTTCCCGAGAGTCCTCCTAGGCATGCTTCTCTTGTGCTCTTGATTCTCTTATCAAAGACAGCAATATCGATTGGTGTATCGATTTCTTCTTTGAATGTGGCTTTGATGAGAATCCAAATCGCTCCGATATGAACCCAAGACATAGTCTTAGACATCTTCTCTGGGAGTTTACTTAGTTCCTTCCTGATTTCTTCATAGGGAACCAGTTGCATCTCCATCATATTTCCTGTAAGCTCCATTGGGATGACTATCTCCCATTCGGTCACTTTGTATATGATGTTGTGTTTCCTCTTCTTGAAACTTGAAAAGAATTTTTCCAATATTTCCACAGTGAATCCATCGTATAGACTGAGCCTTGGATCCTTCTTCATGATTCTCATAAGGGTTTTATAAGAAATAGATGTCTGGGAAAAGAATCCAGACATATCTTCTTGCATCTCTTTACTGAAGATTTCCTCTTCACTCTGACTCATCTTCGGAAGATTCATCTTGGCTAAAGAATTATTCTTCATAGATGCTCTCGTCCGAGGGTATATCTTCGAACTGATATACCTGTACTAGGTCTTGAAAGTAAACGGTTTCCTTCATTTCCAGAGTTGTTTCGAACTACCGTACTCTTCTCTTCTGATTTTTCGGGCAATTGAGTGAGATATGCCCTCTAGCTCCGCAAGTATAGCAGTTACAATCCTTGAATCTTTCGTTTGCTCGTGTAGCTACTCTTCGGAACGTTTTTCTTGTGGGAGTCCTCCCTATACTCCTCTGGTTTGATTCTGAGGATGATGCTTGATTTCTTGAACTCCATCTTGATGGTCCAGATCTCTGTCCTGATTTATAGCTTCGGGCCTTCTGTTTAGACCAAAAGGATCTTGGTCTTCTGGACCTCCATCCTCCGCTCCTTTGGGTGTGAGGATGATGTTTCTTCATCCTTTTTTGCTTTCTTGGGTTTCTTCCAATGATAGTTGGAAGATCATTGCTTTCACAGTATAAGGGTACTGTTTTGTTGATTCCCCTTAATCTCTTGTAGTTTTTGTGTAGCGATGCTTGATGACACAACTCCGCTATCTTGGCTTTGAGAAAAGACATCATCCTTGCTATTGAATCCATCTCACATGGTTCATACTCTTTGATCAACATTTCTCTCTATGGCCTTGGAATCTTGACAAAGAATAGGTGGAATACTTCCTCCACCTTGATCTTTGATTTCCATCTATACTCTGTGAAGAGTTTGATGTACTCATCTACATGATAAATGTCAAGTAGTTCTAGGCTATATACGACATTTCTATACTTCTTTTTCTTCTCTTCTTCCATTCCTTCGAAGTAACCTACTCCGATGAAGTGGATCTTGAAGATTTTGGTCATGCGATCAACAATATTGCCTAGATCTTCACCTTCCATGGCCTCCTTCTTGACCTCGTCTGGTAGTACCTCCTAGGCGCACTTTACTGATCCTTCCAGGCTCATAGTTAGGAATCTTATGAACCATTCTTTGTCCAGTTCAAGTGCACCTCCTGCAATCTTTATAGCGTTGGTCCACTCATCGATCAAAGTTTCTCGGTTTTTAAAGTCGAGAGTGTCGGTTTTAAGATCAATCCGTATGGATTTATCAGTTCTAGGTGAGACCGACCATATGGGGTGTTATGTATATTAGATTCTCGAACTCGGCTTGCTCATGTTGCCATTATAATTGCCTTCATCTTGAAGTTTCCTAGTTGTTGAAATGTCTCTTCTTGCCTTCCTTCGTGTACTTCTTGTGTTCCAGAAGTTCTCTCATCTTGGCTCGAATCACATTGGGTATACTGAACCTGCGACTGTTGTTGGGAGCCAGAAGTCTCTCCAATATTCATTTTTAGATTTACAATAGTTAGTCCTTGGAAGGACTCATATAGATCTTGTAGATCTTCAAGATTTGCTCGTTCCGTCTAGAGACGCGGACTCTCCACGAAGGATATCAATCATCTTCTCACTTTCTGACTTTGGCCTTGTGACCTCAGTCGTCTTCCCCTTTTGGTGTAAAAGGGGTTTCATTTCGAAGGTTAGTTGCAACCATCCACCTGGCCTTCTTCCTGCCACCTTAGTTTCCAAGGACTTTACTTGTACTGTCAACTTTGTGAGGAGGTCGAGTTGCTTGTTCTGCAACTTCTCCACCTTTTCCATCTTAAGGCTGATTTCGAACATCGTCTTGGACATGCTCTGAAAATATTCTCCAAAGAATCTCACCGTATTCTGCAATTCTCTAAGATCTTGATTCATCTTAGATTTATCGGTCTCGATCTCCTTCCACTCCTCATTCGTCCCAGTGTGTGAAGTGATAGGGCTTGCAGATCTCTCTTGGACCCTGGTTGGGTCGTTTCCTCCATTATCTGTGTTTGGGGACACTTCCATGGATCTCGGTGAAACTTCAGATTTCTACGATGTTTTTTTATACTTCTTTCGAGTATCTTATTTGCATCTGGCGTAGTTCCTCCAAAGATTCTTCCTCGGTGTGGTTGGCACGAATGTTGGCCAACTCTCTCCTTTGATTTATGCATTCATACCATCGGTCGGCATTTTCATCTCTCTTTTCCGTAATTTATCTATACAACACACAATAATATTATTGCATAGAGCTGCTTGTTTCGTCATAATTAACAGGCTAGTAGTCCCTGTTACTCCAGCTTTGAACAGGGCTGATAGTCCTGTTACTCTCGGATGTCGAACTTTCGTTCGGATCCATATATCTTGAAACTCTCCTCTCGTTAAGTGATAAATAAGTTTATAATAAATTTATCCATTCTTAAATAAATAAACCTAGGGCTCTAATACCATTTTGACCGCCCCGCCCCTACGGGGGTTCCCATTAAAAGACACCTATCAGTTTACCAACCCGCCTAGAGCACCACGGGTTCGCCTTAGGTGATGGACTATATTTTTAAGGGTCATCCCCTACGGAGAGCTGCGCTTCGACCATACGTCACGCAGTAGAGGCTCGGGGCTTTTTACAGGCTCTGATACCATTTTGAAGCACGGAAAGTTGAGTTAATCTGGCATAAGATATAAATTCTGACTTGGAACTAATTTAGAATCTTTTGGGGTCAATTTTGCAAATTTACCTTTTTAGAATATTCCTATAGGATTAATCCTGCATCTACCCCATTATCAATTTAGATAAAATTCCTATGGGACTAAATCTGACGATTTTGGGACCTTTTTGGCATTGAGCAATTCTTAAGGAACTAAATATGAAATTATCCCATAAATAATCATTATGTATAAATCTATGGTTTATTTTGTAGTGTACCGAATACATCTGGGGTTAATAAAGTAGTTTTTTTGGATATAGTTATCTTTTTCAATTCTTAATATATTTTTTATATAAAGGTGGTTATTGCATAGTATTTTTTGCCATAGTCTATATTAATTAGGTGCACCATAGTTTAACTCGATATTTATATTCATATGTATAAATTTTCACCTTCAATAGACACAAAGATTAAAAAAAGTACTCCCTCTGTCCCATTAATTATTGCACATTTTCCTTTTTGATAAATCGCAACACTTACGTATGTTTCTAGAAATGAAAAAAATATGTTATAATAATACTCACTTTTGATACACATCCCAATAATTTTACACACATTTTTCATTAAGTTATTTAAAATACTCACTTTTTACGCTCATTCCAATAACTTTACACATCTTTATATATATATATATATATATATATATATATATATATATATATATATATATATATATTATGAGAATAAATGCATAATTTAATGAGACGGGAGGAGTATAATTTTTGGTGTATTATGATATTTTTAATTTGATAATAAATACTTTGTCCTTCGCATAATTATGTATACATTGTTTTTTGCAGATAAATTAACTAAAGAGTATAATATTTTAATATATAATGAATTATGAAAAATAATATTTCAATGTATAGTAGTAATTGTATTAGTATTGTGTGTGAGTCCTAAGTGAATATGTTAATTGTTTTGTGAGAGTTTCATTCTACCAAAAAGATAATTGTATTATTTTGTTTTGTACGTATAAGAGAAGTTTTTTTTATTCTTTTTAAGAGAGAAAAAATTTTTTTTAGGATGGATCAAAATGAAAATGAAAAAGATGAAAACTTCACTAGGTGGAGTATTATAAGTGTAAGATAAGATATTTTAATGTTAAAATCAACTATTGCTCTTTATGAATATAAAATGATCACGAGCATTAACTAAATATCTAAAATTTAGTTTCATTACACGTGTTGTACACGTAGAGTGTATTTGTTCTTCTCGTATTGGCTTAATTAATTAATTATAAGAATGTCACTCTTTCCCTCTCTATATATTCCATAAAAGAAAATATATTAATTAAGTATCTATTATCACCCGGCGTGGGAGCAACCTCTTAATTAAGGGGTTCTCCCTCGTGGTGGATTAAAAGATTTAATTTTTATTGATTAATTGAGTTATCATAATTAATCTCTTTATATGTTGTTGGGCCAACGACGCTAGAGCGAGTGATTGAACTTTTGCATAAAAAGAAAATTGTATTTTAATTTGCAAATTATATCATGTACCTTAAAATTTTGTTTCAAATTTATTAAAAATTTTAAAACTTGTCTATTATGAAATAAAAACATACTTGGATAGATCATCAATATAAGAGCAAGATATGTCATGAATTATAAAACTATATGTTAGGTTTAAGTTTAACAGTCCATAATTAAATTTAATAAATCATTCTTCAATTTTTCCTAAAAATATAGATATAAATCCTATTAATCTTTATCCCATATCCTATCATACATTATTTCTCCTCAATAATTTTTTTCTTCTTTTCATTATTTTCTTTCATCTCTTCTCTCACTTCAATTAATACTTAATTTAATCTAAAATTTAAATCTATCCTATCAAAATTCAAAACAAACATGAATAACACTAAGAATTAATTTGTTAAATCAACTTAAATTCAAATCAAATATTCCTTAAAAATAAAATAGGCAATGAAAGCATAAAAATAAAATATATCATCAACAAAAATAATAAAATTATAATTACTCCATATTATAAGAGTTAACAATAAATCTTAAAGATAAACATTACTCCTTCCGTCCCACATTTATCTTCACACTTTCCGTTTCCGTCCGTTCCACATTTATCTTCACACCCCAAAAAAGGAAACTTCACACTAACCAACAATCTCAAAAGTTACCTTAATTTCAAAAATATCACTCTCACCTAACATACATAACATACTTTACAATTTATTTATTACTTAAAAATGCCACAATACCCTTCAAAAGTCAATAAAGTTGGTCAAAAACAAATTTTCTTAAACTTCGTGTCTACAGTAACTACGAAGACAAATATGGGACGGAGGGAGTACATTTTAAAAACGGCTAAAATGTGTTACATTTTAATGTTATATCTTTTATTACACGTTTCCTATGAGTGACACAAATAGGAGAGAAAAATTGTATATATTTTAGATGTCACTCATCCAACAATTCATAACATGAAATGCAACAAAAAATATAACATAAGATTTGAATTGCTATTCCTTCAAATTCCAAATCCAATTAGCTTTCCAACTGTAAATTCCAAAAACTCTCTAAATCTAAAAACAATACTTCCTCTCATTTCAATGTTTACGTTTGTTTTTTGCTCGTTGATGAATGAGTATAATATTTTAATAGATATTGAGTGGAAAGATATAATATTTAATGTAAAGTGGATAGGTTTATTAGTGTTGGATGATATATTAATTATTTTAGGTGGGTCACATATTCCAAAGAAAAACGTAAACATTGAAATGAGACGCACAAAATAGAAACTTAAATATTGAAACGGGACGAATTGAGTACCTTTTAGGGTAGAGTTTGAACTCTAATACTCCCTCCGGACTCGCAATTACATTCACGTATATGTTGCTTAAGAAAAATATTTTTTTGCCAAATCATTTTAACTTTTGAAGTTATTTTAGTATTTCTAGATAACAAATAAAGTATTGTTTTCGTCCCCTTTTAATTTTACATATTTCTAATTTGGATATCTCATTTCAATTTTTACATTTTTCATTTGTGATACATTAAATTCACGCAAAACAATTAATATATCTCCATGGAACTCACACAAAACATTAATACAACGACCAACTTTACAATAAATATATCTTTCAATCACTGCATATTAAAATATTATATTCCTTAATTTTCGTGAAAAAAACAAACGTAAAGATTGAGACGGAATGAATCAAGTGGAGTATACATTAATTTTATGTCTATTAAACGTAAGAGTGACAAATTTAAAATTAAAGTAATTTTTTAGATTATTAGATAAGTATTGTTATTATTTTTTTTTGGGTTTGTGAAGATTAAACGAATAAGGAAAATATAAAAAATAATTGGATAGGAGGGGGTGATAAATAAGTAAATAAAGTATTAAAAAATAAATAACATAGAATTTAATAATAAATGTTAAATTTTAAAGATGAAACATAAAATCATAAGAATAAAGATTAAATCCTAATTAATATATATGCAATTACCAAATGTAATTTTTTTTTAACATAAATCATATAGAGTTTCATATAAACATGTCACATATACTGGAGTAGTCCAATTAAGTTTAAGAAGGCTGTGTGTGTTATGGTAGTTGACCTTGGATGAAATGGAAATCCTCCCAACAAGTTTGTTTTTACTCTGGTCCCAATTCTAATCTCTTTATTCACATCCATCCCCATCATTGGTCTCTCTCTCTCAACAATGATTTTTAATTTCTTACAACAATATTGCTGTATATGGAGATAGTTTGCACATGGGGCTGCAAACCTCTGCATAATACTCAGTGTTGATTCCTTTCTACTTAAAGATAGATAATAACCTACACTGAAAATTAGGGATAAAAACCTTTTTAGTCCCATAATTTTTTTCATGGTCTTTTTTAGTCCCAAGAAAGATAAGTTTGTCAAATTAGTCCCACCGGCAAAGAAATAGGGCAAAAAAAATCTTATTTTCTCCGGAAAAAGCCACGTCACAATCGGAATTGCCAATTTCCGGCCTGTATGATGACGTGGCGCTCTGATGGCAGTTGAGTCAACTGGATAAAAACCTATTTAGACTCATAACTTTCCTCATATTCTATTTTAGTCCCAATAAAGACAAGTTTGTCAATTTAGTCACACCCGTGTAAGAATAGGGCCAAACATGTCCTATTTTCGCCGAAAAATGTTGACATCATCGGAATCGCCGATTTCTAACCAGGATGATGACGTGGTGCCCTGATGGCAGGTGAATCAACAAATTAAATGTTATTTTAATCTCAATAAGATATTTTTATTTAAACAATTCCGACCGTTGTCATGGCCGGTGGCGAAATCGTGGTCGGTGACGAAGTTCTGGTGTTTGTGATGTGGGCCTTGGTGGCGGCGATTCCGTGCCAGAAGAGAAATGGGCTGATGACCCTTATTAATTTTTTTCTAATTATTTAAAATTTTAGAAAATAAAATATCATGTTGGTATTAAAATAATATTAATTCCGGTTGGAAATCTGCGATTCCGGTTCACTTGACAATCACGTGCCATTTATCAGTTATGTCAGTATTTTTCGGCGAAAATACGAAGTGTTTGGCCCTATTTCTATACGGGTGGGACTAAATTGACAAACTTATCTTTATTGGGACTAAAATAGGACATGAGGAAAGTTATGAGACTGAATAGGTTTTTATGCCGCTGACTCACCTGCCATCAGAACTGGTTGGAAATTGACAATTCCAGTTGTGACGTGGCTTTTTCCGGCGAAAATAGGGCATTTTTGGCCCTATTTCTTCGCCGGTGTGACTAATTTGACAAACTTATCTTTTTTTAGACTAAAAAAGACCATAAGAAAAGTTATAAGACTAAAAATGTTTTTATCCCTGAAAATTATAACATTATTAATTACTACCACATGCTTTACCTAGTATCTTCTTGAAGATCAAACCTCCCTAGCTACGAAGATTTTGCCATTGACCCCCTTGGAATAATTTGCTACACATAAATTAATCCCAACATTAGAGAGAGAGAGAGAGTGCGCGTGTTTAACCAAATCAAACATGGGAAATCTACATGCTAATCATAGTATTATTGTGCAATAAGATTCACATGCATGACATAATTTGGCAATGATAACCAAATTAAGAAAGAGCCCTCTTTTTTTACAGCCAATTCAAGCAAGAAAATATCCCTTAAATAGAAAAGAAAATAAAAGGCAACTTTTACACAAACTATGAACTCTCTCCCTCTCTCTCTCTCCCTCACTCTCTCTCTCATCAAGCATCCGCCATATGCTGAGACTGCGCCATTGCATACCCTTTCCCACCCACCGGAAAGTAGTTGCCACTCGACATCGGCACCGGAAACCCTATCCCCGGCGGCGGCGGCCGGTTCGCCGCCACCCTTTCGAGCGACTGAACCTGGTTTTTCAAGAACTTGACATAATGTATGGCCTCATCAAGCATGGAAGCAGTGTCCATCTTCGTCCCGCCGGGGACGAGTCTCTGCAGAATCCTTATCCTCTCGCTGATCCTTTCCCGGCGGTGGCGCGCCGCCACGCTCTGTGGGTCGGTCGATATCTTCACGTTCCTCCGCTTCGGCGGTTTCACCGACTCCGGGTCGATGTGGATAGGCTGCATCGCGGCGATCCGGAAGATCATCTCCCGCATCGCCGCCATGGAGTTCCGCTTCTGGGCGGCGGCGGCGCCACCCTCCCCGAGGAACTCGTCCGCCCTCCACCGCCCTCCACCACCTCCCGGCTGGTGAGGGAACGGCGAGTCCCTACCAGCGAAGAAGGAGATGGTGGAGGGGTGGAGGTGGTAATTATTAGTGGAGAGGTTATCGACAACGTTGGTGGTGTTATTACAGGACATGGTAGGGCTGTTGCTGTTGTTGAAGTCGATGATGGGGAGTTCATAGGCGGCGGAGAAATCGGGCAGCTTCTCCATCTGCATCAGCATCATCTCCATCTGGTCTTCAGCAGAGGACTTGATGAAATCAATGTCCATGGCTAAGGCTTAATTAATATATACACAAGAGATGGGGAGGAGAGAGAGAGGGGGTGGACAGAGGGATGGGTAAGGTGGAGAGAAGAGGATGTAGACTGAGAGTTTTATCAGAAAATGAGGAGATCACAAGGAAAATATTGCAAGGGAGAAATTGTAAAAGGAGGAATAAAATAGTGATATGGGGAACAGGCTAAATTGAGGCAGTGGGAAAGGTATATATACAAGTGGTTTCATTATTTTATTACTAAAATATACTACCTCTCCCCATTGTAATTTTATGCATCTCGTGTAACATTAACTACGGTCAAACCCTATATCGTGAGAAAGATACAGGGGAGAGGAATTGTTAGACGAGTAGACACATTGTTAAACTACGTTTATTATATACTTCCTCCGTTTCTTAGTAAGAATCTCATTTGTTATTTGTCATGTAGATTAAAGAGTATTATTATCTAATGTGTAGTGGGTAGTTGTATTAATGGGTGTGTGAGTCTCATGTTTTAATTGTATTAGTGGGTGTGGATGAGTCCCATATATCCAAAAAAGGAAATGGAATTCTTTGGGTGAAATAACCAAAATGGTAAAATGAGATTCTTAATTAGGGACGGAGGGAGTAAGTATAATATACTACTCCCTCCGTCCCAGGAAAGATTGCACCCCTTTCCTGATACGGAGATTAATAAAGCAGTGACTTTTAGGGGTATTATGATATTTTTTTGGTAATAAATAAATGATAAAGTATGTTATGAATATTAAGTAGATGTGATTTTTTTTGTAAATATAGTGTATGGAAAATGGTGATTGTGTTTGACTTTTTTCTTTTTTAGGAATGTGCAAACTTTTGTGGGACAACCCAAAATGGAAAGTGTGTCATCTTTCCTGGGACGAAGGGAATACTATTTATTTATAATTAAAACGTTAAAAATGAAGAAAACCCAATTATTAGTTCTTTGAGTTTATATATAATTTTCTCCCCTATTTTACATGTCATACGTGGATAATGTGATACATTAGATGTTATACTAAAACACACCAGATATTCTGTGTCATTTTCATGCATTATTTTATGTGTCAAACATTAAGTAATTGACACGTAAGAGGGGAAAATAAATCCAATCTTTTCCTTTAGGGTTTAAGGATTAATGTATAATTTCTCTCTCCTACGTGTCGTCCATTTAACGGTGTGACATAAGAGATGATGTCGTCCATTTATGAAAAACAAGTTATGAAACATAGAGTGAAATACGATTGTGGAACAGGGAATTCGGATTGATACCAAATGTCACAAAGAATCTGAGTCGACACTAAAATAATCTTAAATCCAAACCACTTCGGCTTCTTTCTACTTCAAATATATTCATTTTCTTATTTTTGGAATTTCAGAAGATATTCAAAATTTTTCTTTGTAAATAGAGGGTTTTGTATTTACAATTTATTATTCTATATAAAAAGATTCTATAATATGATTTATGTAGTTTCTAAATATCAAAAAGTAAAGAACTACTTGATAATCTAATAATAAAAGTAAATGAAACCCCGGAACATAGTTCAAGTGGTAGAGGGAAGGGTGAAAAGACCTTCCAACTGAACTTGGTTGCTTCAAGGTGGGGGTTCGAATCCTGTCTTTGACATGAATTTGACCCCTTGTAAGCATAACTTAAACAGTGAACCCTCTCTATAAGCCACTTGAGGCACATCCTGCGATTTACCTCCTCCACCAATCCCCAGGACAGCGGCGGTGGAGGCCTTAATGGTAGGGTACACTATAAAAGGATAGGGGCGGTGGAGACCCCTAATGACAGGGTACACCATAAAAGTAAATGAATATTTTTAGAGCTCCTCCATCAATCTCAGGCAAGGACGATGGAGACCTTAATGGTGGGGTACACCATAAAAGTAGATGAATATTTTTAGAATGATTGGAAAATATATATATTAATATAATTAATATTCTGATGCATAACATGACATCATACCCTTTCATATTAAATAATAGTAGTATATCAATTATCACAAAGTTGGTGAGCTTTTTCTTTTTCTTTTTTCCCTTTTTGGGAAATCAACTTGTTAATTTATTCTTTTTTAATACAAAAAATAATTCATACAATCTTTTCTATATGTCAGATATTCCACCGTATAAACTTTTAATATTGCTGTCTAGAAAAGCATTATCGAGCAAATTGATCAATATACATATTTGGGATACTAATGCTGTGAATTCAGATTTTTTTCACGAAGAAGAGTAATTAATCGCTAGCTTTACCTTTAATATTATTCGTATTTATCAAACTACATCCACCGTTCATCACTTACACATAAAATAGAGACGGAAGCTAAACTATAACAGGAACATATCAATTACTCCCTTCGTCTCGGAGAAGGTGTAATATTTTTTTTTGGCACGGAGATTAAGAAATATAGTATTTTAATGTAAAGTAAAGTGAGAGAAATTATATTTAATGTGTGGTTGGTAGGTGTATTAGTGGTGTGTGTGGAGTGTGTGTGGGCCCATGTGAATATGTTAGTATTTTTTGTGTGGATCTCATATGCTATAAAAAGGAATGTAACAACTTCTATGGGACAATCCAAAAAGGAAAATGTCACAACTTTAGTGGGACGGAGGGAGTATATAACAAGCGATACAACGAGATTAACACAAAAAATTATATGTATATAAATAATAATAATATAATTATAGAGGTAAATGATAATCGAAAACGATATAAAAATTAGAGGCATAAAAATGATTGTTTACTTAAGTGACGAGAGAGTAATGCATGGATCGATCGGAATTCTAAGTATTGCTTTTATTTGTGATAATTATTACTCCGTCCATTCAAATTTAATTCTCACCATTACTGGAGACAGAATTTATGAAATTTTATTTTTTCTCAATTTTATTCATTTTTATGGATAATTTTATATTTTTAGAAAATAAATAAATTACTCCCTACATTCCACTTATATGTGTGCATTTACTCTTTGCACATAGATTAAATGATATAATATTTTAATGTGTAGTTAGATTACAGAAATAATATTTTAATATAAAGGGGGTAAACGCATTAATGTGATGTGTGGGCCCATGAAAAGATAAATAATTAATTTGTGTTGGTTCCTTTTATCAAAAAGGAAAATTCACATTTTGTATTTGGATGGATAAAATGACAAAATACAATAAGTTTCAATGGGAAAGAGGGAGTATAAAGTATGTTATGAATATTAAGTGAAGGTGATAAATTTGTAATTAAAATGTACTTTTAAATGTAAGAATTGATGTAATGTTTTTTTAGGTAGTGAAATTTAATGCATGTAAAACGAATGAAAATAAAAAATGTAAAATTTAATTTGAGATGAAATGAGTAGTTTTATTCATGTTAAAGAGTTGTCACTACTATATACTACTAGAATGTTTAATTAATTTTTAAAAAGATAATAATTATCATACATAAAAATTATGACCATCATCATACATAAAGATAATTCTAAAAGTAAGAGTTTAAAATATAAATAGACACATACATTTTTATTTTACTTGAAAATTTTTCAAAATAGATTGGACATTTATTTTCATCTTAATTTTTTTAATTTTACTTCGATTTCATTCTATATATATATATATATATATATATATATATATATATATATATATATATATATAATTACATTTTTTGTTCCGTAAGAATTGTTCAATGTCAAAAAGGTCCCAAAATTGGCAGATTTAGTCCTATAGGAATTTTTCATCAAAATCTGTTAATAGTTAACGAAATATTATGAACCGTTAGCAAGACCAAAATGGCAACTTGTATATTTGATTCCATATTTTAATTGTATTAGAGAGGGATGTGTGGGTCCCATGTGTGTAGAAAAGGAAAAGAGACTCTTTGGATGAGACGATCAAAATGAAAAAATGACCCTCTTAGCCTGGAACGGAGGGAATATAAGTTAATTTGAGATGAAAATTTTTAAAAAATTATGGTTATAATATTTTTATGGGACCAAAACCGCTAGTTATGGGACCAGTGTATTCCTACGAAACTATAATTGAATTGAAGGAATTCTTAAATGTGATATTTTACATATACTACCAAATTTATATTATTTTATGTATTTCAAAATAGACATTGTCCATTTTGGTCTTGTTAATGGTTCAGAATATTTCGACAACTATTAATATATTTTGATAAAAAATTCCTATGGAACTAAATCTGTCAGTTTTGAGATCTTTTTGGCATTGAGCAATTTTTACGTGACTAAATCTAAGTAACAAAATTTACAGATAGAATTTAATCAGTTTGTATTTATTAACGGTTTGCCAACAAGAAATATACTGTATTTTTTTATAAGTACCAGAATGCTAAATGATTTATTATGTTTTTACCCATGAAATAAAATATGTTGTGATTTATCCAATTGATTACCAATGAAATTATTATATAAATTGTCAAATGGAATTATTAGTAATGAATTACCAATAAAATTATTTACTAATGGAATTTAAGTTTTGTTGCTAAAATTTTACCAACCACCACTTTACAAATAAAAAATTACCCATGGATGTCATTGTTAATATGTCGGTAAACCAATTTAACAATGAAATTAAGATTTATATTAATAGAATATTCTGTTAGTAAAAATAATTTTTTATAGTGTTTATTGTTAAATGAATGGTTATTATATGGTAAAGTATACTTATAGCATATTTCTAGCTAATCATAACTATAACATCCTAATACAAGTACTTTAATTAATTTTAATTATATTTTAGAAAAATATAATTTAAATATTAATTAATAAACATATATGACCATTATACTTTAATAGTTAGGACTAAAATTTAAAACAACCCGTCTTATATAATTACTTTCTCAAGAAACTTTATTTAAATTTAATTATTAATTATTCTAATTAAACTCAAAAAAAAAAATATGGTGCACTGAGTTTAGCATATTAGCGAAAGCAACGTGTTCTCTCCGTCCGCTCCATGTCATTTGCTTAATATGCGTATTTTATTTTATATGTAATGAATAATTATATTTGTGTGACATGTGATTTTTTTTTTTTTAAATAGCACTTTAAAGTGATATATAAAATGAAAAAAATGAATATTTTTAATACCGACGAAAGGGGTATATTTCATTCTTGGCGAAAACTCTTACGAAAAATGTGATAAAATTTTAAATAAAAAATGAAATATCATCCATAAAAAATAATAGTAATTATTTAATTAATTATTTTATAAATAATAAGTATGATAAAAAATATTCATTTTGTATGAAAATAATATGAAAATGTAAAATAATGTAATATTGACTGTCTCAAACAAGATCACTAGTTATTCTTTCTAGCAAGTTTCATGTCAAAACTCTTATACATGATTATTTTGTAAGACTGACTAAAAGTTATAATACTCTTCTATACTTATTTTCATACTTTTAATTTTGTTCATTCTACACTTTTCTTTCAATATTTAAAAAAAATTTTATCACATTAATTAAAGTCATTTAATATCAAAAAATTTACTCCCACCTAATACACATTACCTACTTAAATTTTTATTTATAACTTAAAAATACTTAAATACCCTTAAAGAATTAATAAAATTAATTAAAAAATAAATTTTCTTAAATTACGCATTTACAATGCCGGCGAAGTTAAGCGTGAAACAGAGAGAGAGTAATACCGAAGTATATTTTTATTTATAAAATGTGAAAATAAAAGTTATAAAAATTATAAAACTATTTTGTGAATAATTATATAATAGAAATATAATGTAATATTTTAATAAATTATTATAATATTATCATTTTTTATTTAATATTTTACACCAATGTTTCATAAATAAACAAATGGGTAAATATAATGTCATTATTAATATAATAAATGTAAAAAACAAAACAAAACAAAATAAAAAATATGCGGGTAGGAGGGGGATTAGATGTTTGCATAATCATAGTAGAATTGGCCCACTGTACCAATATATAGCAGAGATCTAATCTTCCAACTGTTCCAGGGTTGCCATAAGTGATTTTTGGGAGATTAAAATAGATATTCATTTTCGTCGTTTCAATCTTGCTTCGATTTCATTATTATAAAATAATAGTTCTACTTTTTTTTTATAAATATCATTTCTTAATTTTGTAAAAGTTTGATTCAATCTCATCTCATGAAATTAGAAAAGTATATAAATATTTTTAAATAAAAATAACTATTTAATGAAAATTTTAATAGTAATAAAATAAATTTATGTGAGATGGTTTTGATTTAAAACTCTTAACTTTTGGTGATGCACAATACTAGCTACTAACATTATTTATACTCAACACTTAAGAGTCCTATAATAAGATTTAATAACTTTTAAATAATTTCATTTCATTTCTACACGCGACAAATTTAATTTCATATATCAATTTTATATATATACATAGAAGAGTTTTATGAGTGTATATATACCTGACTTCATGAATCCTTTTCCGGAGAGTTAATTTGTCAATGTTCACAATCCTCCATGCTGTTGGGAGAATTACAATACTCCTGTTATGCTTAAAATTTTGAATAAATACAAATATTCATATGTAAATAGTTAATTTTAATTTTAGTTATTTCTTCTTTAAGTTTGAATCATTTTTTATTTTTATTTTTTAATTTTAATCTTTTTGTCCAATTTTGATTCTTTAAGTCAAATTTCATGAAATTTAACCATTTTTTATTTTTCTTTTACATATATAATCATTTATATCATAATTTATATAATTTTTGTACAAAATTTAGAAAAAAAATGATTAAATTTATAGAGGAATTTTGATATTTTGCCGTAGAAATTTAGCATGTTTAAGGAAGGGTAAAACCCCACCCACATGAGTGGCGTCAGAACGTAAAGCCTCTCAATCCCCAGGGAGGCCCGCAATTTTTCCTGCCGGTGCTTTTATTTTCTTAAATATTTATTTTAGATCCATGATTATATTTATTTGACCAAACAAGCCCCCCATTAGTTACAAGCAATTAGGGTATTTGCCACCGTACTAAGACAAATAAAAAAATTATTAATGAAAATTTATTAAAAATAAAATAATTTACACATTAAATATTACATTTGACTATAATTCAAATTATAAAATTAAACACACATTTAATTAAAAAAAATTTAATAGAAGTCTTAGTAAATAAACTATTAAATTTAATTTGATGAATGATTAATTTAAATTTAAGAATTAAAACATACCATCATCATTAGGTGAGTGCTATATGAATTGTTGCAATAGAGCTAGTGTGGTTGTTAGTTAATATTGTGTCCCATAGATTAAAAATGAGAATTCTATTATTAACACGTTAATATTTGAAAATGGATAATTATAATATGCACCCTGGTGCACCCATATACAAATATAAACAAAAACATATACAATTATGAGCAAAAATGTATACAATTTAATCGTTAATTCTTTTAATGAAAAATTGAGTGTCAATTATATTAAAAAAACATGTATACATTATTGAATAAAAAATTATAATCATATGTATGTTAGTCTTTTTTAATGAAGTACTTAATGTGAAAAAAGTATACAATTATTACAAAATACGTATACAAAATAGAATAAAAAGTCATACATATATGGGTGCACCCAATATACATCTTTGAAAATTGATGTAAATCCGCATTAAAGTATTAGGAAATAAAGAGAAAAAAATTACTGTATCCTTAAAAAAAATAAATATTTTCTTTTCTACCTTAAATATAACACTCTCTTTTTATGTCCGAAAACTAAAATACCCTTAACTCTAATATTCAAGTAAAATATTCTTATAAAATAATTATTACTAAAAAAATAATTAAAAAACATTACTCGAATACATTATTTAACTCAAAAATACATTACTCGAAATCATTATTTAACTTTAATATATTACTCAAGGATTATTTGACTCGAATATATTACTCACACCACTCACTCACACCACTGCCTACTCACATTACTCAAATCACATTATTTGAAATTATTTTACTTACTAACATTATTCAAAATATTAACTGAAATTTTTATTTACTCAAATTTTTTTAATTTAATATTATTTTAGTCGAACACATTACTCTAATATAATCAAGTAGAGGATAATTTGCTCAATTTGAGCATTAAAAAAAAAAAAACACTTCTCTTATTAGCAAAGAAATTTGTTAAATGGCACCGCACATAATTGTCTCGGAAATAAAAAGTGGCTCCTAAAATTTAGAGACCTGTGCAGTCTTACTCAATGTCGGAGTAAATTGCCCCCTCGAATCTAACAAAAATTAATAATTTTATATACTACCATACACTAATATTCACGCACACATATAATTTATGACAGTTATAATTTAAATTTATAAAATTTTATTTTTCTCATAACATTAATTTTAGAGGGAGTAATCCATTAATTTCAAGCAATTAGTATTTAATTTTAAAAAAATTGTACTTTTATCAATTTTAATAAGTGATTTGTCATCTATTAATACTTTTTTAAGAAAAAAAAAATATCAAGTCAAAAATATTTTTAGTTTTTGAAACTTTAATCTATAATAAAATTAAGCTTTGCTCTTCGAACTCTCTCAACGAAAAATTCTAGCTCCAACAAATGCATGAAATTTGTCTCTTGTTAATAACACATATGTCAAAAACTTGTTTACGCCTGGGCTTAAGGAATAAAAAAATAATAATGAAAAATGTGGGCGCACGGGAGCACACTCCGTGTACCTTTAGAATTTTGTGTTAATTATATACATCTTAGTATAAAGAAATGTACTCTTTATTTTCTAAAGAAAAATAAAAAATATTAATGAAAAGTATATACTCTTTAGAATAAAATAATATACCCTTATTAATTAAAATGTATATTCTTTAAAACAAAATAATGTACTCTTATTCATAATACTAAATTCTAAAGAGACACGCGCCTAACTCTATACATATTTATTGTAGGTAAAGCTAAAAGAGATGAATATTTAAAATTAAAATAGGGGTGGCACACTAAACGAGGTGGATGAGATTATGAGAGTAACCACTGTTTCATCTGCTTCTTATATACTCATGTAATAATGGACTTAATTACCCCCAGAACTACTTCTATTTGTCTACATACAATACAACTAGTTTCTTTTTCTGGGTAAATAACTTCAAATGTAACTTAAAAGAGAGAATATATTTATATTTAAAATCAACATATTGATAGGGACTTGTATATCACATCTTCACTTCTTCACATTATAACTTGTTCACAACCTTTTGGTAAGCGACAAATCTAGCTTATTTAATTATTTTTTCCACACACCCATACATATTTTGATTATCTTATTCAACAAATGTATCTTGTGCTCACTTTCTCATTTACCAAAAATAATATGTTCTTTCTTACTAATCAACAAAAGAACGTTGAGCTCCTATAGGAAAATGCTTGCTAAGTAAATTTCCACTTCCTTCACTTTAAGATGATTACACCAAAAATGAATAAAAACAATCTAAATTGTTCAAACTTCAACTGAAACTATATTACTTACCCTATTAAGAAAAGTAAACAACAATAAAAGGTACTTAAAACATAGCTATAAAATTCGAAAAATATGCTTGTTTGCTTGTAAAATTGTTATCCACATCATTAATAATAAAAAAGATTCACATTTAATTACACACAAATTGAAATTATTAAACTCCCTTTTCGCATATGCTCACATTTGCCTACACTGTTTATCTTATGGAAAATTTTCATCACTATTCAACTGAAGTTGTAAATTAATGAAAATTTTCTTGAAATTTCCGAGGATTTATTTATCAAAGCTCAAATAATTGTGACGATGATAAAGCAAATATGATCAGCAAAGTTTTATGCAATTAAATTTAATGTAAATTTGATTCTGGTCCAATTCACATTACCTGGTTAAACGTTTTTAAATTTAAATTAATTACACCTTAACTCAAAGCAATCTCAAATCACAATCTTTAAATCTCAATTATGCCTGAAGATCAACAGGCATATTCTAAATAATATCATAAGAGAAGTCAAATTGCAATAAAAAGCTTATTAAGATATTGATTTTTTTATTTTAATGTAAGCATATTTCATCTCCTGATTCAACATTCTTAATTATTTAATTATAAATAAAAACATCCACTTGGAAATAATTAAATCAATTAGAAAGTGAGGAAGCATGCGTTGGTTATAAGGGGCTGTTTGGGATAGCATGCTTGCTTACTTCCCAGCATCACCTGCTTAATTCTCAGCACCCTGATTTCGAGCACCGTCCAACTCTTAATGCAGGAAGTACCCCCAAGACAACAATATTTCATACCTCAACCACTAAGCAAAGAACTATTCAACTTAAGGATTTTAAAATTAATAAATAAATATTTTTAATGAATAAAGGGACATGTTCTCTGCAAGAAGAGGTTCGATTGGATAAAAGAATCCAGGGAAGAGAGATTTTGTTGTTGGGTCGGTTTTTATTTTTATTCCTTTTTTTTTTTTTACTTTTGCATTATCCCTTATCTTGTGTCACCCCACATTGTAATTTTCTCATTTTTAAAACCTATGAATGAATTATTTAATATCACACACAAGTAGATAGATACAAATTACATACATATGCTATCTCTCTCACATTCTACAGTCTTCCCTTGTCATTGGAAATTGCAGGTGGAATTTAATACTTAGGTTATAATCAGAAGTGGTCCCCTTTTTCATCTCCATTTTAGTTTTAACATGAATTAATAGTTACTACGTTACTTCAAGTTAATGTTAAAGAATTTCCATTTTCTCTCTATTGGCAAATTGCAACAACCCAAAAATGACAGAATAATCAAAAACTAGGTAAGAATATGAGTAAAGGTTAAAATAGGTAAGAAATAGGATTACTATTGGATGAATATGTAAAAATTTGTTTGGATTATAATATCACAGTTGTACTGTTTATGTTATGATGTCCCACATCGGTTCCACAAGCAAGTGTGGAAAGACATATAAGTGGGGGTCAACCCTTCACCTTCAGTCATGGTTTTGGGTGAAGTTAGAGCTCCCTAGCTTATGTGCCTAACAATTTGGTCCGACCTGCTGGATCCGGACGAGATGGGGATGCCCGATGTGTGGGCCCAGGGTTGCCACCCCGGATGTGGGCCCAAGGGGGGTTGCCACCCGGAGTTGTGGGCCTAGGTGTGTGTGCGGGTTGTCACTCGGAGTGTGCCGTCCGTGGACGTCCTGTTCGAAGGGGGATGGATTGTTATGATGTCCCACATCATAAGTGGGGGTCAACCCTTCACCTTAAGCCATGGTTTTAGGTGAAGTTATGACTCCCTAGCTTATGTGCCTAACAGTTTTTAGGTGAAGTTATGACTCCCTAGCTTATGTGCCTAACAGTCTAGGAGAGGAATATCTTTTAAAAAAATCATTTCATGTCTATTAATGGCCTATTCATTTAGATGAAGTAAAAAAAACAAAAACAAAATACTATGTCTAGTGAAAACAAATACATTGCATCTTGCTATTACACTCATCAAACAAAAGGGTTGTATTCATATGCATGTTCATGTACATGTACCAGTGTGTGTGTATGTGTGATTTTCTAATGAGACAGCACAGTACATATGAAACCCATAATGACCATGAAAATTAAAGCACAACTGTCAAACATAAACTTAAGGAAGCAAAAATTCAATCCTGCAAGAAATAATCTTTCTCAACTGCAGGTGTGATACGGAAAATCATCAAATGAGGAAACATAGTCTTAAGCATCCACCTACAGTCGTACCCAGTGCAAAAATTCCTCCCATCGACAAGAAAGAACATATTCCATCTCACATCGTTTTATGAATATCTTCAAGAATCAGTTCTATTGTCTGGCTCCACACTCGATCAGGCTCAAATAAAACAGAGATTAAGTGATCCTAAATCAATTTGATGCCACATAAACTTACTTTGTAATTAATGTATTTGGCTAAGCACCATACATTCATAATATTCAGAAGCCACGACACCCATATATATGAATAAAATTGTGAGGGGGAAAACTCAAAACAACAACAGACTTCATGATAAAATTGCTGGTCAAGACTATTCAGGAGAGGAAGAATAAGAATAAAAGCCCCAAGGAATAGGCTATAAACATATAGTCTATAGCCATGAAAGGAGTTTAAATTAACTAAATGGATGGCATATTAATTGCAAAGAAGGATAGTGCACATCAACTTAAAAAATAAGATACAAAATGATTTTTTCAGAACATACAGATCACCCAGCAACGGTAACAGCTTAACTGGTAAAACAAATTTGTGAACCAATTTGCAATAGGAATAGATTAAGTGGTTCACAATAATGAAGTCATTGTTCCCTATTTAAGCATGTCTCTATCAAATAAAATAGAATAAAAAGCCTTTCTAGATAATTCTATTGATGTAAAAATGTGTTCGTAGCCAAACACTTGCTCAGGTGAAATCTGAAGACACCAAGAAGCTGGGAAAAAAAAATGAGGGGCAAAATTATTGCTTCAAGTTTTCAAGTTCCCTATTTTACGTGGACTTGCAATGCAGTCAGCATTTTCAGTTGTAAATCTTGATTATAAAGCAGTCCATTTTGGAATTGCAAAAATTTCAACATAAAATTTGTTTAATGCTTATCATACAGCAATGATGTTAGTTGATATAATGAAATTGAAAGAGAAAAAAATCAACGAAACATAATTTTATACGGTTAGAATAGCAATAGGGCAATATATTTTTCAAAACTCAAGTGAATTCTACAACCAAAAATTTCTCTGCAAAAGCTTAAGAGGCCTAAAAGTGTTTGATAATCTTTTGAAGAGCCTATAAGCTATATAAATACATCTACTGCGTAATCTTATAAATTGTTTTGGAAAGTATATTCAAATTTATTATTAAAATAAGATCATATCTTGACAAACTTCTCAAATTTGGTCATTTAGTCACTTAATTGTTAATATAGTAAGCTCCAACATTTTGATAAAGCCAGATTTTGGAGTTTAATTATTTGAGTAGTATTGATATTCACAGTTGAATGAAATTATAACCTGGAATAATAACTTCTCATGTTGATAAAATTATGTTTAAACTCATGATTAATAATATTAAAATCATTAGTTCTCTGTTGTGAATCTTATTCATCAAATTTGATTTTTTTAATAATTGCTTGGATTAGTAGAGAAATAAATAGTCAAATTATTCTATTCTGTGTAGATTACACACTTGCAAACCACCTTTTATCAATCAAGCGTACAAATTCGTTAGTATACATATAGCATTATCACAAGATCTTTGACAATATTCACTGATGTAAGTCTTATTTTTTTTGGTTAGATAGTTGATTTTGCAGCTACATCTGGCCAAAAAAAAAATCTCATTTCAATTGAGATTTTTTATGTTGGAACTTCATCTTTTATATCCATGAAACAGTCTCCAATACTTGTCATTGAATTTACAGAGTATAATAATAAAAAATTATATCATGAGCTTTGAGATAAAATTTGCTCCCATTGTTAGTGACATTCTAGCACACAACACATTATTGAAAAAACACAATAGAAGAAGAATTACTACAAATTATGCTGGAGAAAATTGGAATATGTAATAAAACGATGTTAAATTGATCATAAAATCAACAGAAATCACCAATATTACATAAAATTTCCTGAAGCGCAAAGCCATGGATTAGAGAAAAAAGCAAACAAATAAGTTTAAAACATGAAGATCGATCACAGGGGAAAAGACAGCAGTGAGAAGAATTAAGAGAATCAGAAAAGGGGAAAAGGAACAACTCACCAGCCTACTGCGGCGCACTTGTGTAGTCTTATGCTTGCGTACTAACGTCTCGTTCGGAGTCTCCTTCGAAGCCTATAATTACATGATCGATCGTTACTATTTTAATGTTGTAATACTATCATACAACAAATCTGAAATTTTCGTAAGGATTGCAGATTTGTACTATTAGGGTTAGGGTTTATTGTTAGAAGCTGAAAACAAAAGAAAAGAATTCAGTATTGGTTCCACGATGAACAGGAAGGAGGAAAAGAACGCTGAAAGGAAAATGAAAGGAAAAGAAAAAGAAGAGAAAAGATGAAAGGAAAAGAAAAAGAAGAGAAAAGAATTGTGCGTTACCTCTTACTGTTTGCAGCCGTATGAAAGTGTATCGTGTGTGTGTGGAGTAAGATTGCAGTAGCGGTATAAACTTTTACTGCTGGTACAAGATATCCTTTCATAGGATTTAACTAATTTCCTATTATATGGGTTGATAAGGGGAAAAGATATCTTCCTTATGAAGATCACGATTTATTTCTTAAAGAGCAAGAAATCTTAATCTTCTTCAGTTTGAACTCACGGTTGATAGAAGTAGGGAATGGGCTGGGCTTTGAAGAGTTCGAATTAATGGGCTTCAAGGAGTTGGAAATAGTGGGCTTGATGATTGGGTCATGGCTTAAACTTACGGGGTGTTACAGGAGGGAATTGATAGGGACGAAATTTCCATCGCGTTTTGAGTGCTGAGTGGTGACGGATTTTTCGGCGGTTGCACATTGTTTTCGTGTTTTAACTGGATCAAGCGGGTTGATCAAATTGGGCTTCTAATAGATATTATATGGGCCCATATAGTAATCTATTATACTGACAGATTATGTAAAGCCCAAAACTGAGTGACACGTCAGACCCAGAGCCCAATGTAAATTAAAAGGTCAAAATATCACCTGATAAGTTTTGTTTAAAATTATATAAATGGTGTATCTTATTATTAAGTAGGATTAGGTAGATCAATTTTTTTATGGAACCCTATTATTAATAAATTGACGATATTAAAAAATATAAATTGATCATAAATATCTATTTTCAGATTGACTCATTAAAATTAAAATGAATTGACTATATTAAAAATTCTAAATTGAGAATATTTGTAGGGATAAAATAATCATTACACTGAATTGATTCAATTTAACTTGAATGGATCAAAAAAAAAAAAAAAACATGTAATTAACATATGTGCAGGTATTTTACACTTAATTACAAGCATAATAATAAAATAGTAATAACACAATAGTCATCTATTTTGTAATAGCAAAAAGAAGCCCTAATTATTCAAATGCGGTGCTGCCTGAAAATAGAATCGATTATATAATCTTAAATTTTAATTTTTCAGTTTGTTCATTTTATTTGTTATTTTTATGTGCTTCAAATTATTATAAAGACATTGTTATTGTTTGATATAAACTCAAAAACCACTTGTGCCCTAGCTAGCAAGATTTAAAATGTATTAATGTTATCCTTTTTGTTGAAGATATGATTTGTTTGGAATGATGTGATGCATGGGATTTTAGAAACATAAAATTACAACCTAATATTTATGGCAAATGATGTGACACGTCTCATTATCTTCAATTAATTGTAATGAAGTACTATTATAATGATTTTCAAAGGCAGATAGAATATCAAATAACTAAGAGCAATTTTTCTAACTTCCAATTTCTATTTTTATTTATATAGTCATGATGGTACTTAATTTCTTACGCGGGTCTATGAATGGAAAAGGGGTGCTTCGGATCGGGAGTAACCACTAGTGATAGGGCAAAAATAGGGGGAAGGACAAAGGGGCCGAGTAGTACATAATCGAGCTAGACTCGAATACTTATTAAATCGAGCTCGAATTCAATAAGTCTAAAATCGAATTTGACTTGGCTCGAAAATTTTTCAAACGAGCTCGACTTGCCACATTAAACAAATAAAGTTATATAAGTTATCGAGCCTTCTCAATTCTTTAATTAATTAATTTATTTAATGTAATGTTTATCGTTACAGCGAATGATAATTAATTTAATACAATAATACTACTTATTATTATATTGGCGAGTATTATCTTGGCTCAGCTCGTTAGCAATATTTGAATGTCAACGAATTTATAGTGTTTTTACGATAGAATAATAATAGTATTCATTGTTATTTATTAACGGATTATCAACGAAATTATTAATAACGGATTACTAAGTTTGTTAAAATAGTTTTTTTTAAATGATTATTATAAATATTATTGTTTACAAATAAAGGCCATTGTTAAGAAAACCTATAATTTATAGGGTTGAACTAGTAATATTTGAGGAGTATATAATACTTAAATTCATAATTTAAGAAATAATAGTTTTTATTTAAAGAAAAATAATGTCAACATATATACTAATTACATACTCCATATACTAGAATCAACCTCTTACACTTTCTTATGTCATTGACTCATAATTGTTTCCAACAATATATATTACCCCAAAATTTTGAAATATAATATGATCATTGTATAAAACATTAATATATGTTGTATGTGATCATTCCCATGATGTTTATATACTAAGATAACATTTTGAAAGAGTAGCTAATCATATAACCTAATTTCTAGGAGGCCAAGGAAAAGAAAATGATTGAAAAGAGTTTTTGAAGCTTCCATTAAAGCAAAGTAGAAAACTTTAGTTAGATCTACATGTAGATAGCCAATATAATAACTATAAACTACATAATAAATTATATATATACACTCCATTTAGTGATTTATAATATCAAAGTTTAGATTGTCAATAAAGTGTGATAGCAAAAATTAATAATGTCAATAAAGTGCAGAAAAAAAAGAGTAAACCAAGAAAAAATCAATGGATACAAAATTAGAGGCCTTTTTCTTTCCCAGCTTTCAAAAAACTGGGCTGTTAAGCAACATGCAAACATTCACCTTCTTAAAGCATATCTTTACCTCATCATCCCTTCAACTCCTCACTTTTTATACACAAACCCCTAAAATTCCTACTTTTTCTTTTTCTTCTCATTTTTTATTGCTATTTTACTCCATTATTTATGTATTATTTAATTGTGTGGTTTTGTACACACGTGCAACTTCTGCTCACGTGCCAACACCACAGACTAAGACAACTGAAAAAGGTTCTTCAAAAATTGCACCAAGGGAAGGTCTTGTTGGTTGGGGGAAATTTAGGTATAGATAGAAGGTTTGAAACTAATCACTTCAATTTTGGAAACTTTTATATTCGAACAAATTTTAATGAATAAATTAATAATAAAACTTCTAATTCCGTAAAAATATTTATCCCAAATCGAGTTGAAATTATTTTTTATCACATAATTAAATATTATTTTATCGTAGTTTCAAAGGAGTTATTTGTACCAATTTAATTTAATAACTAATTTTATTAATTTAATTTACGTTTCATTTGGAGTGTCATTTTTTGGTGAAAATTGAACAATCCAATAAAGATTAGCAAACATTAACCAAATAGATGATTAAAGAGTTAGTATTTTGTGTGTCTCGGGATATGGACTTGACCCGTACGCCCAACATGACTCATTTATTAAGCAGATAATTTATAAGTTAAAAAAAAAAAACTTAATATAGGGTACTAATTAAATAAAATTTTAACGTTAGGAATAGTCGGTTAGGGTACTAACTAAACAAATTTTTAACTCAAAATTGTTCTATGTAGCATAAAAGCGAACAAAATATATTTAGAAAAAAATGTTGACAGTTGAGAGGAACATTTGAAGCAAGAAATTAGGGACAGTTTCTTCCCACATTTCACTTTCATGAAGAGTGCACCCATATGTGTATATCTTTTTATTCTATATTGTATACATATTATTCTATTTTGAATACGTGTTTTGTAATAATTGTATACTTTTTTTACATTAAGTTTTCATTAAAAAATTAAAATCCATATCTGTATAACTTTTTATTGAATATTATATACAAATTTTCATTAAAAAATTAACAATTAAATCGTATACATTTTTACTCTTAATTGTATATGTTTTTGTTTATATTTGTATATGGGTGCACCCTATCTTTAGGTGCACCGGGGCACACTATAAATTACCTTCATGGAATAACTTAACTAGTTTTATATTTATTTGATCTATAAAATATATTGGATTTTTTGTTGTCTTCTCCCTGTTTATTTTCCAACTTTAATGTGACACATCGAACAGTTCCATTCAAACTACCAATTTCCACGTCTATTTTTACTATCCAAATCCATTATATCACAATGAATGATAGTCTATTTTTACGATTTGAGTTCACTATTCCACCCACTCCATTCTCCTCAAAGAGTTTTTTTTTTTTTATTTTTATTTTGGGTGTCCCACCCAAATGATTCCCTTTCATATTTTACACAAATGGACTCACACACACCCACTAATTTTTTTCCGTGTTCCACCCAAATGGTCCCCCTTTCTATTTTACACACATGGGACTCACACACACCCACTAATACAATTAAAATATGGGGTCCACACTCCTACTAATACAACTACCCACTACACATTAAATAATAATACTCCTTAATCCACGTGCAAAAATCAAATGCAACCCTTTAGGTGCATGGGATGGAGGGAATATTTTATTTCGTGTTTTTTCATATATTAAAAATAAAATTATTTTTTACCGATTGATTAATTCGTTAATAATAATCTTAGTTTCATTTTCAAACTGTTTTTCCTATGGAGTAATAATAAAATTTGTTGATAGAGTGATGATTGGTAAACTTTTAGCAATAAAAATTCAATTCCACTTGCAATCATTGCTAATAATTCCTGATAATTTATATAATAATTTTATGAGTAATCTAATGGGTAAATAGCTAACGGATTTTATTTCATTTCATTTATTAAAACATAATAAAAATGCAAGTTTTGTTGGTAATTTGTCGGTAATTACCTACTGATTGAATTTCATATCATAGATAAATTCTGTTACTAAAAACAAGTTTTTTTATTTTTATTTTTCATTTTTTATTTTTAGTATAACTATTTTTTTTAAAATATTATACTCTAATTAATTACCAGTAAACTTTTGCCCTAAGATAATTTGAGTAATATGTGAAACAAGGGTAGCAACAAATTCTATTTACTATTTTTTATCCATAAGTACTTATAATATCTTAATCATTCACATCCTTACATATATATAATTACGTCAATAATAACAATTTCAACTTTAATTAACGCTCACACAATTCGCCAGATCCCATGTTCATTTTTAGTTCAATTATTGTTCATCATTATATAATCAAATTGAAACAATTTAATCGATTCAAAATAGATACTCCATAATTACGCTCGCAGTAATTAACCAATGCATTCCAACTTCATTCACCATTCCTAAATTTTGCTATTTCCAGCCACTTCCACCTTTCCACTAAAGCAATTTTACAATATTTTTTTTTTTAAATTTAGGATCGATATTTAAAAAAGAAAAGAATAAAAGCGTAATTTTGAAATTGATATTAATCTGAAATACTAATAATTAGTAGGTGATAGATGTACGTATGATACATTAATGCGATAATCAGAGACGAGTCCCAGAAAACCAAAAAAAAAACAAGAAAAAAATAGCACCACCTTTCCTTGTTTTCTTCTCAGTTGAACTGAAAATGGAAAAGCTTTCAGCTTTGGCTCTTCTCTCTCTCACACACACTCTCTCTCCCTCTCTTTCTTCTTCTCTCTGTAGTATCTGTCATTATCTGAAGTTTGCATTAAATAATCTGACTCAAAACATTCAGATATGCAGAAACAGAAACACAACACAACACAACACTGCGAAATAAATAAAAAAGATAATAAAAGTGTGAGGAGAAGAGAGGAGTGGAGATAATTAATGCTGCATCACTGAAACTTAGAGAGAGAGAGAGAGAGAGAGAGAGAGAGAGAGAGAGAGAGAGAGAGAGAGAGAGAGAGAGAGAGAGAGAGAGAGAGAAATATGACATGATCCATCTTCTTTCACTCTAATCAAAACCCAGCTGCATTAATTCATGGCTGGTAATTTTTATTTACACACACGTACTCTCATCCCAGAGACATCTTTTCAGATCAACAAAGACTAAAACATCATTAGTAGAATTCGAATAGATAATTGATTCACTAATCATGGAGGATTTAGCATGGTGAAAGATTCAATCCTAAATCATCCTTTTCGAGAACCAATCTCGTCTTGTTCGTCTCCATTGATGAAGAGCTGTTGTATTCCGGGTGCAATCTTTTCTTTGAAGATAGAGGTACTCCAAATAGCTTTGTTCTGCAACTCTCACTCCCATCAACAACTGTGATGCTGCTCTTGCTTGGAGATGATGATGATGGGTTGATGTTGAATGTGCTGAACAAGACCTTTTTATTAGGGTTTGATGACGCCATTTGCTGCTGCTGGTACCCAATGAGGTTGTTGAGAGGCTGCTTTGAGGATCTGCCATTGATGGGGTTTGAAGATGGTGAGTTGCAGAGAAAGAGGGAGGAGTGGTAGGAGTTACTGGGAGCTACAGTCTTCACATGATTCTGAACAAAGTATATAATATCGTTGTACAGTTTCCTCATGTGGGCTAACTCCGACATCAGCATACTGTTGTTCCTTCTCAGCCTTTCATTGTCTTCCGAAAGCGCCGTCAATGACCCGCCGGGTGGTGCGGGTGAGTCGGCCCAGTTGTTAGTGGGCAAGTCATCCGAGTCGGGTGGAGAGATGCTCACTCGGCCGGAGTAGGGAAAGAAAGTACTCTGAGTTGGGTGGTGGTTGAGCGCCACCTGCGGCTGAGTTGTCTTCCTCCGGTGGATCTCACACAGCAAATGCTTCTCCCCTTTCTTGAAAAACTCATTCGCGAACTCCCATCGATCCGGGACAATCTTCCTGAAACCCTAATTTCACCAAACAGCAAAAAACATCAAGATTTCATGCATTAATCAATTACACGAAAGAATTAAATTAATTAGTCGATTTAGACTGACATAAGTGTTGAGCTGTCGGACGAAGCTGGAGAAGTTGTTGTGCTTGAAGTAGTTAGGGAGGAGGTCGCGGGCGAACTCCGGCGGCCGCCAGACGACGAAGGTGGCGTTGTCTTCACCCCAAGAGACGATGTGGTCGGTGGCGGGATCGTCGACCAGCTGGTAGGTTTTGGTCAGAAACGGCGCCGGAACGGATTTGTGGGAATCTAGGGATAACAGAATGCCTTGGCAGTTGTCTAGCATCAGAGCCATGGATATCAGGGTTTTGAGAGGGTTTGCAGAGAGTGGAAGAAGGTGAGGAGAGAGAGAGAGAGATGTTGTTTCTCTCCACCTCGGGAGTGTGTGTGTGTGTGTGTGTTGTGGTGAGAGAGGAGAGGAGAAGAGGGGAATATGTGTCTGTCTCTCTAAAACTGTGAAATAAGGGCATTTCAAGACAAACCCGTGACAATCCACCACCCCCTCTTTATTTATTCATTACTATCACTATTACTATTGCTCATCTTCCATTTTTGTTTTTATTTTAAACTTCATTAAAACTGATAAATTAAGCTGATTAATGTGATAACATTTTCTTTACATTTTAAATAATGACCTTTTTAGAATTTAAATTAAATTTTCTTTATATCGTGCAATAACTAATAAGTTGATTAAATTTATTATGTAGTTTAATAGGTAGGGGTCCTTTTCACTGTCCTTTTTTTTGGGAAAAAAACCTTTTCTTCTTTTTTGTTTGTCTTTCATGTTTTGAACACTGATACTGCTTTTTGCTGGACTATCTGATTCATTGGATTGCCACTCTCTATCTATACTCCATTTATACTTTTGTATTCTTCTATCCTTCACCTTTTTTTTTCTTCTTCATTCTTTTTTTGGCTCAATTTTCTTAGTATTCTCTACACAAATTTATGTACACTTCAGGATTCATTACAATGATCATACATTCATTTTGATGCCTTAACCGGGTCAGGCCCATTATTGTGCAATTATTTAATTCTATAATTAGGAGCTCATTTTTAATTATCTTGGATTCTTTTATTTTTTCAAGAATGATTTCCAATCACATTATTAATTCATCATTCAATTATTAGCAAGATAAGAATTAAATTGAACAGGAAGATAATTTAGGAGGGTTCTCGGTAAGGAGTGATAAAAGTTGGCAATTAAGATGAAATGATGTTATTCCTATTTTTTAATGTTTGGCATAAAGTAGTGATTCAATAATTATTTCACTTCTTCATATTATCAAAATCATTCTTATTATTATTATCTTGTTAATGATTTCATTATCATTTAATTTGAGAATTTATTATCTTAGTTTGAAAATGATTATATTTTCAAATCAATGTCAGGAAAAAAAATTATCAATTTGAGGTGTAAATTTTTTTTAATTAATTGTTTAAAATTTTAATTTTATCAATTAATTAGAATTTATTTTATACTTATATTAAAAAATATAGTATTTTAATGTGTGGTGGATAAATTTAAAAGTTACTTTTACTTTTATGCCCTCAACTTTAATTTGAATTTCTTACAAATATGTAATATTTTAAAACTTTAAGGGTATTAACTTTTATATGTAGGACCTACCCTTACTAAAAGAAAAATTGTAAATTTTTAAATGGAATGCTCAAAATGAAAATATATAAATATGGATATATATTTATTAAAACGTTTTTATGATTACCAAACCCTATAATAAATTTATGATTTTTCAGGCCCAATAATAATTTTTTAAGGTCGCGAATTGATAATTAACCTATTTTTTATGTCTTATATTGTAAAAATTCCATAATAAAAATCATAAAGAGAATCTACCGTACATTTTATATATATATATATATATATATATATATATATATATATATATATATATATATATATATATATCTTATTAAAGAATATTTATTTTCTTTTTAAGTAATATAAAACACAAACACTACTATTATAATTAAAATAAGAGATTCACGCACTCCACTGACATAATTACTCACTTAACATTAAATAAAAATAATCTATAATACACGAGAAAAAATAAATAATTATAATCAGGGAGGGAATACATCCTGAATCACAAATTTAAGCATAAAATAATAATAGCGCAAGTGACACAAAAATATACGGTTTATTTATTTTATTATTATTATTGTAAGCAAGATAATACTAGTGATTAATTATTTGATACTCAAGCATACATGATTATGATAAAACGATTATTAAAGAAAGGAAAAATTCTACATACATATACACACAAGGTGATAGGAGGGTAGAGTTAGATGAATCTATGATGGTGAAGAGAAGTAGGAGGGGCAATAGAGTAAATAGAAAGAAAATATTCCATTGGAAAGAATAAAAAGGGAAATGGAAGATGGTGGAATGAGATCACGTCAAAGGAGTGTGTTTCTTTACACATTTTGTAGGCTTCCTCTTGTTCTTTAATGCCACCAATATACACACACTCACTCTCTCTTCTCACTCGTGTGTATAGAGAATATATAACCATCCATAACGCATTCATTTATTTTTTTACACGTGATCAATAAAAAATATATATTTTATATATTTAAAGGGGTAATTATATTAGTAATTAGCATAGAGTCTTTAATATCTTATAAATAGACGATTAAAATAACAAAATGGATATTCTACCGGCCTAACGGAGTGAATGGGATAGAGGATTGCACGTTGTATAAGGAAAAGGCAAGCTTCGAATTACGTGATGGGATTTAAAGCCTGTTACGTCACAGCATTTTCTCCTTCTTCTCTTCTCTTTCAGAAATATTCTCAACTTCAATATCATCCACATTTATACACACACATATACATACACACTTACCTTTCCTTCTCTCTATGTATACATATTTCTTTTCTGTCTTAAAATGCACAATGTTTCCTCAATTATTTATTCAGTGCTTCCTTTTACTTCCATCACTATTTCAAATGCCTTCTTCCCTTTTCCTTTTTTTAAATTATTATTACTCCATTTCTTCAACTTTATATGACGATGAAAAAATAATTAAACTAAAAGTTAGGACTTAGGAATTTCGGGTCATCGATTTCAATTAATAATTTATTTTTCAAATTAATGTAAGTTTAGCTTTCAACGGTTCAAATTTAAATTAATTTTCATTAGTACTATTTTTAAAATAGTATACTAGTAACATATTAATATATATGAGACACTTAATGTCCAAATTGGAAATTATGAGGCAACCTATTTGCATCCCAAATTTGTTAAGCAACCCACCAAATTAGTGGTCCCATTTTTACCTATATAGTCAATTTTATATTTCAAAATTTATCATTTAAAAAGAAATTTTGAACAATTTTTTTTTTAAAAAAATATCCCTAACACCCCCCTTCTATCAATTTTACAATTTTTATTATATTAGGTCCATCAATAAATCACTCTCCTTATTGATAGATAAATCAATAAAGCTAATTAAACTATATTAAAAAAGATAAAATCGAAAGTATTCAACCATATATCAATTATTTTGTCAAAATTGTTGAATGAAAATCTTTTCACCTGATCACTGTTGATCAAGACATGGATATATTATATATAGCTAATCAATTACAGCATCCCCTTTCTAGAACATGCAAGAGAAATTAAGCCAAACATATCGTAAGAGGTAGTGATTAATTAAGAATTAAGTAAGTTAAAAGTTAAAAGAATTGTGCATGCATGGAAATGTAAGATTTGAGAAGGATGGTGGAGTAAAAAGTAAAAGAAGTAGGGTCGGGTTAAGATAGATGGGTCTGAAAGAAAAAGAATAGGAAAATGATGAGTAATAATTAGAGTAAGATACCCAACTGATTATCTTCATCATGGATTTTGATACTCATAATAATCATGCTATAAAGTTTCAATATTGCTTCTACCTCCCCACGCTTATCATTTTATCCCTTTTTGTGGCTGTTCTCCATATTCTTCCCATGATTCCCCCTATTTAATTTAATGCTAATTCTCTCGTACACCGGATTGCACTGTAGACTTAGGTGTGTTTGATTCACTAAAGTTAATAAGTGAATTAATATAGCTTGTAAATGTGATAAGCAATGGATGAGCATTAGAATTCTCTTAATTTCATATTAGTTTCATGGGATGTTGTAACACACTTCTGTTGGAAATTATTAATTTCCATTATAATCTAATTATGGGCAATATATTATTATACAATTATATTAGCTATTCAATTATATTATGGACTTAATTAAGTGATCCAATTAAGGTTAAAGGTCCATGGGCTATAATAATAAATGATATGGGTTTATTGAGTAGATACCCAATACTACATGATTAGGTGATTATGGGTGGTCTAGTCAAGTAGTATATAAAGGTTACCCGGTTATGGTCCCCAATATACTAAGCCGCACATTGTCTTCCCTTCTCCCCATCGGGAGGGATTACTACGGTCCCCATAAGGAATAAGGAGGCTTAGTTGAGGAAGACCATAATACCTACCGATCCTGACTTCGTGTTCCGCCTAGAGACTCATTGGATCAGGTACGCTTCCACTTTACGGTTTTGATCTCGGTTTATCATAATAGGGTTAAGGTCTCATGGATTTATTTCCAACAAGTGGTATCAGAGCCACCCTATATATGATTTTCTGAGATCACAATAATATTGTGGTTAGATTCGAATGTGTGTTTGAATCTTTATGGTAAATCACGTTTTTTTATTAAAGGATTGGTATTGTTTAATGATTCATAGATTAATTATCGTATTCCAGAATTGATAATTGAGTACACAAGGATGTTTAGTCGTGTCATGATAATGATATCATTTTAAGGTTATATATGCTGCTCATTATTTTCTCCTCTATGCATATATAGATTTAATATTAATTAAATTGTGATATCTTATTTGCTCATTTGGAGAATTGCGTCAATTCCATATTGGTCATATTAAATAAAGAAAGCCGGTTCATTCAGTTTAATAATTGATTTATGGGACAATTATGTGATTCAATAATATTTGGTTATATTCTATTTATGGCATAAGAAATTAATTGTGCTATATTTATTATTGATTCTGGAATCAATTACGAGTCCCATTATTTTGGAAAGGATCGAGTTTTATATTAAATTGGGATTTTGGAATCCCTAATTAAGTAAAGAAATCTTTCATTATTTTTTAAGTTGGTATGAATCATCTAATATTCCTATTCGGTTAGAGGAATAAAATTAAATTAAATTGGGGAGACAGTTAAATGTCGTTTAATTAAATTAAATATTTTAATATTTATTTAATTAGTCTAGTAAACATTCAATCTAGTCAATCGAAGCACCATGTTGCCACAGCAATATCGTGTGTGGAGAAAAGCTTTATTGAAATTACATAGATGGGTGTGGTATTATTTATGTGTTCTGTGTTCGGCCCACAGGTAGGCACAGTTTGACAGAATAATAACACACATGTGATAATAAGTATGTGATAATTATTTGGATTATTCATGTGAACATGAGTCGGTCCACAGATAGACTCTTGTTTGACAGAACTTATTGTCAATACTTGATTGTTACACCAAGATTACCCCTGCAGTTAATTTTTGTCCACAGACGAGGTTAATGTTGCACAAGGTGTCTTGTAATGGGTCCCTAATTAATAATGTTGTGCGAGTGTATTTTCATGCGGGTATTGATCGGCCCACAGGTAGATTAATATTTGGCAGAAATACACAAGCACCTGTGGTGGTAAATATGTGACGATTATTTGTTTAACATGTGAGTAATAAGTCGGCCCACAGGAAGGCTATTGCTTGACAGTTTTATTGTCAGTATTTGACTACTACAAAGAAGTGTCACTTACAAGTTAGTGTTGTTGTCATTGGACTTGATACTAATGTTGTGCTCGATTCCTTGAGATGATTCTAAACTATTTAAAATTTGAAAGATTATAAAGTTTAGTGCAAGCATGATAATCATTTTGGATTAATTCTCTGTACAATTAAGAAGTCTGTTAATTAAGTTTAACCTATGTCAACAACAAAATTATACATGATGAGAACTTCAACAATAAGGATGAACTAATAAGTTTCTAACAAACTCTGTCTCAATAAAGTATAAGGGCAATAAAGAAAAACCCGTTTGGAAAGCTGTTAAAAAAAAATTAAAATATAACCTTTCGTTTTCTCCTAAAGGCTTGTGGAATTGTTTTATAATACACCACATTAAGATTACTTAGTATGAATAGTGTTGTGGTGTAGTTAAAAGACAAAAATAGTACTCCACAATATATGGTTACTAATTGGAGAAATACTAAAGATTGCAGCTTATGGTCTCAATAAAGTTCCAACCAAAGTAGTTGTGAGAACTCTTTGACTTTCACATATGGTGATATCCAACTAAGGCTAGATCATTGGGATCTACTAAAGAAAATTGGATTCAAATAGATACAAGCTACTTTATGGATATTAAATAAAGATAATAAGTTTATGATCCAATTGATCAGATCATATTTGAGACGGGTAATACGGTATTATGTGAGGATGTTGATTTTAGGGGAAGAATAATATTAGAGACATTGTCCTTATGGGAAGTCAATTCGATCCCCACTTAGGCTTTAAAGAATTGGTGCAAATTCAGAATAACGATATGACAATGTCAATAATATTTAAGGAATAACAAATTCAACAACCTCAAGAATTAATGTCACTAAGGAAACCACTAGAGTTGGGTGAAAGACAATTCGAATGATTATGTAGTTTTTCTCCTGAATAATGAGGACACTATAGAATTAATGGTAGAACATTCAAACAATGTTCATCAAACCATGAAAGGTCCAATTACTCCAAAGTGTGTTAATGCTATTAGTTATGAGTATAAATCAATACAAGATGATTAGGTTTGCATCTTGATATAGGATTATACTCAAAAGGGAAGGAAGTCATTATTATAAGATAATCGTGACATTAGTAGCACATTTTGATCTTAAATCACATTTGATGAACGTAAAGAAAAAGTTTCATGATGGTAACATTGATGAAACGATTTCAACAGTTTAAGAACTAAAAATAAATCCATCTATACATTCAAGTAAGTTTTTCCATAAGGGAATCACAAGTATCATCATGAAGTAATTGTCTCATTTGGTTGTAAGACAAATGTAGATGATTATGTGATTCAGTGGGAGAATGTTTAAGTTAAACTAAGGGAGACAAGTGCAGTCTCAATCAGGTGTCTTAAAGTTAAACTAAAGATTTAAGAAATGTAGAAACATTCCATATTCATTGGTTGTTGGAAGTTGTGGTATGATGAGGTCTCTACAAGACCTAATTTGGCTTACGTTGTTGGTATATTAAGTAGACATTTAAGTAACTCTAGTATGGATCTTTATAAAGTATGTATAGAGAACTAAGAATAATATGCTTGTACATCAGGGATCAGATTTGTTAGAGATCATGAGGAATTCTGATTCTGAGTTTGTTGGATGTCAATACAGTATAAGATCCACTTCAGGCTATATTTTCTGTTGGTCGGAGAGCTATACAAGTAAAAGTATTAAGCAAACACTTTAGCTCATTAACCATGACAACAGAATTAGTAGCACACTAAGGGCATTCAAACATGAAATAAAGGTTGCGAAGATTTGTCACATAAAGTTCATTGTGACAGTTAGTTTGCAGTAAAGTATTTATGACAAGAATACTTATAAGTCAAACAAATTGACATAAAATTCTTGGTAGTTAAAGAAAGTGTTTTGTGTAGATAAATTTTAGAAGAGCATATTATGATAGACTCTAAATTCGGATCCGCTATTTATGTATTCAACGCCCTGTAATTTTTATGAGCTAGCTACTCATATGGGTGTGATATGGTTTTAGAATACATTAGTTCAGTGGGAGTCTATATTTATTGTTCTTTAAAGTTTCAATATACTTTGATTTGGATAATTCAGTTTTCTGCAGAATAAAGTTCATGACTTTGAATTCATTGTGAATTCACTTAAGTAATTTCATTTTGTAATATTTTACATTATGGATTGGTCTCACTAAAGTCTAAAGTTGGACCAGTTGGAAATAGACATGATGTTGATCACATTTGACATGTAATTTCCATGCTACTCACCATATTTGATCTATGTCATTGAGTATATTGATATTGGTGATTGTCGGGGTTTAATCACGATTTATAATGTGGTGAATGCTGCGGTAGTTCCATATTAGTATATGAGATGGACCAGATTGTTAAGTATAGCCTAAAGATGAATAGCATAAAGTTGCGCAACTAAGGACTCTTGATATAATTGCTAACGGAAAATATATAGCCCAAGTGGGAGATTGTTGGAAATTATTAATTTCCATTATAATCTAATTATGGGCAATATATTATTATACAATTATATTAGCTATTCAATTATATTATGGACTTAATTAAGTGATCCAATTAAGGTTAAAGGTCCATGGGCTATAATAATAAATGATATGGGTTTATTGAGTAGATACCCAATACTACATGATTAGGTGATTATGGGTGGTCTAGTCAAGTAGTATATAAAGGTTACCCGGTTATGGTCCCCAATATACTAAGCCGCACATTGTCTTCCCTTCTCCCCATCGGGAGGGATTACTACGGTCCCCATAAGGAATAAGGAGGCTTAGTTGAGGAAGACCATAATACCTACCGATCCTGACTTCGTGTTCCGCCTAGAGACTCATTGGATCAGGTACGCTTCCGCTCTACGGTTTAAATCTCGTTAATCATAATAGGGTTAAGGTTTCATGGATTTATTTCCAACAACTTCCCCTCAATGTTATATTTCACCGGGCCCCTTACTTTTTATTAATGGACTTAGATGAAAATTAAGCCCGCATAAATCCAATTAGTATATAAATTCTCTAATTTTTAGAAAATTTTAAGGTCCAATGAGTATTATTAATTTAAAGTGAACCAAACACACCCTTATATTCAAAACTTATACTCCCTCCGTCCCAATACAGTTTTCACATTTCCTCATTTGTCCGTTCCAATACAGTTTTCACACCCTTAAAATGGAAAAAAAAAAAAGCACAAGTAAATGACCTTTATATGGCCCTTTATTTTCAAAATTGTCATTCCATCTTTGTACATTTAAAACACTAATTATTTCCATAAACATATTTAAGTTAACCCAAATTATTCTAAACCCAACCCAAATTAAAAAAAAATAAAATCTTTTCTAAACTAAAACACAAAATATCTTTCCTGTTACAGAATCGTTCCTTTCCTTTCCTCTCCTCTCTCTTTTTTCATAAACCCTAGATCTAACTCTCTCTCTATCTTGAATTTCAATTCAAGTTGCTAATGTCCAGAACCGAGTAGGCGTTGTATATGAAAGATTAACAAGGAGAATAAGGCAGTGGGACCTTCGCTCAGACGAGCCCATTCCATCGAAGTCGTCGGGCTGGCGCACAAACGATCCCACGGACTGGTCTCCCGACCGGTAGGTCTTTCTGTCACCCTGAGATTCGTTATCCTCTCGCCTTTTGGGAAAACAAAAGTGGGATCTCTCCTCTCATAGAACTAGGGATACCACCGATGGAAGGGAAAGAAGAGCCAAGAGTTGTAGATCTGGATGTTGGCCTGTTGCATGTTTTATGGAACTTGGATTGAGCTTGAGATTATCCTCATTGGATTGGTATTTACAGTATCGTTGGTTTGGTGTTGGTGTTGTAATGAGATTAATTAATGTTAACGATAAGATTAACCCTTTTCAATTAATTTTTGAATGTACCAATTTGCCCTTAAAATGTTAGTTTGAAAAGTCAAGAATGTTGAACAGTTTTTGTAACAATAAATGTGAACACACTCGAGACGAACGGAGTACAATATTGAATAAAAATTATACATTTTATTAGGGATTTTTCTGTTAATTTTTCAATGAAAAATTAAATAAAAAAATTATACAATTATTAAGAAACAGATATATACTATTGTATTAAAATTAATAATATATGGGTGTACAGTAAATCAAGTTTTAAATTAATCATCTCTAGTTACTTTAAATTAATTTTAACATTTTATGATGCATGTGACTATAATATTTGCATAGGAATTTTATGGCTCTTCTTCCTTTTTTCAAGTTGAATTTTATGCTATATTTTTTGTGTTTCATTGGTGTTTCACAATATAAAAAACTATACCCTATAAATGATCATTAAACCCTTGGGGCAAGTATTGATTTTGGGCATTGATTATGACACGTGGCAATCATTTAATTAGTGGAATAGGAGATGAAACATCATTGTGGAACAGGTGATCCCATTTGCCTTTTTTTTCATCCTTCATAGACACAAAAATTAAATGACTTAAATAAATAATTAGCATATTATATATAGCCTATTGATAATTAATTAATGGCTAATTAAACAAGGGAATAAGTCCATATATTAATAACATATTATAGCTAGATAGCCAGAGTATTCTCTGCCTAGCTCATGATCACATCCTAATTTTAGGGTTTTTTTTTTCAATGCTTTATTCACTTATTCTTATAATTTAATCTTTATTTTAATGACATGTTTTTCTTGATGATTATTTTATCTTTTCAATTCTAACTTTTTCAACTTGATTTCAAATCAATTCGTTTGTATACATACATCCGTTCTTCACGAGATAAAATGAAATGAAAGTAAAAAGAGATAGTAAGAAGAATGAAAAGGTAATGTTACACCATAATAACGTATCGAATTTCTTGTACCATTTTTGTGCATTATTTTTTGTGTTAGCCGTTATACGGCAATGAAGTAAAACCATTGCCTGTTGAAAGTAAGGAATTAAATAAAGAATGAGGTGGCAGTGTCAGGTTGAAGATAGATCCGACATCAAAACTCCCAGTGGAATTAAAATGACTTGAGACTTAATTAAACCTTCTTCTTCTCTCTTCACTCTCTTTCATTGCAGCGGCTGACATGGAGAGATATTACATCTCGTGATTCTTGCTTTGAATTTTTAGCTTATTTATCTCATTCATCATCTCATTACATGCCCACATCACATGCATCTATATATATCTCACATTAATTGCTTCAATCTAGAGGTACTTCATATGCCAATTAATATTAATTTTAACCTTCTTTGAACACATCTGCAAATCATGCTGCTAACATTGTCTCTTGGACTCACTTTTTGTCCGAATGGAACACTATTATATTACATTAGGGATTACATAGAATTAGTTGTTGGTTCATTTGTGAAATTAATATTCTAAGTACTTTATTTCAGCAATGGGATTGCAACTCACGGAAAATATTTAGAAAGTGATAACATTTATAAATAAAAAATAATAACTTTTTAATTGAACTAAAAATAATTTGTTCATTAAATGTAAACTGATATTTATTTATTTTTAAAAAAAATTAAATTAAAACGATTTTAATATGGAAGACTCCATAGTCCATACTTTTAGTTGGTCTATTCCTTAAGTAGGAAAGAAGAGAATCTTTGTAAAACCAAGATTCGAAGGAGCCCACGTAATATATATAGATTCATTTGTTTGTATGTATATGTATGTTTGTTAACACACTAGCACCACTATGTTAAAATAAACACTCCGAAGATTCTAATTTAAAATAAATATGGAAGAAGGGTTAGGCATCTCACGTGACCACCGCCGATAATCTTACAAAATTTTAAATTACTAATAGTTTTTAAATAAATTAATCTCTCTGTCTCTCTCATAGTTTCAAAAACTAATGATGCTTTAATTATAGTATTACGAGAATTTCTAGGAGAGACAGCTTAAATACACCACCATGTCTCTCTCACGCACACACACATGTTGTTGTGTGTGTAAGACAATAAACTAAAGCACGCTTTCCGTGGTTAGCAAAACGACTAGTGGTAAAATACGAGAGGAAGAATCTAAACTATTTTATATACACAAGACAAACAGCTACTCCTCTCTTTTCTCCATTCTAGTGCACCCCGACAATTCCAACCCATTTTAATTACTCTATATCAAATCAAGATTAATTGACAATCCTTACTTTGGCTTTGTCACAAATCATCTTTTTTAGAGAAAAAAAAAACAAATATATAAAATTTACATATTCAGTATATACTCTATCCCCTTTTAAGGCGGACATATTCCATATTTGGTGTTTTATTGGTTTTTCATTATATAAAAAAATTATATTTTATAAATGACCATTAAACCCTTTGAGCATGTATTAAATTTTGGGCATTGATTATTATGCATAACAATAATTTAATGAATGGAATAAGATATGGAATATGAAAATGGAATAGGTTATCCCATTTTCTTTTAAGGATATCGTTTGTATTCTTTCAAGTGTATAGATTGAGGAGTATAATTATTTAAGAAAACACCCAGTTTGATACTATCTCACGAAGATATCATGACATAAAAAGAAATTATAACATTTTAATAAATAATGATGCTTGGATTAATGAAAGGTAATGGTGCAGTGAATTATTTGTTGAACAATTCGTAACTGTGTTGTTATAATCGGATCGGACACCAAACTAGTGGGAGCAACGATTTGAGGTTCAATCAGTTGAACCTGCCAGTCCGGTTCGATTTTGAAAACGATCATTCCTAATATGAATAAAAAGTGAATATCTTTCATGAGAAGTGATAATATCTTTTTATGAATCATAATTGAAAGTGCTGGGGGAGCGTCGCCAATTGAAAACAGTTTGCGATGGGCCAAAAACAACGTAAGCTTAAAAACATAACAGAGTATAAAAATGTGTATATCAATATCTTGACATAAAGGATGTCGAGACACAAAATACAACACTATGCACAGCGGAATAAAAAAAAGAAACCAGAATTAATTTTCTCATAAGTCTTACGACTTGTGATGCCTTCACCGGCGAAAAACTTTCTTATTAAAACTTCAATATGATTACAAAAACAAATCACGAAAATCAACCACGAAAAGAAATCTTATTCTAAATCTTTAGACATAGGATTCACAGAAGGAATATTAAGAATGATATCCAACAGAAAGAATATCAAAACTAAAACTCTAAATGTGTAATCTCTAAATCTCGGTGTCTGTGTCTATCTAAAGTGAGAAGACAATGAGCCTTTTATAGAAGTAAAAATCCTTACTCTCCAAGTATGTTCATCCCACGTTCTGAATTCCTTGGTGATCAAGTCCAACTCTTTAACCCACGTTCTCCACTTCTTTTCTTGATGTCCACGACGCTGCATTCTCACGTTCTTAACACCTGTTTTCCACATTCTTTTCTCCTGCAGAATAAATAAAGAAACGACTTTTTCTTTCCCAATAAATAGGAACTAACTCAATCCAACAAAAATAAACACACGTTAATTAATAAAACAAATTAACTAACAATCAGAAAAGACAAAACAATTAAAATAGGGAATTTGAATAAATTCAATTTCCAACAATAATTATTAAAGAAAACGTAGTCGTGAGTAAGTGTTCCCATATTATTTAATTTGTAGAAGTTGTTGTATTAATAGAGTATGTGTATCTCATATTTTAATTGTATTAATGGTGTGCAGGTTCCATTACCATTTTGGACAAACAAAGGGGTATATATTTTTCTTTTAGTTTCAAGGGTTCTTCATGAATTCTTTAGTTATTTGCTCTTCTCTACAAAGTTCGGGCTAACATGGTCGTATGTATAGCTAATGTGTTTTCCGGTCACCGGAATATTGCTCATTTTTTTAATTTCCGGCTACTTTTGCAGGTTCCGGTGACTCTTGTAACTGAGTTATGCACATAAAATAAGATATTGAATATCTTAATGCAGTGAGATATAGGGATGACTTATACATACTCCATATATATATAGGCAATAATCGAATAAATTAATATATATTTCTATTACAGTGTTCTAATTAATATCAGTACGATAAATTGACAATTAGAAAAAATGAAAATAAAATATCTTTATTACAATATTTTATGTTTGAGTGCTCTGATGATAGCAAGGTTGCATGATTTGTTCTAGATTGATTAATGGTCGATCACGAGGGGTACCAAAGGGCGTGGGGTGGGGTGTTAGTAAGTTCAAGGAATAGCACGAGGATAAGAGAAGTGATATAAATACATAGCTAGGGAGAGGAATAAATATTATTTTATATGGCAAGACTCGTGAGACCTTTTTTACGGTACTCCCCCTGTCCCAAAAAACAAGTTCCCGATTACTGTAGATACGGAGTTTAAAAAAATATTATTTTTTGCTTTATTTTTAGGGGGTAGTTTGGTATTTTTAGATAATAAATAAAAGTAAGTTATGTGAGTTGTAAATGAGTGACAATTTTGAAATTAAAGTATATTGTGAGATTATTGATTTGTGTGTATTTCTTTATTTGGGGGTGTGAACTTGTTTATGGAACCGACAAAAATAGAAAATGTGAATTTGTTTATGGGAAGGAGGGAGTATTTAATAAGACACTGACTTGTGATACTTTTTTATGGAATGAATTTTGTAATACCGATAAAAAGTGATGATTTTTATAATAAAAATTAATAATGATCAATAAAATTTGACAACAGTGCCGTAAATTTAATAAACAATGCTCTAAATTTAATAAATAATTTATAGTGTAAATGAAAATATTATAATATAATAATATTTTTAATAAAAATTAAGTGATAATAAATAATGTAAGTGTAAAAATAACGTCTTTTAAAAATTGGTAAATTTTTATTGGTTATTCAGAGTATGCAATGAGCGTGATTATAAGTATAGTTTTTCTAATTGTGAATTGAAAATTGCGTTTATAAACTTTATATCCTTTTAATATTGAGTTGATATAATCTTGTGTGCACCTGACTATATGCGTACACTCATATTTTTATTAATGTTTATTATATATATATATATATATATATATATATATATATATATATATATATATATATATATATATATATACACACGAGTACAGATTTCCATGCAGATAATATATTTATGACCCATCAAAAAATATAATTAAAGGTGATAATTAATTTATAGATATACATGATTTAAAAATATATATGAATAATAATAATAATAAATAAATAAATAAATAAATAAATAAAAGTAGTATGCATGATTTTATTTATTTCACTCGTTAATTTGAAGATGTACATGAATAATAATATTAATAAGTTTGATATATTTTATTGATTATCTATTCTTAATCAATAAGAAAATATGATTAAAGGTGGTCTTTAATTTATATATTTACATACATGATTTAAAGATAATAATAATAATAAACAAATAAATAAAAGTAGTATTCCTAACCAATCAAAAAGTATATAATTAAATACATGAATAATAATAATAATAATAATTTGGATATATTTTATTGATTATCTATTAATCCTAATCAATAAAAAATATGATTAAAGGTGGTATTTAATTTATAAATATACATAATTTAATAATAATAATAAATAAATAAAAATAGAAAGATTATATATAATATATTAAAATAAAATAAATATACGACAATTAATCACGTCGTGACACACACACATCTATATATATATATATATATATATATATATATATATATATATATATATATATATATATATATATAATTTTTTTTATATAGTTGGTATTTTGTGCGTCTAGAAGGCGTTCAAAAATATAATAATATTTTGTTCTAATAGTATACTCCCTCCGTCCTGAGGTAATGTTTACGTTTGTTTTTTACAAATAAATTAAGTAATATAATATTTTAATGTGTAGTAAGGTGAGAAAAATAATAATTAATAATGTGAAATAGGTAGTTGATTAGTGTTGTGTCTGAGGATATAAGCCCTGCATAAAATTATTAATTGTTTTATGTGGGTCCAACTTTACATAAAAAGAAATGTAAATCTTAACTCAGGACAAAATAAAATGAAAAACGTAAACTTTAACACAAAACGGAGGGAGTATACTTTAATTTATAAGGATATTAATTTTTTAATGAAAGAGTTAGTTGAAATATGAATGATATTAATGTTTGAATAAGAAAAAATTTAAAAAAAAATTCGAAAAATTAAGTGTATAAGTTTTTATACTAAATGATATTGACATTTAATATTAAATGGTTTTCTAAGCCCATCACATTTACGCGTACAGTGCGCTCAAAGGCACACAAGTTTTATTCTTTTTCAAATTCATTTTTCATTAAAAAACTGAATAAGAAATTTGCTAATAAATTGTATAAATTCTTATTCAATAATGCATGTATACTAGGTTTTAATTCATTAATACATAAGTTTTAACGTGGTACACTATTTTGAATTCGTGTACTTGAGAATTTTCCTAATTCTTTTATTTGAACCAAGAATTCATTTGGCAAAGAGATGAAAGCAACTCGTGATGGTCCTTTGTCAACCCTTTAGGGAATACGAAATTACCAGAAATTACGTACTTTTGGGTATCAAAAGCCAACCAAAGAAATATTAAAAGATCGATAAAGAAATAGTGAAATAAGAAATTAGAATAATTTTATTATAAAGAGAATGAGATAAAGTCGTCCATGCAAAAGTTCCTTTGGGGAAAACAGCATCAAAGCATGCCATATGTCTATGTATGTATAGGTCCAAAAGGAGTTTTCCATGGGCAAAGGTAATTAAAGGTATTAATTAGACTCAATTTTTTTATATAATCAACTTAAAGAAACCTAATTTTAACACTCTTTAGACATGCATTAAAAGGAGAGAACAAGAGTAGTCTTTCTTTCATTTTCTTTCTTTCCTTTTTCTCTATCCTTCTTTATAATACACAATTTCAGCTACTATTAACTCATACTTGCATTCCAATCCATTACTCATCTTTATGAACTAAGCCCTCCGTCCACTTAAATTTTACACTTTTCGTTTTTGTTTGTTCCACGTTAAAAGTACATCCATCATATCTTGACTTAATCTACAAGTACAATACTGTATTACTATTGCAAACTTAAATCCTAGTTGTGTCCTAAAAGGGAATTGATTGGACTGAAGACACACAAGATTAAGTTAGGGTTAAGATGCCAAATTTGATGAATAGTACATAGATTGGGCCCGACCAAGGCCCGATCCGATTCGTACGTAGTAGACAAGAACCATAAGATGGAATTAAAACGTATGACCTAAAAAATGATTAATCTAAAAAGGGGTGGAAATGGGGTTACATCTTAAGAAAAAGACAAGATAGAAATGGTGGGTGTTTTTTAATTTGCAAGAAAATGTGATATTAACATAATAAGGGAACATAAAGGCTGTTGGATCACATGCACATCACCTTTCTTTTCTCTCCTTCAGTTTCTCTTCTTTTTATACTGTGGCTGATAAACCCTTATGAGAGAATTGGTGAAATAAACTAATCATAATATTAATAAAGAAAAAGAGGGAGGATAAATTACAAATAAATATTGGACCCCACTTATATATATCCTCCTAAGGCTGCTCCCCCAACTTCTATTCAATCCTCTCCCCCAATCCAAGGGATCCCTATTCCAAAGAATTTGAAAATTTTTAGAGAGAGAAAGAGGAGAGAGTGATTTGAATGATGGGTCCCTCCATGATCATCTTCATGACCATCATTTCATGCAATGTTGAAGATTAGAGTTAGACCCACCTCTCACATCCTATTTTTACTTGCAAAGCATATACTTAAAAGTAGCATTATCATTTGCCTTGTGATCATCACTATCTACCAAATAATTCAAAGTTAATTTGGAAGATCTAATTGATATTTCTTTTTTTTAATTTTGATAATTTGTTGTGGATATTTAGGGCAATGAAGATCTCATGATATGTTGAAGAATTTTGAGAGCCGTTGATTGGGGTGGGTACTATAAAGATTCATATGTCGATTTCCGAGAAAAGGCCACTATTATCGCTTTATCATTATTTTCCACTATTTTTTACTTAAGGAAAAATCCTCTCACCTTAGTTATTACTCTTCCCTTTTTCAATAACAATTTTAAATGGTGAAGACAAAATTGATAATTATGCAATTATAAAATAATAAAAAGATTAATTAATTTATTGTAATTGGTATTGTACTAAAATAATAAAAAGATTAATTAATTTATTGTAATTGGTATTGTACTCATATTTATCATAATTTACCATTTTGTCCTTTATTTTAGTTTTTTAATGTATTTTAAATAATTTCTTGTTAAAAAACTACTCCAAAATTTTAAATACTCCTCGTTTTGTTAAATTATTCCTTATATGAGAAGTATGCAAACTCAAATTTTACTATTTAATACATTAAAAATTATTTTTGAAATAGTAAAATAAGTATTACTCTTCAAGTCTTCGGTATAAAAATATTACTCAGTCAAAATATAGTGTAATTATAGAGTGCACCGGTGCATCCTAGAATTGATAGATTTGGGTATGAATGTATGATAGTAGTATATAGTTATTTTAATTTTAATGAATTTTTAATACTTAATTTAATGGTAAAAATTAATTTAAATTTTAATCTTAGACTCCAAATTATGTTATGTAATAATTTCGAATTCCTGTTGAGAAGAAAAATCATTTTTAATCAGGAATAATAATAATCATTATGAGTAATTTTTCAAGTAAATAACAAATGTATCGTACAACATGAGACAAATAAATTGTTTTAGTCCACTTGCATAAAATTAAGTTGTTCATTCCATTTTTTAATTAATCGATATACACAAAAAGAGGATACCATTATCAAATAATAATAATTCATGCTACGTGTGAAACAATTGAAACTTCAATTATCATTTATAAATTCATTGATTTTAAAGGCATTTATATTTATTTATTGTTTGTTTATATATATATTATATAGAAAGAAGAGAGGGACTAGGGTGCAACCGGTTATACCAATTGAATTGGTACAACTTTGGTCCACACCCTTCTTAATTAATTTCTGCTCCTTCATTAATATTGTTTTTTATTTTATTTTTAATTTTTTTTATTTAAATGACTATTATACCCTAAACTCTATGGGATAATTATACCCTAAACCAAAAGGGTAAAATTACAATTATACCCTAACCCTAAACCCTAAACCCTAGGGAATAATTATATCCTAAACCTCAAGGGTAAAAATACAATTATACCCTAAATCCTAAATCTAAGGGGATAATTATACCCTAAACCACAAGGGTAAAATTACAATTATATCCCTAAAAAAACAGTAATGTACAGCAACAATTAAAAAAAAAAAGGAAAACACACACCGAAGGTGAAGGAAGGATGTTGTACAGAAGGTTGTACCAATTGGAGATTGTATACTAGTCTTTGCCTAGAAAGAAAAATATTAAATTTAGAAGAGGTAATTAAATAGAATTACTGGTTGTCTTTGTCGTTGAACCAAAGTAGATAACCGGCAAGAATCATGGCTTTAATCCTTCAAATCACCGACTGATAACAGATTCGAGGTGATTAATGCGTAACATTTTATATTACTTGGGATAGGAATTAATCACTTATTTACTTAATTCCTTTTCTTTTTTTTTCTAATAAAGAATTGCATCCACTATAATTACACTAAAGTTAAATAAAAAAACGGTCGATAACCGAAAAGAAAAGCAAAATTAAGAAATCGACAAAATACACTTATTTAAAATTAATTTCGGACACTAGATCATTATTCCCCTAGAATAATTAAATATATTTGACTAGAATTCGATTCATTTTATCCAATGCATGTGAATGGATGAAATCGCGGGTATGTAATCCATTTTGTAAAATAGTACTCGTTTGTATCTCAATAAGCACAATTTCTATTTTACATCTTCTTATAAAATAAAACTTTGCACCTCTTAAAAAAAATGCAAAAAAATAAAATAATTATCATTCTCCAAACACTTTATTTACCTAAAAAAACTCTTGCATAACACAGCATTTTCAAGATGCTATGAAGAGTATTTTCACATAAAAAAGAGGAATTTTAATTTTAAAAAAATCATATTTTTATTATTCTTCAACAAACTTTTTATATTTTCATTTTTAATGTACATTTATGACATATTTTCTCTTTTAATTTATTAAAATATATTTCTTTTGAACAAAAACACACAATAAAATAAATAATATTTAATGTAATTTAAGTTTGAAGAGTAGATTTGACTCATCAAATTTTAAGAGTGAAAATCATTATGTAAATTTAAATGTTAAAATAGAGAGGTTGTTGAAACTTACTTTTATTGATATTATCTCAAAAATATAAATATTTTGAATTTTAAAAAGCCTTTTGAAGGGCCTTTAACATATTTTATTATTTATTTATTAAATAAAATAAAATATCATAATAATTTTAAAAGTTATCACTATCCTAAACCTCCGTACAGAAAGAGAGATACCAACTGAAGAGAGACAAAGGAAGTAATACTCTTAAAATATATCGAACTAGTGTGCTACACGGAATTTCTTTTTTTTAATTTAAATTTATAAAAAAATTATAAATGAAAAATATTTTTAATATTATTATAAATATTTATAATTCAATATTTTTTTGTAAATGATCATAAATTATAACATGTTCAGTTATTCAAATGATATTTTTTTTATTCTCTTATATCTTTTTTATTTCATCTTTATATATTTCATGCATTACGTGATTAACTTAAACATGTGTATAACATAATTATTAAAATATTATTTAAATTTTAATTTAAAATCAATATTTTAATACATTTTAAAAAAGAAAATTTACTTCATTTTTTATATTTTAAATGTGAATTATTGGTTACAGCTATTTATATTTATATTTTATAAATAAAATTATCATATTTGTTCAGACAATCTAAAATCTCAATTACTAATGATACTATTTTTTAAAATTAAAATATACTATTTTGTATATATAGTTTGTTTTAGAATGTATTTTAATTAGAAAACAAATTAAAGAAACTTTTTTTAACTTAATTCATTAATAAATATTTAATTGTAATAAATAGAGATTAACCCATAATAAGTTAACACATATAAAATAAAAGTCCAACAGTTAATCATATGCTGACACATATGTTTTTTAAAAAAATTTAAGTAAGGAAAGTACTTCATAAATATATATGTATTAAGATGTTACCATTTAAAATGCGTGAATGTTACTCCAAATAAAAGTTAGTACATATATGTAGGCAATTCCATATATATATATGGAAAGAGAGAGGGGTAGTAATATCTTAAATTTGGTAATATAAGTAATAGCTTGGTGCTCGTGAGTGGATCGTTAGTTGAGAATGAAGAAGAACATGAAATTCTAGAATGTTTGATGACTTCCTATTTACTCATACGAGGATACAACGCGTGCGCTTTCTCTCTCATCATAACATCAACCTAATAGCAGATAAAATAATGAATTACTCCCTCCCTCCGTATGCTTTTAAGGTGTCCATTTTATTATTTTTTGCGTCTGTTTTGAAGGTATTCATTTCTCATATTTAGTAAAAAAATACACAATATAGTCCACCACTTCCCTCTAATACAATTATTCACTTTACATATAATAATAATAATACTTTTTAATCCACGTGAAAAAGCAAATGGACACCTTAGAACCAGACGGAGGATTTTTTTAAACAGGGTGTACATCATAAACCCTGTGGTCCCCTAATTTAAATACCTTAGCAATACATAAGATATATAGAATTAGAAGGGTAGACCACGGGGTTACATCGTGAACCCAGTTTACATAAATATTTGTATAAAATAGTTAGGTCTTTGTTTTTTCGTTATACCAAAACTTTTATATTCTAAAAAAAGTAAAAAATTCATAACAACTATCCTTTTTTCATACACTTTATTTTTTTAAAAAAATTACTCTTATCTAATACGCATAATATACTTTATTATTATTTATTCCCAAAGATACCACAATATCCCTAAAAATCAAAATAATTAGATCATTTAAATTTTATTTATTTCGCCGTTTTAATTTTTTGTCTATTCTACCAAAATTTTTAACTTCTAAAAAGATTAAAAATGTCGTATATAACTACTATTCTGTTTCATACACTTTATTTATAAAAAAAAATCACTCATATTTAATATACTTAATATATTGGGTGCACCCTGGTGTAAAGGTGCACCCATATGTGTATGTCTTTTTATTCTATTTTGTATACGTGTTTTGTAATAATTGTATATTTTTTTCACACATAAGTTTTCATTAAAAAATAACATTCATATGTGTATAACTTTTTATTGAATATTATATACAAATTTTCATTAAAAAAATTAATAATTAAATTGTATATATTTTTACTCTTAATTGTATATGTTTTTGTTTATATTTGTATATGGGTTCACCTGGGTGCACATTATAAATTGCCTAATATATTTTATTATTTATTTATTTCAAAAGATACCACAATATTCCTAAAATTAACTTTATTTTTAAATCTTCATGGAGTAGTATTTATTTTTTTGAGTGAGGCTCTTGTACTCTCAGGGACACGGTGCCCTTTGCAATTTTCGTGTCTCTTTGCAATTTAAACGCCTAACAATACATAAATTTAAATAGAATATGAAGAGAGGGAAAATTATACTCTCATGAGAACACGACGTGTTCTGGGGGCGGCGCAGGAGCTTTTGCCTATTTTTATACCTCATCTTGAAGTAATCCAATTGTAAGATTTATTTTTATTCTTTCACAAACTAATAAGACTCTTTAAAAATGAATTCATTTCAGTAAATTTACAATATAACAGACCTTAAGTATTAGGTTTTTTTCTTGTGAAAAAAAAACTAATTTTTTAATTATATTAGGTATAATTATTCATCATTTAAGAAAAATAAAAAAATTAATGTATTGTATAGTATCCTTAATGGTGTGCAATATATATTCTTACTCGGCAAAGACTTGGGTGGGGCCGTTTCACAGTTACCTTGGGTGAGACCGTTTCACAATTAAATGGATCATCTCAATTAGCGCGTGTTTTCCATTACACAAGAATTTTGATATATTTATTACATGGTATATGAGCCGCACATTATTGGTCAATTCTTGGGTAATATATAACCCAAACATATAAGAGCAGTCAGATATAAGTATTACGGTTAGATGAAAAAAATACTTTTTTAAAATTGATTTTCTATCCAAGTAGCCGGTAATAATTCATATTTCTTTATTACATACGCTGCTACGTATAGGAGGAGGTGGTTAACTTAAGCATTTGTGGCCCAATTAAAAAAGATTGTATTTGTTAATAGAATTTTTACTTAACAGAAACTCTCTTGTTTATTTTATAATTTATTATCATACGTTTATATATATTTTGACAAGCATTTTTTACATTTAAGAATAATAAAAAAATTAAAATTAAGAATTCAAATATTAAAAGTACGTATGCAAATTCTACGGACAAAAATTTCATATAATAATAGTATAATTTAAAATACTAATCAATTATTACGAAATAAATTTAATATTAAAAATATTATTATTATTTGACCGATTAAAAAATAAAGTAATACTAAATAAGAATAATAAGAAAAGCATTAATAATCACGGTAAATAACAATATTGTTCATTCGCATAAAATTAGGATACGTGATAAGATAATGGATAAAAAATAAATAAATAGGTGATGTGACATGATAAAAAAAATTATATAAAATCGATGATAACCGGTAATAATTTGAGTAATAGGTGACATGGGTCACCTAAGTAATCCCCACGTTATTGGACCAATGCAAGGTTATCCGATAGACTCTCATGAATAAATGTTTTTTTATTTTTCTTTCTTCTAAAATTATATTTTATTTTTTTTATAATCAATCTAAAATTATTAGTACTTATTATAATTATTATTTATTTTTAAATTTAAAATTTAATATTTCTTATATGGAGATGTGTAAGACAATCTCACTTTATACAAATAAAAAATGATAACTTTATAATGAAAAATGATACTTAGTTAATGAAAAGTAATAATGTTATTTCATGAACAATTTATTTCGATAATGTTTTATAACGAAAGTGATAATGTTTTATATCGGAAGTTATCACTATTTTAAAGTGATATAAATGAAAAAAGAGAAGTAATAACCATCCAATTAAACTATTTCATAAATAAAATTTGATAACATTTTATAACAAAAGTGATAACAATTTATAGCGTAAGTGTTAATATTTCCCGAACTTTTTATCCGTCTCACGTTAGGGCTTATGTGAGACGGTCTCATACAAGTCTTTGTCTAAAGTATCTATTTTACTATTTTGGTCATCCACTCTAAAATTATTATTTTTATCATTTTCAGCAAAAGGGACCTGTGCATGATCCATCACTCACTACTAAGTATACAACTAAATATTATATATAAAATAATAATACTATTTAATTATATGAAAAAAATAAATAAATATCTTACGGATGGGATGGAGTATGTTATTTAAGATTTTATTTTATACTTTATTAACATTAAAATAAAATGTTAATTAACAACAAATTTAAACAGTTACGAATATAATTTTTAGTGTTTTTACAATTTTAGGTCCTAAATTGAATTACATGAGAAGAAAAACAAATTCTAAATTCCAAATTGATAATTAATTAATCTTAGATTCGTGTTCCATGTTAAAAAAAACTCCTTAAATTAATCAAGTATTTTATCATTTATTTATGGATTAATTGCAAGAGACCAGTACATTTGAGGATTGTTACAAATCGCACCTATAAGAGAGTCAGGTTCTACCTATTCGTTGATGTGACTGATCTTTGTCGCATCAACTTTCACGTCATCTTGTACGAAAAACCACCACATTTATTTTAAGAGTGTTGTTAAATACATTCTCTTTTTTATTGAATACACACCCCTTATTGAATACACACTCCCTATTAATTTTTTAAATCTTAATTTTATTTTATACACACCTCCTAAAAATCCAAATTTACCCTTTTAATTTTAAGATTATACACACCCCTCAATAATATTTTCCCTAAAAAAAATATTAATTATTTTATTTAAATAATAATGAAATTAATTCTGGTTTTTCTCTCAATCTTATGAAATTAATCCTATCGTAAAGTAAGATGAATTGAAGAATGAACCATTCAATTATGAATCAGCAAAGGTTGCTGAAGATCGGTGAAGTTTGACTGTTAGTGCGTGGTTTTTGGTTTCCGATTGGAAGCGGCGGTTCTCCTTTGATTTCAAACCACGACAAGGCAATGTGCATGTGCAATGGGAAGAGAGAGTGCCTTTGCAATCTCCGGTAGACCTTACCTGGAACGGCGGTGCTCCGGTGATGGAGACTAACGGCAGCTACGTGACGATTGTAAGGAAGCGGCGCTCTCAAGCTCGAAACGCGGCGAAGAGCGAGACTCTGGTTTGATCAATGGTGGTATGTGATTTCTGAGGCACGCCACCGGATAATCAGCAGCGGCGGCACAAGTGAAGCAGATGGTGCATTTTCTCCCGCTGGGTTATGGACGGCGGCTTGCGGTGGCTGAGAGGTAGTAGATGGAGGTGATTTTCCATGAGAAGGAAGCGGCATCAAGGCTACAAGCTCGGAGACGAACGACTGTGTTGAATCAACTCTATGGCAGCGGGAAGGGTGAATGATCGATCGACGGCAGTTTTCGGATTCTTGCAAGTGAGCAACTTTTCTTTCTGCTTGGAGTGAAAAATGAACAATTCAATTATGTATCTATGGCAACCTTAAGAGCAGCTATGGGATGTTGCAATCTTGCAGAAGGTAGATCTGCCGATGATTTTTTTTTTAAAAGAGTAGGGTGTGTATTAAATTAAGTTGGGGTAATTTAGACTTTTAAAAAATATAAATTTTAAATATATAATAATTAGAGCGTGTATTTAATGAAAATGAGTGTGTATTTAGTGGAACCCTTATTTTAATTGCAATTTACTACTCCCTCCTTCCTTAGGGTGGAAAAATATTTTGGCACTTAGATTAAGGGATATAATATTTAATGTGTAGATGAGGGGAGAAAAATAATATTTTAATGTAAAGTGGGTAGGTGTATTAGTGTGGTGTGCGGGTTCTATGGGGATATATTAATTGTTTTGTGTGGGTCCCTTTTACTAAAAAAGGAAATACACATCTTATGTTGGGACGGACGAAAATGATAAAATGCACCACTTGTTGTGAGACGGAGGGAGTATTACTTATGTGATTTGGAAAACGAACAAACAAACAAACAAAACTACTTTCAATGTCCGCTGATAAGATATATATCAATTTTGTCATTTTGATCGTTTACTCCAAAAATACTAGTTTTCTTTTTTAGTAAAAGAGTCATCACTCACCTCTAATATAACTATATATTTTATATAAAATCAATTAATACACGTTTAAAAAGTAAATGATTAAAAGGAAATTATATAATCCCCAAAACGTGCATATATTAAAAGGAAATTATATATTCCACCCATTTCATCCCATAACGAGGGGAAAACGCGCGTGTTTGGAAGTTTTGGAACTACAAGTCTAGATATGTACAATTAATCCACTCCTCGGAGTATGGGTGTATATTTGCATTTGTCAAAAATAATTAGAGAAATGTTCCGCCAAATTAGGGTTCATGCAAAAAGAAAAACATAATGCCAGCATGGCTGCTTAACTTTTACCGTTGATTTCTAGCCGAAAGTTATCTTAGTTTATGCATGAGGGGCAGTTTGGATTTTATGTATAATTTTAGTACATCATCTTCAATATTACATCGTTGGATAGATAGCACGTACGTAGGAGATAGTGGGAAAATATACCTTAAAAATAAAAGCTTAAACCATTAAAACAATGATTTGATTTCTTTCCACTCTTAATTAAATGTCAATCATATAAAGTGTGACACATAAAATAATATACGAAAATGACACAGAAGATCTGTGTGCATGAGCGGTACAGGACGTTTGGATATATTCATTTGTAACACCGTTATATCAATATATATATATATATATATATATATATATATATATATATATATATATATATATATATATATATATATATATATATATATTGATATATATATATATTATTTTACTTCTTCACAATTCATGTAATTTTACCAAATAAAAAGGGTATGAATTTGTTAAAAAGTAGAAGCAGAAGTGCATTAGAAGAATGGATAACATGTAAGAATGATATCCACAAGAAAGAAGCAAAAGGTAGCGTGTTTTGAATGCAAAATTCCCACTTAAAAACCTCCTTTATAGTAATAATGGGAGTTCCATTACCAAACCAGCATGATGATATGAAGTTCAGATCATAGAAAAGGAGAAAGGGGTATTGTATGATGATGATTACCACAATTGCATATGCTAATGTTTTTGGGCTGTAAAACAACTTTAGTTTCGAAAAGCATTGACAGGACAAGAAAATAGGCTGCATGGGGTACGCTCAATTCCAAGTGGAGTAGGGAATAATCATCAATAATAATTAATACTCCCTCCATCCACTGATAACATATTTATTTTGCTATTTTGATTGTCCATTCTGAAAGTATTCATTTTTCCTTTTTAGTAAAAAAAATCTCACATGTGGCACATTAATTACCACTAATACAACTATCTATTAAAATAAAATAATAATGCTCTCTATTCTACGTTAGAAAAGTAAATTGATACATCTATGAGTATTATACCTCACTTACTACTTACTACTTACTACTGTTGGAAATTATTAATTTCCATTATAATCTAATTGTGGGCAATATATTATTATGCAATTATATTAGCTATTCAATTATATTATGGACTTAATTAAGTGATCCAATTAAGGTTAAAGGTTCATGGGCTATAATAATAAATGATATGGGCTTATTGAGTAGATACTCAATATTACATGATTAGGTGATTATGGGTGGTCTAGTCAAGTAGTATATAAAGGCTCCCAGGTTATGGTCCCCAATATACTAAGCCGCACATGGTCTTCCCTTCTCCCCATCGGGAGGGATTACTATGGTCCCCATAAGGAATAAGGAGGCTTAGTTGAGGAAGACCATATAACCATTGATCCTGAGTTTGTGTTCCGCCTAGAGACTCATCGGATCAGGTACGCTTCCGCTTTACAGTTTAAATCTCGTTAATCATAATAGGGTTAAGGATTTCATGGATTAATTTCTAACAAGTGGTATCAGAGCCACCCTATTTATGATTCTCTGAGATCTGTAAGAATTGTGTATTTGTGTTTAGATTCAAATATTTGTGTTTGAATCATTTTACAAAATCACATATTTTAAATCCGAATGTTTTATCTGATTCACGATTTTTGGTTTAAATAATTATGGATATGTGAATCTTTTATTTATATTTGGGCCTACAGTTAAATTCACATGGTAATTGAATGCATAAATAATTTGCCAATGCAAATTGTAGTATATATTCGAATTACTTGATCATTCGTAAATTCCTTTAAAGGATTGTTATCATGTGCTCATGTCAATTGGAAATCCAATTAATGAATTACAACGAATTTAATTATTTATTATGGGCATTGGATGATTCCGAGAGTATAATTTTGATTTTTATTTTGGGCATCGGAATATTAAAATGTATTCATAGTATTCATTCTCGATAGTTGTGATTGGGTGGATTACTGATTTAATTAATTTGTGATTATTAAATTAAATATACTCATTTTGGACAATTGACTTTTGCTATGAGAAAATATGAGAACTCAATGGATCAATTCAAGTGGCATGCCTTCAGTTCAATTTGTGGCCGTTTAATAGTTGGATTGATCATGGAACGTTTTATAACTGTGGATTTTACTTATAATGAATTACTCCATGCGCAAATATATACATTTAGTAGAATATGTGAGGGCTAATTAATGACATGCCAATGAGATAATTATTGATCAGTCTATCACTATGCTTGTGGCAAGCCTTATTCTATTGTTATATTTGTAAAAGATTCAGTAGTGAATAATTAAATAGAGGATAATTGTCTAATTTAATTTATTTTAAATTAGAATTTGGAATTCCTAATTAAGTTAATCGCATTCCGTCATTGTGGTTGATAAGTTGGAATTAAATTCAGTGATTATTAATTACATTGGTAATTGATATATGTTCTTATTATAATTATTATAAGTTCATCCAGTTAAGTTTTGGTGGATTATTTTTAATTTAAATTGTGGCTTATTAAATTAATTTTAATAATAATCCTTTCTTATAATGCATAATCTGTTGTAAGAATTAGGCTCGGATTCGATTCCGTTAATATCTTTAATTTGTCATCCAGTATTGGTTGGACATCATGTTGACAGATTGTGAATATCATTGTTGCCATTTATAGATTAAGTGAATCCTTTATTAATTTGAATTAATAAATCATTTATAAATATAATTACATCTTATATGCGTGTAATCCATGTGACAAATTTGATTAATTTTGGATTAATTTTAGATGGAATTGTATGTTTGGCAATTTGGATTAAGATATCTGCCTAATTTGGTTTACTCTAAATGTGATGCATATTCTAATTAATTAATTAATTAATTTGGCAGCCATTATGGTAATTTGAATATGCATAAGATAGTATATTAATTAAGTTTAGAAATCTTTCATTATTTTAATATGGGTGAATCATTAAATATTCCTATTTGGTTAGAGGAATAAAATTAAATTAAATTGGGGAGACAGTTAAATGTCGTTTAATTAAATTAAATATTTTAATATTTATTTAATTAGTCTAGTAAACCTTCAATCTAGTCAATCGAAGCACCATGTTGCCACAGCAATATCGTGTGTGGAGAAAAGCTTTATTGAAATTACATAGATGGGTGTGGTATTATTTATGTGTTCTGTGTTCGGCCCACAGGTAGGCACAGTTTGACGGAATAATAACATACATGTGATAATAAGTATGTGATAATTATTTAGATTATTCATGTGAACATGAGTCGGTCCACAGATAGACTCTTGTTTGACAGAACTTATTGTCAATACTTGATTGTTACACCAAGATTACCCCTGCAGTTAATTTTTGTCCACAGATGAGGTTAATGTTGCACAAGGTGTCTTGTGATGGGTCCCTAATTAATAATGTTGTGCAAGTGTATCTTCATGCGGGTATTGATCGGCCCACAGGTAGATTAATATTTGGCAGAAATACACAAGCACCTGTGGTGGTAAATATGTGACGATTATTTGTTTAACATGTGAGTAATAAGTCGGCCCACAGGAAGGCTATTGCTTGACAGTTTTATTGTCAGTATTTGACTACTACAAAGAGGTGCCACTTACAAGTTAGTATTGTTGTCATTGGACTTGATACTAATGTTGTGCTTGATTCCTTGAGATGATTCTACACTATTTAAAATTTGAAAGATTATAAAGTTTAGTGCAAGCATAATAATCATTTTGGATTAATCCTCTATACAATTAAGAAGTCTGTTAATTAAGTTTAGCCTATGCCAACAACAAAATTATACATGATGAGAACTTCAACAATAAGAATGAACTAATAAGTTTCTAACAAACTCTTTCTCAATAAAGTATAAGGGCAACAAAGAAAAACCCGTTTGGAAAGCTGTCAAAGTATAACCTTTCGTTTTCTCCTAAAGGCTTGTGGAATTGTTTTATAATACACCACATTAAGATTACTTAGTATGAATGGTGTAGTTAAAAGACAAAAAAATAGTACTCCACAATATATGGTTACTAATTGGAGAAATACTAAAGATTGCAGCTTATGGTCTCAATAAAGTTCCAACCAAAGTAGTTGTGAGAACTCTTTGAGTTTCACATATGGTGATATCCAACTAAGGCTAGATCATTGGGATCTACTAAAGAAAATTGGATTCAAATAGATACAAGCTACTTTATTGGTATTAAATAAAGATAATAAGTTTATGATCCAATTGATCGGATCATATTTGAGATGGGTAATACGGTATTATGTGAGGATGTTGATTTTGGGGGAAAAATAATATTAGAGACATTGTCCTTAAGGGGAGTCGATTCGATCCCCACTTATGCTTTAAAGAATTGGTGCAACTTCAGAATAACGATATAACAATGTCAATAATATTTAAGGAATAACAAATTCAACAACCTCAAGAATTAATGTCACTAAGGAAACCACTAGAGTTGGGAGAAAGATAATTCAGAAGATTATGTAGTTTTCTCCTAAATAATGAGGACACTATGGAATTAATGGTAGAACATTCAAACAATGTTCATCAAACCATGAAAGGTCCAATTACTCCAAAGTGTGTTAATGCTATAAGTTATGAGTATAAATCAATACAAGATGATTAGGTTTGCATCTTGATATAGGATTATACTCAAAAGGGAAGGAAGACATTATTATAAGATAATCGTGACATTAGTAGAACATTTTGATCTTGAATCATATTATATGGATGTACAGATAAAGTTCCTTGATCGCAACACTGATGATACGATCTAAATGGTTTAAGAACTAATAGGAAATCCATCTATGCATTCAAGCAAATTTTTTTTTTTCCGTAAAGGAATCACAAGTATCATCATGAAGTAAGTGTCTCATTTGGTTTTGAGACAAATGTAGATGATTATGTGATTCAGTGGGAGAATGTTTAAGTTAAACTAAGGGAGACAAGTGCAGTCTCAATCAGGTGCCCTATAGTTAAACTAAAGATTTAAGAAATGTAGAAACATTCCATATTCATTGGTTGTTGGAAGTTGTTGTATGATGAGGTCTCTACAAGACCTAATTTGGCTTATGTTGTTGGTATATTAAGTAGACATTTAAGTAACTCTAGTATGGATCTTTATAAAATATGTATAGAGAACTAAGAATAATATGCTTGTACATCAGGGATCAGATTTGTTAGAGATCATGAGGAATTCTGATTCTGAGTTTATTGGATGCCAATACAGTATAAGATCCACTTCAGGCTATATTTTCTGTTGGTCGGAGAGCTATACAAGTAAAAGTATTAAGCAAACACTTTAGCTCATTAACCATGACAACAGAATTAGTAGCACACTAAGGGCATTCAAACATGAAATAAAGGTTGCGAAAATTTGTCACATAAAGTTCATTGTGACAGTTAGTTCGCAGTAAAGTATTTATGACAAGAATACTTATAAGTCAAACAAATTGACATAGAATTCTTGGTTGTTAAAGAAAGTGTTTTGTGTAGATAAAATTTTAGAAGAACATATTATGATAGACTCTAAATATGGATCCACCAATTATGTATTCAACGCCCTGCAATTTTATGAGCTAGCTAATCATGTGGGTGTTATATAGTTTTAGAATACATTAGTTCAGTGGGAGTCTATATTTATTGTTCTTTAAAGTTTTCAAAACACTTTAATTTGGATAATTCAGTTTTCTGCAAAATAAAGTTCATGACTTTGAATTCATTGTGAATTTACTTAAGTAATTTCATTTTGTAATATTTTACATTATGGATTGATCTCACTAATGCTTAAAGTTGGACCAGTTGGAAATAGACATGATGTTGATCACATTTGACATGTAATTTCCATGCTACTCACCATATTTGATCTATGTCATTGAGTATATTGATATGGTAATTGTCGGGGTTTAATCACGATTTATAATGTGGTGAATGCCGCGTTAGTTCCATATTAGTATATGAGATGGACCAGATTGTTAAGTATAGCCTGAAGAGGAATAGCATAAAGTTGCGCAACTAAGGACTCTTGATATAATTGCTAACGGAAAATATATAGCCCAAGTGGGAGATTGTTGGAAATTATTAATTTCCATTATAATCTAATTGTGGGCAATATATTATTATGCAATTATATTAGCTATTCAATTATATTATGGACTTAATTAAGTGATCCAATTAAGGTTAAAGGTCCATGGGCTATAATAATAAATGATATGGGCTTATTGAGTAGATACTCAATACTACATGATTAGGTGATTATGGGTGGTCTAGTCAAGTAGTATATAAAGGCTCCCAGGTTATGGTCCCCAATATACTAAGCCGCACATGGTCTTCCCTTCTCCCCATCGGGAGGGATTACTACGGTCCCCATAAGGAATAAGGAGGCTTAGTTGAGGAAGACCATATAACCATTGATCCTGAGTTCGTGTTCCGCCTAGAGACTCATCGGATCAGGTACGCTTCCGCTTTACAGTTTAAATCTCGTTAATCATAATAGGGTTAAGGATTTCATGGATTAATTTCCAACAACTACTACACATATCTCTCTCTCAAACAGTATGTGTATAAATGATATATATATATATATGATCAGCTGTGCTAATTATGGCCAGCCATATCCACTTTCTTGTTTGTCATCACTTTGTATAAAAAGAAGGTTTAAATCAATCTTCTTCCCACCCACTAAAAAAGAAGTGCCCTTTTCTTCATCTTGTTTTCTTGCAAGACTAGTTAGTTCCAATGTCCCATGTAGTGTAGTATTTTATTTATTTATTGTAGCTAGATTAGTTGTACAAGGTTACGTTGTGTGATCATCACATCCAACTAGGTTGCATGGCCCCTAATTTTAATTGGATTATTAATTACCTACATTGGCCCTAATTCATCATCATGTTGGATCCTATTTGTGTATTTAGGTGAATTGATTTGAAATTTAACTGATGAGAGAGATATTCAACGTAGCCTCTCAACATTGATTTTAAATATATATATATATATATATATATATATATATATATATATATATATATATATATATATATATATATATATATATATATATATATATATATATGAGAAATTAATTGTCACAATCTGGAATTAATTTCATGAACACATCATATGCCAATCCACCATTTGTGATCATGTAATTATGGTTGTCCCAACTCCCAAATGCCTCTATTGTAATTCCAAATTTTCAATGCATGGTCCTTATACTTGTGAACCCCCCACCCAAAATAAATAAATAAATAAATTCTGCCTCAAATTCGAAATTGGCCTCAATCAATGATGTGACAGTCGCATGGATTTTCTTCTAAGTTTGTTGATGTGGCATTTTTATTTTTATTTTTAACCTTATTTTCCTACCACAAAGTTTGACTAGGCGTTAGAGGCATCCATCATACTTAAATGTTAATTAATTCGTAATTGAATCTCGATATCTATTATATTTCCTATTACAAATGTTATGATCAATGACACCTATAAGGAAATTTTCAACCTTCTTTGTCTAGGTTGATATTTTTCTTTTAGAATTTTTCTAAGTAAATAAAATTTGTATTGATAATTTTTGGGAATAAGAAATACCCAAAAAAATTTACAGTATAACTATTAAAGAATCAAGTTTATCTTTACAAGTCACTCATTAAAAGACAATCTAAACTGATTCACATCATTAATATCAAACCAATTTCATATTCTACTTTTCATCTATTTTATCAATTTTTCAAAACAAAAAATTGCTCCTTAAAAAATGATGACATTCCTAACCTACTATATCAACCATATGACACATTGTCAAATAGTCATTAAGTTCACATTACTTTTTCTCTCATTAGCATAACATCTAAATTCATTCAAGTTCCAACGAGGATTTGAGTGGAGAACTGGGAGATCCCAATCCAATTCAGACAAGTCATTCATATATTTTATTATTTTTTAGAGTATTAATTTTATTATATTTTACGTACTAATCATCCAACAATTTGCAATATGAAATGAAATGTAATAACAATGGATAATGGAACAAGAAATTCAGACCGAGTTAATTAATAGCATTATAAATATGCTTAGGATTTTTTAAGTTATTTTAGTGCAACATTTTTATATAGTTGGACTCGGCCTCTTACATGTCACTCTCCATTTTTTAAAATTACCCCATATAAATAATCTTTCACTTCACTTTATTTTTTTTAAAAAAATATCATATCACTTAACATATGCTCCTATCCTAAATTAAATTACACTCATATTAAAGACATGACTTTTTTTTTTTTTTACTATTATTTAACTTTTATGGAAGGTAATGTAATTTTTTTAGGTCAAGACTTGCACGGAACAGTTTTAATTTTAATATTTTATATGTGAGAATAATTTTTTTAAATCAATGTATCTCACAGTAATTATGGATACAAAGTGTGTATCTAAGATTAATTTTCCTTCATTCTAATAATAAATATAATTAATATTAAAATAATATATTTTTAAATTAAAATGAAAGCTAAAAAATATTAATCAAATAATTAAAATAAGGCAAAATCTAATGTACACAAGTATTAAGGTACCCAAGTCGACCCATTTGACCCATTGACCCGGATATATATATCTAATTTATGTATGGGTCATTAGGGCTTCACAACTCAGAGCGCTGTTTCTACCTTTCTCTCTATAAAACCTCTCTTCTTCACATCGTACTTCTACCTGTTCTTCATCACAGCCACTAACCGGCGGTGCTTCCCTTCATTCGCGGTGTTTCCCTCTCGTTTGTGGTGTCAATTCGGTGAGTCTAGGCTTCAAATTTTACAGCGTCGTTTATACCCTATCTCTCTGTAAAATCTCCCTCGCTTTCTCAGCGATTCGACCTGTTCGTCGGTTTTCCTTGCAGCCTCTCGCCGCGCATCGGACGACGGTGCTTTCCTCTTATTCACAGTGTCAATCGGTGAGTCACGATGTCAATTCGGTGAGTCGCTAGGATTTCGTCTGGTTTGTATTCTTGATTCTTAGGTTTTCTTGAGTATGTTTTGTATTTTGGCTCATGGTTTGTTTCGATTCATTGAATTTTGTATTCTTACGTCATTTCGAAATTTCAATTTATATTTTTTATGTTTAGTTTGACATTTTAATATGGTATCAATTTAGTTATTGTTGGAGCATTTCCTTCTTGATCTGCTTGATAGCAGAATCCACCAGACCTATGAAGAGATGAAGTTGAAGTTGCTAGGCTTTCATGAAGTTGAAGTTGAAGTTGCTTTGCAGAAGAAGATGAAGTTGTTTTTCAGAAGATGAGATGAAGTTTAAGTTGATTTGCAAAAGTTGCTTCGCAGAAGTCTGAACACTATATGTAGGATATAAATGTAATACACAAAAGTAGAATTCATGTATATCTTATTTAAAATAAATGTATTAATTTTTTCCTTTAATGTATTTATTAGATTTTCATGTAAATGTATAAGTATTTTCTACATGTATATCTTATTTAAAATAATTGTATTACTTTTTATTCTTTAATGTATATATTAGGTTTGGATATAAATGTATTAGTATTTTAGTTCTAATGTATACATTATGTAACATAAATGTATTTTTTTACTCTTAAATGTATTAAATAATTAATACATATGATACATGTTGATAACTAATTGTATTAGTTGCAATTCAATAATGTATATGTTATTCTTAATAAATGTGTATTATATTTTGATAAATATTGATACTTATTTTAACAACTAATTGTGTTATTTGTAATTAATTAGTAATGTATACATTATTTTTAATAAATGTATTACTTAAAAAAACTTATTACTATCAATATAACATGCTATAATATTGTACACATCAATTCATTTATAAAATATATAGTAATACATAATTTCCAGAACATAAACAAAATCCATTTATTTTATATTTAAGTATAAAAGGTAATACATTTATGAAGATAGAATCATACAGTATCGAACAAAAATTAATACAAAAATTAATACAGTCATTTAAAATATACAGATTTGAAAGAGAAACACAACAGATCTGGATAACACATAATGGGGACAGAAAAACATAGATGTGAAAGAGAAAAAAAATATGATTTAGACTAGGTTCATTACCAAAAAAAATAGAGTAATTTAGGGGAGGACGACAGAGGCATCACAAGGGCGGAAGATGACGACGCCCGTGAGGTGGGACTATGTGGTGTGCGATGTCGAGGCGGGGCTATGTGGTGGGCAAATTGAGAGACGACAGCAATTGGGAGAAGAAAGCAGCGACCATGTGATGTGGTGGCGAATTAAGAGACAACAACAATTGGGAAAAGAAGGCAGCGACCATGTGGTGGGTGAATTGAGAAATGGTGGCTGCAATTGAGGTTGGGTGGTGGTGGAAGAAGAGCATCTACCGGTTGTGTTGTGGAAGAAAAGCAGCCGCCGATTGGGTGGTGGAAGAAGAGAGCGAGAGGGTGAGGGCGGAGAATAAGATATGAGAGAGGATGAGAGAAAACAGAGACTTGAGAAAAAAATAATGGGTTATGTGCTCTATATATATGACCAATTTATAAATATGGGTTATGAGAGAGGATGAGAGAAAACAGAGACTTGAGAAAAAAATAATGGGTTATGTGCTCTATATATATGACCAATTTATAAATATGGGTTATGAGAGAGGATGAGAGAAAATAGAGACTTGAGAAAAAATAATGGGTTATGTGCTCTATATATATGACCAATTTATAAATATGTATTAGGTACCATTAGTGTACACTTGTGTACAATAAATCAACTCTTAAAATAATTGCATAACACAATTGCATAATAGCGAAATTGCGGATGCATATAGGTATTAGCATTGGCATACAACGTCCCGCGTGTTATTATTTTAGTAAATGGATAGTCATCTCATGAAATGAGATCCGTGAGACGGTCTCACACAATACCTATCCATTTTTTTAAAGTTAGGTGAAAGTAATAATTTTAAATTTAAAATATATTTAAAATTAATATGATGTTTCATTTGTTAGGGTATAGTACAAAAATAAAAGGTGTGGAATTTACAAATCATATACATTTATACTCGTATTTTTTAATTATGCACTATATATATTATTCCCTCCATCCCATAAAAGTTGACACACTTTCCTTTTTGGTTTATCCCACTAAAATTGACACATTTCTTTTTTAATACATGAGACCCACACAAAAACAATTAATCTATTCTCATGGGCCTCATATATCACCTCTAATACAACTACCCACTACACATTAAATATTATTTATCTTACTTAACTTTACATTAAATTATTATACTCCTTAATCTCCATGCAAAAAAATATCAATTTCTCGAGGACGAAGGGAATAGCTTTTTATGTTCTTTTTTCTTTATTCAAATGTGACAAATTCGTGGACAGTCGAAATTTTGTACGGCCGCTAAACCATCATACATTCTATATTGGCCAACTTTATCCTTACATTTAAAGATTCTAAATTATAATTTATTTTCTGATTTTGTGAATATAACTTTATATTGGCCAACTTTATCCTACATTTAAAGATTCTAAATTATAATTTGTTCTTTGATTTTTGTGAATATAACTTTATTTTTTTTAAACTAACACCTTTGTACATCCCACAAAATAATTTCATGTTTATACATAATAATAATAATATTATTCTTTAAAATTAATATTTGTTGATACCTGTTTTAGTCGTGAGACTTTAAACAAGATTAAACATTAGATAATTAATGGAAGGTGAAGAAGATGAAGATAAAGAATAGAATTGGCTATTGAGCCTTGGTATTTTTCATTGATCTTTTTGTAAGTGGAGTAATGTACATTTTGTTGAGTTTTTCTATTATTTATATTTCTTTTTCCTCTCCTTGTGAGCTTGGATGCTCTTGCTAGTTTCTACATTGTTCCTTCCACTAATAGATTGTCATGTGTCCTATTCTAGAATCATCTTATATCAAATTTAATGCTCTTTTAACTTCTCTTTCCTGATTAGTTGATGAAGAATCTAAATAGGTTGATATTGAGGACCACTGAAACCTTCCAATGCTCTTTCTTGTTTCTGTTTCTCATTCCATTATATATAGAAAACTAGGCATAGTTTCCTGGGGTTATTCCAGAATAGCTTCCCAGATTTACGTCCATATTTACCCCGAGTTTATTCCTGATAATTCCTAGGTATAATTTTATAAGGTTATGATGGGCTATGAGATCTTCCGCATCCTATTCTCTCTGTTGGGTCTCCTTTATTGGGCCTTTTTTTTAGTACTTTGGGCCATGTATTTTATCTCATAACAATATTATTCTTTACTTTAAAGAGTAATATTTTATAAAAAAAAAAAGAGTATAAAGTATAAACACATGTCTATCAGTGCAAAGGCATATACTCCCTCCGTCCCCTTTATACATATTCATTTTGTCATTTTGGTCCGTCCCATTACAAAGTATCAATTTCTTTTTTTAGATTGATGTGACTACACATGACTCCACACACAACACTAATACAACTACCCACTACACTTTAAAATATTATTTCTTTCACCTCAAAATACATTAAATTATTATACTCCTTAATCCACGTGCAAAAAGCAAATGGTTATGTTTCAAGGAGTACTCCTTGGTCTTAAAATTAAGGTTACAATTGTGGGAAACCGTGAGACAATTAATATTCGAGAAAACCATTCCAATCACGGGAGAAAATAAAAATTAAATAATGATCATTGATACGAACATTATTATTATATTAAAAAAAGAGAGAATATATATAGTTTCTATTTCGTAATGTATTGCATAATTCCTTGATTGCCCTCCCGAATTATTCACAAGATGAATGTATTTTCTTATGTATGAGACCGTTGTGTGATATTAGTAAGAGAAGCCCAATAAAGTGGGCCACTTCAAAACCAGGATAACTTTAGAAATTTGATTTTATCAGCCCATAAGTTGAGCCCATTAACACTTCCGCTTAGTGGGCCACAGTTTGTTCTTTTTATGCTTGAGCAGATGTACTCTCACCAACATATTCAATTGTGTTTTTATTGAACTAATACTCCATATTTAATTATATGGGCACCATTATTCTATTAAGTGTATTTTCATCTAAAAAATAATGTATGAGGTTGTCTCATATAAATTTTTTCTAACCTTTTTAATTTGTAATGGAGGAATAATAAGAGTTGAGGTGGACAATGAAATATGAGTAATTTGACCCAATTGGTTGTGTTGCTCTAAGATTATATTATATGAAAAGACAAAAATGATATTATCATGGTGTATATGATTGGAGTATAAATCTTACATCTTATGTTAAATGTATTATTACAAAAGGGTGGGTGTTTGATTGATACGCTATAAACTTCATGTAATATGATCAGCCAGTTATGAAAAAAAATAGTTCCATTTTCTCAAAAATTTCATATTGTAATACAATTAATTAGTGTTTGATATATTATTTTAAGATATAGGGTTTATTATGTGATTATCTGTTGGAATTTGGGATCAAACCAAACCTTCATTTAGTTATATGAAAGATTATGGTAATCTAGAGTTAAGATCATGTTAAATGAAGTTATTCAAGCTCATCAAACAACAAAAATATATACTCCTATTTCTTTTCTCTTGTTCATTATCAGAAAATTCTTTCATGTTTTTGAGTTGGAACAATCTGAGAAGTTTTTTAGAAGCACATATATAAATGAAGACAAAGCATGCTATTTTTTATCCTTTTTTTTTATAATTATCGTTGTATGCAAGTTATTCACCAATCTTTCCTGTCCATCAATTTGTAACTAAAATTTGTTTCTCAATAATTTCATTTTTCTGTACATTTAAATGTTTGATATGTTATTAAACTTCTAAATAAATAAAATTGGAAATTAATCCTTAGATTTTTAGATTTTAAATCCAATTGAAATACTTATTTTTGGATTGAAAACTGATTTATGAAAGAATTTTAAAATTCACTGATTTCACATCTATTATTTGAAAAAAAAAAAAACAAACAGACAAATAATTAAATTTTTTTAATCCTTATTTTTAAGGGTAACTTACTAAAGGGTACACAAAAAAATACATAATTGCTTTAAACTACATGACTCAAAGCATTATTACTCCTAACTACACAATTATAACTATAATACGATAAATACCCATATATGTTTGCAAAATTTGTCTGCACAAATTGATTTTGCACAATTTGGTTCTGCACAATTTTATTTTGCACAATTGTTCTGCACAATTTTATTTTTGCACATTTTAAATTCCGGCAGCAGGCGGCGGCGGTCAACGGTCGATCAACGCCGGTCAACGACGGTGGGTGGGTGAGGGGCAGTGTTGTTAGTTTAAAAGTGTATGGAGTATAAAGTTATATTTGATATTTTACTTTAATATTTTGTATGTGAGAGTAATTATTTAAATTTCATGTATCTAATAGTAATTTAGGTTAAAAGCGTGTATCTATTAGTGATTAACCCTATTTTAAAAACAAATAATTAAAATTTTTTAATCCTTAATTTTAAAAAAAAAATATATTAAAATAATAAAATCTAAAAAAGAATTTATGGATTTCTTTAATTCTGTATTATTTTTCAAATTATAAGATTTTTTTGTTATTTTTTATTTATATTTATTTCTAGGTTTTCTTTTATATTCAGTATATTTTTTTCAGTTATTTTTAAAAAAAATATTAAATTCTGATTTTTTAATTTTCATAAATAATTTAAAGTTATATACTTTTTCTAAATTTTTTGATAATTTTATTCCATTTTTTTCTGATCTTTTAGAGGAAAAAGAAAAAATATATACTAGTATTGTTTGAATTATTAATGATTTTGTCTTCTGAGATTCCCTAATTTTCCATTATGATTCAAATCCTTTGAATTTTTTTCTGGATTTTTTTAGTTCTCTTTTTGAAACACAGTTGTCTTGTCATTGATGCTTTTGAAATAAACAAGGGAAAATAGATTTTTTTTGTCCGTTAACTTTGCCCAATTTTGAATTTAGTCCATAAGTTTTTCACTTTTTGAAAATCGTCCATTATATTTGCAGAATTTTGAAAATCATCCATTATATTTGAAAATTTTAAAAATCGTCCATCATGTTTACCAAGTTCAACAAAATCGTCTGTTTCAACAGGTCATTAGCAGGTTATTCTAAAAAAAAAAAAAAAAAATATGTAATATATATATATATATATATTATTTTAAAAAAAATAGTCTCCACTAAGAATTTATATTATACTCTCTCCATCCGCCCGAAAGAGGACATTTTGCTTTTGTACACGTTGATTAAGAAGTATTGTTATTTAATGTGTAGTGGGTAGTTGTATTAGTAGGAGTGTGGATCCCATATTTTAATTGTTGGATCTCATGTGGGTAAAAAAGGAATAACCCTCTTTGGAACGGACTACCAAAATGGAAAAAAACTCTCTTTCGAATGGACGGAGGAAGTATCAATATTTAGTCAAATTTACTCCACTTTAGTAATGAGATTAATATTGTTTGTTTGGTATACGGAAATGAAAAATGAAAAGTGAAATAAAATTGGTTAAATAAAAATATGATATAGATTAATTGGGGTGAAAATATTCAAATGACCTGTCATAGCAGGTCAAATGACCAAAATATTGAATTTAATAAAGTTAATGGACTAATTTCAAAATTGTTATAAAATTAACGGACTAATTTCAAAATTAAAAAAGTTAATGGACTAATTTCAAAATGAATGAAAGTTAACGGACGAAAAAATCTATTTTCCCAATAAACAATAAATGAAAAAAAAATAAATGCATTTGGCCAACACAGAAAGAATTAAGCCCAGCACTGCAGGCAGTTGGTGAAAGATGAATAATGGTAATCACAACCTCCATACCTAATCAGATTTATTCAGATCCAATTGATCGATTATAATTATCAGACAATGAAGCTAATGAAGTAACATCAGTCAAGTTTCATCATCAACGGACAAAGGCATGTCAGAAGGTACAAACAAAGTCTATCACAATAAGTTAGTTCAATACAGGTTACAACAAGAGTATTGTGCTCAGATAATCCAGTCACATATAAACCTCCATGCCTAAATACTTGGACGACTGGCACAACGGGCAAACGCTCGACTTACTTTCACAATCTTTACACAGGGATAGATGTTTACACGGTAATAAAAGCATGCATACCTCGTTCACTCTACATATCTTACACCTCAGCAACTCCTTCATCTCGTTGCTGTGCATGTCGACAGGATGACCGTCGCAGCATGATGCCGTATCATCAACCTCACTATCACCACATCCTTCTTTACTATCCCTGCTCTGTGCATAAACCTGCTGTAGATTCAGCTTCAGTGTGTTGATCATGTTCTCGCTGTATTTTGCCCTTTGTTGCCAAGCATTCGCCTCCAAGGCCAGTTGTTCCATTCGTAATTCAAGCTCTGCGTTCTTCTTGTTGATGTTTTCCACCTCTGCCTCTTTCTCCCTAAGTTTCTGTAGAACCTTCTCTTCAACATAGGACATAGTCTGGAGTTGAGTTGCTTGGAACTTGTCCAGAATAGCTTGTCGCAAGCGATCGCCCTACCAAAAGAATAAAGAACTCATGGTTTTTAATGACACCGAAATAAGTTTAATCAGGACAGATAATCCAAATCTGCATAAACTTAAAATTTAAAAACTGGTTTGCAATAAGCATAACATGATTTAGTTACCAGTTAGCATCAAACTTCAACAAACACAAAAATGGTTAATATCATCAATCATCATGTGATTCAACCAATTAGTATTACAACAGTAACCACAGAAAATGCGTGGGGCTGGGAAAATCGAAGGAATTAGAAGGCAAAGATGATAGAATTACCCTTGAGATACTAAACATGAATTATTCTGATCAAGCCAATTTCACTATAATTGGGAGATTTGAATGGAAAACTTTTTCTTTTGGTTTCGAATGGAGTTAGAAACTTATGGCAATGATTTTCTCATGCCTTAGGTCTTGACATCTGATTGAAGATCTATGTAGACTAAAAGAAGGAAATACTAGCAAAAATTATACAAGCAAAGCCACATCTTACAGCCTCTAAAGAAGAATCATCTGTTTTACAAGGGTTTGGGAAGTTTTATATAATGATAGGCACGGCGTAGCCCGTAGGCAGATAACCTAAGCATTTCAAAGCAATAACTAGAATTATAAGAGTTTATGCTCAGACATCTTGGCATTAAACAACTGCCTAACCAAACAATATAAGCACTTAGTCAAGTACAATAGCTATATAAAGTCACAAGCAGGCCGTAGACATTGTAGCCAAAGCATTTCAATATCAATCAGACATTCTACAATTACAACAGCATTAACCAAACAATATAAACACTTAGCCAAGTACAATATTTATGCTGAAAAAATGCATGTGTATATACATCCAGTATGATCTCTGTAAAAAGTAAAAATATCTTATTTTAGCATGCATCACAAGTCGCAAAATAGACAAAACGCATTGCCAATGTCAATACATTAAGTTATAGCTGCATTACTCAAAAAATACAAACAAAAAAGCAAGGTCAATTTCAAGTTTATTGACTCAGCTTCACAAAAGCATCGAAGTTTAATAATTTTAAAAGAGCATATTTGAAATCGCAGAGTATTGAAATCCCAGAAAAATTATATTTTCATAAAAATCTGTAAGTATTTAAAACCCACAACATACAACAAAGGTAATTCTAACCTGAACTAAGTTGCTCCTGATCATCAAGCAATTTAAATTTTCCGGTTGTGGTGAGATGAAATAATTTCCTTCAACAAAAGATTAAGTTTAAATTTGAAAACAGAAAGGTGGGTTGTAATAATCAACCTCTTTGTTGTGCTTCAATACTAAAACAACGAAATATGCTGTTTTGCCAGCAGGCCACTCCATAGCCCCATTGCAAATTTTGAAGAACAAATGATCACATAACATCCAATCAAACACACAAAATGCTTAACAAATCCACACCACAAGAATCAACCACTCAGCCAAACTCATGACAGTAAAATCAAAGGGGCAAATTATAAATCAATAAACTCAATTTCTCACCTGAAGCTTAATGTATCTATCCATCTCAGCATCTTGTCTTTGTATCTCGCGATCAAGAGCATCTCCGACCAGCCCAAGCAAGGCTGAGTCTCCCGAAGAAGCCAATCGGGGATTCTCCAATGAAAGGCCCAGCCCGGTAGACACTGATCGGGCCTGTAAAAAATCCACAGATGAAATCTGAGAGTTATTATTGCTGCTGTTGTTATTTAGATTGTTCTCCAGAAAAATTTGTTCTATCGGCATCTCCTTCTTGGACTCAAGCCCGAAATTCCACTGTAATTCCAGCCCGTTTTCCTCATGAACCGGGCCCGGAGCCAATCCCGCCACTTGAACTGAGAAAACACCGAAAGCAATTCAGGTAAAAACTGAATAATCTCCATACAACAGAATTAAAGAAGTTAATAAAATGAATTAGGGAAAATTACAAGGAGGGATGTAAGGTGGGTGGGTTTCAATAAGATTAGGGGCATTGAAGTAGAGCACTTGCTGCGAAATCTGACCCTCCACGTTGCTGCTATACATATCCCTGACACCGGAAAATGGAAAGAACCACATAAATTGAAATCGATTAAATGAAGAACCTATATGACTAAAATTTTCAAAATAAATCAAACAAAAAATGAATATTTCATGTTTAATTCGATGAATTTTACCTGAAGGTCTTGGATTGTTGCGGTTGTGAGGGTGGCTGCTGAAGAAATTGTTGAAAATGATTCTGAGGGATAGAAGCCATGGGCGTCTCTAGAGAGAGAGAGGGGTTGAAGAAATGGAGAGAGAGAGTTTTATATTTGCCAGTTGGTGCCTGAAGAACTTGAAAATTCTGGAATTGCTTTCTCCATGGAAAAGAAAACTACAATCTTATTATAAACAGTAATTAGATTTTTAATATCTTAGCTTATTATCAGGTTTGGCTGAGAAAATATGGAAAACTTCAAAGATAAAACGATTGATATTTTAAATATCGAAACTTTTGGTTATTTTGCTACCGTTGAGATTATTTTTGTAACGTGTACTCAACTATAGAGAAATATCGGTGGAAAATATTTTTAAAATAAATTGCTTTAATAAAAGAACTCGCGTTTATGCATTTTCATGCACATCTTACACAAAAATAGTAATATTAATTATAATAACCCTAAAAATTAATAATGATTATAATATAAATACGCGTATAAGTTTTTCTTTTGAAAAATAAATGACACATATTAAGTAGAAGGCAGTGATGGTTATCAAGAAGGTCATTCATAAAATAAGGAGAATGTTGAGAGATAGACGCTTACGTACATTAAATCAGTAATACAACATGTGGGATATAGAGGTTCAATGATCAACATATAAGATTAAGAGATATCAATAATACAACTTGTGGGATATAGAGGTTCAATGATCAACATATAAGATTAAGAGATATGATCGAGTGTTGAAGTAAAAATGGGCCTCCATAATCGTTTATGAAAGTGGGCTTGATATTAGGGAGTAACTTGCTTTACAAGTTATCGTGGCTGCTTGTTTTACAAGTTAAAGAACTTATACATAGACAAGATACGAAAGTTCACATAATCATCCATATATTCTTCTAGTAAAATGATTCCCATGAATAGCAGAATCGTGGATAGAGAACTATATTAGTGACCTGCCCAATTTGTTGCAGAAGTTTTCAAAGCAATGATTAGATCATGCAAACTAAAAAAACTTTTTCTTGTCCATATATTCTTCTAGTAAAATAATTCCCATAAATAGCAGAATTGTGGACAAAGAACTATATTAGTGACCTGCCCAATTTATTGCAGAAGTTTTCGAAGCAATGATTAATTCATGCAAACTAGAAAGACTTTTTCTTGATAAAGGAACATATTATTCAATCTATTTCCGTATCGCTCATGATATACAGAACCACAAGAATTCAACTTTCACTTTTTGTTCTTTCAACCAACTAATTGAACCTTTCAAATATGAAATACGAGGACCAGGAAACATCCTTTGCATTGGAAGAGTAGACTCAAAAATTCCAATTCATATGATTCAACCTCAGACCCATTTAAATGTAGCGGATAAGGGTTTATATGAGATCTAACTTTATTCTTCAACATCGATGTAATCTTCATCAATAATATCTTCTTCTTCCTTAAGAGTGGACGTAGACAATTTGTCGAATCACTATAAATTATTGTATTTATCGTCTTCTTTTCTTCTTTGGTCAATCCGTGAGTGAGATCGTGTGAGAATTCATTGAGTGTTAAAATATTCTTACATTGATTCACAACAGAGACTTGACCGACACAAAGCCCAACAATACAGTGTGCCACAAAATTGATGGTACGACAAATAAGACAAACATAATAAAAATTATTCAATGAAAGTAATTTTTTTTTGCATTTTGGGATAAAGCCACCATATATAGAAGCTTCCTCTTCTAATCTTGAGATTGCATCATATATTATCTTTGCATCCACTTTAAGTATGAATCGCACGAGACCTAACTCTTAAATCCACAATAAAGCTTCATGAAGTCTCAAGGCTTTACCTTTATCAACTCGTAGTTTTTTGGAAATTACTAATGACTTACAGACAACAAATTTCCCTTCATCATCCCGAATTATCTTTCTTATTCTAGTTTTCGATGTATCATTAAAGAAAGCTACATCAATATTGATTTTCAAAAAGAAAATTGGAGGTTTATGGCATAAGTTAATTCATCTTTGTTCCTTCTCGCTGAGATTTCTCTCGTTGAGCTCCATTTTGAGAGTAAGTTATTTTGTTGAAAAAATTGCTTTAGCCACAGCCTACATGCTTCCGTGTCCCTTCCCAAACTAGTTGATTTCGCTCCATTTGATTTGCCAAACTATTATAAAAAGAACAACTTTCCTTTGGTCGACTAACTCATTGATAAGAAGAAAAAGAAATTCACTATTAGATTTAACTCCTGTGATTGCTCTTTACATATATATTTAAAAAAAAAGACTAGATTCCCTCTAGCGCTCCTCTGCAAAAGGCACGAAACAAGTAAATGACATACACTTTCAATTTCTGAGGCACAGAATAAAAATAGTTTATTTTCCACCATTCCCCCGCTTAAAGAGTTTTTCCTTGCATGGAATTAGACCTTTGCGTATCCTCCAAATGTACATTTTCACTTTTGGTAGAACTTTCAAACCTCAAATTGCTCTCCAATTGTCTTCTTCTCTTAATGTTGTATCAAGTGAAAGTGAGGCTACAAAATTGTAGTTAGCCTTATATAATTAATTCTACATGGTAATACAATGGATTTCTAACCTTAATTTTTAGGTTAAAAGCAAACGAAGACGGGACGGAGAAGTATGTAGATAATAGAATGACACTCACTAATTTGAGAGATGTATAAAATCATTTCAAAGATGCTAGCTATGAGACTAAGAAAGATGCTAGATTTTATTATCTCAGAAAATCAAAGTGCATTTATTGGAAACAGAAATATTCTTGATTGCATCGTAATTTTGAATGAGGCGATAGATGAAGCGAGGAAAAGGGGAATAGGCAGAACTTTTCTTAAGATTGATTTTGAGAAGGCTTATGATTTGATGGATTGGGATTTTCTTAATCTTATGATGGAAAACTTTAACTTCAGCCACATATGGAGAAGATGGATAATAGAGTGTGTGTCAACAGCAAGAGCTTCAGTATTAGTGAATGGAAGCTCGTCAGGAGAATTCTGTTTGGAACGAGGCCTCAGACAAGGTGACCCTCTTTCTCCATTCTTGTTCTTAATAGTAGCAGAAGGTCTCAGTATTCTTATGTCAAAAGCAACAAACATGGGGTTTTTCGAGGTAGCAAAAATTGGAAGTAAGAATGTGGAGGTATCGCATCTTCAATTTGCAGATGACACCTATTGATGGGAAGTGATAGAATGGAGAATGTTGTAGTAATCAAGCAAATCCTTAGAAATTTGGAGTTGATATCAGGATTGAAAGTCAACTTCAATAAATGTTGCCTCTTTGGTGTGAATGTGGAGGAAAGAAGACTGGGTGAAATCGCGGAAGTTATGGGTTGTGAGGTGGGAGTGATGTCATTCACATATTTGGGCATCAAGATTGGCATGAATCATAGATGTACAGTGGAATGGGATTGCATTATACAAAAAATCAAAAATCGCATCAAGAAGTGGGAGGGGAGCAAAATCTCAACTGGAGAAAGAATCATACTACTGAATACGGTACTATCTTCTCTACCAATATATCAGCTTTCATTTTATCTTATGCCGAAAGAAACTTTGAGAGTGATTGTTAAATTATTTTGTAATTTTTGTGGGGAGGAGGATTGGATGAGAGAAAAATCAGTTGGATAGATTGAAAAATTGTATGTAATCCTAAAGAGAAAGGGAATTAGGGATACGAGATTTGGAGCTTGTGAATAAAGCACTTGTTGGGAAATGGATGTTGAGATGGTTGAACGATAAACAGAGTCTTTGGATGAAGGTTATTGAATCTAAATACAAGTATGCAATGGTGAACAATCAATTCATAACATCAAGAAAGGTAATTCTAGGTGGTCAGGATGGTGGAAAGATGTAGTCAATACTTCCCTCGGAGAATGTGGTGGCTGGTTTAAAGATAAATTGGAAAGAGTCATAGATAATGGTAAGAACACTCTATTTTGGGAAGACAACTGGGTTGGTGGAGAAGTATTGAGAGAGAAATTCTCTAGACTCTTTCATTTTAATCTAGACAAAAAACAAGAAAATCTGTGAAATGGGGAGATGGGAAGGGAGTAGATGGAGATGGATATGGAGATGGAGAAGAAATCTACTTGACAGAGAAATGGATAATTTCAATATGCTTGTGTCTTTGGTCAATAGTGCTCAAATAAGAGAAGGAAGGCAAGATGGGTGGCAATGGAATGGAGAGATAGAATCTTACTATTGTACCAAGGATACCTACAACACTATGGCAGAAACTCGTGGATTTGTAATTGTTGAGGCTGAGAAGGAAAGATGTTTTAAAGATATATGGAATAAATTTACTCCTTCAAAGGTAATAGCACATTCTTGGAGACTTTTCTGGGATCGGGTGCCGACAAAAATGAACTTGCAAAGGAGAAACAGTCTACATCCCAATAACAATGTTAAGTGTGTCTTTTGTGAAGAGAATGAGGAAACGGGAAGACATGTCTTTTTTGAATGTGATGTTTCGTATAAATTGTGGATGGCTTGCTTTGATTGGATGGGGATTTCAACAGTATTGCATTCAAACGCAATGCTAATTTTAATGTTACATGTAATCTGTTTAGAAAGAAAGGCAGACAGAAAGTTATAGCATTTTGTCAATTTGTTGTGTGGATTCTTTGGAAGCATAAAAACTCTATCATATTCGAAGGAACCGTACCATCAATTGAGAAGATAGTTGAGGAGGTAAAATATAGATTATGTAGTTGGTTTGTAGTCAAAGATTAGGGGTGGTCTAGATACTCTTTTAGTGATTGGATTTTGAAACCAAAAATACTCATTGATAGCTAGATGTAAATTGTATTTGTGTGGTATATCTTGTACCCATATTTATTTATGAAAATGATTTTTATCGATAAAAAAAATGACTCACACGCTAGTTTTTGCCTTAATTTATTAGTTGATGATAGGTTTTTAATTGGAATTAGGAGTATGGAATTAATATGTATTTTTTTAAAAAAAAAAAAATCAACTTAACTTAATAATAGAAGATTTAAAGGATCTGGTATTAATGTATTTTTAAAGCTAAAGCACGCTCAGAAACAAGGGAGCCTCCCCATTCCAAATATTTTCCAAATAAAAACTAAGATTAAGTGATTAACCCACGAGAAGAAGATGATTTGGGAACATTTTGGGTTGTAAATTAGTGAATTAGAGCGAGAATCAAGGGTGGGCAAGTACAGCTGATTTCCATGTGACTACATCCGAATTCCCCCAAACACTGTCCCCCCTACACCCACCCTTTTCTCCCACTCCCATTCTCCCCCTCTCAATTCACTGCACATTCCCATCCCATGGCATTTCCTCTGTCTCCCATTTTCTCTCTCCTACTTGTATTACTCCTCTCAACTCCCACCGCCAATGCCGCTGAAATCGACGCCGCCTCCCACCTCATGAACAAAACCCTGCAATGGCAACACTTCGAGCCAGAAATCAACCAGGAAGAAGACGAAGATGGACTGAACCGCAGATCGCTCTACTGGTACGCTCCGGCGGCCTCCAGACGCTACTACATTTCATACGGGGCGCTCTCTGCGAATCGGGTACCCTGCCCGCCCCGCTCCGGCAGATCTTACTATACCCATAACTGTTTCGGAGCCCGTGGCCCCGTTCACCCCTACTCCAGAGGCTGCTCTGCTATTACACGCTGCAGAAGATAATCCTAATTTCCATATTTTTTTTCAATTTAATTCCTAATTATATCTTTCTTTTTGTTTTTAATTTGGGGCTTTTGTAGTTCAAAAGCTTATTACTCCTAAGTTTAATTTTTAACTGTGAATATAGATCTGGTTGAAATGTTGAATGTGGAATACTGTAATCTGGATCTGAGATGTGTTGTTTTATACACAGATTTAAATATAGTGATGAAATCCTTACAAATTTTCATGTTACATCTGCAGGTTTAGATCCAAGTGTATGTAAACTCCATTAAAAAATGAGTTGGACTAATGACTATGCGATTTTACTTTTGCTTTAGGATTTTGTTGATTTATTAAGTCAAAGAAAAAAATTGCATATCTACGGAGTTTCCTGTTTCTGTAAAGTACATTAACGCATTTGGTCTATGTGCAAATCCATTTTTACTCATTTAATTATATCAATTTTCGCCTCTTTTTTTGCTACTAATATTTGTTAGATTTTTGTTATTTTAAGTTCAATTTAATCATTTATTTATTCAATTTTAGTTTAAATCAATTTGAAATTGATACTAGAATATGTTTACGCTGGAAATCCTTAAAAACAAAGTCTCTTGTGAGACATTATTTATATGAGACGGTTTGTGAGACGTGTTAAAGTATGTCTATTATTTAGATAAAGTATATTTAATAGTTGTTAAAGTATGTTTGATTATGAATTAAAGTAGAGTGTTATAATATGATTTATTCTTGACATACATTGATTAAAAATAAGCATATTTTATATATACAATAAGCATACTTTAGTGATTGATCAACCCGTTTCACACTTATCTCACAAATAATCCGTCTCACAAGAGAGTATCTCAATCCTTAATTAAAAAAAAATGTTGTGCATGTTGCAACTTGCCTGCGAGTTTCTAACACAAGGAATTGTAAATTTTTTATTCATTTGGATCAAGAAAAAGTTAATAACAATAAAATGGATTAAATTAAAACTGAAAAAAATGAAAAGGGATTAAATTGAGAATTGAAATAATTAAGAGATTGAAGGTGTATTTGAACTTAAATACTCCCCTTGTACGCCCAAAAAAACATGTCATGTCATTCAGGGTGTTCGCCTTAAAGACTCATTACTATTTACGAGACTCTCACATCCACTAATATATACTTCATTCGTTCCCGCATAAGAGGGTCATTTGTTTTTTTTGCACCTAGATTAAGGAATATTATTATTTAATGTGCAGTGGATAGTTGTATTAGTGGGAGTGTGGATCCCATATTTTAATTGTATTAGAAGGGATGTGTGGGTCCCATATGTTTAAAAAAGGAGAGGGGACTCTTTGGGTGGAACGACCAAAATAGAAAAATGACCATCCTAACCTGGAACGGAGAAAGTATACATGAGACTCAAATATCCATTAATATAATTAAATACAGAGCACAAACACGTAGAAAAAGCAAATATCCTTCTTGGTGGAGGAGGGAGTACCATGTTCAATAATTTCACGGTGTTTAGCTAGGTAATCCCAACAACAGGTATAAGTTCTTTTAAAAGGATAAAACTAACGTGTAAGTGTGTAAGTTCTTTTAAAAGGATAAAACTTGCATGTTTGCAGGCGAACTGTTCCTCTAATTCAAAGACTTTTCTACCCTTTAAAATTAAATGTCTTATTCTTTGATATAATATTCTTAATTTTCTGCAATTTTTTTTCTTACTTAAAAATTAATACTCCTTGCTGTGTAAACTGGGGGTACAACTCCTTGTGCTAAACTACAGTGGGCCTACATCTAATTTACAAATTTTGGGCCGTTAGAGGCCCATCACTCCCATTACCCAACAGGCTCTAAACAGTAAACAAATTCCATCTCACCGTTCTCTCTCCTCAGACTGGTCCTCTTCTCCCTCTTGTTGAATTTTCCCGACGCAAGCTACCGAGCAGATTTTTCTTGTTTATGGGTGAGTCCTTCCTTCTGGATCTGTAATCCCTCTATTTTCTTATTCTATCTGCTCTACTTATCTCATTTTGATAGTCGAAGGTTTTGATTTTAACTTCCGCCTCATTATCATCAACTGTATCGATCGAGCTGTAAATTACGTGTGTTTTGAATTCACTAGCGTACATTTGTCCATTAGCCTCGGTTATAATTATCTGTATTACTTGATCTTTATTTGAATTCATCAACAGAATGCACTGCATTGTTCTTGTATTCTTATATTGTATGGATCTTAATTAATTAATTGATTTCAGAAAATCCCTTTTTAGGCAAGAAAAGTTTGTGTTGGACCTTTGAATTAGTGGTGATAATGGCAATTTATGTTCAAAAAGACTGTCAAAAGGGCTGTGTATTGGAAAAATATATGGAGCCTGATTGGCTTGTTTATTGGAAAAGAAGGGGGAATAAGAAGAAGGGAAGATATCTAATTGCTTGTGTGTTGGAAGGTTTTTAAGTGGTAGTATAGTGGTACAGTAACTTTAGTTGCTAGCATGGAAGAAGGGTTGTATCCAAGAGTCTGAACCCTGAATGTGAATGTCTCTCTCAATTTTGCAAGGACTGCAATTGAAAGTAATTGCAGAAGGTCTATGACAAGAAAGCAGTTCTGCTTGGTTTAGCTCAAAATATTGTTTTCTAAACTGAACTTCTTAATAGAAACATACTTATCTTGGCTTCACGTCATCACATGCTCAAAAAATGGATATATTTTTTTTATCAACTATCTTCTGATTCTCATAGTTGCATGCTTGCGAAATTGGAATGAAAAGGTGCAAGAATACTAAATATGTGCTGTTTTGTTTGACAATGGGGATATTAGTTTGAGCATGCATTTCCCTGTATATAAAAATATCTGCTAAGTTTATTCTTATAAACTAATAATGTGTGCAGTTATTTTTCATTATTATTCATGCAGGATGTGAATAGTTTTTCTATAATGTGCTCTCCTTATCTTTTTCTCTCTCATGTGTAAATGTGGCACATTTTCATTGTTACTACTTACTCCTACTACTCTCTTGGGTTTTGTTCATCATATGCTTAGTGCATGTCATTGTCTTTTGTCCTAATTGCAGGTTTCTAAATACAATGTTTGGAAGTAGAGCAATCCACCGTTTGCTGAGGGAGAAACTTCAATCCGTTGTAAGAGTTCTTCTTTTTTTTTTTTCTGTGAGGTCTGTTAGATCTAAATCACCAACAACGACTGTAGAAATATTACCTACTTCAACTTTTTCCTCTTCAGTCTTCACCAGCACTTTTCTCCCTCAAGAAAGAGCATGGAGGAGTTGAATCTACTACTGTAAAGTCAATGAGGACATTGGCTCTCGTTGGAGCGGGATTATCTGGGCTGTTAAGCTTTGCAACAATTTCATCCTGTGATGAGGCTGAACATGGATTGGAAGCTGCTAATTACCCTTGGCCACATGCAGGCATTCTAAGTTCCTATGACCATGCTTCGTGAGTTCTTCAGACTTCACTACATGTATAGTAGTAATTGCGATTTTATTCTATACAGACAGATATCCTGCAAATGTACGTGTATATTTAGAGTAAGCTCCTGTTAATGTATGGTTTTGCTACAATAGTTGCAACTCAATCAAAGTAGATGTCATTGGTCCATCTCTGTGTACTTTTTATAAAAGTGATGGACTTTACAATGGTCATTAGTGTAATAACATAATATATGGTTAACATGAAACAGGATTCGCCGTGGTTACCAGGTTTACCAACAAGTATGTGCATCCTGCCATTCCATGTCCTTAATTTCATATCGTGACTTGGTAGGCGTTGCCTATACAGAGGAGGAAACAAAGGCATTGGCGGCCGAAATTGAGGTTGTTGATGGGCCTAATGATGAGGGAGAAATGTTTACTCGTCCTGGGAAACTGAGTGATCGTTTTCCTCAACCATATCCAAATGAGCAGGCGGCTAGGTTTGCCAATGGAGGGGCCTATCCCCCAGATTTGAGTCTCATCACTAAAGTATATATTTTATTTCCATACGGTGTTTTATTGGATCTTTTATTTATCTGTCTATTCTAATTACACATTTTGAATTCGTAGGCTCGTCATAATGGACAAAATTATGTTTTCGCACTTCTAACTGGATACCATGATCCTCCTGCTGGTGTTTCAGTAAGTTCTTTTGAGCGTTCTTATATTTGATTTACTTTTTAAATTACTCACAGATTGTGCAATTGTTATTAATTAAGATGTATACGGGTTTGTAGTCAACATGTTTCTAGTTTCGCCCACTGAGAAGCTTGAATAAAAATCCCTGTTTTAGCACTGTAATTGGTTTGCGTTGAGCACACAACATTTTATGCAGGACCATTCCTTAGAGAACATGATGCACATTGCCTGTACAGTTTGTTTCTGATCATTCAAACTTAATATTGGTTCTTGGTACTATATTGGTAGATCTTTTGAACCAGTGATCCAGTTTTATAGTAGATTTAGGTCAAATTTATTGTGGATGCTCTGACAATTCCATCTAGTGCATTCAGAATAAATCATTTTGGCTCACTATGTTTTCCAAAATCATGGGCTATTTTGCATAAAAATGCACTCTGTTTAATGAAATCTAACTTGTGTTCTCTGCGAAATTTAGTTTTATTTTGTATGTATGCTAATCAGGCAAGATATTTACTCCTATAGATTCGTGAAGGGTTGCATTATAACCCTTACTTCCCTGGTGGTGCTATTGCCATGCCTAAAATGCTTAATGATGGTGCTGTTGAGTATGAAGACGGAACCCCTGCAACAGAGGCTCAGGTGAGCTCTATGGTTATTCAGATTTTTAAATGCTTGCATTTTGTCTTTGTATGCTGATAAATACCAAAGTATGTCAAAGTTAGATTAGTCATTGTCTTCTATCTCATCCATTACATCTTCTGCTTGTCCTTATAGATGGGAAAAGATGTCGTTTCATTTTTGTCCTGGGCAGCGGAGCCTGAAATGGAAGAGAGAAAACTGGTTAGTATAAATATGTATTTAAAATTGAAATGATTGGTTTAACTCTGCTACCTTGTGACATGTCTATACAATATTTTATTTACTATGACAGATGGGGTTCAAGTGGATTTTTGTTCTATCTCTGGCACTTCTGCAAGCTGGCTATTACAGGCGTTTGAAGTGGTCGGTTCTCAAGTCTCGCAAGCTGGTTCTTGATGTTGTCAACTAAGTCTCTCGTCTGGTGAGACTTTAAACGCACAATAATTAATTTCTCTCGAGAACTACTTTTATCTGCCGCCTAGGGTGAATCAGCTGGCAATTTTTGTCGTAATGCACTACCTTGTTTTGTTTTATTTAATTTTTGTTTTAATTGGAGGAAGAATAAATAATTCCCACATGAAGAACTATTTTCTTCAGTTTGTGAGCAAATGAAAAGAGTCTCAATAAAGAATCTTGTTGTTGCTATGTTTTGTATAATGCAGCTGACATGCCTTTTGGAAGAACTAGATTGAATGTGATAATAGTTGTATTGATGGTACTTCCTCCTGTTTTCCTTGCTACTTGTGCTATTATTGCACACATCCATATGGGTGTGTGAATCGATCTATAATGTATTGTAGTATGATGTGTTATTTTATTATTAATAAAACCGCCTAAAACCCAAGGGTAAAAACCACGGTTTGTAACTATAAAGTTAATCGAAGCGCACTAGCTAAGGTAATTTCAATGAGTTGATATCTTGAACGGTCGGATATAGTGCATTTATATGTTTATTAACTTTTATTCAATATTGTATATATTTTTCTTAATAAATGTATAATTTTTTTATATTTATTCGCTAATAAAGTGTATAAGTTTTTGTTTATTAGTGTATATATTATGAAAATGGATGCACGTCCGGGAGCAATGGATAATTCGCCAATTTCAATTTAGTCTAAAACTCATGAAAAAGCACGGCGACATGAGAAAAATGCTGCTTATTACTGAGTCTTGATTAAGTTTATCTATTAATAAGCTGTAATACGCTTCACGTGGTTAATTTCGCTAATTTATACTACTACACTGCAAGAAAGATCATAAAAATCCTTAACAAGATGGAAATAGACAAAGTAAACAATAAAATAATTGCAAGAAAGATCACAATATCCCAAAAAAAAAAATAGAATAACAATAATAATTTTAGATTAAATAGAATATTATCCCAAAAAAAAATAGAATAACAATAATAATTTTAGATAAAATAGAATATGAACCGTAAAATAAATACTCCTACATTAACTGTAAAAATAGATTATAGTTGTATCCTCAAAATTTATATTAAACTATGAACCTTGTCCCCATGTGAACACAATCATCCCCTCCATATTTTATTTTAAATCTATGTATCGCTAGAGGTTTTAAATTGCAAAGGGAAACGGTGTCCCGGCCCACAAGAGCTTAAAGGAGGGGACAAGAGCCTCACTCCATATTAAATGAACCACTAACACAAAAATACAGTCATGTCTTCTTTAAGAACTACTATATTAAACATTTGAGAATAAATATTAAAAAAGAAGGCCCAATTTAAAATATTGTGGCCCAATGCAATTATACAAGATTAGGCCCAACGGAATATCATACTTTAAGAGCATTTTGTCAGGAAGAGGTGCGGGAGAGAATACCCATCCCAGCAATGGCGGATTACCACTTTGTTTACAAAGATTTGGAAGGGTCATCGACTCAGTGGGACGATATTCAGAGAAAATTAGGAAATCTTCCCCCAAAGCCACCGCCCTTCAAGCCGGATCCTTTCACGCCGGCAGATGACGAGGATTCCAAGCCCAAAAACAAGGCTTGGATCGACGACAAAACTGAAGAAGAGCTTGAAGATCTGGAAGATGATCTCGACGACGATCGTTTCCTCGAAGATTACAGGTATTTAATCTCTCTATTTATCTCTCTAAGAGCAGCAAGTCAGGTTTAATTTCCGAGAACAACGATTGGATGTGTGCAAAAAGATGATTTAGGAAGGACTAATCTGAAATTATGCGATAGCTACAATAATTCATCGGTTCATAATTTCGACTTGTGATGATTGATTTCATGAGACGATGAATGTGTAATATAGTTCCATTTTTGGTTTTTGATTTTGATAGGAAGAAGAGGTTGGGTGAGATGAGAGAAGCAGCTAAGATAGCGAAATTTGGGTCAGTGATTCCAATTTCAGGATCAGATTTTGTTCGTGAAGTTTCACAAGCTCCGGCAGATGTTTGGGTTGTGGTATTGCTGTATAAAGATGGGTATGTATGCATTACTAGTCATCTTCATTAATGTTCAATTCGAAAGTTGTATGAATTCTTGTTGTTTAAACTCAGTAATCCAGAGTGCACACTACTTTTGCAATGTATAGAAGATTTGGCTAAGCGATACCCTGCAACGAAGTTCGTTAAAATTATATCAACCGAGTGCATTCCGAACTACCCTGATCGCAATCTCCCCACTATTCTGGTGTACAATAATAGTGCTGTCAAGGCTACTCATGTGGGAATCCATAGTTTTGGTTGGAGGAGCACTCCTGAAAGTGGGTGATCTCTTTCTTATCTTTTTTGGCATTCAAATGTGCAATCTTGTTTTGACATTATGGTTTGAACTTACAGGCGTTGCTCTGGTTCTATGTCAATCTGATCCGGTGCTGAATGATGGGCATACTGCTGGGGAGCAATCAAGAGAAGCTGTTCTTGATGGTGTGAGGAAAAAGTTCTTGGAGAGGGTTGTGCGAGAGCGCGAAGATTATGATGATGGGTCAGAAAGTGATTAACGATGATAATGGGCATAGTGAGTGTTCGCTGTTTACTTACATTTTGCTTTGTGAGTCTCTACTGTTCTCAAAAACCTTTGTTAGATTTTCTAGTTTGGTTATTCAGGAGACATTGGGTTTATGCAGCCTCTGTGCAATATGGGGCTGCATGATGATTAGGATCCTTTGGTTTTATTATTGGATTTTGATCTTGTGTTGCTTTGAATGTGGTAATATTTTCAGTTCCATAGACATTGTTTCAGATATGATTCATTTTAAATATGGGGAAGGCAGGTGTTTGTATTTTGTTTATTGCCTACATTGCTCTGGTGTGATTTGGAGGTGGATTGATGATAGAGTTGCTAATAGTCACAGCTTAATAGCACATTATCCTTGTGAGTAGTGTTTTGAAGCTGCTAGATGAGTTGCTGAAAGTCTCTACAGCATCTGTGGTTGTCTGTGTATATTAGTAGGGGAGGGGGCACTAACGTAAAATCATTCCATTTGTGTTGGCAACCCGATCGGAGGCAATAGTTTATTAGAATAGCTGGGATTGTCTGAGTTTGGTGTGAATCAAAATTATATGTAAACTCTTTTATTTGACAAACTATTGGGGTTCACACAACTAACTATATGACCCAAATGTTTGTCGGATATAAGAGGAAGTGAACGAGGAAGAGGGATTGGAGATCACCTACTCCACTTGGTGTTCCATCCGGTGGAGTTAGGGAATTTGTCGTGGAGATGTAGAGGAATGAGAGATGATTACTAAAACTCTTCCTTCCACGGTATAGTGAAACTCATTGTATGAAATCTTAAGACATATCTAGTCGAAATTTTGAAACATGCACATTTAAAAAATGCTCTATTCAAATAATTATCAACCCCCAATCCTAAGTTTTCCAAGTTAGGAATTGAAAATATCCCTAAATTTTATTATTATCACCTCACACGTTTATCATTATTAAATTATTGGTTCAGGTATAAAATTATCAGCCATGACCCTCTTATTTTCACCTCACACGTTTATCATTATTAAATTATTGATTCCGGTATAAAATTATCAGTCATGACCCTCTCATATGGAGGTTGTGGACTTGCACCATAAAATTATCAGCCATGACCCTCTCGTATGGAGGTTGTGGACTTGCACCATGTGAAAGGGCTCTAAAATTAAAATTTACTTTAAAAAAATTCAAACAAATGTAAATTAACATTATTACTAGTATAATCTTCACAATTCTTATTTCCAGGGCAGACAAACATATTATAGTATATAAATTCCCCCACAAAAATGAAAATTTGAATTAATAAACCAGAGTATGCGGCGTATATACATACACAAACAAAAAATTATGAAAAAATAATTGTCCTCATTCATCACAATCTCACTTTCAATAACAGCAGAAACTTCACTTGATCCAACCTGTATCTCTCCGTGTTTACACCGTCTGAATCCTGGCCCTTCCACACCTGCTAACCCTAACAACAGACATGAAGATTGGAATCCTTCATCAGCCATAAGTGCAATTCTTGAGGGAGATTGGCACATTCAGTTTGGCAGATTCGAATATGATCGAACACTCGATCTTCTTGTAGAACTTTGGCTTCACCAGCTTTCCCAGAACATAAGCTCTCGATCGAACTGTGAAATCGAGCTTCAATGGCACTGGTAGGGTGGTCATTCCTGTGGGGGTGCTCAAAGTAGCTCCACTTCCATACAATGGAATCTTGTCTCCCATCACTGATATCGCCAAGTTTCTCTGGCTCTTTCTTGATTGATAGAATTTCTTCACCTGTAATCATCACACCATGTTTGAATCAAGGATTACTAAACAAAGATCAGATTTTTCATCAAGAAACCAAATTTTGGAACTAACATTGCCGGAGCCGATGGTGAGCTGTGAGTATGACAGAGCAACCGGAGTGGATGTGACGTGGACGCCGAAGAAGGTGGCCGTGTTGCGAAAAGTGAGCTTCACGGTGGAGTTCATGGAGATCATATCCGTGGAAACTCCAGAGTCATCCGAACCAGCTTGAACCCTAAATCTCTCGATCGTGATGCTCTGCAATCAACAACATCACCAATTCATTTCAACACTTCCAGCTCGATCATGATGAACAAATTCACCAAAACGACATACAAATCTCACATAAGAAGCTACAATTATGATCACCAATCTATTCCAACACTTTCAGCTTGATCATGATGATCAAATTCACCAAAACGACATACAAATCTCACATAAGATGCTACAATTATGATCACCAATTTATTTCAAAACTTTCAGCTCGATCAAGATGATCAAATTCACCGAAACACATACAAATCTCACTTAAGATGCTACAATTATGATGCTTCTAAGTTCCAAATCAGCATTGAATTGAGAAAATTTTATGCAAATAGAACAAATAGATCGGAATCAAAAGCTACACTACTACACAAATTCAGTTCGAAATCATGAATTCAATTCTAGGTTAGGAAATGGGGATCGCAAACATACCTTCATGGTGATCTTTGGCTTCTGTGGTTTACTAGCACCCAGCAAAATCAAAGCGAAAAACGAAAAAAGCACGAAAAAGCCGACCACAAAAGCCAGAATATAGCATCTACGGGGCACGCCTTTGTGCGATTCCTCATCTTCAAGCAATCCCTCCTCTTCAATCACATCGCACACTTTCCAATTCTTCTGCCCACCCTTCCTTTCCCCAGATCCGACGTCGTTTGGGGAGACCTTCCTCGATCCGGGCTTGAGCGAGCCCGAGAAGCGGCTGGTGGAGGACTCCCGGGAGTGGTGGCCCACGGAGGAGTGAGAGCGCGGAGGGGAGCCCACGGGGCTGCCCAGCACGGGAGTCGAGTGAAACGACGTCGCAGTCTTCTCGCCATCATGCGAGTCACGAGACGGGCTCTGCACATAGTAGACGTGGCGGCGGTTGTGATCCGGCGAGGACGGCGCGAAGCTGGTGACCTCGGAGTCCGTCTTGGCGTGCATTTCGTGTGAGAAGAGTGTCGGAATCTGCAGAGATTTGGAGAGTGTCACTCCGGATGGAGACTTCTAACTCACGCTCGCTGATAACGCTGCCATGGATTCTTTTGATTTTATATTATTTTATTTGGGTATTATTATTACTGATTTATTTAAGGGTCAAGGTACAAAATATATTTATAGATATTACTAATTCATACATTCGCTATAGAAAATTATGCATAGATACAAAATTTAATTTTATTTTTCTCATATTATCCATATTTACTGAACATCAGTGTGCATCGTATGAAACAAATTAAAAAAACACGATTAAGTATTTATATGTACATACATCACTGTACACTCATTTGAGATAAATAATTTTTGGGGAGAAAAAAATGAATAAACTATTTATATGAATATATGTACATTTAGGTAAGATAAATAATTGTCGAAAATAGAGTCATTAAATACAACCTTAAAATGGTGTACCCCACCATTAGGGGCCCCACCGCCCCTACCCTAGGAATTGGTGGAGGAGGTAAATCGCAGGATGTGCCTCAAGTGTCATTAAATACAACCTTAATTTGTACACACGTGTGCACAATATACTTAATCAGTCTGAATTTTGATTAATTAATCGGAAACTTAGCACAAAATGAAGGATGAAGTCACAATTAGAAGAACGAAGACGAATATGTACATTGGTAGTAAAATGATTTTTTCCTAAATTATTTCTTTCAAAATCTGTACATCAACGTGCATCTAGAGAAAGGAATAAAGAAAGTGACCGCATAGAGAATTAGGAAAACTATTTTTTCCTAAATTATTTCTTTCAAAATCTGTACACGTGCATTTAGAGAGAGGAATAAAAGAAAGTGACCGCAGAGAGAATTAGGAAAACGATTTTTTGTATATCGGTGTACATTGAGAAATTTGCGTTTGTTATTTTTATTTTTCCTAAATTCTCTCTCCTAAAATCTCGTGTGATAAATATAATAATAGTGTACATCGGCGTACATTGAAAAATTTGCGTTTGTTATTTTTATTTAAATTATTTAAAAAAAATTACTAGCAGGAAGTTTAAAAGAGAGATAATGGTTATTGCTATTAGAGAAATACGAGTTTGCTGTTTTTATTTGATGTAGTGTACATTAGTAAACAACGAAATTATTGTTCTGTATAAACGTTAAACGTTGTGAACAAGTGTAATGTTGGGAGAAAAAATATCCCGCAATAATTATATTAAATTAATATATTTATTAATAATTAGATTGTAAATACACGTACTTATAATTAATAAACCATTTATTCAAGTATTGCGGAATTGGAAAATGGCCGGCAACAGCTATACCTTTATTTTGACCCAATAATATTAAATACTTATTTATTTATTTATTTATATATATATATATATATATATATATATATATATATATATATATATATATATATATATATATATATATATATATATATATATATATATATAGAGAGAGAGAGAGAGGTATTATTCCACTCTATAATTATCACAATTTTTATTTAAATACACACCATGGCAAAATTTTATACAATATTCTGTCAAAAATTTTATAAAAATATTCCATGAGAAATGTTTGTGTTATATTTTAGGGTTAATTGCAAAATAAACTACGAACTTTACTCCTATTGCAAATGAATCTTCACTTTTTAGAAATTGTAAAAAAAATTACAACTTTTAAGTATTGTTTCAAAAAAACCAAATTTGTGACTAAGAGTAGGGTTTTTTTTGGGTTTTTTTTCAACAATATTTAAAGATTGTGATTTTTTTTGTAATTTCTCAAAAGTGATGATTAATTTACAATAGGAGTAAAGTTTGTGATTTCCTATATTTTATTATTGCTTTCTACCAATCTCTTTAATCTAGTATCTTTTTTTATTTTGGATAGTTTACATTCACATCCAAAAATATCAAAATAATTATCTTTTAAAGTAATCTCCAGTTCCACATTTAATAATTACGCATCTTACGTTCCAATTTAATGGTTAATTTTTTTTAGAGAAAACCACCCAATTATTTATCTTTTTATGTCCCACACATCTCACTAAATACTATGTCCCAAATACCTTTAATATTAACTGGTATGCCCTTTATTTTTTACAAAAAAAAAAATGTATACCATATAAAACAAAATGTTATATTCTTATACATATTTTACATATATGACACAAGAAACCCATTCTATTTAAAATGCTTACAATATTAAAATATTACGCTATATCTTTTAAAAGAAATTATGTATACCAATTATACAAAATTCATACTCTAAGAAGAAAGTGCATACGTTCATTAATTTTTAATTTATTATTTAGAAAAAGAGAGTCCAGTCGCTATTCTATTTTCTCAAAATTGTTTTATGAATTAAATAATGCATGTGAGCCATTGATATTTTGTTATACTAATATATACTATAAGTATATAATAACTTTATATATCCCATACTACCCCGTAAGTATATAATTAATTTAAGTTGATATTAGTTGTACTTGGTGCAAGAGTGCACCTATATGTGTATAATTTTTTATTTTATTTTGTATATATTTTTATTCTATTTTGTATATGTGTTTCTTAATAATTGTATAATTTTTTTACACTAAGTTTTTCATTATAAAAATTAGCATCCATATGTGTATTAACTTTTTATTCAATAGTGTATACATGTTTTTTAATAATTGTATGGAGTCTTTTTTTACACTCAATTTTTCATTAAAAAAACTAATAATTAAATTGTATACATTTTGTTCATAATTGTATATGTTTTTGTTCATATTTGTATACGTTTTTAAAATGGGTGCACCATATCTTAGGGTGCACCCGGCTGCACAGTATACAGTAAAACCTTTATAAATTAATATACTCGGGACCAAAGAATTTTATTAATTTAGAGAGATATTATATAATCGATAAATTAATAATTTATTAATTTAAAGAGATTATATACAAAAATTATAATTTTCATAACCTATTTATACATATTAAGAATATATTGGTTCAAATATATGATGATACTTTAAGGAATTTACAATTATATATTACTTGTAAATCAAATTAATTATGTGAGTATAGTATTTCATGAATTTTGTAATCATATAATATTTATCTATATTTTATAGGAGTAGATCAACATAAAATTTTAATTTATTTTATTTGTTTGTAACTTGGGTGCAATCGAGAGATTTAAAGATGAGATTAATGAAGATATTAAGTTTGATAAAAAACAAATAATAGCATATTCATATTTTACTAAATTATCTTACAATGTTAAAGTTGATAATATATGGAGTGTATATATATATAATAATTATTGATTTATACTTTTATTGGGACCTTAAGTGTCACGACCCAATTTTTCTCACCAATAATAAACAATAATAAATATTCCTTTCATCTCATTTCATCATTTTTTTATACAAAACATTTTCGAGACTGATCACGAAGCAGCTCATTACACCGGCCCGCCCAACAGGTCGTCATCCATGTATACAACTCTCAGGATCTGACGGGACCCAGCCACCAGTCTCATGTACGATTTTACCTATAATGCATAAACTAGTGAGATAAAATCTCAGTAAGTAGAAATCAAGTCTGACAATGGATGGAAATGCACTTCTCAAGGCCATCGACCTTTATTTAATTTTTCTAATTGGTCTCTTTTATTTTGAAAGTCGTTCACGTTGTGGGATCCCCACGACACACTTATGATATGCACCGAAAATGAGCTCATCACTCGATTTATCAATTTCACAATATAAATATGGAACTGCTGTGAGGACTATCATCTCGTGGCCCAACAAGCTTTCTGCCACTTGTCACTTGTCCGCCACCAAGAATCATCTCCCTCCACAGAGTCCCACGTGGTGCAGTCCGAGAATCCACCTTTCCTTACAACCCGCTAGAGTTCATCACCAACTGACCCCCTACTGCTCGGAAGTCACCTCACTGAATACCACTCTCCCTCTCATAATAATTTAAGATGGTGGCACACTCTAGGTAGCCTACTCTGGGTTTCCCCAGGTCGCTCCTTCCGCCACTCAGTGCATATATAGTGGCCGCACACACCATTAATATCTTATTAATTTTGGAAAAAACACTTTTCATGATTATGCATGGTATGCAAGTAGGAGAAACTAAATATGCATCACATATTAATTAAGACATTAATATCAACATTTAATTAAAATAAAATAATTATTTCATCTAAGATCACACATATCTTTATTTAGAACAACCTTTGATCACATAAACCAACAAATATAAAACAACGATAATATCTCAAAACACTTAAGTCTGCAACTTGTATCACATATTAATAACAAATAATTCATAATGTAATTAAACTAATCACAAACAATTCATAATATAATTGCCACACATTAATCATGAATAGTTCACACACAACATGTTTATGCACGTAGTTGGACCTCTACTTACCTATACTCCAACAGTATTATCACCACAGACCTTGTGCAGAACTATAACTACTTATTTCCCGTCCCGGCACGCACGCACCTCTTTCCCATTTCTCTCTTCCTCTCTTTCTCACTCTCATTTCTTCTTTCTCTTTTTTTTTATTATCTCTCTCTTTTTTTTTATTTAATGTCTAACACCTTTTGATTCTAATACCCCAAATTGGGTCAATATATATAGTTGAAGTTTGTGGTGATCAAGTCGGTAAAAACCGTCATTACCACCGCCACTCCTTATAATATATAATATATATTTATTATTATTAATAAGAACTAAACATGCAATGGTGGATAAACTATCCACAACTTACCTACGTGTTTCCTTTATAACCAAATGATTTTAGGCATTGCATATTATTATTATTATTATCCATTACAAATATAAGTACAATACTTAATAACTAAAATATGATACATTTACAAATTAATACATATACGTGTACATTTTTTACCACTATTATTATTACGAGAACGCGTGTAATACTTAATAATTAAGAAATAATGTATTTATACAAATAAAATAATTTAATTATATATCCAAATTAATGCACGTAAATATATATTCACATATTGTCACCATTATTATCATAGCAGTGTCAAATAAAAATATAAAGATAAATAAAACGTAAAAACAATTACCACATAATTGTCACATAATTATAGGATGCGAAAAGTACAAATTATATTATCATATAAATAGGGAAATTTCTCGGGTATTACATTAAGTATTCTTTAGAATTTCTAGAAAAGCATTATCATATTATTTAATTGATTGGTACCCAAATTTGAACTTGTTCCAAGTTGAGACCGAACAAATTATTAGTTTTATCGAAGTTATTAATTTATCGAATATTAATTTAACGAGGTTCTACTATACAATATACTCTGTGAGAAGTTTTCACCTCTTTTTTAAGATGAAGGTAGTGTAAATTTTCAACTGCATTTAATTATGAAAAATACTTACTGAGAATTTTATTTTTTAATTTTAATGTGATGAATAAAAATTCATAATATTTTAATAAAAAGTGATATATATTTGATGAAAAATAATATTAAAAAAAATAGAGAGGTACTAATATGCAATCGAATGTACAATGCACTCTTATTCTTTAAAGTATCAATGATTAATCTCTAGAATATATATTGTTACTCTACTTGAAAGAGTTTATTAACAACAATACTAATACTGTTACAAAAAAGTAACATAACCGCCTCTTATACTATATAAAGTAAATTCTCACTCTCATTACACTAAAGAGTAATCCGAATTATATATTAAAATCGGTTTCATGCTAATATTTTGGTAAAAAATAATAACATTTATAATAAAAGTGATAATTAATTAAAAATAAGTAAAATGGTATAGACTATGTTATACAAGCATGCTCTTAATTACAAGAACTTCTAAGCTTACTCAAATACATAAAGACAATGAATTTTTACCAATCCAATAATCTCTAATGGATTCAATGTTATGAATTTCTAATGTATGATACTTATTTCAATTTGTTATTTTATCTTATATTTTATTTATTTTTCGAGTTTTAATTAATGATACGTAATATTATTATTTTTTAAATTAATGCCACGCATCATCAAGGCTTTAATGTGAGTAGAATAGAGAATTTAAATCCTGAATTTCAAAATAATATGAGAGTGGAATAGTTAGGATCTTGACATCTAATTTCTACTTTGATATTAATTAAAAAACTACTCTTATTTAAATAATTGTGTATTATTATGTTTCCAAAATAAGGTTAAGAAATAAATAATCACCGACAAGAAAAAAGACAATAAGTGAGAATGTGAAATTGAAAGTTTTGGTAAGTGACAGCTGCCACAGAGTTGGCAATGCAGCTTTCTTTGCCCACGAAACTAACTTTCCTCCCTCTTCCAATTCTTTCTACTTTCTACCAACTTTTATAGCTACGCTATCTTTCTTTACCAATTTATTACTTTCCTCCACTCCCTCAGCCATGTTAAACAAGTCGAGCTAGCCAAATATCGCATACTTGAGCTCGATTTAATTAGAAGATGAGCTTATGCACAAGCTTGAGTTCGAACAAGTAATTCTCGGCTCGTTAAGCAAAAATGAGTGGAGTTTATCGAACCTTACGGAGTCCTTATTTAATTAATTTAATATTACATTCAATAATAATTAATTTAATATAATGGAAAACTTTATTAAAACTTTATTTTCCAGAGGTCACGTTTTTTAAGTTTCACATGTTATACCAAGGAGCTGAACATGTTAATCTACAGACAGAGGCACACTAACCTTAATATGATCCCAATTATACGATATTAGGTCTAGGATAAACCCTCCATGACTTGTTTATGAAACTAAATGAAAAAACGGAAACCAAATCTCCTACAGGGAGTGTTAATCTCCATCCACTACGCAACCGCCACCTTTCATTGGTGAAAACACTATTTTGGGTGCAGTCTACTAAACCCCATCAAATAAATACAGAGTGGAAGGCAGCACACAAAATGCTTGCTTGCTTGATGATGGGAATGGGAAGGGTTCTGAAATGAAATTTAAATGGTTGGATGGATATGCATAAAATTATCCCCCATGACAAACTGAATCTATATCTATATCCATATCCAAGCGACCTTTGATTTGGGATTTTTAGATTTAGACTCATTGTCCATTGATTCACGAGAGAACGTCTTGGTGAGGAGATTATATATATATATATATATATGAGGAGATTAGGGTGAAAAACCTGCAATAATCCAATAATGATACAGATATTTTTGGGACGTGTATTTTTGGTAATTCTACCCTAACCCTAATTGAAGGGTACGCGTAATTGTAAGCAAAATTAAAGAGAAAATAAGCGAGCAGGAGCAGAATAAATGTGAAAGAGCTCTCAGCCCCTTCACTTTTTCAAAATTACATTTAAGTACATAAAATATTATTTTAAAATATTAATTATTACTTTTCTAAATAAAAATTTATTTATTTAAAAGAGTAGTAATTCATTTCTCCAAAAATAAATTTATCATGTATTATGAGTAATTCGTTAACGAGGATAATTGTTAAATTTTTAATAAATATAAAATTATTAAATTATATATATAATAATTCTACAACCATTAAAATTTTTAAATATGTAACGTTAATCTAAGAAATAATAATGACACTAATTACATTATTTAGTGAAAGAGTATAATATGAGATGGAAAATTAAACTGAAAAAGGTGATTCCATACCAACTAATCTGAGTGTGGATCATCTCCCATACTTTACATCAATTTCCTTTCACTGTAGCACGCTACAGTAACAGTGAGAGGAAATGGATGTAAAATACTGAAGATGATCTGGGTCCCAACTAATCTTGGTTCCTTGAAAACGTTACAAATTAGAAAAATTTTACAAAAACAAGTCACCCTAATAATTTTTAAAGAGATATTATCTTGTGAGATGGTTGACTCATTACTAAAGTATGATAATAATGAATCATATTATAATATTATTAAAATTATAGTATTTTAATGCATAATTCAGAATACATTAGAAGATATACTTTAACTATTATTAAACATACTTTATTTATACAATAGACATATTTTAACTTATCTCACAAATTGTGTATACTTTAACATGTCTCACAAATTGTCTCATGTAACTAATATTTCACAACAGACCTTGTCATTTTTAAATCTTGGCAATGATATGAATCATGTAATCATCAAATATTTTTAATTTGAGTGTCGCAGTGATTCTTAAATTGGAAATTCTTATTCTTATAAAAGGAAAAGGAAATTTGAAAGAAAAAGGGAAAAGAAATACTAAATTCACAACGTATTGAGTAAAAGGGGAAAGTAGAAAAAATCATAATCAAGATAGTGATACTCTTTTGTAAACTGTAGTATGTAATTCTTCAATCATCCATTTGATCATTGTTATATCTTTGAGAAAGGGAATTCTGAAATGGGCATGTCCAGAACCACGGTGAGCGAAGCTCCCACCTCCGGCGACTGTGGAGGCGGCGGTGGCGCCGCCAGCACAGTCACCAATAATCCGGCGAGGGACGAAGCTGTCGAATCAAGCCCCTTTCAATTGGGAGAATCTGTCCTTGCTTTCCATGGGGTTTGCATGTACGACGCTAAGGTATCAGCCATTCTCTCAATTTAAATGAATCGCGTTTGTGGGGAATTTTGAATGAAATAAATTTGGGGATTTTGCATATTTGGCTTCAGTTCATCATTCTTTAAATGGCGAATGGTGTCTAGATATTAGTACTCATCAATATTTATTGGCTATTATTGCTGACAATTTGTTAATTCATTTGGAGTTTCAGTCACAGTCTTTTATTCATAATTTGTGCATGATTTGAATTCATAATTGTCTTGTTTTGTGCTTTTATTTTGTTGACAAGGTACAAAAGATTGAATCCTCTGATGGGGGATGGAGGTATTATGTTCATTATCATGTAAGTATCGTCTAATAGGTTTCTAGTGTTAGTATTTTAGCTATTTTCAGCTGCATCCCCACATCTAATACCATTATAAATGCAGTTAATCAGTATATGTTCAATAGTTACTCGTGTTCTGGATGAGTTACAAACATAAGTGCAGGATTTAATTGTAAATTTCATATCTTCTTCCTTTTCAGGGATGGAACAAAAAGTGAGTGCTTGTCATCTGCTATACACATTCAGATAACAATTTTTTTCTGGATTCTGACTTGTATATCCAGGGAGGGCCAATCCATTATTCCATTAATTTGTTGGCAATAGGGATTTTAGATTTTTATTTTGAGTAAGTAATTCTATTGGCGAATTGTTCTCGCAACTTCTTACTTCATGAATACTCCAGCAAGAATAGTTATTTACCTTTCTTTATGTTATGGTTTATGTGCTTTCAGAGATATCTCTGTACTGAATTTCTGATTGTCTACGTTCCCTGAAAGGTTGAGACTTTGAAGTAAATAGAGCTATCTTTGACTTTCATTATTTTCCAAGAAGATCAGACTGATCAGTGCTTCAAGCATTTTCTAGTCTGTTTTCTCATTCTATTGATTAGAGCTTTTGGGTGGTACACAACTTATTTTGGCACTCAACAGGTGGGATGAATGGTTGGATGTTGATTGCTTGTTGAAACCTACGGAGGAGAACGTTCAAAAGCAGAAGGAGCTTAAGGAGAAGTATTCTGTGGATAAGAATGTAAAGCCTGGACGTTTATCACATGATAAAATAAAATATTCACCAGGTTAGACTTGTTGCATCTCTTTCTAGTGATTGACTATGTCCTGGTGATTTGTGTGTTCTCCTCTTTAACCGAAAAAAAAAAAAAAAACACTTCAAGATGAAAATTCTGACTTTATGTGATTTGCTGATAACAGTGATCTGTGGCTCAGTTCAACATGTTTTCACCATGTAAAACTATCATACGTGTGATTTTGGATTTTAGAGAATGAATCATGAATATCGAGCTACCTGACTAATAAAGGATCGAGTTGCTTAGTTTTAAAAATATAGCAAAATGCATCAGAGACCAGATGCATTTTTTTCCATTTTTTTCATCTCTCATTTGAGTTACCCTGTGGTTCCCCTTTAATTTAAACCCCTAGCAATACATAGGGTATAATAGGATTAGAAGGGGGGACTACAGGGTTTAAGATGAGAAAAGACCCGGGTTTATATACTAAGCTATGTAAACCGGGTTTATAAGAGAGTTTGTGCTCTCATTTTGCCTTACAAACACATATATACACAGACAAACAGCATTTATTCACCAATACTGGTGCAAGTTTGGTCACACAAAAAAAATATAATACAACATAGTTGTAAATTTTCTTACTCTCACTTTTTCAGGCCAAAATATGGTTCATTTTTACTCCATGTGATGCTTTCCTTCTTCCAACAGTACCTCATTATTTACTGATGTAACATTACCATTTAGCTACATTTTAGAGCAGTAGTTCTGGAGTATATAAAACTCATTTTTCAACTCTAACTAAAAACATCCATGTGAAATGGGTGGATTTGATTCATACCATTGTTTAAATTTTCAAAAATTTTTGTTAGAGATGCTATGAAGAGTTGGTACGTGGACCAAAATTTCTCTTTTTGGCTAGTTACCCTAGTCAAATAACTGTTATACTTCACTTTCACATTCTAGAGCAGTCCATCTGGACTATGTTTAGGTGGCCGAGTATATTACTTTTTTAAGATGGTTTTTCTCTTTTCTCGTTCATGCATTGATATCCATTCAAATTGAATCTTTTACTCACTGCTATTGGAGTTGAAATCTGGGTTGAATGCTATTGCAGGGGGGAGAGGCAGGAAACGCAAACTTGAAATAAATATAAAGGTACTAACTTGTAGCTATTCTTCAGTGGCAGCTCTACTATAAATGAATATCCATTCGAAATATCTGTGGCCCTATATACACAATTTGTAAAAGATACACGTGTGTTTCATGAATACATAATGGAGTGTGATTGCTATTTGAGCTAGTTTGTCGACACTCAACATTGGATATAGAGTAGTGGACAAGTTTTGGGAAACCTGAGATAGCAGAAAGTAGACATTTCTGTGGATGTTTCATTTAATTGCTTCAGAGTCAGTCAATTATTTTCTCTGATAATGCAAATTGACAACTTATATTAGTGATTTTTTGTGCAATTTGAATTAAATTTTGTCAGAACTGTTTTTACTTGATTGAATATTTCAACTGTGTTTTGTGTTCAATTGTTTGCTAGGAGGAGGACATTGTTCAATTGGAAAAGTATGTAACCATCCAAATTCCACCTCCCTTAAAGAAACAGCTAATTGATGACCATGAGTATATAACTCATCTCGGCCAGGTTAACTCTGCTGCAAGCATTGTGGAAACTTTTATTGTTTTAATAATCTCTCCTACTTTCTTTCTCTGCTGTGGATCACTGAGCAATAATACCTTTTTTCCCTTGGTTTGTTCAAATAGTTTAGTTTGATCACCTATAAAGTAAATTCTTCAAGACACACCTTGCATTCATACCATCTTCAATCTTGCCTGCTTAGATTCTTGCAAAGAGGTTGATGCTGCCAAATTTTTCACTACAGTAATATCACAATGATTGAGGAGATGCTAGATAAGAAATGTTTGGACATCTTTTTAATCAAACAGCATATTGGTATTGAATTTCAGCAACCATTAATGCTCTAGCCTTTTGCGTCTTGTAAAGTTGCAGCGGGATGGTCTGTCTATGTTATGTGAAGCCTTGGTTTAGTGCATTCTTAGTAGCTTGTTACAGTTTTCGAAAATACAGTTAGACGATCTTCCTCTAATTTGGTGCAACATATCTTGTTCTTAATTACCTCCGTTCTAGATGGTTGTATCTTTTTCCATGTTTTCTCTGTTACAGACTATATACGTGCATTTTGCTGTGGCTGCTTAAATAATTGGATATACTTTTCATTGGAAATATCTAATGCAGGTAGTCAAACTTCCTCGTTCACCTACAGTGCATGAGATACTGCACAAGTATTTTGATTACCGGGTGAAGAAAGATGACATGTAAGTCCATATTATTATGTTTTATTCATGTCATATCCCTTGTGACTTTTTCCTGTATCCTATAATTTAATTTTACATGTTGTTCTTCCTGTATATGCCATGTAAGTTTAATGCCATATTGCCATCTGGATCGAACTTTTTTAGAAAACATTCTTTGAAAACGAGACTTTTTCTTCAACTATTTCCTTATATACTAAGTTAATTTAAATGCATAATTTGTATTTAGAATCATGCATAGAAATCTTACTATGTTTGTTTTCGTCAATGATTTTAATGTCAATACGTGATTAAGAGAACTGTGTTTTGTTTCCACTTTTATTCATTCAGTTCTTGGCTTGCAGTACAATTTATATAGTGCTAATTATGTGACTGTCCCCCTTAAATGTAGAAATTTAAAATAAGTGTGATCATCTTTGCTTTTATTTAATATTTAGTACAGATTAGACCATGATATAGCTCTATATTTCCCCTATAAATTCTGAGTTATGTAGTTAGCAAAGGAGTCTCTTTAGTGTTCCTCAGGAGGAATCTTATTATAAATATGAGGTCCATCTTATAGGGACAAAAAAGTGGAACGATTATTTCAACCAATATATCCGTAATTTGGTACAGATATTTCTACAATATCAATGTTTTTAACCTTGATTCTAAATATGGTGATTCTGCACTTCACTTGGTTGACATTCTTTATAATTGTTTGATGATTTTGGCGGGTGAAGGATAGTTGAGACTCTCGAGGAGATTGTCAATGGGTTGCAGTGTTACTTTGATAAAGCACTACCTGCAATGCTCCTCTACAAACAAGAACGTCAACAGTACAGAGAAGTGATTGCAGATAATGTCTCTCCTTCAAATGTATATGGGGCCGAACATTTATTAAGACTCTTCGGTATGCCAAGTTCTAAATTCTATTAGAATTTTATCAAAATTCTGGCAGCCACATCAGTTTCTAAACGCCTTAGTTTCTCGAGACTTCTGGTTAACTAAACTTTCGTGGGTTTACTCTTACTCTCAAAACACACATCGTAGTTATATGCTCACAAAGGTTTTGTATCAATGGTTGTCCAAGAGTTGGCTGGAGGCTACAGCATTCTTTACAGGAGACAGAAGTAGGATACTTGTGCCTAAAGTTATGGTGTTTTTCATTGTTTTCTTCAAAATGAGCATCAGTCTTTCATTGAGTCTTCACCTAAAGAACAGTCTTGCAGCGTTCATCATTTTCCATGGTTGAATAAAAGCTAGGGGTGTGTAAAATAACGAAAATTTTGGTATATCGCACTTATCGTATTAAAAAAAATAAAAAATGCCAAAACCTTCAAAGTACCAAGAGTTTTGGAATGGTATGTAACTCTATAGAAAAGTTAACTGTATCTCATTTGAACAGCGTTCAAATGGTGGTTGGTATGTAGTATTGAAAACAAGAATAACAAAGTCGGGAGTGTGGTAGTATGAAATTGACTTTAGAGCTGGAACTCCTCGTCTTGGGTGCTCACTTAGTTCCTTCGCCTCACTGTAAACCTCTCCAAGTTTAGAGCTATGGACATCTAAGCTATAGTCATCAAATTACCATTTAAATGTTATCCTTATTATATAGCGCTCTTGAGGCTACTTTTAAACTGGGTTTGTTTGCTTAGCTCCGTCTCTCTCTTTCTGGGAGTTCACTTGGTGGTTAATTATTATTGTCCGTAATGCTTGAGAAACTTCACTTCTTAGGGTAGTTAAAGATGCTAACTCATGTCATAAGGGATGATGAGATTCGCTACCTTGTTTAACAAACGACATCATGGATATATGGATGTATTACTGTGTGAATTCATTTCTTCCAATTGATCAATATTCATGACTACAAAAAATTTCTCATATCTATTCTCTACCAACCTATATCAGTTTGCAAAGTGTTGCTTTCTTACAAAGAGAATTCATATAGTTATGAGCAGTCAGATTCTTGCTTATGATTTCAATCTGAAATGTATTCCAATTACGTTATTAATATACACACACACATACATAAAAGATGTTCTCTATGTTCAGTTAAATTGCCAGAGATGCTCTCCTATTTGAACATTGAAAAAGAGACACTAACAGAGCTGCAACAAAGATGGGTCGACTTCCTCAGGTGATCTTATCTGTGCTTGTAATAACTTTTGATTGAGTTTCTTGTGCACTGGTGTATGGGAACAGTTTTGTACGCCCAGGTTGATCTTTTAGCTTTGATTGAATTATCAATAAACAAACCTAAGGGAAGAATGTAATATACCTTAATAAGGGTAAAACATAAGTCATTAAACCTTAGGGTTACTAGTAATATCACATCATTATGCATTTGAAGTGTTCAATTTAGTTTTAATGAATTGAAAATAAGAGTCTAAAAAGAAAATACATCAAACTCTAAACCATATAGCTAAATTAATAATATTGCACCCGTACGGGAGACTTTGCCATTACTTTAGTATATCCCTGTTAAGTTTATTTTAATGCTATATCTTTTTTTATAATTCTTCTTCTCCTTTTTGTATATGAATAAAAAAGAACTAATAATCAGTACTCCCAAGTATCAATGAGATTGCACTATTACACATAAAAGAAATTTGAATTGTTAATGTTCATCTTTTGCTTTCATTTTTAGTTCATCCTGATTGAGTGAAACAAACTGACTAAAATCTTCGGGTTGTGGTCGTCTAACTCATTGTTGCAGTTTTCACATCGTGGGTCATTCTAAAAATAAGCTAAATCTCTCTATCTTGCATTACAGATTTCTCCAGAGCAACCACCGTGAGTTTTTCGTTTCAAATTATCACAAGTCAGACGAGGACTCATTGACTGATGTGGAGGAAGAAGAGAACTAGCAAGTATGTTCTCATATCAAGTGTTTGTCGTAGTAGTAGTAGTAATAGTACTAGTAGTAGTAAGTTATATTGTGGGCTCGAACTTGGAATGTAAACGGCGCAACGTCACGTTGCATGCAATGTCTCTGTACAGTTCTTCTGTTTTATTTTTTAACGAGAGCTAGTTGATGTGTTGTGTAGTTTGTACCTCTTATAGTGTTCAGTTATTAATATGACCAGAAGCTGCCTATTTTAGGCAATGTTCCATTGCTAATGGAACCAATTTTTCTATCATATAGATCGGTTGAATAGAGATCTAAGGCCCTGTTTACTGTGAAGGATTAACCAGGATAGGATAAATTAGCATGGTGTATTCGTTGCTAATTTAGTTCGGACTTCAGAGTTATTGAGTTTTGGCTACCAATAATATATCTTTTAACATATGCACAAGTGGCGTGTACATATTCTCTTATTTGGACGTAAAACCAAACTCAATAATACTTGATCAAAATAAAATTATATTATTACAATAATATAGTAACATTAGTAAGCATGTAAACGATACTCTTTCTATGAGAAATTAAGAGTATATATATATATTTAATAATAATTGACACACTTTCAAATGTAGAAATCTTAAGTGTATACTATAAAGAAACTTTTCTTGTTGACGTTTGTCGTCTCCAGAACGCTCTAAGAGTGTAATTTTCTCAATTTTTTTTTATTTTTTAATATTCTTTTTTAATATTTTCCTTATTAACTTTCAATTAACTTCCTTATTTAGTATTAGCGTTTCAGGAGAGGAGTGAAACAACAACAACTGTTAGTGTTTTGTGAATTAGAGTATAGCTTATTAATTTATGGGTGAAAACATATTCTATTCAATTATTGAAGTGACTAATAAGTTCAGAATATTTTTGAAAGCATTAGAATATGGGATTAACTCAAATTGCAAGAATAGAGTTATCAAGAAGGTCATCAACACATGACGAAGGCTCGACCCAACAATGATGCATGCTACTAAAAGAACATGTTGCCCTAATAATACAGTGTACTAATAATTGAACAAAATGGACAAAATATAATGGACTAAAAAAAAGAACATTTTTACAAGTAAACAAAAAATAACTGAAGATTATTTAGATAACAAAAAATCTACGTCAAGCAGTCACGCAGTACACAATATAATTATCACAAATTAATCATGATTAATGTATGCTAAATGAGTAGGAAAAATCATGCTTATTGATATTTCTAGAACATAATGATAGCACAATGTGAATCCAAAGGCCCCAATATGCCTGGGGTTGGCCCATCTATCATCCAAATCCAATTCTCAACTATCTAAATAATATTAATATATACTCTTAAAAAATAAAACTCAATATTGTATGAATTAATTAAGGCTTTACTACTAACCTATACCAATTGATTTTATTTTAGTAGTATTATTTATTTAGATGAATATTATTTCTATTTCCTATGCATGGTTCTTTTTCTGCACTTGGACGAAATTCTTGCACTCTAGAGTAGATTTAAATGGGCCCATTAAAAAAATAAAAAATAAAAATAGTAGTACTATTTATACACCCAAATTTCCATAAAGTTATTTATTCATTGATTATCTTTTTTTTTAAAAAAAAAAGAAAACCATATTTCGGAATTTCCCAGATCTCCCATGCTAAATGATGTGTGATGAAAAAAATTCATGACTTGTATCTATATATTGTGATACCATAATTATTCTTTTTAATTATTTTAAATATATTGTAAAATTTCAATTTAATAGGATGGCAATTTACGTTATTATTATGTTAGAACAATGAGGTTGAGTAACCAGGGAAGAAGAGTCTAAGAAAGCATGTTTAATATAAGGGCGACACTATTGTCACCCGAATTTTCGCTTAGAGCACCGAATTGAAAATAAAAAATAGGTGAAATTTCAATTATATCTCCCATTTTTAACACCCTAATACCTTTATTAATTTTTTTTTAAAAAAATTTTGCTTTGCACACCCATGCATGCACGCTACCCTAAAACACATAAACTCACACCACACAACATACATCCACAAAATACAGTAAAAAAAAACTCACAAACACCATACGCACGCTGCAGGAAAGATAAGGAGGGGGGAAATAGGAGAATCTCCATTTCACACCCAAAAAATCATGGAACGAGCCGTAATGAATCTGCACTGCATTCTTCCCCAAAATCATGATATAATAGGATTTGTAGGTTAGTGAAATTCTGTAATTAATTGACAAATTATTACTAGATTAGTGAAATTATGTATGTATATGAGTTTAACAGAGGATATGATCAAGAGATAAAAATGTATGTTGTTTGGGTGTTAGAGAATCAGAGCTTTAAGATTTCTACCGAAAATTTTGTTAAGTTTCAGCAAAATGTCACCGAAATTTGTAAAAATTTCATTAGTGAGTTGCCGAAATTATTTTTCGTTGGTGGTGATACTGCAGGATGCAACAATCCTTTCCGGATGATCTTCTGGACTACTTGCGAATCAACGAACAGAGGTCGGCTTCTTCACCATCAGTCTTCCGACCCTATGGTGGTTTGTCGTCCGCCAACGCTGCTCGCGAAGAGAATAGCCAGGAACAGTGGAAGAAACCGATCACCGTCACATTCCTCAAACTTAACAAAATCCAAATTGAGAAACTTCGAAACAAAGAAGCCAACTTGGATTCTGATGACTCCCTCGACAGCTACGATTTCAACAGATTCAAGGCGGTCACCGCCCATATCTGACGGTGCACCAACAAACATGAGGATACGTGGTGTAGCAAGAAACTAGCCTCCACTTTCTGATGGACTTCTTTAACAAAATGGAATCTCCCCTGAGTCCCCTCTCAAACTATAGAAATGCGTATTAGATGATTGGGTGCAGGAAGCCATAATTATTTTTCATTGTTTAATTTTAGGGATTTGGGTGTTTGTTTTGAAGAGGTATTATAGTCTTTTCACCTTAATTTTTTTATATCATTGGGTGCCCTCAATACGTAAGGTGGCAATAGTGCTAATTTTGAAGTACGACAAAGAGGCCTTAGTTAAAAGAAGAAAAGGTTCCGAGGATTCGGGATACTTTTTTCCTTCATTGAAGGTTCTTTTATTATTATTTTTTATTTTTTATTTTTTATTTTTGTTCAAGATGAATGCAGCAGTGTTAAGACTTTAATTATTTTGTGTTAGATTTTAATTATTTTATTATTTTCCACACTTATAGGTACCTAATTGCTCTACATGGAACACAAATTGGCTTTATCCATTAGCCATCCAAATTAACTACTTTTGTGTAGGCAAAAAGGTGGAAACTGTCTACACATAGAGCCTGGATCCTCTACATACGGATTCCTAGTTACCCATCCGATTATTTATTCCATAGCTTAATTTTCAGCCAATCGCGGAATGAAGGGATAGAAGAAGAAAGGGTATGGGGAGGACATAGGGGAAAAGCAAATGACACAAATTTCGAAATTTGAAATTTGAATGCAAAAGACATAATACCAAAAACAGTCTATGGAAGGTTGTACAGCTGAAACAACCCGCATCATACGCGGCTTTCATAGTCATGTCGAATGAGTACATTCAAGCCGAGGATATTTCAAAAATGGCGAAAAGGGCGAGTGGACGCGACCATCCCCGAGGAGGGGACAACGGACCCAAAGTTTCACCACGAGCAAAGTCCGGAGGTAAGTCTTCAGCAAAATTCGGTGATTTCGATGAGGCTGGCAAGACTTTTATCCGTTCTCAGGAACCTCTGTTTGATTTTAACGCTTCTGCTTACTTGGCCCATGTCGCTTTTCCTTTTAAGAGTTGACTAAGGAGCTTCATTATTTATTCCATGGCTTATTTTTGTCAATTCAATGCACTACATATTTCATACTATTTTCAATTCTATCACGACCTTTTATTTTTGTCAATTCAATACACGATCTATTTAATATTTTCAATTTTATCACAAGTTTTATTTTTTCAATTTGATACACCATATATTTTATATTTTCAATTTTATTTATTATTATTATTATTATTATTATTAAAAAAATAGAACTGTGTACTTATTAATTAATGGTATTTATACTCTTTTTTTTTCCTTTTCATTTTAAAATCAAATTAATTACTGCTAGCTAATTTCTTTCGCTGTAAAATCTTTATTTTGATTGAATGATCTCATTTATATAATTTTTGTTACAATTGTGAGTTTATTATAGTAATTAGGTCGAACCACAAAAAAAGAATTTTATTAATTAATTAGACTTTTCTATAATAATAGAGAAAAGAATTTCTTATGAAATAAGTCTTCGTATTTTAACCTTTTATAATAATAATAATAATAATTATTATTATTATTATTATTATTGAACGTATGAAATAAATTTTGTATCAAATTGTAAAAAAAATTATGATAAAATTGAAAATATTAAATAGATCGCGTATTAAATTGACAAAAATATAAGGTCTTGAATTGATAAAAATAAAAGGGTGTGATAGATTTGAGAATCCCCAATAAGTTGTTGAATTTTTTAGAAATTAAGCCTTTAGTTAATACACAAATGAGACTAACAGTAACAAAAGGTAAGAGATTGTTTCATTATATGTACATTACAAATGCTTGGAAGTAATTATTAAATATAAGCCTGCACAAAGTGACAATGTACTGAGGTGCCCATAAGGAGAGTTGAGTAAGTGTTGGGATGTTTCTTCATTTTTGTTCTTTGTCTGGTTCTTGATTAGTAATTCTTTCACCATAATTTTCTGTGTGTTTGTTGCTGAATTTGATGGCACGAAGCAAGGAGTTAATATAGTATATGCTTTTATTGTATTTCAAAGAAAAAACAAAACCTGAAGCCCCCAGCTCATTATCACAAGGTAAACTAACATTTGCATCTTTATCTAAACAAAAGGCCATCATTAATATTGTTCATTCCCACTTTTTTCACGTCTTTTGATAAAAAAAAAAAAAAAAAAAAAAAAAAATATATATATATATATATATATATATATATATATATATATATATATATATATATATATATATATATATATATATATATATATATATATATAAATTAAAAAAATGCTTATTATGTATCTTCAAATAAAGAAAGATTGGTTTATTCATAGTATAACACTTAACATATACTCCTCATGCCCATATTCATAAAATTATAGCCACAATGCAAAGAGTTAGAAAATAGTTATAAGAATCTGAGCTTTATTTCTTAACTGAAAAACAAAGAATCATAACTTCTTTGTCGGGGTCAAGTTAGATTATAGGTAAAATCTTAATAATAACTAAAAGTTGCTTCCAAAAGAGAACCTAACGTTCCATATCCAACATAATTGTTTTCCATATGTTAAATACATATTAAAAGTTGTTTATCCACTCAAGTAAATGGAAAGCTTTTAAACTCACTTTCATTGGATGAAAAATCAATGTAGCCTACTTTTTGTCCAATTCATCATTTTAGTTGCAAATGAAGGCCTTCAAACAATAAAATTAAGAATTTAGCCAAAAACTTGTGTGAGACCGTCTCATGGATAAAAAATAATAACTTTTAATAATGAAAATTGATAATTTTATTTCATAAACAATTTAAAGTATTAATGAAAAGTAATAACATTTTATAAGGAAAGTGATAACATTTTATAGCAAAAATGATAATATTTTACAATGAAAGTGATAATTTTTTATCTGTCTCACGTAGACTTGCCACATGATTTATTACTAGGAGATACATACTTTGATCATTATTGCACTACAATACAATTTAAAAAAAAAGAAATATTATCAACTACATAAATATACAGTAAAGAGACAAAATTACTCATATTTGATTGTATATTTTTTTAGAGAGACTGAAAGAATAATAAATAGTTTTCAATTTTATTATGTTATAAGGTAACATTTTTAAAAAAAATACAAATTAAGATTATTTCAAAAAATTAAAATATATGTACATAAAATTATAGTTTATTGTAAATTCTTTACATTGATAAAAGAAATTGTCTAGCTATTAAAAATAAAATCTCCCCAATTAATGTTGAATCGTTAAATGACATAAATTATTTAATTATAAAAAATAAGAATAATAATTAAATTATCCGCGTAGCACGCGGGTTTACTATTATACTCAATAAAAGTAATCTCTCAATATGCATTATTTAAAAATAGATCACTTTATAAACCGCAAAAAACTTTATACGTTATTTATTTGAAAAATTAAAATTAAAATAAAAAAAAATCCAAAAATGTGTATTTACTAAATCTATGTGCACATATGTCAATACTTAACTTAAGGGAGTGTTAAATCTGAATATTCAAATATATACTCAATCTCACATAGGTACATATTTTTGTCACTCTAATTGGCCTAGGGTTTATATATATATATATATATATATATATATATATATATATATATATATATATATATATATATATATATATATATATATATATATATATATAGGGGTATGCATCGATCGGTTAACCGAAGACTGAAAATTGAACTTTCAAAACCGAAAACTGAACCGAACTTTTTTATAAAATCAAAATCGAACCGAACTTTTACAAAATCGGTATTAACCAAACCGAATTATTTTGGTCTGTTATTTCGGTTAACCGAATCGAAATTTATTAATTCTTTTTTAAAAAATTAACAATTTTTTTATATTATTTTATTATATTTTCACTACTTAAAAAAATATTTTTAATATAACATACACTATAATATATATATATATATAATTTTATATTATATATATCTATATATAATACTATATATATACCTACATGGTCATAATAAATATATATTTCACTTTTTTTTTCGTAGTATAAACTAATACAATTTAAAGAAAATATATTGAATAAATGAAATTATTTTAAGTTTTAATTAAATTTTAATATTGAAAATTAAATCTAGTTAATTAAGTAATTTTGTTTAAGATGAAAAAAATAATATTGAATATATATAAAATAAAATAATAAAGTGAATATATTAATATATATATATATATATATATATATATATATATATATATATATATATATATATATATATATATATATATATATATATATATATATATATATATATATATATATAATAATAATAATAAATTAAAAGTTCGGTTTGTTTTTCGCTTAATCGAAATTTTAAATTTCAAAACCGAAAACCGAACCGAAATTTAAAAAATTAAATTTGCAAAATCGAAAATCGAACCGAATTTTTAAAATCGAACCAAATTAATATTCGGTTTGATTTGATCGGTTTGTTCGGTTTTAACCAACTTTGCACACCCCTATATATATATATAGGTCATCGCCTAAATAAATAAATAAAAATTAATAACTCAATATTGCACAATTTTTCATTTATTCTAATAAAAGCTAAAGAACAAAAAATTAAAAGTACAACTAATATTTACCTAACTTCTTAAATCAAATGCACTCTCTACATCGCATAACAGCCTTTATGTTTACTCTTTGATGTTATTTAAGAAAAGTTTTTATCAACTTTATTAGGGTTTAAAGACATTTTAATATTTTTAGATAATAAATAAAATGTAAAGTAATATTATGAGTATGAAAAAGAGGTGAGAAATTTGAAATTAAAATAACTTTTAAAGTTATTGGATAAAATTTTGTTTCCTTTATTGGGGTGTGAAAGTTATTGTGAAACAACAAATGAGAAAAATATGAAAACTGTTATGGAACATATGGAGTATAAATATGTATATCTTATCTTGAGACAGAAAAGTATTTTTTAGTTTTTCAAATTATAACTTTTTTTAAAATAAAATTTTATCTTTGAAATAGTTTTTCAAATTATAACTTTTTTTAAAATAAAATTTTATCTTTGAAATATAATAATCAAATTAAATGCATAATGTAGAGCCTATGCAGAACAGAGTCAAGCAATCTCAGGTTCAATTTTGTGTTACATTATCGCTTATACATATTAAATAAATGAATGACAGAAGAAACCTATGTGATAATTAGCTAATTATTTAAAACAAAAAAAATAATTAAAAATGAGTGAGGCTTGCGTGCTTCCGGGTGCACACCGTGTGCATTTAGAATTTAGTATTATGGACAAGGGTACATTATTTTGTTCTAAAGGATATACACTTTAATTAATAAGATACATCATTTTGTTCTAAAGATTATACATTTTTCATTAATATTTTTTATTTTTCTTTAAAAAATAAAGGATACACAAAAGAGTATACAATTTAACACAAAATTCTAAAGGCGCACGGAGTGTGCCCGTACGCCCGGGTGCACACAAGTTTTTGCCACTAGAAATACAGACCATGAGACAATAACATGACCACAAAGGAGGACAGAGCGATTCTCAAACCAAAACCTAAAATAAACATATATTAACACTTTAATATCAAATTGTAATACTCACTTTGTCCCAAAACAAGTTCCGTAGTTAATATTAACAATATACTGATGTTGTAACTATTTTTTTTTAACAACTTTTTCTATAATCTAAATTGTATGTTATTTGTATTGGTGGAGTTAAAATCTCAAACAGAAAAAAAAAAAAAAAAAAAACCGATAAGACCCTAAACCACATTACTAAAATACTTTTTGCGTAAATTTTAGTGGCAAAACAAAATTAGAATTGTTGATGGTTGTTCTCGACGATGGTGTTAATGAGTTGAGCTTGGAGTAGCTATGATGATTAGACAAAAACAAAGCACATCAAACGTAAATAAAGTTTATGGAAAATTGGAGCCCACACTATATGTATTGATATTAAATCATTTTTCACATCCTCAACCTCACAACCTTCATTTTAACAAGTGAAGAAGTTGAAGTGATTAAAAACCTAAATTGCAAACACATCAAACTGGCCATCTATATGTTATCCATTAGTTTTCACACATACTCCCATTCTAGGCACATGCCTTAAGCCAATAAGATAAAACCATGTATTCTTGAGGGACCAAATCGCCAATCATAGGAGATCAATTCTGCTGAAAGATTGTTATATCAGTGGTCCTCCCAAGCTAGAGAAGATTTCTATTACTCCCTCCGTCCCAAATTCAACTTCACCTTTACTGTAGATACGGAGTTTAAGAAAAATAAATTTTTAACTTATTTTTTAGTATAGTATGATATTTTTGGGTAATATATAAATGATAAAGTATGTTATGTGTGTTAAAAAAATGACAATTTTGAAATTAAAGTATGTTAGAGAAATATTAGTTAATTATTTTTCTTTTTATGGGTGTTAAGTTGAATTTGAGACGGACCAAAACTAAAAGTGTGAAGTTGAAGTTGGGAGCGTATTTAAATTCAAGTCAATTGGGAATAGTATGTCGGTCTCACATAAAACCGGTGTTAAGGATATATATGCTCAAGTGGGACTGAGCTTCATCTTCTTTGGCCTTTGGGCCTTCCTTAATTGTCGATTTTGCAAAGGCTGAGTCTGAAGTTTGGGCCTTTGATACTTTTCTTTTTAACACATTGTTTTGATTTTGGGTCTTGGCCCACCTTTGAAGTGAGAAATAACCCCCCTAACAAGTAACAACAACTAATCATACCATCCCAATAAGCCATTTAAAGTGACGTAAATGTAGAAATAAAATGGATCATAAAATACTAAATACGACACCGTTTGGTCTATGAGTACTGATTTTGTCCCGAGAGGTGCTGTCTCGCAACATGAGCTTTTAATGTGAACCTCTTAATCTTGGTATAAATCTGTTCGGTTTCTCATTCAAACTTCCACACTACTAAGTAGATATTTATAGCATTAATTAAATATAATTAGGTCCGATTTTTAGTTAATTAACTGACAAAATACCTAACTAAATATCACAGCTCATCATCACATCATTTCTGTGACATGATTTCTTCATTGTCGTTCTCATCTGTACACTACACTTTTATTCTTCTATGGAAATCAAATTAAAACAAACCACCGCCATGGAAATGGAATTCATCATTACTCGATCCTGCTAATCCCCACCATTCGCTTGATTACTGCATTCCTAATCATCTGATCATCACTCCGCATGCAGAATCCGTTCTGCTCGATCCCGCTCATGTAATTCCTAACCTCCTCCTTTATCATCTCCTGCATCACCCCCAGGAACTCCGCCGTGAAGAACTGCTTCTCCGCCGCCGGTTCCGCCGTGGGTTGAGCCACTGCCAAAAATTGCTGCGCCGAAATGGGAGCGGGTCCGGCGAAGTAAGGAGGCGGCTGGATTGCCAGAGATGTGTCCACCTGGTTGGGTTCCAATGGAATTGGCCTTGGAATCGGGTCGGATCCGGGTAAGGATAGTCTGAGCGATGTGAACGAATCGGATTGAGGCGAGATCCCGCCGGTTCTGGCAACGGGTCGGTAAACAGGGTGACCCGAATGGCTAGAGTCGCTCGCGTCGGACCCCGACGGACTCCCCGGGTTGAAGCAAAAGCCCGAAGCGGAGATGGTGGAGCCCGGCCCTACGCTGGCCGATCTCTTGAGCGGTTGCATCGCTTCAGCCGGATCGAAGTTGCTGAATTCGTCGGACATGGAGACGCATTTACGCTTGAGCGTGGAGTTCCAGTGATTCTTAATCGCGTTGTCGGTCCGGCCCGACAGCAGCCGGGCTATGGAGGCCCACTTGTTCCCAAATCTTGCGTGCGCCTTGATAATGGTGTCGTCCTCCTCGGCCGTGAAAGCCCGATGCTCCACCTGCGGCGAGAGCTGGTTGCACCACCGCAAGCGGCAGGATTTCCCGGAGCGACCCGGAATCGATTTGCTTATCAGGGACCAGTTTCTCGGGCCGTGCTTGTCAACGAGCCTCTGCAACAGCTCGTCCTCCTCGGGGCTCCACGGCCCCTTGATCCGACTCACTCCAGCCGCCGCCATTGAAGAAGCTCAGATCCGAGAAGTATAGATACAAGTTTGGGTGTATATATAGGTGAGCGTTTGGAGAGAGGCGGAGGCCCGGCTTTTGTGATGAGAGAGAAGGGTGGTAGATTTATACAAGATGGGGGGGAGAGGATAAACATGACCGATTAAAGAAGTGAAGGTGACCGGGTACAAGGGCAGTTACAAAAAGAACAGCTGGCACTGGACACACGTCACAAGATTGGGGCCTTTCATCGTAGGTTTTTTCCTAATAAAATAATTTAATCTTTTTTTGAATCTTTTAATTAGGGAAAAGAGAGAACACCGACCGTTTATGGAAGTTAATTAGAGGGAGTAGGGTTTTGACTGAGCCAGGCTGGAGAGCATTTGATTTTGGGGATTTATTTTATTTAATTAAATTTAGAGAAAACTTTTTTAGAAAGATAGAAAAAGAAGGAAAACGACAAAAAAAAAAGAGAAGGGGGTGAGGAAGGGTCGTATCCAGGCTGTTGAGGCTGTGGCCGTTGGATGGGAGTGGTGTCCACGTGCCGGTCACAAATTTTAAACTCAATTCAGGAAATGATGATTCGCGGGTGTAAAAAGCTTATGGCTTGGGAAATACTATAGCCTTGATGCCTTCTCTTTTTTCAACAATATTCCCAACTATTTGAGTTCAATAACATTTTTATTTTTCCAAAGTCTCAAACAAGATTATGTTTTTTTGTTTCAATTTCAATTTTTTTTTAAACTCAGAAAATGAGAAATAAATACTCCCTTCGTCCCTTTTAAAGAGAGTTTTTTTTTTTTTCATTTTTGGCGTCCCACCCAAAGTGTCTCATTTCCTTTTTTATACACATGGAACCCACCTACCCCCATTAATACAATTAAAATATGAGACTCACACTCCCACTAATACAACTATTCACTACACATTAAATAATAATACTCCTTAATCCACGTGTCAAAAAACAAAAGACCCTCTTAACGAGGGACGGAGGGAGTATACATGTAAAAAATATGATGTATTCAAGTATTTAAACTCAATTTTTTCAAGTTTAATAACATATTCCCCTATTTTTACACTTTATTTATTTATTTACGATTTATTCATTATTTTCAATAATTTTATTTTTTTCCTTTTAAATTATCAATTTATCCCTAATATTTCTTACAGTACAAGAATATATAAAAAAATACTTCTTTCGTTCCACAATAACTTACACTGTTACTGTAGATACAGAGTTTAAAAAAAAATTATTTTTTTATCAAGTTTATTAACTTTTAAGGGTAATGTGGTATTTTTATATTATACATAAATTATAAAACATGTTAAGCGTGTTATGTGGTAGTGGTAAACTTGTAATTAATGTACTTTTTAAGATTAAGAATTAATATAATATTTTCTTTTTGGATGGTGAAAATTATTGTGGTACGAAAATAAAATAACTTTGTGCTACAAAATATTTTGTCAATTCTCATAACAGAGAATTACTTGCAAATCTATATTATATATCAACTAAAGTTTTCTCACTCAAATTTTGGTCAAAATCTCTCCATAATATCTTTTTAATTTTTCGATTTTCTTCAATTTCTCTTTAATTTCTCACATCCCAATTATATTGATTTTCCTTTTTAATGTATGATTTAAATATAGTATTAATTTTATGACAATTTATTTTACCCATCAATTATTTAATTTTTTAAAATCTATTGCATTTTTTAATTCTAATAATTTTTATGTCCAACAAAATAATTAAAATTAAAGATATTTTTATATGTTTTTTTATCGATTAACATGTTAAAATTTGCTTCAATTTGAGTTAATTATTGAAAAATTTTGGGTTGTATTTGAAAATAATGTTGAGTAATTAAGTCCATTATTTGAAATTTTTTATACGTTAACATATGATTATGTAATGAAATATAAATATTAATAAAAATTTAAAAATTATTGATTTCTTATAATTACATTAATTTGTTATACACGAAAAATGAATAAGGATCGTGTAACAACGATTCAACTAAATACTATTTAATTCATTACACATAAAGAACTAAACTAAATACACATATTATCACAATATAAAACCTCATACACATGTATTCTTTTCGTCTCATTCTAATAGTTATATTTGTTTTTGCACGGGGATTAAGAAATTTAGTATTTTAATGTGTATTGAAGTGAGATAAATAATATTTTAATGTATAGTGAATGATTGTATTAATGTGGCGAATAAGTCCTATTGAGATATTACTTAATTGTGTGGGTCTCATACACAAAAAAAAATGTAAACGTTAGAATAAAACACTCAATTATTCCCTTCGCCCCATTCTAATAATTATATTTATTTTTTGCATAAGGATTAAGAAACTTAGTATTATATATATTTATATATATATATATATATATATATATATATATATATATATATATATATATATATAAAAGCACATAGGGTCAACTAAAGTTTTCCCGCTCAAATTTTGATCAAAATCTCTCCATAATATCTTTTCAATTTCTCGATTCTCTTCAATTTCTCTTTAATTTCTCACATCCTAATTGTATTGATTTTCCTTTTTAATGTATAATTTAAATATAGTATTAATTTTATGACAATTTATTTCACTCATCAATTATTTTATTTTTTAAAATCTATTATATTTATTAATTTTAATAATTTTTATGTCCAACAAAATAATTAAAATTAAAGATATTTTATATTTTTTTTTATCGATTAACATGTTAAAATTTGTTTCAATTTGAGTTAATTATTGAAAAAATTTGGGTTGTATTTGAAAATAATGTTGAGTAATTAAGTCCATTATTTGAAATTGTTTATACGTTAGCATATGATTATGTAATAAAATATAAATATTAATAAAAATTTAAAAATTATTGGTTTCTTATAATTACATTAATTTGTTATACACGAAAAACGAATAAGGGTCGTGTAACAACCATTCAACTAAATACTATTAATTCATTACACATAAAGAACTAAGCTAAATACACATACCATCACAATATAAAACCTCATACATATGTATTCCCTTCGTCCCATTCTAATAGTTATATTTGTTTTTTGCACGGGGATTAAGAAATTTAGTATTTTAATGTGTATTGAAGTGAGATAAATAATATTTTAATGTATAGTGAATGATTGTATTAATGTGGCGAATAAGTCCTATTGAGATATTACTTAATTGTATGGGTCTTAATGTGTATTAATGTGTATTGAGGTGAGATGAATAATATTTTAATGCATAATACATAATTGTATTAATGTGGCGGATGAGTCTTATTAAGATATTTTAATTATTTAATTGTGTGGTCTCATATAAAAAAAATGTAACTGTTAGAATAAAACACCCAATTTAAAAATATTTAATTATTAGGATGAGACGAAGGAAATATATAATTATATTTATTTATGTGTCCAATATAATATATATATATACTATTACAAAATATAATTTTATTTTTAAAATCTATCCCAGTGAACGCACGGGTTAAAGTGCTTGTTAAGCATGAAAAGCAAGAGCTCCCATTTTTTACTTCTTCACCCTTTCCTTTATTATTTTCTTCTTCTTATATTTAAGATGCAAGTTTTGCAAATTAGTAATTCGTAAATAATTTTGGGTTTTTTATACTCCTTGTATCCCCTATTAAAATTTACATTCTCTATTTTGAATTTTCTCAAATTAAGTTTACATTTTTCTATTTGTTAAGTGAGACTCGTACACAATAATTAATTATTTTTATGGAGCTTACACACAACATTAATATAATTACTCATCGTACATTAACATTATATTTTTGAATCTACGTTAAAGAAACAAATATTATATTTTTGAATAGTAACAAATGTAAACTTTAATGTGGAATTTAGGAAGTATTTCATAAATTTAGTATAAATGTATTTCCAAAAAATGCTCTTTCCTATTATGGAGATATGGAATTTTAAATCATTAAAAATGTGTGCTTGACCCACTCTAATGAAGAGACTAATTCGATCCAACAATAAGCAACAAAGTACAATTACACATGATGTGTCGATATCTCTTGACTCTTAAATTTTACAAATTGACGTAAAAGAAATGGAGAGATCCATAATTAGATAAATTAAATGAGTTGACGTTGAGTTATTGGTAAGTCAAAACATACTTTGGATTAATCAGGCCTACATTTATTTAATTGTTTCAACGGACTATTAAAATTCACTATCTCAATTTCAGAGAAATCTACGTTTTTTTCTTCTTTTTTTTTTTCCACGGAGATTAAAAATGTGTTAATTCCTTTGAAACGGGAGTAGTAACTTTTATCTTAATATGACTCATTTAATTTAATTTTTGTTATTAGATTTCGAATTAAATGAGTCATTTTAATTTTGTAATAAAACTAAAAATTTTAAATTTAAATAAAATATTTAAGTTAGAATATAGTAAAATAATAGATTTATAACTTTATTTATATAGTTTATAAATATTACTTAAACCTCAATAGATAACTCATCAAATTCAATTATATTAACAAAATCAATAAAAAAAATCTTATTTTTGTTTTTTTATTTTGAATACGAGTTTTTTTATTTTCAAAATCTACATCCAAATATTTAAAAATTTATTATTATTATTCTTTTTTTTTACATATACACTCAATCACTTTTTATTGAGGCTAATTATACTATGCACCCGAGTGTGCTCTAAGATAAGATGCACCCACTTTAAAAAACGTATACAAATATAAACAAAAACATATACAATTATGAACAAAAATGTATACAATTTAATTGCTAGTTTTTTTTAATGAAAATTTGAATGTAAAAAAATATACAATTATTAAAAAAACATGTATTCCCTCTGTCCTGCTAAAAGAGTTACACTTCCTTTGTAAGAGTTACAAAGGAAGTGTAACTTTGGCGGGACGGAGAGAGTATACACTATTGAATAAAAAGTTATACACGTATGGATGCTAGTTTTTTTAATGAAAAACTTAGTGTGAAAAGTTACAATTATTAAGAAACACGTATAAAAAATGATTGACAAAAACTTGTGTGCGTCCGGGCGCACGGGAGCACATTCCGTGCGCCTTTAGAATTTTGTGTTAAATTGTATACCCTTTAGTATAAACATGTGTACCATGGCAAAAACTTGTGTGTGCCCGAGCGCATGGGAACACATTCTGTGTGCCTTTGAAATTTTGTGTTAAATTGTATACCCTTTACTATAAATATGTGTACCCTTTATTTTTTGAAGAAAAATAAAAAATATTAATAAAGTGTATACCCTTTAGAACAAAATAGTGTACCTTTATTAATTAAAGTGTATACCATTTAGACCAAAACAATGTACTCTTACCCATAATACTAAATTTTAAAGGAGCACGGAATGTGTTCCCGTGCACCCGGGCGCACACATGCCTCACTCAAAATGAATAACACGTATATAAAATATAATAAAAAGTTATACACATATGCGTGCACCCTTACACCCGGATGCATCTAATATCAACTCTTTTATTTATCTCACCTCAATTAATATGCATTCTCTCTATCTCTTTACATATTAATTTTATATAAAATTAAAATTTACCTTATTAAAAACTCAAAACAAATATATTAATATTTACTGGTTTCCAAAATTTAAATAAATGATAAAAACAAACATAGCGTTAGAATGAATGATTGAGATAGCAAAATGAATAAATTATAGGTAAATTGTCAAAACCCTCCTCGAGATTTGTCCAAATTACCAAATAAACCCTGTAGTTTGAAAAATTATCAATTACCCCTTTAAAAATATTTTAAAAAAATAGTGAAATTTAAAAATACAATGTTAAATATATGAGTCTTGATGTCATTTACATCCTTCTTTATTTTAAGAAAAAAATGTATTTTTATTAATATTCAAATAAAAAACAATTTTAAGGGGATAATTGGTAATTTTTCAAACCTCGGGATTTATTTGGTAATTTGGACAAACCTTGAGGGGATTTTGGTAATTTACCCTAAATTATAAGCGGACAGAGGGAGTATATAATTAAAATTAAATAATTATTAATACAAGTTTCATATAATTCTATCTATATATATATATAATAAGACCAAATTTACCATCTATTTAAGATTAAATCTTTCCCTCTTAAACCAATTTTACCATCTTAGGGTAACTTTTGTAATCTAATGGGTAACTTTTATAAGTAATCTTCGCCATTTACTAATATTTCCCATCATTTTATTATATTTAGATATATGTATAATTTTTCCACGGATGAGGTTAAAAATTTTTATAATGAGTATAGATATCAGAATAAATTTTTAGAATGATTGTGATCCAACAGTCTCTTATGAAGAGCAAGTGTACATGCACACTCATATCTATACTCATTCTACATGAATTTGTAGAATTTAGATTTCTACATGTGTAAAAATTTTTCCATGCACTTTAGTTTTAGTGTTAATGCTTTGTTTATGTTTTACATTTTAGAATAAGTGAAATGAGGGGAGAATTACTTTGTTGGTTTTGCTATATTGAAAAATTGGCATGAATTGCATTGCAAATATTTATGATATTCTTATGCTTTGAAAGTGCATGAAAGATGCTTTATGAAAATTGCCTAAATGATTTTTTTTAATTGTGCCAATATATTAGACTTATTAGTGGATGTTAGTGGCTCTTTGAAACTGATTGATTTTTGATTGGCAAAGGTGGATTTCTGGTCAGATTATATTGTCTTTTATCTGGCTTCTGCGTCTGTGTGCAGTATTATCCAATTAGAAATGCATATATGTAAAAATAATTTTAGACTTATGTGAATTTGAGCAAACACACTGAGTGAAGTTTGGTCATTCTGTGTTTTTAATGTGATATTGTTGCAGTTTGGAAATGTGTGTCCATTGGTTCTGCATATTTATATTCTGATATATTTTTGTAGATTGACATGATAGACAGAATATTGTCTATTGTAATGTTTCTAAATTTGTTTAAATGAGTTTAATTATTTTCTCGGAACAAATTCACATCTTTATTCATGGGTTCTATGTTTTATTTTTATTTTTTTTGTTTACTTTACGGGGGGATTAAAGATGGGGAGTAGTGCCTTCATAAACTATAAACATTTGTCAAATGTACTTAAGTATTTGATCATTCTTTCTAAGATTTTGCTAGAGGTAAAGGGGTAAGACATATACAACTAACCAATAGGAATTTTTGGGATTCCATTTCATAAGTTGACCAGTTTAAATTAATATTGGTCATTTCTTTTTATTTTGCATTTGAGCTCAATTCATGGCACCTAGGAAATTTTCTCAATTTTTTAAATAAGTTGTGTATTAGTTTGTAGTCGTACCAGGTCCGTCTAGGTATTTATTTTGGTGGTATTTAATTCTTGCCTAAATCCCCCTTCGTTTCACTTCTTTCATTTGGTTACATTATGCTTTGCCTTATCTTTCACTTTTTTAGTTGAGATACGAAAAGTGATTATTGTAGGTGCGTGTGCATGTATAAATATATAATTTTTTATTTATTTTAAAATTTTATTCTTAGGTCACAATGACTTATGGGTGATAGAGATAGAATTTCTAATTTATTATTATTTTAATTTCAAAAGTTTGGATTTTTCAATGACTTTATTGAAATGCAACTTTGGTTTGGATATCATGGACGATGTTGAGTTCAAGAATTTGATATTTTGTGTAAATATCTGAAACTGAATGTTTGGCATATTAACATGTTTTAGAACCTCAAAGTTCTTTTGTCGACATGATCTTAAATGTAGAAATTTTCATTGATTTATTTAATTTATTTTTAGTAGTTAACTTTTATCTTTGAACTAAGTTCTATATCTATTTTCTCTCTGCATTGTTTTGTTTATGTACCCTATTTAATCTTTATCAGTTCTCTAGGTCCTCTTTTAAATCATGTAAGATAATTTTTATTATAAAATGTGTTAGTCTGAAGTGCTAAAATTATAGGATAATTAAAATTTGGGTTTCATGAGGTAGAAAACCTTTCAATGTCTTGATTGCACATTACCTTTTTGAATTTTATTGATGATAATATAGTCGAAATATGCTTAGTACCTTGAGCTAACTTTATTTCTTCCTCATTCCTTTGTGTAAATGTTAGTGATTGTAGAATCAAGTAAGAATGTTAATGATCCCATCTCTCTAATTTACCCCAATTTTAATTTTTATATTTGTTTCTTACAACAAAATTTATGACAAGATTACAAAATGATGTTCGTTCTTACAGTATGAGGTATTGAACAAGATTTATGTTGTTTCTAACCATGTTATAAGAACAAGAAAAAAGGAGCTACAATCCTTGCCTCAAGGAGATGGTATTGAATTCTTATGTTGTGGTTAGCAATGTATGGTGATTATGTCGTTCTTTGCTACTCTATCTAATTTTATTTCTCATTTTCCAGTCCAGTGTCACCTGCAATGCTGTGGGATGAATTGTAAAGTTGCTGAAAATATAGTTCAAGACTAACACTTAGCTTGGTTCATTTCTTAATGAGATTGTGTGTTTGAAAAATAAGTAAGAAAATATTATTTTCACCTGTTTTAGGAAACATGTGATCCTTTTTTTATAGGATTTGTTACCTTCTTTTGAGATGCAAATTAAAAATTTATGTATTGTGGTTTTAATATGTAGATGGTGATTTTGCTGTTTAGATTTGGGATTTGAGTCCGTATGTGATTTAGTTAGTTAAAATATAGGATGTGTTTATTTTGTGAGCACGTGTGTATATATATGAGGTAGATGATGGCCTTCTTCGAGTAGATATCATAATAAATGATCAGTTTGGGATAAATACTAATTTCATAATGAATTTAAAAAAATGACACGGTATGAGTACAGATGGTGGACATTTAAATGGATATAGGATATGAGTACCCCTACCGATTGATCTTTAATAATTATATATTTTTTATATATGTTTTGCCCCAAGCTTATTGAGAATGGTATGTGTTATTTAAAACGGATTTTAGACAGATACAAATAGTTAAAAAATTATCCAATTAGGATTTAGGATTGATACAAGTATATGTAGTGGGTGTTTGTAGGTATTCAAAATTATGAAATCTGCAAAACTAATATGAATATTTCTCTCATTCCATCCTCTTTCCTGCAATACTATAACGAATGGAGACATAGAAATTGATAAAGTTTAAAAAAATCATTGAAGCATCAATTGATTTTGAAGTTAGTATTAATCAACCAGTGATTCTCTTATTATGATTTTGTATTTAATGGATTGCCGCATTTAATGGATACACTATATTAGTTGTGAATATCATTGTCATTTTTACTCTATATTAACATTTTGTTGGGAGTTTTGCTTTGTCATTTCGCCTTTAAATTAATTTTGTCAGAGTTTTTTTTTAACTTTCACATTCCTACTTCCTAATAGAACTTCACTTACAGTACTATAATGTAAAAAGAGATTTCACGCTATAAAACTCTTAATAATTAATTAATTCAACGAGTATCAAATTAGTAGTCCATACACAGTATCGATTTTTGTACCCGTAGTACTTTATAGATAAAATTCTAAATAAGAAATAATCATTTATTTTAAATACTTTAAATTTAACACACAAAATAATATTATTGTAATATCGTCTCCCCGTGCATCGCACGAGTTAAAACGCTAGTTAAAGTTAAATGCTACATACTCTCTACACCGAATAAATAAATTCGCCCTTATTAGTTTTAGCGTCCTATTAACAAGTTCAAATTTTCATTTCTTCATGATTCAAATTGTTTATATTAAATAAAATTAAAAAACGATGATTTGTAAAATTTAATCATCATCAACTGAATTTTAGACTCAAAAATTTTCTATTGTAATCAAATTATGTTTCCACACATTGCATTTCATGTGCAGCCTATCTCAGTGCATAAAAATATTTAAATGTATATTTTATTTAAGAGGAATGTACTTTTCTGAATAAAAGTATTTTTTTTAATTAAAAAGGAAATTCGGCCCCAATAAGTGTATCGATTAATGTAATAATTTTTCACTTGTTAAAAGAATGTGAGATTTTCAATTTTAAAAATTAAATTAAATGTATTAGTTTTATTTTAAAAAAAACATTTAATGTTACTAAATTGGATCTGATCCGTATATAGAGATTTAAATCCTACATTCAAATGTAATGTTAAGTGATTGACATTTCCCTAAGTTTTAAGTTTTTTTATTTAGGGTATAGTTTTCATTTTTTTACCACGTATCGTCCATTCAACAATGTGGCATCGGAAATGATGCACTAAAACGATACAAAAAATCTAAACGGTTTAGACAAGTAGAGTATTATTTTTTTATAATCAAGTCGTATACTTTTTTTATTAAATAAATTATTAATTTTTATTCCTATTATAAGTTGTTTTTAAATAATTTACTTAAATATGTAGTACTCCATTTCTCCCATAATAAATGTCACATTTTCTGTTTTATTATGTCTTATGATAAATTCACTTAAAAAATAAAATAACACATCAACTTATAATCTCAAAACAAATCTTAATTTCAAATTTACTCACTAAACCTCACACAAGTAACATATATATAATTTACTATTCTCTCTTTCTCATCGAAAGGTCTCTATTTTACTTTTTTTAATCGGACAAAGTTAGTTGTTAGTAGTTAGTTCACCAAGTCTGCATACACCCTTGTGGGAGCCCGGTGGTCAGGTAGGATAGCCCACCTGGTTAAGGTCTCCATTTTACTATATTGAGAATCTCATTCAAATGTCCTCATTTTCTATTTTTAGTAAAAGGCTACATATATGGCCCATCAATCACTATTAATACAACTATCCATAAAATAATAATACTCCTTAATCTACGCGCAGAAAGCAAATAGAGACATTTGTCTGGGACGGAGAAAATATTGTTTATTATATAAAGAGACTACATTACTCTTTAAAGGTTAATAAAATTAGTTAAAAAATAACATTTCTCATATTTTCTGTTCACAATAAGTATGACACTTATTTTGAGATGAATTGAGTAAATTATTTTATTAGAACATCATTTTTCATTGAAATGCACTTTTTTTTTTAATTCGTCTCACTAAATGAAGTAAATAATATAGGAGCTAGTATGAAAGAGATATAAAATTTATTTATAATAATATTATATTATTATAATTGTGATTACAATGATGGTTATAAGATGGGACTATTGTTGGATTTTGTTAAGAGGAATTTTCTTTTATTTTCTTTGTCCCACATCGGATGAAGAGTAAAAGGGGAGGAATTTCTTATGTTATATAAGGAGGTCCTTGAACTTGATATTAAATGCACCAATAAAGTAAACTTTAATCTTTGTATTTGATTCTAGTTAAATTTCTTTCTTGTATTCTCGGTTGTGAGAATGGGGAGAAAGGTGTGAATTAGTCAAAGATTTATAAGAGTATAGGAATTGAGGTCGGGAGAGAGAAATTCTGTGTGATTATAAAAAATTTTCACACAGTGCTATTTTCTAGGTCCGTGATTTTTCTCCGTTTTTGGAGTTTTTCACGTAAATTCTTGTGTTTTGCTTTTTATGCTCTTCTTTATTTGTCCCTTAGGAATGAATGAAGATCTGTTTATCCCAACAAGTGGTATCAGAGCCCGGTTCGGGCGCTTATAAAGTTCTTAGTATGCTCTGTTGTTGCAGCATAGTCTGACTTTCACATCAGAAAAGACTTTATGAGAAGAAGATGGTTATTCATTAGGCTAAGGGTGACATGAAAGAAGTGGGTAAAACTAGTGGCACAAGGGGGTCAGAAGATCAGTCGGGTGCGGTGGCATCTCCTTTCTTGTGATGAAATGCGCCGGACTGTGGCAACAGTGGCGTGACAAGGGGTAGGATCTGTAGGTCAGTAATTTTTGGCGGAGTTCTTGGACCTGCAACAATGTGAATTGCTGGAACTCCCGGTGGTAGAGTTGACTTAACAGCGGTATGGGATTTTCCATGGAGTCGGCTCAAGGAGCTTTGAAAGGAACGGGTTTTCCGGTAATGATTGGTGGAGTGGGGAAGCGACGATTCAACGGGAAAGATGGCGATGTGGTGACTTGGTATCGGGTGGCGCTACATCGGTAAAGAATAGCGTGGATTCAACAGACAAGTGAAAAAAATATCGTGAATTTCGGGGGTTAGAATCGGCTTCAAATGACGACACTTTCAGTAGGAAAAGGGTTCGGACAAATCTGGTGTAGCTTGACGGTAAAAGGCAGCGACGTCATGTCGGTACAGATGGGTTTTGCTCAAGGTGTAGCAATGGTGTGGTGGTTACTCAAGGTGGAGCAATGACACGGTAATTATTTACGGTGGAGCAATGGTGACGTTTCTTGTCAAGGAGAAGTTGGTGCGGCAACAGTTCTGAATGTTTAGTTAATATTATTGGGGATCCTTATGACATGTTCAGTTGTCATGGAAAAAGGTGTAATAATATTAGGTGGTCCAAAAGTTTGCACACGGACATTGACTTGACAGGTGATGTAGGGTGTGTGGTGGATGTATAGCGATGGCTGATGGACTTCCAGGGGTTAGCCAAGTGCTGGAAGTAGCACCATAAATATCAGCAGGTGATTTTCGATATGTGTCGCAGGAAATTCTTAGAATTGTTGATTTTAAGTGGTCTACTCATATGGTGGAGTAGGATTCTCGAGATAGAGAATGAATTGTCGGTGAAGACAATGATGCTTAGAATGGTTGATTTTAAGGGATTCTCAAGGTTGAGAATGATTGTCGGTTAAGACAATGTGTCTTCTTTTATTTTGAGAAGGTGGAGATTGTTGGATTTTGTCAAGAATAAAAGGGGGAATTTTCTTTTATTTTCTTTGTCCCACATCGGATGAAGAGTAAGAGGGAAGAAATTTCTTATGCTATATAAGGAGGCCCTTAGACTTAATATTAAGTGCACCAATCAAGTACACTTTAATCTCTGTGTTTGATTATAATTAAATTCCTTTCTTGTATTCTCGGTTGTGAAAATGGGGAGAAAGATGTGAATTAGTCAAAGATTTGTAAGAGTGTAGGAATTGGGGTCGGGAGAGAGAAATTTTGTGTGATTGTAATAAATTTTCACATAGTGGTATTTTCTCGGTCCGTGATTTTTCTCCAGTTTTGGAGTTTTCCACGTAAATTCTTGTGTTGTGTTTTTTATGATCTTCTTTATTTGTCCCTCAGGAATGAATGAGGATCTGTTTATCCCAACAACTATTGATCAAATGAATATGTATTCATAAAGATGTTAATAATGAGTTATTTTAACAAATAAAGTTATCACTGAATACTTATGACATGATTGATATGTTGGAATGAGTTGGGAATGGAATCATCATTCCTAATATAAATCTCATTCCAATGTTTGGTATGTTTTTTTCTAAGAAATGTTCATTCCATAAGGAATGTGTATTCCTTCATGGGAATCACCATTCTCCCCACCCCATGACTTTAACCATTCATTTCCTTAAGGAATCAAATTTTTATGTTTTTATTTTTATTTTTATTTATATAGGATAAGATATATTAAGAATTATAAATATATATATTTTATGTTTCATTTCATGTAGTTACGAAAATTAAAAATAAATTAATATATTTTTTCACTTAACATATATTTTTTATATTAAAAAATTATAATAAATTAAATTATTTATTATAAATATTAAATTTTTAAAAAATTAAAAAAATTAATATACTTTAATTCTCATTATTAAAATGTATTAAATTTATTGAGATTATAATCAATTTAAAATATAAATAAAATAATATTATTAAAATTTAAATTAAATTAAGAAATTTATTTTCTATTACTTAATTCATTCCTAATTAATATCATTCAAGATAATAAATATTTTTAGTCATTCATTTCCTATTTTTATTCCATCCATTACTTTATTTCATTCCAATATAATTTCATTCAATTATATCAATCACGCCGTTAATTCCGATATTCGATCTTTGAAAATGCAAAACAAAATATGCGAGTAGCGTATAAAGAATTATAGTATACTAACTTTTTTTTTAAGGAATGCAATGATTGAAAAATAAATTAATTACTAGGACAATATATGTATTTGTTCTACAAATTATTTTTTATACACTTAGGATAGGCCTACATGTTTCACGAGTACCCACGAGAAAGTGATAGATGTATTTATTGGATCTATAAGAAAAGGTAAAATAATTTCTATTTTAATTGGTAAGAAAACCAATTGCAATTACAATATTTTACAAATAAAAATTTAAGCTATAATAATTTAAAATACTATATCTTTTCTATTAAATTTTTATTTTTCATGTTTAAATATTATTCGTTACATTAAAAATCATACTAATATTTTCGAAGTCATTGTGAAATTAAAAGTTGCTTAAACTCCTCCATCCCAAAATTCAAGTATACTCACTTAGTATCCCATCAAGTATGTATGGGTGTAGTTTAAGAAAATTTTATTTTTAATGAATAATATAAGAAAGAAAAGAGATATTTTAATTAATTTAATAAAAATATGTGTTATTGGAATGTGTGAAAAATATGTATTTTATTGAGATGTGTGTACAAAAAAATAGGCATTATTATAGTGATTTATTAACACTTTTAGTTTAAATAAAGTATGAAATATTTTGAATGACGAATGAAAAAGAAAAGTGTAAAATATTTTGAGAGACGGGATGAATACTATTTATTTGGGAAGTATAAGAAAATTTTACTTTTTTATGTATGAAATAAAAAAGAAAGAAACCTTTTAATTAATTTAATAAAAAATGTGTAAAATTGTTAGGATTTGTAAAGAAGTAATATTACATTGGGATGTAGGTAAAAAAAAAGAGTATTATTATACTCACTTCGTCCCAAATTCAACTTCATGTTTACTGTAAATACAGAGTTTAAGAAAAGTCACTTTTTTACTTACTTTTGTGGGTGATATTTTTTTTGTAATAAATAGTACTCCCTTCGTCCCCTTGATACATATCTATTTTTCCATATTGGTCTGTCTCATTACAAACTATCAATTTCTCATTTTTGGATTGATGTGACCTACAACCACTACACATGACCCCACACTCAACACTAATACAACTACCCACTATACATTAAAATATTATTTTTCTCACCTTACTATACATTAAATTATTATACTTCTTAATCCACATGCAAAAATTCAATGGATACCTTCAAGGGGACAGAGGGAGTAAATGATAAAGTATGTTGTGTGTGTTGAAAATGTGATGACAAATTTGAAATTAAAGTAGTATGTATAAGAGAGATTAGTTAGTTGATTTTTCCTTTTTTGAAAGTGTGAAGTTGAATTTGGGACGGATCAAAACGAAAAGTATAAAGTTGAAGTTGGGACGGTGGGAGTAGCAAAGAACTTCTTCTATCCTACCTTATGTGTTTTGCCATTTTGATCCAAAGTTTCTATTTTTCATTTTGGTAAAAGGGATCTATACAAATTATTTATTTCTTTTTCCATGGCCAACACATCACTCTATTACACTTACCCATTTTTCATTAAAATATTATTTCTCTAATCTCATATTATATTTTAAATATTACTCCCTCCGTCCATTTCTAAGATATCCATTTTACTATTTTTAGCGTCCGCTTCAAAGGTATCCATTTATCTTATTTAGTAAAAAAAGTACACAATATGGCCCACCACTTCCCTCTATTACAACTATCCACTTTACATATAATAATAATACTCCTTAATTCATATGCAAAAAAGTAAATGAATACTTTAGAATCGTACATATGAAGTATATCTTTTAATTTATATGTAATAAAAAATAAAAAGAAATAAAATATAGAATTAAATGTGAGAAGAGACAAAAAAAAACGAAAAACCAGGGATAAAGAGCAGAGAAAAAGCGTGGTTAGAGAATGTTAGAGGTGGGCCCGGTTGTGTGTTTTATAATGTAAAGAGAGAGCACCGATCAGCCGTTACTAGTCGGTTACAGCTGTCTCTCTCTGTCTCCATTATCACGTGCCACCATCGCCCTTCCCTCATCTACGACTACTGTCCTTCCCCGTACCGCCACACGTGCACCTTCCACATTGTCACCATATCACGTGACTACGACACCACACCTCTGCTGCCCTGCCAAATTCATCTTTGTTTAGGCCTTCCACAATGTTAATTGTGATACCTATCATATAGTAAATTTTTAAACGAGACGAATAAAAAGTATTAATTAATATTATTAAAATCATACTTAATCGATAAATAAAAGATGAGTGGGTCTCTTGTGCGTCCGAACACACAGATTTAGATCTATGTCTCTTTATAATTTCCGTACCCCTTTACAATTTAAAGCTCTAACAATCAGGGTCGGCCCTTAAAATGACTAAATTTGCATAGAAAATAAAGAAAAAAAGAATGCAGCGATCGATTTGAAATTTGGAAATAATTCAGGGTGAATATTCAATTGTGTTGGTGGCTTCTTGAAGAAGATTAAAAATGGACTATTGTATTGTATAATTTGTAGAGACCAGTATAATTTTTTATTTAATCAAGAAAAAAATGATTGATATTTTAAACATGTTTACTTTAGTTGGGTCTTTAACATTAAATAAATAAATAAAATTTGGCCTAAATCATATTCTAATATTATATACTCCACTCACATATAGATATAAAAATGTTGGGCCCCAAATTATGGGGCCCATAGCCTTAGCTCACAGGGACAACCTCTAGGGCCGACCCTGCTAACAATATATAGGTTTAAATTAAATATAAAGGGGAGAGTTGTATTTATATAGGGACACAGAGTATTCCTTCATGTTCGGGGACACAAGAGCTTTTCCTATAAAAAATATAATGATATAGTGATCAATTTCTTAAATAATTTATAATATAAATAAATTATAATAATATTTTATATAAAAAATAATACTCATAATAATTTATTATGATATCGTAAAATGGATGTTCGGGGGCACATGAGCTTTTGCTATAAAAATATAATGATATAGTGATCAATTTCTTAAATAATTTATAATATAAATAAATTATAATAATATTTTATATAAAAATAATAATCATAATAATTTATTATGATATCGTAAAATGGTGTAACGTAACATAGTCCACCAACACCTGACCTTCTATTTTTATTACTCATCCGTTCATCTTTACATTTTATAAATAGAATTATAACATTGAATCCAATTACATTATAAAATTATATTAATTTAATTTTAAATTTGTACTCATCACCTACACAATTACTAAAATATTAAATTAAATCAAAAGACAAAATTTCTTATTCGTGAAAGTAAATCGTGAAGTTCAATTGTGTAAAGAGGATTTGCTTTCTATTTTATGCTAGATTATTCATCTAAATAATTATTCATCATTAATATTTAAGATTAATAACTCTAAAGTATTAAGTACCGACGTAGTTAGATAAATCTTGAATAAATAAATTTTATACTCTGCTCTTTATCTCTCATTATAACGAGTTGATTTCAATTGGATTCAAGAAGACGGCAGCACTCTAGTACACGATTTAACATCTATTATTCCTTTTTTTTTCTTGTGCATCGGGTGCACCTAAAGATAGGGTGTACCCATATACAAATATAAATAAAAATATATACAATTATGAGCAAAAATGTATACAATTCAATTGTTATTTTTTTAATAAAAATTAAATGTAAAAAAATATACAATTATTAAAAAATATATATGCACTATTGAATAAAAAATTATACACATATGAATGTTAGTTTTTTAATGAAAAACTTTGTATAAAAAAAGTATACAATTATTACGAAACACGTATACAAAATAGAATAATATGTATACAAAATAGAATAAAAAATCATACACATATATGTGCACCCTTGTGCCCGGGTGCACCCAATATACACTCTTCTTTCTTTTTTTTTTTTTTTTTTTTTTGTATATATGGTGTTTCACCTTATTTCTCTTTCTCTCGACCACATTCGGTCATTCTCTTGTAAACAATTGCTGCTAATGATTATTAAAATCTCAATCAATAGAATTCTCTTTTTAATAATAATAATATTATTATCATTATTATTATTATAATTAAATTTAATATCAATTAATATGATTTTAAATATTTAAAAATAAAAATATTATTTTCTTTTAAAAATTAATAAGGAGAGTTCACTATATAACTATATAAACAAACTTTTAAGTTTGGGTAAATTATCAAAACTCCCCTCGAGTTTTGTCCAAATTACCAAATAAACTCGTGGTTTGAAAAATTACCAATTACCCCCTTTAAAAAATATTTTTAAAAAAATAGTGAAATTTAAAAATACAATATTAAATATATGGGTCTTGATGTCATTTCTATCATTCTTTATTTTAAGAAAAAATGTATTTTTATTAATGTTCAAATAAAAAACAAATTAAAGGGAATAATTGATAATTTTTCAAACTATATAATTTATTTGGTAGTTTGGATAAATTTCGAGGGATTTTAGTAATTTACCCTTTTTAATTTTTACTTCCAAAAATGATATTCTAAGAAACTAACATTGAAGTTTTTACTTCCAAAAATGATATTCTAAGTTGTGCAATAAACATGAATATCGTTTCACAATCTAAGTATATATAGTGCCCGTGTACAACGCGTATTTTGTTACTATTTATTTATTATTTTAAATTTAATTTTTTAAGTAAAATCAATCAAATTGAAAGTGTGATTTTTTTAATTATTTTTTTGTTGCTAAAAGAACATTTATATAGAACTTTTATTATAGTAATTAGATGCATAAAACTCTTAATTGAGTAATCTAATTTATTATACTAATTAAAATAAATAAGAATTATTTAAAAAATAATTATACACCATTTTAATTATTATAATAATAATTTTATTATTATTATAATAATATATAACACATTATGTAACAAATTTTTTTTAGGTCGGTAAATATTAGTGGTTAGTATATGTTACTCCTTCCCTAAGGCTCCGTATATCTCCCCTCCTAACTCGTTCCCAATGGTAATCGAACTTAAGTTTGTATATGTTACCCCTCCCCAAGACTCTGTATATTTCCCCTCCTAATTCGTTCTCAATGGGAATCGAAAAAAAAAGCTTAAAATGTTAAAAGCAACAAAATATTGATTTTTTTTAAAATCTAATTATGTTATTTTAAGTTACATAATTTCAATTGATAATTATCTCCTTATATTATGAAATTATGAAATAGCAAGACAGTAGTGATACACTTTAAATATTTTAGTATTCGTTCTTAGTAAATCATATTTATATATGAAATAAAGAAGATAAATGTAAAAATATAAGAAATTGGCTCAATCATTGCAATTATCATTATTAACATTATATTTTTTTAAAATAAATGAATATATAGAGAGATTCAATTAAAGTCTTTATATGATTGAAATTGTGTCTAAATTATAGGGTTTTATAATATCAAATCAAATGCATTAGATCATATATAGTTATTTAAAATTAGTTATTTCATTATTAATATGCAATCATGATATTATTAATTGGATAAAATATTGTTAAATTGTATTTTTAAGAGAATCTAAAAGTAAAATGTTGTGTGACAATTGATTTGAAAATGAAAGTAATTTTTAAAAATTAAATAAAATCATATTTTTAAACATATATGTAAAGATTATATATTTATTTTGACTAATTAATTAATAAATAATCAGGCCAAACAGTAACAAATAAATAAATAAATAATTGGGCCAATGGAAAATTTGGGCTTACAATGATTAAAAAAAAAGAAAAAAAATCAACAATTACATTTTGAAGTTCAATACAAACAAATCAAAATAATAAAAATTTAGAGTGGTGTGTGGTAGAGGTTGAAACTCAAGACCTCTTAATAATTAGTAATCAAATTTTGCCCCTTCACACATTTTGAGAAGTCATAAATGGTGGAATGATAAAATGATGACATCTCACACTTTGTAATATTTAAATTAGGAATGTTATTTTGTTTTAATATATAAGAAGATACATAAAAAATTACTACATTAATGATTAAAAAAATAAACTACATTAATTATAAAAAGTTTAATTACATGAGAAACGTAAAGTATACACTTACTTTGGATAAAATGATTCAAAATTATAAATTATATATTTTAATTTGATAAATTATTTATTTAGAGTTATATATATATATATATATATATATATATATATATATATATATTTGATAAATTTTGAAGTTATAACATTGTGTTAAAAAAAAAAAATACTTGACGTCCTGAAATGTTTACATATCGAAATAGACAGGCCTTTTTAATTTATGGCCGATTCAAATTTAAAACAATTGAGAATAATAAAATGCAAATGACCCAACAAACCTTAGCTCATGGCCCATTCTTTTTCAGACAATAATTTTATGTAAAGGCCCAACACTAAACATAACCAAGCAAATTTGAACTAACGCTCCATTATCCCTAGTTTACGTATGTTTATTATTATTATTCTTTTGATCAGTAAAGAAAATATATATTAAAAAATGAAATATAAAGGGCATTTTAACCCTTACAATATAATGTATCTATAAGTTCTAAAATAGTTTCTCAATCAATCCTAACATTTTGGATCTGCATTCCAATCTACAAAGGAATTTTATCATACAATTGCTTTGATTTCAAGAAATAATTTCTAAGTTTTAAATGATTTCCCTTGAAAGACTACTTCATTTCTCTTGATTCTCAAGAAGATTACATATGTTTTTTAAGATTCATTCTCATAAGTCATATGTAAATAGATATATGCAATAAACTTTAATCATCCAAATTATAAGAATAAAATAGTAATTAAAGTCTAGGATACGACGGATTCACATTATATAAGCTCTAATAGATCCAAGTGGAGTAATAGATAGGCAGTAATTCTAATTTGTATAACTTATTTCATTAAAAAACGATTTATCCCTTTTTTATTAAGTTAAACATATTACACCTCTTATTTAAAATATAGTAGTAATTTTTTATTTTAATTCTCCCTTCGATTCTCTTTAATTTTCTCTCGTTGAAATGAGAAACTCAAATTACAAATTACAAATTATATGTAAAGATTAAAACAAACTCACATTATATAAGCTCTTTTAACTTAAAAGAAACAACACGTTTATTATTTTAATCTACTAAAACACTCAACTTGAATTCCCTGTTTCATTTTCCATGTTCCATTGGTATTCCATAACATAATAAGACTATACTCTACAATTTACCATTAACCCTTGGGGCAAGTATTGAATTTTGGCAATTTATTGTGACATGTGGCAAGATTTTATATATGAAATAGTAGATGAAACATGAGAATAGAATAGGTGATCTCATTGTTTAACATAGTAGTATCCGAACTCATGGTTAACAAAGGTCTAGGGTTTGAGTCTCACCGCCATCCATTTATGAGAAATTTTCATATGCAAGTCTTGAGACAAAAATTAACCCTGTCTGAATGTAAGGGGGCGTATTAGAGTGACTCGATTAAGTATTAAACTATTTATCTCTCTATCAGCTTAAACTTTTAGATGAAGTGATAACTTAACAGTTAAGTTGGCATCACGGAAAAGCAAATCCCAAGATAATATACAATTGGTACATCAACAATTCAACATCATGCTTAGCCAAAGCCTTGAACAATAACTACTAAAGTACTACTACATTCCTTCCCTTGTTGAGAAATGAGACAGCTAACATACAGGGTTGCATCTCAACATTATATTATGCTATTACTACTAACATAAGATAAGATTAATTATGCCAACATAAGATAAGGTTGTTACTCCCATATACCAACTTCCATGAACCCATCCTCACTAGCACATCCCCTGAACATCCCCACTGAGTTAAACCCATAAGCCACCTCCCCTTTGCTAGACACTGCTATCAGCCCGGCCCGCCCCTCGTCCAGCCGGTTCTTGATCACGTGGTCCACCGCCTCCTGCAGCCCTACCCCCTTGTACTCCATCACCGCCGCCACATCACGAGCCAGGGTACCACGGATGATGGCCTCCCCCTCCCCCGTGCACGACACACCACAGAGCTCGCCCGCGTACGTGCCTGCCCCGATCAGCGGGGAGTCCCCGATCCGACCTATTCTTTTGTTCATTAGTCCCCCGGTGGATGTGCCGGCGGCGCAACGCCCCTCACTGTCCACCACCACACATCCCACCGTCTCCGGGGCGTACACGCTGATCGGGAGACCGTTCATTACAAGCGGCGGAAGTACTTCAACCTCAGAACTGCAGGAGTCCGATACGTGCTGTGGAATCCTATAATCAAACTGCAAATGTATATACATACACAAATTCATGAATCCATTCCAGAGTATCACAATTATACATGATCATAAATAGTATTAAGATTCCAAGGAATTCTTAGCGGATGGATAATATATACAACACCAATAAGATATATCAGTAGTGACTTACAAGGATTGAGTTAGCTTCTTTTGCCAATTTGAGCATCCCAACGTTATCCTCCGTGATGAAGTAGTCATTATCAACCATTTCCACACCCTTAAATATTGAAATTTAAAATATATAATACACAAAATTATTTAATTTAATGAATGAAAGGAACATCGAAACCAAGTGAAATCTGTGTACTTGTTGTTTGGCGAATTCTTCAGCTCCATTAAAAGCGAGATAGGAATGGGGGGAATTGTCCATGACAAGGCGGGCAAGGGAAATGGGATTTTTGACGGTGGAGATGCCTGAAACGGCGCCGCATCGCCTTCCAGGCCCGTCCATGATGCTAGCCTCCATCTCCACCGTACCTTTCTCAGTCAGGGCAGATCCACGGCCCGAATTAAACAGGGGATCACTTTCCAATTCTCGCACCTACACATGCAATAAACTAAACCAATCAATATTCATTCGCGTAAAATCAATCTCGTTTCCGATAATATATAACCTAGTCTATGAGAATCCGAAATACAGATTAAGCGAAATCGCGTGTAAATACTCCACCGATTGTACGATCTCAGTGTAAAATTGAAATTAATAAGGTAAGAGGAGATAGAATGACGCGCACAACGAGTTCAACGACGTCAATGGCGGGGAGGGAGGAGCGGAGAGCGGAGATTCCGAGATTGAGGCAACGAGTAAGGAGTTGTTTGGCCTGTTCCTGACGCTCTTCAGGGAGGTTCGGATCCACGCCAGCGCCGCCGTGTACGGCAATAGCCCAACCGCCACCCATCCTCTCTCACCCGCAGCCGCTTTGTTATTAGAAGTAGTAGTATTATTAGATGCTATGGTTTGTTATATACAAAGGTGAAGCAAAAATGGTGTAAATAACTCCCAACTTTATAGGCGGGACTCCGTCTGGACTCCAACTTCTAATTTTTATTTTATTTTGTTTTATTATATTTTTAAATGTCTTTTTAAAAATTATAAATATTTTTAAATAAATTCTTTTATGAGATGGGTGAGATAAATAGACTCATTTTTAAAGGGAAAAATATTCCGTGCTCCTACACTCAAAATTTATACATTAATTAATAAAAATATAATATTAATAATAAATTTATACACTTTATTAAAGAATCTTTAAAAGAATTACAAATTAGTATTTTTAATGAAAAACATAATATAAAAAATTTATATATTTATTAAGAAATAAACATACAATTATTATAATTAAAATACAGAAATGGCTGCGTGCATGCACTTGAGTACATTGGATATAAACTAATTAAAAATTATAGTGATTGTTATGCATATAAAATATATACTCTCTCCGTCTCCTTTCAGATAACACACTTTTTATTTTGGGCTGTCCTACAAAAGTTTGCACATTCCAAAAAAAACAAAAAGTAAAAAACAATCACCCTTTCTCATACACTTTATTTACAAAAAAATCATCTCTACCAAATATACTTTATCATTTATTTATTACAATAAAATACCCTTATATCCCTAAAAGTCATCACTTTCTTAATCTTCGTGCCGAAAAGAGGGGCGCAAACTTTTTCCGGGACGAAGGGAGTATTTATTAATAGTTAAAATATATTTTTTTTAAATCAGATAAATGATACATCATAATTTGATTTTAATGATTTAATACCAATATAATATTTTCTATGCCTTATAAAAAAATTCATAGCTGTAGATAGACATGGAGTTTCTAAAAAAATTATTTTTATGTTTGTATTTAAGAATAATTTAGTATTTTTAAATTATAAATTAATTATAAATTTAATTATGTGAATTGTAAATGGATAATAATTTTAAACTAGTGATTTGGAGTTGGATTATGTATTATTCTTTATTTTGGGTTTGAATTTGTTTATTATATGAAAAAAAAAGTAGTAATTGAGAGTGTAAAACTCCCTTCGACCCGTAGTACATAATAGTTTAATGTGTAGTGAAGTAAGAAAGATAATATTTTAATATAAATCCAGTAGTTGTATTAGTATTGTGTGTGAACCCATAAGTATTAATTATTGGCAAAGACTTGAACGTGAGACTGTCTTAAATGTTTACACGAATAAAAAATGATGACATCATTATTACTTTCACTATAAAATATTATCACTTTTTATTTATTCTATAAATTATTCATGAAATAATTACTGCCACTTTTTATCAATTAAATATCACTTTACATTAATTGACTATTACTTTTTATCCGTCTCAGTAAGAGTTTACGTGAGGCGATCTTACACAAGACTTTCCCTTAATCATTTTGTATGAACCCATTGATCGAGAAAGAAATATAATTATTGAAGTGATACATACACATTAAAAATATATTACTCCCTTCATCCCACATATTTTTACCCACTTTTCATTTTGGGCTGTCCCAAATATTTTTATTCATTCCATTTTTGGCAAAAATACATAATATTTTATTACCTACTTTTTACAATCCCAACAACTTTAATTACTTTTTTACACCTTATTCATCATTCCCAATAACTTTATTCACTTTTTCTTTTTAAATTACTAATTTATCCCTACTTTCTCTTACATTATATATTAAAAAAATAAAATGTCTTAATCTACGTGCCTGTACAAACAGTTAAAAATACCCGGGACCGAGGGAGTATTATTATTATTATTATTATTATTATTATTATTATTATTATTATTATTGTGGGATTGGATTATATTACAATCAAACAACGTAGTGCCCCCATTTTATATTGTTTGGGATACGCTAATATTGCGAGTTTTCAAAGTGGTGTGGAAACTTGAAACCACGTGTTATCCTTTCCTCTTTATTAAAAAAAATAAAGATTATATGAATTCTTTATTTTTTTTATCGGACAAAGTTATTTGTTAGTATAGTTAGTTCACCGAATCTCCATACACCCTTATTCTCCAAGCCTCCTTATAACTTTTCTCCTATTCAATTGGATCTAATTACATCGATTGCAATAAAATTTTATTTGAGACGGTCCCGTATATAAAATACTTATTAGACAAATTATTAAACGACACTGTTTATCTATGTAATCGCCTTTGTAGGTTAAATATTTAAAGGGTGTTTGAATTATATTAAGTTAATAAAATCTGAGAATTCAAGTTTGCATTTAATTTCAAGGTTAAACATTTTATTGGATTGGGAATCTCAATTTTAAGTCGGATTTTGAATTGAGACTATAAAGAATTTCAACATAATACGACTCAAGCGTATTTGATGTACAACGATTTAATTCAATGCAAAACTTGAATTCTCTATTTACAATTTACATATATCCCCTCAGCCATTAATCAGGTGGGTTAGCCCACATGGTTAGGCTTCTCACTAACCTGGAGACCATAAGGAGGCTTGGAGAAATAATGATGTATGGAGACTTGATGATGAGAACGAATAGGGGGAAATTATAAGGAGGCTTAGAGAAATAATTGGAGAAATAAGGGTGTATAGAGTTTTGGTGTACTAACTACTGACTGTACTAACAACTAACTTTGTCCGATAAAAAAAAATCCCCTCAGCCCTTCAAAGGGTTTTTTTTCCATTTCGGACGTTTCAGTCTAAAATGTCCTTTCATTTTTTTATGAAATCCCACTAATACAATTAAAATATAAGACCCAACCACCAACTAATATAACTATCCACTATATATTAAATAATAATATTCTTTAATAGAGATGGGGGAATATTAAATAGAGACGTCAACCTCCAACTATGAAGTGCTAACTATACCAACTTTATTTGCTGGACTCTGGCTATTCGAAAGAGACCCTGCTCTAAGTTTGGCGGCTCATTTATTTTCTAAATCAATGATTCCACAAATTGTAAATTAACGCTTAGAATATAAATGAAATATAATCTTTGTTCCTAAAAGTTCATGTATAATGTCATTCTCTTTATTACGTGTTGTACAGAAGATTAAGGCATTCCGTTAATAAAATTTTGATTTCCACAATTACTTTATTAAAAATTAAAATAACTTTATTTCACAATTAAAGAGCGGAATTAAATTGAAACTGATTAGAATATAAAGATGAGTTGGAGGTGATAAGGATAGCGATCGGTGGATTATGGTGAGGATGATATGATGATTAGATGAGGTGGGAACGAGTCAAGATTTAGTATTAAATTACATTAAATCAAAGAAAACCTGCTACATAAATGATAAAATGGAATTGAGTTAATATCAATTTCGGTTCATTCAACTTTTATTAAATTCAATTTCCATCCTTCTAACTTTAAACTTTTCAATCTTCACTCTTTTGTATCAATTTTAATCCTAAAGTGATTTTTATTGTCCACTTTTCTTCAAATTAGTTAAGAACGCTATAGAAATAACAAACTTTTTCAATTTCAATTAAAAATATTTTTTTGATTATTTCTTGCACGTGAAATATTTTCAATTTTACTCCATTTGCAAATTTTTGCAAAATATAAAGGATTTGTAATTAAAATCCTATAAGATTTTTTTTAAAAGACTAAATTTGTACATGTTAAAAGTTATAGAATTAAAATTGATAAAAATTGTAAAAAAAAAAAAAGAATAGAATCAAATTGAACTTAACCAAATTACAGAACCAAAATTGAGATTTTCTCAATCAGAATATTTGTATAAATTTATGTGAAATACTACTGTTTTTGACGTCAGCAAGGCAATGGAGAAGGATGTAGAAGGCACAAATAGACATTAATGCAATCTTATTCATCAAAACCCAATCTCATTAACTTGCACCTTGATTAAGTAAATTTTGATTGGAAGATTAATCATTGTGGAGATGGAATCAGCAAAAGATACTTTCCTAACATGATGGAGATGTGATTCCAACTTTTTAAAGATTCACGTGAAAAATACTACTCAAAATATATATGTGTGTTTTATTTTTTTAAGAAATAATTGATGATGTGTTACTTTTATTTTTTCTATATCCAGGTTGAATTAGTTTCTTGTAAACCGGGTCGTAAACCATATGGTCCTCCTTAATTTAAATATCCTAACAATACATAGGGTATATATGATTGGAAAAATAGACCACAGGGTTTACACATTGATCCCGGTTTACACAAATGTTTGTGATATAAGTTTGATTGAATGTGAAGTATTTTTAATAGCATTTTTATGGTTCTATTTTTCATTTTAGTTAGTACTTACTGAATAATATTTACTCCTCATTTCGTAGAAGTAAAATTCTAAAATACATGCTGATATCTCCCAAAAAGTGATGGATGAATATGTACAATTATTTGTTATTCAGCAAGCATAACTTATAATGACTACTCTTGTTTGGTTCATCAAATTAAGTATTGGTTTCTTGTGAACCAGTTGCACAAAGTGTGTAAGGGTACAACATAGTATAATTCTAAAGAATATACATTTTAATTAATTAATAAGAGTACAATATTTGTTCTAAAGAATATACACTTTCATCAAAAATTTTTTCCAAGAATATAAAGAATATACGTCTTTATACTAAAGAACATAGTATTTATAATACTAAAGGGTATCTAGGCCCTCTTTGGGAATATCCTGAAATCAAGGAAGACCATAATACTTCATCTTTGAAAGACACCGAAAGAAAAACAATCTTTGCTGAATCGAGATCACCACATTTTGAATACATATTAACTAGTGCTGAGCCAATAATGGTCCCATTGTCAAACCCCAAACGAAGAGCGAATCCATGTACTTCTCTACCCAGCTTCAAAGAAGGATGAGACGAACATGCATTTAGAACAGCTACTAAGGGCGATTCATCAAGAATTGATTCTTCTTTTAACCGCATCTTTTGAAACAACTTGATAGCCTTGTCTGGACACCCATTTTCTGCAAAGCTAGAAATCATCGAGGTGTATGACACGTAATCTTTCCATTCAAGTTGCTCAAAAGCCTTCACAGACTCCTCCAAGTTACCACATTCTGAATACATTTTTAAAACAGAGCACCCAACATAAGCTGTAGAGTCCAAACCCAGTTTAACAGCATAACCATGTAATTGTCTCCCAAAAGTTAAATTCTCCATTATGCTCAAGATACCAGAAATTGTGTATTCATCATGTTTAATTCCCATTCTCATCATTTCTTGAAGCAAAATGATTGTTTTTTCATGCTTCCTACTTTGCACATACGCTGAAATCATATGATTATATACAGGTATTTCCTTCAGGTCCTGAATCTCAAATATAATCTCGGACAAGTCAACTGCTCCTGCTTTTGAGTATGTGTGTATCAGAGATGCTTTCACTACAGGATCTATATACAACTCAATCTTTAAAATCCAGCACTGAATCTGTAAAGCTTCTTTAAATGTGTCGTGATTATTACAAGCTGAAAGCACACTTGATACAGTGAAGGTGTTTATTTCCTCTCCCATTCTATGCATGTCTTTGAGGACCAGAAAAGCAGAAGTAGAATCACCCTTCTGAACAAAACCATTTATGATGGTAGTCCAAGAAACAACATTGTGCACTGGCATTTGTTTAAATTGCTTGATGGCATCAAACATAGCCCCACATTTGGAACTCCGCGCGGCGCATCATGCTGCAAAGCACCACAAGCAGACAGAACGCTGCTGTATGTAAACTCATCCATGTCCAATCCCACATTGTGCATTCGACGGAAGACTCTCCACGAGTCATCGTAGAGAAAATTCTTGTTAGACCCCAGAATCAGTAAATTCCAAGTCACAACATTCCAAGTAGGAATTTCGTCGAACAGCTTGAATGCATGATCCATGCGACTGCATTCTGAATAGGCGGTGATCAAATTGTTGGCGGTGTAGATATTAGAGTGCAGTAAGCGAGTTTTAAGCAGAAGGGAGTGCGCTGCTTCGGTTTCTGGGAGTGTCAATCCCTTCAAATTTATGGGATTACTTAGAAACAGAATCGGATCGATCCAAGTACGAATTCCTCCATGTTCAAGCGGTGGGTACTCAAGCAGTGCGGCGGAGGAGCTGAATTTCCGGCACAAACACAACAGCTTCTGGTGCTTAAAGGTGTGAATGATGGACCCATTCATTTAGATTCACGAGCAAAACTGTTTATCAATTGTCATCCCGCTAAGACTTCTGCATCAGAGTTTACAAAATAGTATTTGAAAAACATTAATTATTATCATTTTTGTCCACAATTTTGTTAAAATCCAACTTTAGTCCTATAAACTTTTTATTTATTCAATTACAGTCCTTTATGTCAATATAAGTCCTATAATTTCTAATGTTAATTACTGATTTTATGTGCAGAGTAAAGAGCAGAAGGCCTACCCCCATGATGGCCATGGTGAAAAGAACTTCCCACTCGAAGTCGAAGTAGCTTGGCTGTTGATTCCCTGAAAGGATACTGATAAAATGTTGATACACATTAATTCTAGTTTCATAATCAGAATAAAGAAGCTAAAGTCACTGGAAACTCTATCCACCATAATCAGAATAAAATCTTATCAGAACACGGATTAATAAGATAGTTAATGCATGAATCTGATAAAACATAGGTTAATGCTACAAACAAACAAAAAGAAGAAGAAGCTCTTCTTAATTAGCTTCCTTGATTAAAGTATCATGAAAATCCGTCAATAAAGCACACCTTTTCAATTAACTAATAGCAAAATGCGGAAATAACACAAGACGAAATAAGAGTATCACATTCGATTGAACACAAAATAGTTTGTGTTGGTTAGTAAGTGGAACATATCTCAAAGACCACACAAGGCTCTAATAATGCCAAAAAAAAATCATACTATTCCAGTCTCCGGAATACAATGCTAAACTAAATCATGCACAAAAGAAAAGAGGAATGAAATTAGGGGTAACTGAGCTACCGTAAACAACAACAGCGCAAAGATCCAAAAAGTAAAGTTAGGGCAACCAATTTTCAGTCATTGGCATACATAAACAAAATAGGTGCATTCTAAAGTTCCAAACAACCACTAATCACACCGAGAGCTAACTAAAAAATATAATCTTGGTTGTTAAACACAAGTGGTTAAGCTGTAGTTGATTAGCTATTCTTTATTCCAAAAACTCAGTAATCTTAATTGAATTAAAGCTAAAGCACATATCTGTTTAGGAGGCTTCATCTGTACAATCATCAAGTGCAACTCATAGAAATAGTTTGTCTAAATGCCATATTGCAGCAAAAGAAATCTGAAACTCAATACCCAAAAGTGGGAATGAACATTCATTTCCCTAACTCAAAATTCCCAGCACAGATATTAGTATTAGCCCACCATCACTGTATCCCCTGACATTACACATCCTTACCTCCCATCTATCTCTCATCATTCATCAAACCCTATCTGACTAATTTGAAAGATCTATAATCCTCTACTCCCAGAAATATTAAACTTTAAAAAGAAAATTTTTAACTTGAAAAGGAAGTGAAAATCATTCCCATAGCACAGCTGGCAAGAACCCTAAATTAACGCATTAGGTCACAAATTTTGAACATCCTCAACACAGTATCTATCACACAACATAAAATCAATCCATGCAAGGAAATGGCAAAGACAGTAGAAGATGCTCACAAGTGCTGATTAAGGAGGAGGACCAACCCGAAAAGCGTACGTGCCATGTGGACAGCAGAATCAAAATGAGCGTCTGAGTTTGAACACAGATCAGGTTGGAAAAATGTTGTGTGCATATATCTATGTTGAAATAAAATGTATGTTAATTTGTGTTTAATCAAGTTAAGATGGCCGAGTGGTCTAAGGCGCCAGTTTCAGGTACTGGTCCGAAAGGGCGTGGGTTCAATTCCCACTATGGAGGGAGTATACGATAAGTTGGCATAAAAATTGTTGAATTCGGAAAAGCCTCTGTCAAAGTTTTTTTTTTTTGAAAGGTAGTAAACAGACTATTATGAATTATGATCAACAGTAATGTGTCAAATGTGCTCTCAAAGGCAGTTGCTTCATGAGAGAAATTAATCTCCATCATCATCCACAATCGGTGCACACATCATCTAGATCAATTCAGATTGTTTGAAGTTCGATGTTGAATTATACACTTGTGGCACTACTTGTGTAAAAGATAACACTAGATATTCTACCAAGATATTTTATTTACATATTTACAACAATTCTTCAATTTTTTTTATTTATTTTTTATAAATTTAATTTAGTTAACTACCAATATTACTCAAACAATTCTCTATTTCTTTTTTTTTTTAAAGCAAAACATTTCGTTATCATTCATTTAATCATTTTTATTGTGGATAGGACTTCAATTGCTAACGCCCCATATGTTGTCATCTTTTCAATGGAGAGAATTTTTTACATCTTTATCACATGTTTATTTTCTCTTGGTGTCTGTAAATTTATTTATAATGACTTATTTTGCTGTAAAAAATTTGTGTGAACCTTGAACAAATAGAAATATGCTATATATATATTTTTTTAATAAAAACTTATACTTGATCGATGAAAAGTGATAGCGCTTCAATTGAATTATTTAATGTATATTTTATTTGATAGATAAAAAGTACTCCTTCCGTCCCGGAAAACTTTTCACGTTTACTGTTCCACGTTGTTTAAGAAAAGTTGTACTTTTTGACCAACTTTATTGACTTTGGAGGATATTGTAATATTTTTAGGTAATTAAAAAGTATAAAGTAATGATATGTATGTAGAAAAAGAGTGACAATTTTGAAATTAAAGTAACTTTTGAGGTTGTTGGATAAATTGTTGTTTCCTTTTTTGGGGGTGAAAGGTTTTGTGGGACAAACAAATGAAGAAATTGGGAAAAGTATTATGGGACGGAGGGAGTAATAATTTATTAAATAAAAAGCTATATTTAATGTTTAAAAACATAATAATTTCAACAAGCCCCTCATTAATTATTTGGCAAGTGCAATGAATACTATGTCATTATTGCAATAATCTCCCTTAACTAGTAGATATTTTATTTTTATTATTCTTAAGGGCAAACTATTAGATTAAAAGTGATTTTTATTTTTTTAACAATCACCCCCTAAAGTTAGTTGATATAAATTAGGGTAAACTTGGAATCCAAAAGAAGAAGATAATGAAAGAGTGGGATTGGAGATCCATTGGACCACCGACAGATTGGACCACAGTACAGCCCAGCCCAAACAATACATTTTTCATAAAAAAAAAAAATAGAGCCCATATTATTGTCATTAGAATTTCTAGCTTGGAATTACCTGAAGATGGAGACACATCTCATCAACACAACTATTATCTGCTCCACACATCCATTCCAGTTGGATACCCTCAAATAGAACAAAATTTCTTATAAATACTCCCTCCATCCCGCACCAAGGGTCTCTTTTTTCCATTTTTGTCGTCTCACCCAAAGGGTTCCCTTTCCTTTTTTTATACACATGGGTCCCACACTCACCCACTAATACAATTAAAACATAGGGTCCACACTCCCACTAATATAACTACCAACTACACATTAAATAATAACTCCATAATCTATGTGAAAAAAAGCAAACTGCACTTTTGGTGCGGGGTAGAGGGAGTAATAATTAAAAAAAAACATCAATTTTGAAAAAACAATAAATTGGCGGGGGAGGGGGGAATATAGTATATTAGTAATATGATTTTGATAGTTTCATTTTATAGTATATGTTAATTATTATAATAAATTTTATTATCACCCATTTATAAATGAAACTTATTTGAATTGAGTTGAATTGATTAATGAAAAATGAGAGTTTTCACTTATCATGTTTTTCAATATTTTTATGAATCAACATATTTGAGTGATTTATTTTATCTGTATATTTATTTTTTATACGCTTTCGTTGGATCAGTTGGAAGCAAAAGATTCACATCCTTTGAATCTTATACTTTGCAGCAATATTGAATATGAAGAGGTGCTCGACTGAAGGATTTTGGATTAAATGGATTCAAAGACATTCCATCGCGTCTTCACACCTACTTAATTTGTAATATAAATCATGCAACCTACACGTGTGTATCGTCTCCAAATGAAGATTATGGAAAATTTACGTTAATTATAATTTAGATGTATCATACTTAATATGATTTTGATTTGTCTCTTTTTATTTAGGTTACTTATAATTATAATTGTAATAGATTTTATCATCACACATTTATAAGTGATCTTATAGTTATTTTAACGGAGTTTAATTTATTAATGAATCAACATTTGTCTAATTTTTTTATATTCTTTAAAAATTAACAAAATATAAAATTTATTCTACGTATATTTATCTTTGATATGATCCCGATTCGTAAGGGTGGGGGAGGGGATAGTAATAAGAATCACGGTAGGAATGTGTGTGATCTCCTGGCAAAACAGATGGTATGGAAATTGGCCTTATCTTTGCCAAAAGTCTGGTTCCAATCAAATCATTTTCCCAATGGGCACTCATCTTTAATTCTCTCTGCAACTTTTGGCCCCTCTCTCTCTCCTCTCCTCTCCTCTCCTCTCCTCTCTCTTCTTTCCATTTTCTTGACTTTATTTGTGACCCTTTTGTCAATGCTGTAGACAGCTGAGATTTTTCTCTTCTTTTGAATTGGTTCTAGAGTGCCCCCCAACCCCCATGTCTAATTAAATCAAGAATTGTTATTAAGGTATACAACAAGATTGCTCAAATGTCACGAGTTCAGTCACTATTAGCCTATTTTTCTTCTTGTCCAACAACAACTTTAGTTGGTGTAGCTTCACATCTAATAAAATTACATACAACATTGAATTAATTGGTAGGTTCGTAAGTATTAAGGATATGTGCAATCTGATTTACATTTAAACTTGTGTGAGACTCTTATACACATTATGAATAAGATATATTACCTCCGACCAATTCAAATGTAATCGTTTGCTTTTTAAGTGTATGCAAGCCTTCCATGTGAACTTGTGTGAGACTCTTATACACATTATGAATAAGATATATTACCTCCGACCAATTCAAATGTAATCGTTTGCTTTTTAAGTGTATGCAAGTCTTCCATGTGAAAATTTTCTTATAAATGGGTGGCGGTGAGATTCGAACTCTGGACATTTGCTAGGTATTGGCTCTATTACCATGTTAAACGATCACTTCATCTAAAATTTAAATTGATAGAGAGGTAAATCATTTAATACTTAATCGAGTCACTCTAACACCCTCTGTAGGAAGGAGTATTAATGATCCAAACAATTGATGCTCACAAAGTTTTGAGATAAATTAAATCTTCAAATTATAAAAATAGGAGAAGATTTATTTATTTTAATGTCCAATTCTTGTAACTTTACTAATATACTCATTACAATATACAATCATCGAATTAAAGAAGTCTAGATAATCATATACAGTATATGTATGGTTATTTGGAATACCAAACAATCGTAATTCCTTTTTATTTTATTGAAACAATTTTGGGTTAGATTCGTTTATTATCAGGAGGTTGATCTGTCTTATTATTGAAGAAATATCATTATCATCATACTCTTACAAATTTGCACTTTCACACATAAGGCGCAATAAAATAATAATAATAATAATTTAACTCAAATTTAATTGGTTGGATGTTTAATTCTGAGACCAACTTTCAGTAGGTAAAACTTTGGACTAAAGTGTCCGCTAGATTTCTACGGTCACTTTGATTAAAAATAAAAATTATATAGTCACAATCAAGTAATATTTAAAAACCAGACCTAAACTAGTATACACTCCCCAACCGTTAATACTATGATAGTCATTTGCTTTTTTAATACTTATTAAAAAATATTATTATTTTATATAAAAAAGTAGTTGTATTAGTAATGATCGGTAGGTCATTTATAGGTTTCTTTTGCTAAAAAATAACAGTTCAAATTCCTGAATTCCATATCGTATTCTACCCCATATTTTATAACATTTTTTCAATAAACTTATGGGATCAATTGTGAAAGAAAACATCTTTTGGAACTAAAAGAGAGAGTATCAGGATCATTTTGTAGAGCATGCATATCCGATGGGTCCAAAAATGCTAATTCCTCGATAAGAATACTATACCCTATTAAATAACCATTAAACCTTAATACATCCAACGGTAATATAGGAAATGATTGTGACACTTCTCACATGATTAGTAAATGGAATACTAAATGAAATGTTGGATATTTTATGATTTAACACAAAAATCATTATTATAATTATTATGATAATTATTATACGTTTTAAAATCTCCAACGGTTATGTAACCGTCTCTAGTTTATATGACCCCATTATTGATATTAGTTCCCATGAATGTATTGTTGCTATAAATTAATCCTTATCACTCTCATGTAATTGTAACACACATTGATATATACACTATATACATACTTTTATACTATAAAGTTATATATCTCCCTACTACACAATACACATACCTTCACACTATAAAAATATACTTTTCAACATACAAATATATTACTCTTTGAGCATTGAGTAATTGTGTGGTTCGGGGTTCTCATCGCTGAACAAGAGATGACTATCAGGTTGTTGAATCTTGGGAGAAGAATATCATACTAGTGCAGTGTGGGCATTTCTTCTCTAAAGATAGCACTACGGCGTGCTTCGACCCATGCTACTCTTAATCCCTTATTTTATGTTTAGTTGTATGTTTGATGTTTAATTTGTTTTATCCTAAATTAATATCCCTACTGTGTGTTCATTTGATTGAGTTAATTTACTTGAATATTTCCATCATGAAATAGGTGATCCCACCTGAAAAATAAAAAAAATTGATACCTTAGAGTGGATATAAGAAGTATATATATATATATATATATATATATATATATATATATATATATATATATATATATATATATATATATATATAAAATCTTTTGTGATCGGATTGTAAGATGGAAAAATTCATAGATCTAAAATTCAAATCATTATTGAAGTATGATTATTATACTGTAATATATTTTATTAGATCAGTATAATACTCCCTTCGTTCCTTTAAAAGAAATGCATTTTGTCATTTTAATCTATCTGGGTGCATTTTGCTTTTTAGTAAATGACACATACACAACAATTAATATATCTTTATAGAGCTCATATACAATTATAATACAAATATTCTCTATACATTAAAATATTATAGATGTGTTATCATCTACATATTAAATATTATATCCCTTAATTTACGTGAAAAAACTAATACATCTTTTTCAGAAAGAGGGATGGAGTATATAGTTTATTAAAGTATGAAATATTCGATTTTTTAAGTATGATGTTAATGAATTGTACTCAAGGTTTAAAATATTCGAAAATATCCTTGATATTTCCATGATATATTCATTTTTTGGAGAATACTGATATCAATAGTGGGAAAAAGATACTCTCTCCGTCCGATTCTAAGGTGTCCACATGCTTTTTGCACGTGGATTAAGGAGTATTATTATTATATGTAAAGTGAGTAGTTGTATTAGAGGGAAGTGGTGGACCATATTGTGTTCTTTTTTACTAAATAGGGAAAATTGATACCTTTGAACCGAATGCTAAAAATAGTAAAATTGATACCTTAGAAGCGGACGGAGATGATATTTTTTTTTTTATATTGAGGAAATATTAAAAAATATCGGTATATATCAATATCAATCGGTTTGTCACAGTTCAAAATTTTCGAATGTCGGGATGTATCGTGAAAATATCAATGAAATATCGAGAATGTATCGAAAATATAAAAAAATTATTCAGAATTTTAAAAGAATTTTTAATTTTTTATGTTACTTATATCAACTAAATAATACAATTTTTTTGTCATTAGTTTATTCAATTTTTTTTTAAAAAAAATATAGAGTAATACTTGCGTGAACCCATCTTATAGTGAGAATATTTTACATTTTCTTAATTAGTTTTTTTATTAAAATTATTTTCACTTTTCTTTAAAATATTATAATTATTATATTAAATAATGAAGGTTCATATACATAGTACACTTTGATTAAAAATATATTTATTTTGGCACAATTAGATAAGATAGAACGAGATAAAGTTGATACCAATATTATTTGGATCATGATGGCATGACATGTTTTACATTTGCGCCTCATTGATTATCATTTTAGTATTAGTTATTATATACTCCCTTCATCCCATAGAAGTTGGTATAATTTTTTTTGGGCACGGAGATTAAGGAGTATAATAATTTAATGTAAAGTGGAGTAAAGTGAAGTGAGAGAAATAATATTTAATGTGTAGTGGGTAATTGTATTTGAGGTAATATGTGGGGCCCATGAGAATAGATTAATTATTTTTTGTGTGGGTCCATGTATTAAAAAGGAAATGTGTCAACTTTAGTGGGATAAACCAAAAAGGAAACGGTGTCAACTTCTATGGGACGGAGGGAGTATTAAACAATTAGTAATAATTATTGTATAATTTCAGACTATTTAAATATGTTGTTATTGATCTACTTATTATATATTATGAGTTTTATTGTGATTTTTAATTGTATTATATATTAAAATTAGGAGTCCAACTGCTATGCACTTGGTGCACCAGTGTACTTGGATGATCTTAACCGTTAGATTATATTTTAATTCAATCTCCACCATCAAGTATAATAAAATAATTAAAATTTTAAAATATAACTACCCACTAACCCCTATTTTTAACCAATTAACCTCAGGTGCACCGGTGCACTATAGAATCACCCTAAAATTAGTTATAATAAATTGCAAAGTTGAATAATTAATTTTTTTTTTCAAGCTTCCGTTTTAAGATACCAATATCGATGTTTTAAGCCTTGGATGGAATAACTTCTAAACCAAATTATTGGTTTTAACATATAAGTTGTTTTTAATCATTCTATTTAATCATGTTTAATCAAATTTGTATATTGAATTATTAATATTAATGTTTGTCGAAATAATTTTCTTTTTGTTTGACTAGGAATTCTTGGCGATCTAGTCACTGGTTTGGATATTGAATTATTAATATTAATGTTTGTCGAAATGATATTTTTTGTTTGATCCTCCAAATCTGAAAATTTTGTGAAAATTAATCTTTCAAATTGTAGAATTTGCAAAAATTGATAAATCTTACAAATCTGCATTGTTAGCATCAACTCATAGCTATCGGAACAACCATTTTAGGGAAAGAGATGGTCATAAATAAGCACTCGATTTATATATTTGTTGTCTATCGACAAGCAGTCGATGCTCTTGTATTATCTCCCTTTGCTATCAGGTGGGCCTCCATTATCCTTTGCCATATTATTCAAGATGGCGTTGATTTCTATATGCATATCCAGTAACGCAATAAGTGTAAATCTATTCTACGTCGCAATTGATACATACGTTGCAATCCACTACATACCAATAACGGTCATAGTTGGATTAAATCATATCACACCTTTAGATCGTAGTTGGATTAAATCATATCATACCTTTCTTCACATTCATCGTAAAGGTTTGCTTAAGGTAAGTATATAGAGTAATATGTTTATGTCATATACCTATATATTTTATATTACATTAACCTTGATGGATTTAAAGTTGTTTCTCACTTTCTCTGTAAAGGCTGATGGACGATCTTTTATATATATATATATATATATATATATATATATATATATATATATATATATATATATATATATATATAGATAGATACTTTCAAGGTTTAAAAATATTGGGGAGTACCGATATCGATATTGGAAGAAAAAAATATTTCTTTCTCTGATATCGAGGAAATATCAGGATATATTGGTTCAATATGGATATCGATTTATCATAATTCAATTTTTTTTCAGATATCGAGATATATTAAAGAAATATCAAAATTATAAAAAATTATCCATAATTTTAAAGGAAATTTTAATGATTTTTTATGTTACTTTTATCAACAAATAAATAGTATAATTTTTTGTCATTAATTTATTCAATTTTTTAAAAATAAAATAAAATAAAATATAGAGTAATACTTTCGTGAAACCATCTCATAGTGAGACTGTTTTACGTTTTCTTAATTAATTTTTTTATTAAAAATTATTTTCATTTTTCTTTAAAATATTATAACTAGTAAATAAGGAAGGTTCATATACATAGTACTCTTTGATTAAAAATATAATTATTTTGGCACAGTTAGACAAGATAGAACGACATATTATTGGCACGTTCAGAACTATATTCGAAAGTTCTATAATTTGATAAGCTGGTACCAATACTATTTGGATTAAGACGACATGACATATTTTACATTTGTGTCTCATAGATCATCATTTTAGTATTAGTTATTATTAAACAATAAGTAATAATTATTGTATGATTATATATATATAATCAAACGAAATAGAATTTGTTTTAAATGATCTAATTTTCAATTTTTATACATTTCTTAATCATGCATAAAATTTACATGAAGTTGAAATATTGAGGATCATTCACAAATTTATTACTCCCTCCATCCCATAGTTAAATTTACCGTAGATACGAAGTTTAAGAAAAATTGTTTTTTGACCAATTTTATTGACTTTTTAAGGGTATTGTGGTATTTTTAGGTAATAAATAAATTATAAAGTATGTTATGTGTGTCAGGTGGGAGCGGTATTTTTGAAATTAAGATAATTTTTGAGGTTGTTGATTAATGTGAAGTTTTCTTTTTTGGGTGGTGAACATAAGTGTGGGACAGACAAAAACGAAAAGTGTGAACGTAAGTGTGTGACGGAGGGAATAAGATCTTTTGTAAAGTTACATTCTTCTTCTTCTTTTCTCTTTCCTTTTTTTTTTTTATTCTTTTCCTTTTATCTTCTTACATTTTCTCTTTTATCTTGTCTTTAACCATTAAATTGAAGAAAAGAGAATGGGATAAATCATTAATAAACTACCAAAGTGGGTTTGTGTCACTTAGAGTTGAAAAGAAGGGAAAAATAAATAAATCATTCCCCACAACCTACTCTATCATTATTCACATATGATATTGGTCGAATTATCAAGAGTTACTACTCACATGCTCCCTCTATCCAGTAAGAATGTTTGCTTTTTTACGGATTAAAAAATATAGTATTTATTTTAATATGTATTAATGTATAGCGGGTACTTAAACTAGTGGAGTATTGTGGGCTCCAGATATTTAAATATTTTTTGTGGATCTCATTTACTATAAAAGGAAATATAAACATTTTTATGCATGAAAGAACCATAATAAAAATATGTAAACGTTTCTGTGGGACGGAGAGAGTAATTATTAATACTTCTTCGAAAAAGTTTTCATATATCATTTTTGAATGTTCAATTCAAATGTACTTATTTTCTATTTGTGCAAAAGGTGGAACCGCCCAGGGCCCCCGTACACCGGGCCGACAGCATGTGAAGAAGGTTAATCATGGTAACTCAACCAATCAATAAGAGTTTGCTAATGAAGTATCCTTCATTTTTTTCATTTTAGTTGTATACTTTAAAAGATATTTATTTATCATTTTTAGCAAAAAGAACTCATACATGACTCACCACTAATATAACTACATACTTTATATAAAATAATAATATTTATTAATTTACATGCAAAAATATTAAATAATTATCTTATTGATGTGGGCGGAGGAGTATTTAAAAGTTTTAACCGAAATATAAAAATATACTCCCCCATCCCAACAAGTATTTCACGTATTGATGTGCGCGGAGTTTAAAATTTTTTTATATTTTTATGTATAAATTAAGAAAGAGGATATATATTTTAGTTGATTTAATGAAAAAGTTGTGTAAAGTTGTTGAGAGATGTGAAAAGTTAAGTATTATATTAATGTGTGTAAAAAGTGAGTATTGTTATAATGTATTTTTTTACCAAATTTAGTAAAAGTAAAGTGTGAAATACTTTGAGGGACAGATGAAAAAGGAAAGTGTGAAATACTTTGGGGGACAGGGGGAGTATAATTAAATCTTAAAAATATGTACAATCGAATATAAGTATATACAATTAAATTATAAATATATATAATCGAATCATTATTTTAACCGGAGTGAAAATTTGTATCATCACTATATTTATAAAATTGAGATTCTTAAACAAATACTAGCTGTGAAGTAAAAAAAATAATCTTAAAAGACGTATGGGCTCTATGCACATTAATTTTTTCTATTTTATTTTCTTCTTTAAAGCAATTAATACATATCTTTAAGAGAAAAATGAAAATTTTGTGCGAGTTGAATAAATTATTGTATACTATGAATTGAATCTCAATGTTATTTTATGGAGTCCAATTTGAGTGAAAATGACTACAAGATTTGGTCCAACTATATTTTCTCGATCCATTATTTATTTATTCTTATTAAATTTTTTATATGAATCAGTGTACACAGTGACACAATTGTCATTTCACATTTAATTAACTCCATTATTTTATAAAAAAGAAATACTAAAGTGTGGCTATGGTTCTAACAACCAAAAGCAGCGTACATACAGGGGACTGTCAAAGGAAAATGTGACTACCAATTTCAACATTTATCCTTTACTTATTTTATTCTATTTTTATTGTTAATTTAATTAATATAATAAGCTGGAATCTAATTTTATCTGATTCTCTTTTAATCGCCCCTTAAACAACTTTTATCCCTTTAATCATACGAATATTATTTCACTTTTAGGCCCTCTAATTAGAACATCCCTCCTTTCATTTCTCATTCTCCTCTCTTTAGAAAAAAAAAGGAAAAAAAAACTTATTCATCTCATTAATTCTTATCTTAAAAAGAGAGTGTTTAGTGTACTAAATTATACTCAGCCGACATAAGTACGTCAAGTAAAAAATGGAAAAAAAAACATCATAATTATATGGATTTGATTTACATCAATTCATTAATTCTTATCAATTAAAAGAAATTTTGTTTTAAAATTGTGTAGGGATCATGTTGTGTAAGACTTGTTTTAAAAATAATCTCTATTTGGATTTTTTGTATCCAAATTTTGATTTAGATTTTTTAAAATATTTTTTCTGGAAGATAGAGTTGGCCTTATTTTGGATAAAAGATTGACTTCAAGAAAAATGCTTTACTTGAACGGTTAATTGAAAGAGTTTAGCCGTTTGATCTTAGATTGAACATCAACTCGATTTGAGAATGCTTGATCGAATGTCTTTATTACCTTTGATTCGATTCATTTTTGTTATATATATATATATATATATATATATATATATATATATATATATATATATATATATATATATATATATATATATATATATACTCCATTTCAATAATCATAGATTACTGTGCAAAGTGTATTTATAAATCAATAATTAGATCTGAAAAGAAATTCAAGTTGCAAGAAAGAGAGCAAGTAATAAAGATAGAGAACAAGTGAGAAAAAACAATGTAAGAATTAAGGTAAAGGAAAAGGAGAGAAGGCCATATTTGCTTTAGCAAAAAAATATTGACTTCCTCATTTTCCGAGTCTTACAGTCCACAGCTACAGTCAACATGGACAGAAGTTCACTGACTTTTTTTTTAATTAATTAATTTCTTTAAATTAATTTATTAAATTAATATTATTAATATAATATACATACCAAATTTATAGCTCCGATATTCACGGTGTCTCAATTTCAAGGCTTTCAACATTAAATATAAACAACGATTATAGTATAATACTCCCTCCATCCATCATATAGAAGTTAACACACTTTCCTTTTTGGTTTGTCCCATTAAAGTTGACACATTTATTTTTTAATACATGGGACTCACACAAAAACAATTAATCTATTCTCATGGATTCCACATATCAACTCTAATACAACTACTCACTACACATTAAATATTATTTCTCTCATTTCACTTTACATTAAATAGTAGTATTATATTCCTTAATCTTCGTGTCAAACAAATTATACAAATTTTTTCGGGGACGGAGGGAGTAGTATATACTCATATGATTTCTTATTAATTGTGTTTTTATTTCTTGAGAAGGATTTAAACAAAAATTCAGGAATATATATTACGTACACTATGTAAATTAATTTTGTAGATGAATGATGTTGATTAATTGGTTCTTTTAATTATGTTATATACTCCATCGACTTTGATTGATAGTTTTTTTTCCCCTTATCCGACTTAATTTGAGTAGATTTTCTTACTAGCAAAGTTCTTTTGTGATATGGGTTCGGGTGGTTTATGTTTTATTATTACGTTTAATATTTATTTTTAAGATTTAAAATATTTAAAAATATCATTATGTTTACATTTTTCAAATATAAATAATTTATGTAAAACAGAGTTTATTGGAGATTATTTTTTCTTATTCTTAGTTATTCTACCCCGATTTTTTAATTATAATAAAAATAAAAAATAATAATTAAAAAAAAGTCAAGCATTTTGTAGTTTATGTAGGATGTGTGCATTTAAGATTTAACAATATATGTTTAATAGGGGCAATTGGGCATGATTACTAAATAAAGCACATACATTAGTTGTTGTGAATAGTGTCTTTTCTGTTAAGCAACCTTCGATCGAAGCTTAATTGTTATCATTTTTGAGACAATCTATCCACCAATCAATTAATGTTCAAAATCTCGAGATTAATTATTTATTCATATAGTATAAAATGTCACATTTAAGGTTTAGCTTTTGGACGGAGCATCTTATTGATCACATGATATTATTTCTTAATATTTGTGTTAATATATGTAAAGTTTTGATAAATTTATGAGGAGAACTTATAAATTTAGTCATGTAAATCGTTACCCATTTGAAGTGGTAACATTGAGGGCTCGGTTTTCCTTTAAATTTGTTTTAAAATTAATTTAGTATATTAGATGATTAATGTGCGAAGTTTGTGATGAATACACTTCTAGGATAAAATTTCTAATGAAAAATATTGCAATAGTGATCTCATCCGTCACAGTTCTATTTAGTTTTAGTTTTAAGATTTTGCGTTTTAGTCCTAAAAAGTTTTTTCATGCAATTATAGTCCCACATTTTTTTTTTCAAATTTTTTACTCTCATAGACCTTTCATGTGCACATCACGCGGCTGTTAGATAATGAGAAATGAGATTTTTTTTCCATATTCAAAACCAATTCCATAAAATTTTCCCCAAATTGTGTCAACCCTAATTTCCCTTCCGTCACATCAAGGCCCATCTCGCCATTCATAAGTTCACTCATCACAATGTGGCGACGAAAATCTCTCGCTCAATACTTGACTCCAGATTATAAACAAAATATATCTCAAAAAATAATTAAAAAAAGGTAGTAGATTTTCAGCATGCAACGATTCTTTACGGCGGCAATCTAGACTTAAAACAGCGATGGATAACTTTCGGCAATGATAGTAGAATAAAAGATGTATAATGTTGTACAAAAATATATAAAGGCAGAACACGTTGTATAGACTTAAACTCATACAGATTAGTCTCTACCTTTCTTGAATTTCATATTCTACAGTGTTCATTGAAACAATTTAAGTATATTATCACCTAATCCCAGAACCTATCTAGGCACTAATATGCACACCATTGCAACAACTTTTAGGCACTAATATGCACACCATTGCAACAACTTTTAGGCACTAATATGCACTAATTGTACATTGCAACAAAATGAACTTTTAGACCATAATTTGATAGTTTTACATATTTCAGGCCCCAAATTAATAGAAAAATTAATTCAAATCATGAATTGATAGTTTATCCATTTTTCGGGTATTGAATTGATAAAACTCCAAATCTTTGGAATATTGATTACATCCTTTAAAATTAAAATGGGTGTCAGCTAGATCTTGTGAAGACATGCAATCCAGTTGGCTGATCATCCTACAATTTCGATTTTGGATCCATCAGTCCAATACTTTTTCTTTCCAATTTAAAGATTCTGATCAAAATTGTAATTACAATAATATAAACTGCCGGTTCTTGATCCTGTCGTTGATCTCCAACGACCACTTAATCTGAATAGTATATTTTCAGTTAAAAAAAAAAAGCTAGTTCGTACCATTAATTTCGATTTCTCTATGAATGTGAACAGCAACCAAAATATATACTCCCTCCGTTCCATTTAAAAAGGGTATTTTTTCCATTTTAGTCGTCCCACGCAAAGGGTTTCCTTTTCTTTTCTACACACATGACACCCACACATCCCTCTAATACAATTAAAATATAGGATTCACATTCCCACTAATACAACTATCCACTACATATTAAATAATAATACTTTTTAATCTACGTGAAAAAAAAAAAAAGACAAAAAACACTCATTTGAAGGACAGAGGGAGTAGTTAATACTAATATAAGTTGGCAATGGTCAAAATGTAAGGAGGAAATTGGTGGTTTTAGTGGAGCCAGATTTGCATACCCCACAAGTGTTTAGAGACAAAAATATACACAACATGTGATGATTACTATGATCCATAAATCATTATCTCCGACGAAGGTGGGATTTGGATTCAAATGCAAAAACGGTAGATACTACACATTAAATAATAATACTCCTTAATCTTCATGAAAAAGAAAAAGACAAAAAAACTCTTTTGAAGGACAGAGGGAGTAGTTAATACTAAAATAAGTTGGCAATGGTCAAAATGTAAGGAGGAAATTGGTGGTTTTAGTGGAGCCAGATTTGCATACCCCACAAGTGTTTAGAGACAAAAATATACACAACTACATGTGATTATTACTATGGTCCATAAATCATTATCTCCGATGAAGGTGGGATTTGGATTCAAATGCAAAGATGGTAGATATGTTTATATTAATTTAGATTTCATACAAAATTTTATTCAACATTTATATCCAAAATTCACCTATTTATAGCACCTCTATGGCATTTTAATAATAATAATAAACTGAAAATTAATTAATTAATTAATCAATATTATTTGTAATGGAGGGCTTGAGTTTCTTGGATTGAGGAGAATCTGATGATCTTGAATCTTGGGAGTAGGTGGTTTCATCACAGCTGAAACACACTTCCACCACCCCTTTGGGAGATGATGATCCATACTTTCTCTTATAGCTTGTGGCCATCTTCTCTATTACCCTACAGCAATCTTCCACTTTCTCCTGTTTCATCATCATCTACATCAGCATATGGAGTACATATATCCCTTTAAATTAAGAAATTAAAACATAAACCGTATTACTTTTTAATTTATTCAAAAAGATTTTAATAGTACATTTATTTTCATCTTAAATCTTTTAGTTTTATTTCGATTATATCCCAAAACAATACTCCCACCGTCTCAACTTATTCTTCATAGTAATCATTGTTGCTGTAGACGGAGTTAAAGAAAAATTAATTTTTTAAGGTTTTTAGGGTTGATGATTGATGTGATGTTTCTTTTTTTAGTAGTAAAGTTTGATGTGTGTTAGACAAAAACGAAAAGTGTGAATTTAACTTGAGACGAAAGTAGTAATTTATTATCAATTTCGACCCATAACTTTGTAAGAGCAATCATTCGATCACATTCTATGAAATTAGAAAAATTGAACATTTTAAGTAAAAATAATCATTTTGATAAGAATTTAAAAGCTACCGCGGAGAAATTAAGTTTCATCGAACTAATCCATTTTTAATACATGGAGTAGTAAATTTGTAGGAGATTATTTTGATTATAAACTCTTGAATTAGGAGGAGTGAGAGAGAGAAAAAGAGAAGAGTGTAGACCTTGTTTGGTCCAAGAATGGTGAATAGCTGATGTTGATACTCAAGTCCTTCACTGCTTATCACATACAGCATTGCAGCTGTAGCCATTGCAGATGGTGAATACCACATCATTCTACACTCTGCAATAACAACACTAATTCATCATCACTCACATCATTAACAAACAAGAAAGAGAAAGAGAAGATGTTGATTAATTAATTGTGTTAATTACCAGAAACAAGAGAGAGAAGCAGAGACTCGCATCTCCTCATCAATTCTCTCTTCAATCCAAACCTCCTCCCAATGTGATCAACAAATGCAAGTGGTGTAATTGGATTCATCTTCCATTTCAATGTCGACAGAACTAAAATCTCCATCCTTTGAACCGTTTTCGACTGGAACACGAACTTGGATTCCTCCACCTGAAACACCCATCATCAATTAATCATGAAATGATATTGAAATTAAGTTCAGAATCAAGATGTGATTCAACATACTTGGAGATCTAAAAGCAGAGGAACTTGAGTCTCCTCAACTTTAGCAGCAAGAGAGAGGCAAGCCACAGCTGCAAGCTGAGTCATCCATGGCTTCTCCTCACAATTAGAGTGGAAGCCATGGAGGAGGAACCTATCAAGATAGTTAACTGCAAGAACTGCAGTGAGAGCAGAGAAGGAATAGTACTCTGTCACCCTAACCATCCACTCTACAGCCTCATCCCTAAAAACACACCCACACCCACTACTAGTGTACGGTTCCAATTCCTGCTCTTTCTGCAGTAAACACTTCAATTCTTCATCCATCTCCCACAAATCACACCTATGCTCTAATTCGCTCTCTCCTTCTCCTTCCACCAAACACTCGCCATTGTCTTCCTCACAGTAGAGAGCTTCGAACAATGATTGTTGGGATTCCATCTTCACTCATTCTAGTCAAAAAAGGATGCGAGGAGAGAGAGAGGGAGAGTGGTTTCAGCCATGTCGATGAGAGAGAAAATGGGAGTTGGAATGGCTTAATTGTTTGCCTTTACTTAGTGGGTGTTTTTTTTTTTTTTTCTTTGGAACTGTGAGTGAGAATGGTGCAGTGGTGTATACTCTCTCTGTAGACGAAATACTTTCACATATTGTCGTGCGCGGAGTTTAAGAAAAAATTGTTATTTTATGTATAAAGTAAGAAAAATAAAAAGTATTTTAATTAATTTAATAAAAAAGGTGTGTAAAATTATTGGAATGTGTGAAAAAGTGAATATTATGTTGGGATGTGTGTCAAAAGTAAATATTGTTATAGTGTATTTTTTACTATTTTTAGTAAAAATAAAGTGTGAAATACTTTGTGGGACAGATGAAAAAGGAAAATGTGAAATATTTGGGGGACGGAGGAGTATATGTGTAGCAAAAGTGTGTGTTAGCGTGTGAGAGTGCAGGAGGGGATAGAGAGAGAGAGATTGGGATTATTAGTTAGGGCCTGGTAACGAATGGGTCGTGAAGTAAGACATTAACTCAACACGTGACTTTTTGTACGTGCCAATTTGTACACACAGCCACGGTGTCCATCTGGAGTGGGACCCAAACCCAAGCAGAGATTTCATGTGGGATTTTTTTTTTGGAATTTAAATAATTTTCAAAAAATTGAAATTACGAAACTGTATACTTTACAAAATGTTTGGAACAAAAATAAATTGAAATATTTAATTGTTTATATTTGGAAATATACATGTGAAGATTTAGTTGTGAAAAAAAATTTTTAATAAGAAAGCAGAAAGAAAAATAATATAAAACTAGAAAATTCGTGTTAAATATTCTAAAAAAATTATAATTGAAAGATCTTAAACTATAGTACTCCTATATTTTAATAAATTTAGAGATTAATTCAATAAAATTACAAATATAAATTTATGATATTGATAAAATAAAATATCGATCATACTTCTTCCGTTCCTCATTAAACTTTACACCTTTCGATTTCGTTTGTCCTATATATCAATTTTCAATTATAAAAACACAATTTAATTACAAATTCATTATTGTTCTGATCTAATATACCTAATATATTTTATAATTTATTTATTTATGAGTTAAAAAAACTATATTACCTCCACAAGTTGATTAAGTTAATCAAACATATTTTTTCTTAAACTCAATAAGTATCTAAGCTAATAAATAAATAAACTATAAAGAGATTATTATATTAATAATCTCATATGTGCACAGATCGTCGGATCGAGTTATGTGCTTCAGATCCAACTCAATTCAGAGGTAGTTTACATTTGTTATTAAATACTATAGCATCCTTCAGTATTTAAAAACAATTAAAAAAGTAATACTTTTATTTTTAAAAATAATAATACACTTATATTAATTAAGAATAGATTTTACAATAAAATCAAATACCCATCTTGTGAGTGCCTAAAACACAACTCTACATTATTTTGTGGGACGCTTGATATTATTTAAACAATTGAGAAATTAATGTGAAGTGATTATTAGTATTTAACAAACAAAAATCAACGAAATAAATTGAATCTAACAATTATTTACATTATTCTGTAAGTTACCCCAGCATATTAAATTTGAATGAAATGCTTGAATTCTACACGTCGAATTGTTACATGATGGTTGTTCTTGTGATCTAAATATGGATTGTACTTAAACTTTGGAATAACAAACACACCAAAATAGAGATTCAGAGAGATGTTGGAACATCAGCTATCGGAAGGAGAAGAAAGCAAGGATTGACAAAACCTTCCTTGAACTTATCCCGAACAAGGTGGCAATCGATTTCAAGATGTTTAGTGCGCTCATGAAAAACAGGATTGGCAGTGATGTGAAGAGCAGCCTTGTTATCGCAATGAAGTGGAATCGGAAGACTGTTTCTAAACTTTCGCCTGTGAAATTCAATCCTTTGTTATTTGTGCAAACTTTGCATAACATTAAATACCATTGTTAGGCTAAAATAAATTTGAATATTTTTCATGCAAATTAAAATAATATATATACTTCCTTCATTCGTTTTGATCATACATTTCCTTTTTGCATGGAATTTAAGGAATATAATATTTTAATGTGTAGTGAGTTGAAAGATATAGAATAATGTTTTTATGTAAAGTGCATTGTTGTATTAATTAGTGTTATGTGTAAATCTCATGAAGATATATTAATTTTTTTTACTTATTGAAAAGAGAAATGTAAAGATTTATATAGGACATTTGAGGTGAAAATTTATAAAAATTGAAATTGAGGGAATGGAGTATTTATTGCAATCGAAATTTTACTTTTACCTCATTTTACAAATGACACATGTTAAAAAAAAGGGTAACATTTTCGTCCACTAGATGGAGTAATTAACAAATGAATAAGTAAAGTTGGTTTGGTTGGTAAGTAATTTTAACAAATGAATGAACCAAAAAAAAAAAAGAAAGAAAAAGAAAAAAACCAAATGAATGAATGAGATATATAAGCAGTTGTTTACCCTACAGTATGTAATTTATGACTCATAAAATACTAGCATAAGATAGTCTCATATAATGGTATGTGTAAAATGGATAAAAAATTATCACTAACTATAAAAGCTTACTCCACTTAAGCTAAATAAATGTTACTATCATTTTTTATTTTTACTGTAAATTATTTATAAAATAGTAATATTATCACTTTTCACTAATTGAGGAGTACATACATTTTACTATAAAAATTATTATTTTTTATCCATCTCACCTAAGACAATCTTACATAAGTTTTTGTCAAAAACTTTGGATCTTTATAGAATGTACTTGGTGTACCAATGCATATTGTGTTTATATGTTTAAAATAAGGTATAGTAGATAATTATTTTTTAAAATTTTTATTATTTTATTTTATTTGATGATGAAAATTAAACTAAATTATAATTCAATGGTGAAGATTGTCCATTTATTCAGGTTAACTCTAATTGGATTCCAAATTTTGTGTGTTAATAAATTAGTGGCAGCTCTTTGTAACAATTATGCCCCAATTTATGTTGTAATAACAACCAATGTCGGCTAACTGCTTACACGTTTGGATAAAACACTTAACTCCGTCACATTTATTGCAAAAATTTGTGTAAATCTTAGGTGTAAATACGGTAGTCCCTTTCTAATCTTATATATCCTATATATTATTTGGATGTTTAAATTAGGGGACCATAAAATTTACAAGAATTTATGATATAAATCGGATTTATAAGAAATTAACTCTACATTTATTTATTTTATTTTATTTTTCTTTTTGAATGTTTATATGGAGTGTAATAAAGTCCACTTTTTATATTTATCAATATATTTACTAAAACACTTCTATTAATTATTAAAAATATATCAAACATTAGTCTTAAATCAATCTTTAAAATTATTTTTAAAGCACGTGTTCCTACTAATATCTCAATTTAAATAAAATCGAGAGGAAATTGAGTGACCATTGGACGTGCATTATCGAAGTTATTTGAACTTGGCGAAATAAGATTATTTTTGAAAAGTTGGTATGGGAATTTAAAAAAATTGAGGAGATGATTAATGTGAGATTTTAGAGTTTGGACAAAGTATTCAAATTTTATATTTAATGTCATGAATAACTCCCTCAACTCTTTAATTTTACTCATCACATCTTTCCTAATATGTGATTCACAATTTTTATATAGGATGGTCTAAATATATTACTAAATACTTCATCCATCTATTTCATCTTAATAATTTTCTTTTAAGCAAATATTCTAACGCAAACAATTGCATAAAATCGTATCACGCGAAGATTTCAATGAAATGGATAAAAAATAATAAAATAATATTTTGATAAATAAAAAATAATATTAATACAATAAATTATTTTATGAACAATTCATATTATAAATAAATGAATAAGTGGATGTTTTCTAGATATGCACGTCGGTTCGGAACCGCCGGTTCCAATTCTTGGAAATGTGGAACCGGAACTGAACCGATCCCAGGGCGATTTCGGTTCGATTTTGGAATCGTCAATTCTGATTTTTTTACACTCACAACGCAAATAAAAAAATAGATGGAACCGCCAATTTCGGTTCCAGGAAATAAGGAACTAGAACCGAACCAAAATATATCCAATTTCGGTTCCATTTTGGAGGGTTACGAAACCGCCAGTTTTCTAGTTGGAACGGCCAGTTCTGATTATTTCGCGCATGTCTAATGTTTTTCTTTCCTGTTTCTTTTGGCTGCAGAAGGCATGAGTAGAATGATGCATAAAGCAACTGGTATTGGTCTTTTTAAACCCGTGAAGGTAGGGAAAGAAAAAATCAGCATTTCACATTTACAAATTGCTGATGATACACTGTTTTTGGGTAATGCTGGGATTGATAATGTGATGTTTTTGAGACATTTCTTAATAAATTTGGAGATAGTGTCTGGATTGAAGACTAATTTAAGGAAATGTAGTCTATACGGTATTAATGTGGATGAAGAAAATTTAGAGGAATATGCAACCTTGTTAAGATGTAAGAAGGAGAATTTGCCATTCACTTACTTGGGAGTGAAAGTGGGTACTGGGCATCGTCGAGCATCTGAATGGGAGTATGTAGTGAATAAGGTGAAGAACAGAATTCAAAAATGGAAGGGATTGAATATCTCTATTGGGCGGAGAATAACCTTGAACAATGCAATTTTATCATAAATTTCGGTTTATTTTCTTTCTACTTACCTTGCTCCTAAATCAGTGTTGAAAAATATCTCGAGTCTTCAAAAAGTTTTTTTGTGGGGGGGTGGTGAGTGTGATAAGAAAATTTTGTGAGTTAGTTGGAATATAATATGTCAACCTAAAACAGTAGGGGGTATCGGAGTCAAGGATTTAACTTATTTTAATTTAGCATTATTGGGGAAATGGATGTGGAGGTACTTAAGGGAAGGAGATAGTTTGTGGACAAAAGTGATTAAATCTAAGTGGGGCAATTTGTGGAGAACTGTAAAAAAAGAGGGGGATAGAGGTAAAGGGATGAATCCGGTAGGATGGTAGGGGGAATTTTAAAGGTTGTGTGGCAACTAGATTGGTGGTTTTTTGGGGGTTTAGAGAGGGTTATTGGAGATGGTGTAGATACATTGTTCTGAGAAGATGTGTGGGCAGAAAGTGTTAGGTTGAAGGATAAATTCTTTAGACTGTACAATTTAAGCCTTAGTAAGAATGATTCTGTGGCAAGTTTTGGGAGTTGGGGGGATAATGTGTGGACATGGGAGTGGAGGTAGAGAATGGAACTTAGAGAAAGAGAACTAATGATGCTTGATGATCTTACTAATATGATTAACAGGTACATTCCAAAGCAAGGAGTTAAAGATACTTGGAGGTGGAATAGGGCGAAAGATGGAGCATACACTACAAAGACAGCTTATGATTGGATATTGATGAATAATACATGTGTGTCAAATGTGGAAAAAGAGTAGTTCAAATTGATGTGAAATACGTATTCTCCAACAAAAGTTCGAGTGCATGCTTGGCGTGTTATGTGGGAACTATTGGGTATATTTGAGTTTCGATATAATATGTTGACTAGAAAAATATGACAGAAAAATAAGAACGAAATTTGAGTCGAGTCAAGAGTTACACTCTTTCTCCTTAAGACGAAATTGTCCCGCTCTGGTGCTTACGGTTCGATGGCAATCATCTCCAAGATACAACGACTCACATCTTGTGATATTAGTTGCACTACAAATCACAAGATACGGCGAACCAACCGATATTATGAACTCACCTTAGGAGTAGGACGACTTGAAATACACTATGAATTGTTATGACAACTCGAACTTTTTCGTACATCCACACTTGTGACAAGTGTTCAAGTGAAATTTAATGTGACATTCGAGTTCGGAGTGAAGGATTATGGAATGGGAGGACATATTTATAGATTTCAAGGCGTCTTTACGTGAATTGATGCGATCATTGGATTTAATTTTGAATTCAAATTCATATGTATTTTAACGAAAAGACGCAACTTATTCAACAATCACAACCTTTGATCGCATTTATTCATAAACACACTTTAATCTAATAAATACCATTTTAAGGTTACTTTTCCATTCACCTTAATTTTCCAACAGGAACGCATTCCTACAACAACTATGCTTGGTCGACGAAAGACACTTCATCCCAATGTGTGTGTATTTATGTCCTCTATATGGATTGAAGCCGGAAACAGTGCGTCATATTATTTTTGAATGCTCGTTTGCTCATAGTATTTGGATGCACATTTACAAGTGGCTTGAGATATCAACTGTTATGTTCTCGAATCCCTCAACGAATTTATTATATTTTAGTACAATTTTGAGAGGGACTAAAGGAAAAAAGATCAATGTCTATATTTGGGAATACCTTATTATAAAGGGAGACAGTAGCATTAAATTCACTAGTGCAATAGAGCAACCAATTCCAACTTCAATCATTTTCTTGTCTCATAAAATAAAATATAACTATAAACATGGATTTCCATCCCACTGACCACATCTAATATACGGACACTGAAGAAAATGACAACGTGGTCCCTCTCAACTCTCTATTAAATTATCGTCATCATTAATTAATTCTTCCTACAACCACATTTATATAAAATTAATTAATATATATATATTAACTGTCAACCTTCAAACCTTGTAATTACGTTGCCAACCTCTATCACTATACTCCATATAGTTACAACCCAAAATTCAATAACATTAGAAGATTGCTACCTGATTTCGACTGACAAAAAATATTATATATATATATATATATATATAAATGTTGCATCACATAAACAATTTTTTTTTTCTAAAAAGAGCATCAATTACCCTAGTTTTGATCTATGAGTAGTGAGGACTTGAATTGTTTTAGGATGAAATTTCCTAAAGTTTTAGGTTTGAAATTCGTGGTGTGAACAACTATGAGGCTAATACATACAGAACACAAAATTTTGGTTTAAAATGAATTTTACTAATGAATAATAATTTCTGATTTCCCCAAATTAATTGGTTTATCAGTTCAACATTTTTAATAATCAAAGTGTGGAAAAGATATTTATATACTAAAAATAATGAGTTATATTTTAAAGGTAAACCTTAAATTAATCGGTAAAATATAGCTCATGATCAATATTAAATGAACTGCAGAAAGATTATCATTAAATCTTAAATATTAACACTAACACCTAAAAATAAAGATTAAAAAAAACACCAATTCACTAAGTTCCATGAAAAAACTATAGTGCCACGGTTCCACGAAAGCTTTGGCATTCTGAAAAATATCAAAGTAAAGAAGCTAGGTTGTGCATTGTACTATTTGTGTCACAACTTAGCTTCTTTACACATGGTAAATAAGCTAATTTTTTTAATGAAAAATTAAGTATAAAAAATATCATTATTAAAAAATATGTATACACTATTTAATAAAAATTTATACATATAAATGCTAGTTTTTTGAATGAAAACTTAGTGTGAAAAAAATATAAAATTATTAAGAGACAAGTATACAAAATAGAATAACATATATGTAAAATAAAATAAAAACTTATACACATATGAGTGCACCTAATATCAACTCAAAAAATAATAATAAAACCAAAAAGACGAAAATTTATAAAATGCGAAGTGTGAATGAGAGTTATCTAGTATAGCATATTGGTACTAAGAATATGATTTAAAATGTATACCAAAAAAAAAGAATTAAATTGTATAAAAAAAAACAGTGTATACTGTATAATATTGAAATAAAAATTTAATAAGAAAGAACCTTAAATCAAGAAACACATCAAGTTGGTTCCTAATTAGAATAGTGTAAACAGAGCAGTGAGAAGCTTCATAGTCAAGAGGTGGCCTTTTCTATGGCTAAATTGTCAACTGATTAGTTGTTTCTCATTGATTAATAAATGATTTGACTATAATTGCCTTCATTCAAATTTCAGGTTAAAATGATGTGGGTTAAACATTTTTACTTTAAATACTCCACTCATATTTGAAACCGATAACAGAGTTAAACGGGACATTATAAAAATTTTAATAAATAAATTAACTATCATAAGATATAGTTGAATTCAAGTTTCGAGCATTATACATTGTGAATACTAATATAAAATTATAGATCATTATTAAAAAAATAAAAGTGTAACTTATTTAAACAGGAAAAAATATTGTACGATAACCCAACTTGATTTTTTTTAAAATTAAAGAAGAAAGAGCTAATATTAAATAATTTGAATATCTATTTCAACATAGTTCATGTCTACGTCAAGAATATTTAAAAAAAAAGCAGAAATACAAGAGAAAGCTTAATAAGTTAATGTATGAGCAACCATATTGATTTTTCATTTGGTTTTTCGTTTTGTCCAATTGTAGAAGATGTCTCTTTTCCGTAAAGCTTTTCTTTGGATATTTTGTAGTACCATATCAAGACAGGTAAAATTTAGAGTTTGCTTTAGAAGAGAATTAACAAGAATTTGAAAATACGACTCTAGAATGATCTCATCATATTCATGTCTCTCTAAAGCCAAGGCCTTTGCTATTTCCACCTCAAAAACACCAGAAAACTTCTTCACTACAGTTTAGCGCCACCCTTGCTATTAACGCACCACACACCTTTCCAACAAATGCATCAATATTTAGCTTTGTGCTAATAGGAGGTTTCCATACAATATTTTTGTTATATGTTTTTGCCAAGTTTCTATTCATCTATCTTTAAAGCTTCCATGTATTTCTTACAATGTCCTATATCTTTTTATAGTAGTTCATCAAATGAGAATCTTTTTTACCTTATAGACAAATTCATTATGTCCCACCAAGCAATCCACAATCCAATCTTATATATCGGTTCCTCTATCAAGTATTTAGCAAAAATGTGAGTTCATTCAGAAATTATGAATCAAACTACAATCTCTCAAAATACAATATGTAGTTTCAATCTCAATATCAATATTAGATTGATATCAACAAATGACTTGTAAGATTAATTGCTATTGGCAAGTCATGTTAAAAAAAAAAAGAAGGGTAATCTTGGGTATAGTGTTTAAGCCAAACTGAACTAACAATCTTTATAAGCAAAAACTTGTATGCGTCCGGGTGTATGGGAGCACATTTCGTGCGCTTTTAGAATTTTGTGTTAAATTATGTACCCTTTAGTATAAAGATGTGTACCATGGAAAAAATTTGTGTGTGCCCGGGCGCACGGGAACACATTCCGTGCGTCTTTGAAATTTTGTGTTAAATTGTATACCTTTAGTATAGATATGTGTACCATTTATTTTCTGAAGAAAAATAAAAAATATCAATAAAGTGTATACCCTTTAGAACAAAATTGCGTATCTTTATTAATTAAAGTGTATACTCTTTAGACCAAAGCAATGTACACTTACCCATAATATGAAATTCTAAAGGCGCACGGAATGTGTTCCCGTGCGCCCGGGCGCACACAAGCCTCACTCATCTTTATAAGAATCTAGTAATATATTTGTTTCATGATAAAGTCAATAAAAAAAGTAAAAGTATAATATATATACCATTTATAATAATTTAATTTATTTTTTAATATTTTAAAATTATACCCTCAATATCAACTTTTTGGTTCTAGTTGTTATCTTTTATAATTATATTATTAAAACATATTATTAATATTTTTTTTATCATTCCTTCTTTTAAATAAAATAATCTATGTAATTTAAAAAATAATAAAGAAAAATATATGTACATTCAAGCGGAGGTAAAATATAAGGGCATGATTGGTACTATGGAATGAGTGTGAATTGAATCGTCATTCCTAATTCTATTCTCATTCCTGCGATTGGTATATTTTTAGTAATAGGAATCTCGATTCCAAAGGAATGTGTATTTCCTTATTTGTGGGAATGTACATTCCTCCCACTCTCATATTATTGCCCATTCCATTCCCTCTCTCCCCCAACCCCACCCCCACTCTCTCTCTCTCTCACATATATATAATTATAATTATAAATAATATTCTTTTAATTTATACAAGATTTATTTATATAATTATAAATATGTTACTATTTTTCTATTTAATATGTAATATTTATTAAAATCATTTGTATCAAATTATTTAATAAAAAATAATAAACTATTAAAATCTAAATAAAAAATTAAATATTTTTATATACTCAAATCGGTAAAAAATATATAATTAAATTAAATTCTTAAAATTTTTAAATATAATGTATATAATTATTTTATTATTTATTCAAAATAAAAATTAGTAAATTATATATAAAAAAATTAATATTATTAATTAAATTGAATATATACATTTAATATAAATATAAATATAATTTTTGATACATAGTTTAATATTTTTTAATATATATAAATTTTTTATTTGTATTTTAAATTTTATTTATATTTTAAAAATATTAATATTTTATTTTATTTTTAATTTAATATTTTTCTATAATTATTAAAATATATAAAATCTTCATTAAAATTTTAATTAATTTAATATTTTATAGTTTAAATTAAATTTAAATGTAATAGTATAAAATACTATTAATGAGATTGAAATTATTAAGGAATTATTCCTGAACGATATCAATCATGATAAAAATAATTTTTAATCATTCCATTCTCATTACTATTTTATTCATAAGTTCATTCTATTCCCATTTTATTCCATTCAGTCATACTAATTTACCCGTAAAAAATTTAAACGCAACATACATACAAGTCTTATTAGTAATTAAATGCTTAATTTTAAGTTCGTATATTGTTGTGTGTGAATTATTTTAAAATTTACATGTAACTTTCAAATAACTTTTATAAAAACAATGTTGCTTTTTGATTAATTTCTATAATTCTGAACTTTTTGTGAAGAATGATTGCGTTGTTGAAATTTACATTATATTTCCTTAGTTCAATTTCAACTCCACACGTTTCGTTTTGGTAAATTTCAATTTTAATTTCACACTTTCACATTAGGAAAAGAAATGTATTTAACTAATTATATCCCTCAAATACACATTAATTTTAAAATTGTCATCACCTTTTAAACATACATAATATAATACTTTATCATTTATTCATCATTCCAAAATACATAACTACTCCTAAAAATAAATCAAAAAGTAACTTATATTAATATATGCCCAAACCGTAAATTTAAAAATAAAAATGAGATGGAGGGAATATAAAATATTTAAATAAACTTGTTTAGGTGAAAATGAAAGATATTAAAGGTAACGGAATTAAAATGTTTAATAAACAAGTCAAAAGAAAATAAAAACTTTCAATAATTATAGTTGCGGGCCAACTCATTTTAAATTGTAATATATTTCCAACTCTTTTTAGCCAATTCATGGATGATAAGTGATGAAGTTTAGATATAGGCCAATCAATTAAAGTGAGTCAAAATTTGCAGCCCATTATGATGATTAATTAGGAAGGCAAAGCATGCATTCTTCCTTTTTACAAAGCAGCCATTTCTATTGGGCCCACCTCATTTTAAATTGTAAAGCAAGTCTTTAGCCCATTTTGCTGCCCAATTCTCAACTAAATATGAGGCAGCCCAGTGATAGCAGTGAATTTTGGAGCACCATTTATCCAACATTTATTTAGCACTTGATCCTTGTTTTATTTTTTCTTAATTAATTATCATATTTTTATTAATAATATTATTACTTTTCTTTTTAATATGAATTTTAGATGAAATACTAGTTTTCTTGAATGTTTATTATTTTTTAGGTAAAATGATACGCCCTAAATTTGTAGTGTATCAAACAACACTCTTCGAGTGAGTGCAAACTTCTTAATCAGAATAAAGAAGAAGATTGAGAGAGATAGAGTGAGAGATACCGATGGAGGGGAGAGGGAAAGAGAGATCGAGAGATAAGGGGAGGAAGAAAAAAGAGAGCGATGATAAGAATGACAAAGATGCAGAGAATATCTTATTTTCAATATCCAATATTAATCTCTAAACACATATTTAATGCACTCCTAAAATATAAATATGGAAACATGAATAAATAAAATAAGTAAAAGATCATATCTAAATAAAATCAAATATTCTGAAATATTTGATCGTATCATTCCCTCCGGCTTAAGAAACCACCTTGTCCTCAGGTGGATAATAATTGAACTGATGTAGAATAGAACCGATCTCATATTGGCCTCCATCATCAGATCCCATAAGCAGACAACGATAATTAACTGACCACTTTTGGTCACCATTATAGCAAAGTCCTTTTTCACGCTTCACTTTAATCTCTTCGGCTGATAATCGGCATACCAGCAGACTGGGCTCCCCCATTAGTTGTTTTGGGCCAAGTGAGTTTCCCCTCGCGATAGTACTTACATCTTGTTTGGTTACTTTAGCCATAGCATCAGAATTGTGCTTAGCGGGATTGTCATCAACATTGGCATTTAACCCTCCTTGAGAAGAAAATCGCGACTCGTAGGCTTGAGTTAACTCTGACAACTTTTCTTGGCAATCTTCGGACTGTGACGGACCAAAGTGAAGCTTTACTCTTTCAAGAAAATCTGGCCAACCTGCAAAACGATGATTAGTTTTCATGTGTTGGTACCAGACTTTTGTTTTTCCTTCGAACGTAAAAGCCGCGATGCGTAGGCATTGATCTTTTGGGGTATCATGAAAATTAAAGTATTCTTCGATGCGAAATACCCACCCATGAGGATCAATTCCATCAAATTTTGGCAGACCCAATTTCATGGTATTGAACTTGGGGACTTCTCCTGCAGACGAATTCGAGGCTCCTTGATTTGGCATGGTTCGAATAATAGATCTGATCTCTTCCATCATGTTAGAAAATCGTTGTTGTGTTTGGTGATGAATGATGATTTGTTTGTTAATTCGCCCTTGTAATCATTGAAAGACTATTTCCCACGGTTGCTTTTCTGATTGATCGTCCATATTGAGATCTCTGAACGATATTGAAATCTCTCAACGAGAGCACCAATGATACGCCCTAAATTTGTAGTATATCAAACAACACTCTTCGAGTGAGTGCAAACTCCTTAATCAAAATAAAAAAGAAGATTGAGAGAGATATAGTGAGAGATACCGATGGAGGAGAGAGGGAAAGAAAGATCGAGAGATAGTGGGAGGAAGAAAAAAGAGAGCGATGATAAGAATGACAAAGATGCAGAGAATATCTTATTTTCAATATCCAATATTAATCCCTAAATACATATTTAAAGCACTCCTAAAATATAAGTATGGAAACATGAATAAATAAAATAAGTAAAAGATCATATCTAAATAAAATCAAATATTCTGAAATATTTGATCGTATCATAAAACATGTGTAAGATATTCTCATGTGTGATTGATTTTTTTTCTTAATTAGTTATCAATATTATCTCTTTTTATTAGGGATGTTATCACTAGTTCACATAATGATTATAACTTTTCATTAATTACATCACTTTTTATGATAAATTTATCGTTTCTCATTCATCTCACAAATTGAATTCTGGGAAATCGGCTCAAACAAATCTTTACCTTATTTTTTTAGCAATAATTTTTATTAAAATTTTATCACTTCTTTCGTACAAATTAGTACTTTTTTTTACACTTTGTAAGGAATTAATTTGTTATGCTTCTCTGTCCTTTTCGACTATGGTGTATATGCTCACCATACGTCTTTTTCTTCAAACTATCTACTGTGGCGCAATCAAGTAGTTCTCCTTCTTCAAGGCCAGAATCTTTTTGGATTTATTGACGGAACCCTCCCCCTCCATCGCCCACCATCACGTCTGCCTCCGGGGAGAAGACGCCGAATCCATCATTCTTGTCTGGAAGCAACAGGACCAGAGACTTGTAGTCTCTTGAATTCCTCAATCTCAAAGGAAGCTATGTCTGAAGTTCTCAGTTGCACAACCTCACGTTCCATTTGGCTGGCTTTGGAAGTATCTTTTGGAGATCATTCCAAACAGAGGGAGATCGGCATCAGCGATGAACTCCTCCAATTGAAAAAGGGAAATTCTTATGTCCTTGAATATGCTAAGAAGTTCAAGGCCTTTTGTGATCAATTGGCTGCCATGGTCGACCGGTCAACGAGATGGATAAGTTTTATTGGTTCCTATGCAGCCTCAGTCCTTCTTTCATCGATTTTGGTGCAGCCCAGATGACCATGCGTCCGTTGCCTACTTTTCTGGATATAATTTCTGGTACTCAAAGATTTGAGTTATTTATCAATTCCATGGATACAACCCCTTCTCAAGCGGTCTTCTATTCTAAAAAACCACAGCAGTCCAGTGGTCGTGGTTCTTCGTCAGGGGACGTGACTACAAAAATTTAGGCGGCCATGGGCAGCTTTCAGGTGGTGGCCGTGGTCAAGGACATGGCAACTACAAGTCACACTGCCAAATCTGCCGAATAAAATGTCATTATGATTCATCCTGTCCACACTATTATGATTGGTCAACCTCTAGTGCTACACATCTAGCTGAAAGCTTTTCTGTTGTGTGAAATATCGCTTCATCGCCATCTTCAGATTGGTTCTTGGATTTTGGGGCTTCTGCCCACATGACTCATCATGCATCTACTTTGGATTTCATTGAAAATTACTCCGATAACGATAATATTTTAGTTACTAATGGCACTGGTTTATGTATTTCTCATATTGGTTCTTGCCGTTTGTCTTCTGATGTTAAATTATTGGATGTGTTGGTTGTCCCTGGATTAACCAAAAATCTTGTCTCAATTAACAACCTCACTCATGACTTTCCAGTTGATGTAAAATTTACTGACAGATCGTTTGTGATTCAGACTCGGGAAACATGACAAGTTCTAGCCAGAGGAAGGCGTGAGTATGGACTTTACTTGTTGGAGAATGGTCATGAAGCATTTATTTCTGTTTTTAATCATAGACGTTTACGGGGCTCATTTACTTTGTGGCATTCTCGATTGGGTCATGTCAACTTTGATATAATTGATAATTTAAATAAGTGTGACAAATTATCTTTAACTTCTATTTTGCCAAACCCTTCGATTTGCACTCCTTGTCAAATGGCCAAAAGCAAGCGTCTGTCATATCATATTAATAACAAACGAGCTAATAATGTTTTGGATTTAATCCGTTGTGATTTGTGGGGACCTGCACATGTCTGTTCTATTTCTAGATATCTATACTATGTTGTCTATGTAGATGATTTTTCCCGATTCTTCTGGTTGTATCCTTTGCGTCACAAATTAGATTTCTATGATATATTCATTCAATTTAAACAACTAGTGGAAAATTAGTTCACACGGACCATTAAAACCTTTCTGAGTGATGAGGGCACAAAATTTACAGATAACCGCTTGCAAGATTTTTTTCGAACTCATGGTATTCGTCATATTATGTCTTGTCCTTACACCCCGGCTCAGAATGGCCGTGCTGAGCACAAGCATCGCCACATAACTGAAACTGGTCTTGCTATGCTTTTTCACTCTCATGTTCCTACTACTTATTGGGTTGACACTTTCTGTGCTGCTGTTTTTACTTTTAACAGACTTCCATCTACTCTTCTGGATCACAAGTCCCCATTTGAGCTCCTTTTTGGTTCATCTCCAGATTATGGTAACTTTCATCCTTTTGGGTGTCTGGTGTTCCCATGCTTGCGTGACTATGCATCTATCAAGCTTTCACCCAGAAGCATTCAATGCATCTTTATTAGGTATAGCAGTCATAATAAGGGTTTTCGTTGCTTGGATGTCTCTATGTCCCGTATTTACATCACTCGTCATGCACAATTTGATGAAGAATATTTTTCCTTCGCTGATGGTCACTCTAAGTCCTCACCTACTGAGCTTAATTTCTCTAATTTTAATGAGACCGTTGAGTTCTATTTTGCTTCACCTTCCCAATGCCTGCTGATCAGTACTTGCCACAGTCTCATGAGTCTCCTTTTCCATATCGACTTTGCCCGCCTACGCCTCAGATGGTGTAGCCTGCTGATCTACCAGCTTAGTCAACTACTCCAGCAGTCGTTCCTTCCTTGTCTCCACCTGAGCAGCCTCCATTGCCGCCACCTGCTCCAGCCCCATCTCATCCTCTGGTCACACGGGCTAAGGCGGGTATTTTTCGACACGTCATATTACTGATCTTGCCACCATTCCATCCACTTCAATCCTTTATGCTCTTTTGACTGCTTTTGAGCCAAAATGATTTAAGTCAGCTGCTAAGCACCCTGAATGGTTGGCTGCTATAAATAAAGAGATGATGGCCCTTCATAAAAATAGTACATGGGAACTTGTGCCTCGATCTTCGGGAACTAATATTGTGGGTTCTAAGTGGGTCTTCCTGACCAAGTATCTTTCTGATGGCTCAATTGATCATCTTAAAGCTCGTCTAGTGGCACAAGGTTTTACTCAGCTCCCAGGACTGGATTATGACCTTACTTTCAGCTCGGTGGTCAAGGTGGCCACTGTTCGTGTGGTTTTCTCTCTTGCAGTGATGAACAATTGGTCTTTTCATCAATTGGACGTTAAGAATGCATTTCTTAATGGTCATCTATCTACTGTTGTTTATATGGAACAACCTCCCGACTTCATTGACCCTCGCTTTCCTGATCACGTTTCTCGTCTCAAGAAAGTTCTCTATGGTCTCAAACAAGCTCCTTTAGCTTGGTTTCAGAGATTCAATGCTTTTCTATCACGTCTTGGTTTTGTTCGCAGTACGACGGACACCTCACTTTTTGTTCTCAAACAGGGTTTTGACCTTCTCTACCTACTTGTCTACATTTATGATATTATAATTACAGGGAGTAATATTGTGTTGATTCAGAAGTTCTTAGCCCATATTCGCACTGAGTTTGACATCAAGGATCTTGGTCGTCTTCATTATTTTCTTGGCCTTGAGGTTCATTACACATCTGACGGTTTATTCATCAGTCAGTCTAAGTATGCTCGCGATATCTTGGTTCGTGCTCAATTATTAGACTCTAAGCCGGTCTACACTCCTTTGGCAAGTGATGTTCAGCTCACGAGTTTTGGGGACTCCTTCTCTGATCCTACACTCTATCGCTCCTTGGTTGGGGCTTTACAGTACCTTACTATCACTCGCCTGGATATTGCATATTCTGTTAACTTCGTTAATCAGTTTTTTCAGTCTCCAACTCTTGACCATTTTCAAGTGGTAATGCGTATCATTTGTTATGTCAATGACACCATATATTTTGGCCTTACCTTTAGTCATGGCTCGTCACCTGCTATTCTTGGATACTCTGATGCTGATTGGGCTCGTTGCGTGAAGACGCGTCGTTCAACTTATGGTTATTCAATTTTTATTGGTGATAATCTTGTTTCTTGGAGTGCGAAGAAGCAACCGACAGTTGCTTTTTCAAGTTGTGAATCAGAATATCGTGCTATGGTAAATATTGCTTTTGAGTTTGTTTGGCTTACTTATTTTCTTTGTTAGCTTTATGTATTTTCTTCATCTCCTCCTGTTTTTTTTTGTAACAACAAAAGTGCGATTTTCCTGAGCCAGAACCCAGTCTATCATAAACGCGCTAAGCACATTTATATCGACTATCATTTTATGCGTGAGTTGGTTATCTCTTGCAAGCTTACTACTTAGTTTGTTCTATCACACCTACAGCTGGCAGATATTTTCACCAAGAGTCTTACTCAACCTTTGTTTGAATTCTTTCGGAACAAGCTTCGCGTTGGTCCTAATCCCACGCTTTGCTTGAGGGGGGTGACAGACGTGATAATATGAAATAGATTGTATATTATATTTTTCATATATGATGTTGATTTGATCAATTATTCTGATTGTAATTTCCTTTTAGTTAGGGATTATATATCATTACTTGATTTTGTATTTCCTTATAATCTATTGTTAGGCTTTTATTGCGTACCTCAATTAAAATCCCCAAGTGCAGGGATGTCAATTGAAATGGCAAGTACCCCAGTTAAAATTAATATCGTTCCCACTGAGACAGTTGATTATCTATTTATTTTGTATCACTATTTAACTAGAATTACTATGTAATCAATTTCCAAGTTTTGATTGTAAATTAATATCTCAAATAATTTAAATAACAATTAACATAATAAATAGAACAATGAGAATTATTCAAGTTTGATCAAAAGAGTAATAACAACTCTAAGGTATCAGGTTTAATGTAATTGATTTGGTCTCCTAGACATCCTACTGTTCATTCATACTGTCTTAATGTATTAACATTACAAAATAACGCTTGAATAGTTTTAATCCTCCTTCATAGATTCTAATAAGGCGAATTTTATAAACCTCCGGATGGCCAATTCGACTAACATATATTCTCTGGAATTCATATTCAATCTTATTGACTTCCTACTTGATTTCCTAATTGCATTGTTCCACTAGAATTATCAAGTACCCTATTTACTAGCTCATAGGATTAGCGTATTCACGGGCAAACTACTCTAATCCCTAACAATCAAACAGTATCAAGTACAAATGCACACAAGCTAACATAACATATCAAACATCATGGGCAATATCAATAACATGCTATGAAGACGTTACAAACGTATGACAAAGTTTTGATAAAAACGAATAAACAAGGATTATCCACAGTATAAATTCACAAGATTTGTCTAGGTTCCCAAATCAACTACATCTAACCCTCAATCCTTAGAACTGTAAAGGCTTTTAGCCCATGAGGTTACACACAACCCTCATGGCTATTAAATTCATAACAAAATAAACAATTGAAAAGAATAAAGAGAAATACGAAACCCTAGTATCACGTGGTTCACGTTCTCCCTCCGTCTCTCCGATTGGATTAACTCTCTAAACCACACTTGAATCTTCCTCCGGACCGATGGGATGGATGGATGGTTTGATGTGAATTGGGTGATGGATGGATGGTGCGTGAATTGAATTCACGGTGTGTTTCTGTGGTGAATGATCGATCATTTTTTCTATGTGATCTGATCCCTTTTATATCTTAGGCCATGAAAACTGACTTGGTTGGGCTGTTTTTACACGTTGTCACGCACAGGGGATCAAAAATCTTGATTTTTAGTCCAAAATAACCCGACTCGAGTTGGCCCTACGTAACTCGAGTTACCTAACTCGACCAGTGTTGCACCAACACAACTCGAGTTGCTGGCTGTCAACTCGAGTTGCGATGCTCTGCATCCTGGATTGCTTCTGGACCTCAACACGACTGGTGTTGCAAGCATGTTGGCTCATACAACTCGCGTTGGCTCTCTGGATGATTTTCGGACGCTTTTTTGCCCCCTACTCGACTCGAGTTGCAAGTCGAGTTGGACCTTGCAACTCGAGTAAGCTCTCTGGACGATTCTGGACACTTTTCGGAACCCAACTCGACTTGTGTTGCAAGTCGTGTTGCAACTCGAGTTGCATGTTGCAACTCGAGTTGGGTCTTTTAAGCCCGTTTCTTGCTCGTTTTCGTTCCTACTTCATTTTTACCCTATTTTAACATTCAAAATTCAACAAAACCCATTAGTAGCACCATAATCATGTAAAATATGTAGATTACGCAATCCAACATGAATATATGACCTTCTCCTATCAAAAACAAGGTATTATAAGATCAAAAAGACGTAAATTTCCACTCTCATCATCTATATTATATTTTCCACATATGTTGTTGACTTGGTCAATTATTTTGATTGTAATTTCCTTTTAGTTAGGATTGTATATCTTTACTTGATCGCGCCATAGTAGATAGATTGAAGAAGAGAGACGTATGGTGAGCATATGCACCATAGTCGAAAAGGACAGAGAAGCATCCGAGGAGGAGGAATCGACCATGAAAAAGAATGAAGAAAGGAGATTGATGAGAGAGGATCATGTTTAGGCTCTGATACCATGTAAGGAATTAATTTGTTCTGCTTGAATAACAGTGAACATGTATTCACAATTAAATAGAGATTACAAGGAAATACAAAATCAAGTAAAGATATACAATTCCTAACTAAAAGGAAATTACAATCAGAATAGTTGACCAAATCAACAACATATATGGAAAAAAAATATAATATACAATTTATTTCATATTATCATGTTGTCACCCTTCTTTAATATATATTTAAAAATTCATTAAATGTATTCAAAATAATTAATTTTTTTATAATACTCCGCCACTTACAAGTATCAATTTGTTTTTTCACGTGAATTAAGGAGTATTATTATTTTTGTATGCATGGATTAAAGAATATTATTATTTTTGTATGTGTAGTTGTATTAGAAGGGTGTGGTGTGCCATGTATAAATAAAAGAAAAAATTGATACATTTAATGTGACCGCTCAAAATGGAAAAATTGATCATTTTAAATGATCGGAGGTAGTATATAATATACATATTATTAGTGTAATCTATATTATATAGAATAAAAAAAATTTTCATAATTAAAAGTTACATAAATATAAATATAAAAGAAAAGAACAAAAATAATGTAGAGAATATGTAAGCATCATATTTCATAAAAAATAGTGAAAAAAATCTTTTTCATTACAATATATAATGGTAATTATTGAGGGAAATTTATACCAATCACCAAATTTTGGTGATTTGGTATAACCACTAGAGATGGACTAACGATCAATATTTTAGTATAAAAGCAATGTCATAATATATAGAGTAATCATAAAAAATATTATAAACCATACTTAAACAAATTACATAAAATGATTAGAAAGAAAGAAAAAACACGTGTAAATGTTCATCAGAATTGAAAATCTTGAAACGGCACTGAGGAATTGACTGAATTCAAACAAGAAATCATAACATACTAATATTGGATTGGTTGAACCAAATCTACTACTTACGTGAAATCTATTTTACTTAAAACTTTTTTATTTATTATCTATTGAAAAAATAAATAATTATATTATGAGACTTTCTCATGAGTGAGTATTCTAAAATAATATAAAGATGTGATAATATTTTAATAAAAAATAAAATACATTTCTTAATCGATAAAGAATGAATTGTTCTATAACTTATATATAAATAATTTATAATATAAATAAAAAATGAGTAATACTTTTAATAAAACGTAATATTTTTAAGAGTATACTTTAATCTCAAAAGTAAAATATGATATTATAAGTGTGAAATTAAAATTATATCACCATCGATAAAGATTAATTCATAATGAAGTACATAAATACAAAATTTCATAATTGAAATACAATAAAACAATTCATGAGGATAAAATTATATCTTAACCCAAGTTATACTTAATACATTGACATGTATACCAAAAATAATCTCAAAAGAAGTTCCCACGGAATTATTGTAACTCAGCCAGAAATGCATTTCGTTTGTCTTTACTCAACTCTTAACCCAAATACAAAGGCAAATAATTGTGTGACAAAAATAATAATATTTTAATATAAAAAATAATTAATTAATGAAAATTATAATAATGAAATAAATTATATTATAAATAAAATATATAATAATTTTCAAAAAAATTATAACATTTTTAATAAAAAATACTAATAATTCACATGGCTATAACACAAATATTTCCATTGATAATTCATAAATAAAAATATTTGCATTAATAATTCATTATCAAAATGTTTGTATCAAGAACCAACCCTTGTTAGCTAAATTCAGTTATAAAGTTTTCCAACCATTAATTTGAGAAGGAAAAAGGTTTTTTACTACCTCAAAAATAAAAATAAAATTCTAACACAAAATTAGAATAATATATTCTAAATTGTGCCTTAAATTCATATCCATATTTCTAAAATCATTGCTTTTATCTCGAAGTACTTGAAGATAAATTTCAAATTTGAATTTCATTTCGATATTGACATTCTTTATTATTTTAAAAGTTATCTTCATAACTTAATTTTTTTTAAAATCTCGAACCTTGTTAGAAACTTAGAACATCTTGAATATCATTAATTTATATTGAAATTTCCCCATTTTGCGATTGACTTTGTAATTTAAAATTTATCTAATACATATAGAAATTGTAAAATTGGTGGAAGAGATAGTAAAAACGATACTCTCTAAATGCCATCGACATTATTAACAAAAATAAATGTTTTTAATTACTAATATTGGAGAAAGAAATCAATCTATTTTTTCTAGAGAATACATTTTAAAAATGAGTTAATTTTTTTTAAGAATATAGGTAAAACATTCTACTTGCATTTTAAGGCATTTTATCTAAAGGTGTTTTTTAAGGTGGGTTAATTTTTTATTGGCTATAAAATTAGGGTATTTTTGGAATTATGTCGTAGAATTAACGCCATTTGAGAAGGCAGCAGAGAGAGAGAGAGTGTGTGTGTGAGTCGCCTCCGCCGATTGATCGCCGCCGTGAATGGGTCAATCATCTTCCACCACGTCGAGGCCTTCACCCACCAAGCCCACTCCGGAGATGCCCTCGCCGGAGCCCGTTGACCTGGGTGGCGTCTCAGCCGTTTCTGGAATCGACTACACGCGGAATCTCCCCGATGAATGTCTAGCCATCATTTTCCACTCGCTTTCCGCCGGCGATCGGAAGCGCTCCTCCTTGGTGTGCCGCCGCTGGTTGACAATCGAAGGTCAGAGCCGCCAGCGCCTCTCCCTCAACGCGCAATCTCAGCTAATCGACGTCGTTCCTCGATTGTTCTCTCGCTTCGACGCTGTTACTAAGCTCGGCCTGAAATGCGACCGTAGATCTATCAGCATCACCGACGAGGCGTTGATCCTGATCTCGCTCAAGTGCCGGAATCTAACCAGATTGAAGCTGCGGGCTTGTCGCGAGCTCACCGACGACGGAATGACCGTTTTCTCGGAGAGTTGTAAGAAATTGCAGAAGTTCTCCTGTGGATCTTGCAGCTTTGGGGTCAAGGGCACGAACGCCCTGCTCGAAAATTGTGTGTTGCTTGAGGAATTATCGATGAAGCGTCTGCGCGGCATCACGGATCGGGCCGCCGCCGAGCAAATCAGGCCGGGTAAATCCGGTTCGGGCTTGAAAGTGATCTGCTTGAAAGATCTCCACAATGGGCAGTGCTTCGGGCCGTTAATTGCAGCATCGAAGAATTTGCGGATTTTGAAGCTGTTTCGGTGTTCTGGTGATTGGGACAATTGGCTTGGAGAGATTGCTGATAATGTATTCGGTCTTGTGGAGCTTCATTTGGAGAGGGTTCAGGTTAGTGATATCGGGCTTTCATCAATTTCCATCTCTGCAAATCTTGAAATACTGCATTTAGTGAAAACACCAGAGTGTACAAACATAGGACTGATAACCCTATCTGAGAAATGCAAGTTGCTTAGAAAGCTCCACATTGATGGATGGAAAACAAATAGGATAAGCGATAATGGTGTCATTGGCATAGCTACAAACTGCCCTAATCTTCAAGAATTAGTTCTAATAGGAGTGAATCCTACTCGCATGAGCTTAGATAAACTAGCAACAAATTGTCAAAACCTAGAAAGGTTAGCTTTGTGTGGCAGTGAGAGTGTTGGTGATGCTGAGATATCCTGCATTGCTCTAAAATGCGCAGCTTTGAAGAAGCTATGCATAAAGAGTTGCCCTGTTTCGGATCAAGGGATCGAAGCATTGGCGGACGGGTGTCCTAGTCTAGTGAAGGTTAAGGTTAGGAAGTGTCGGGGAGTGACCTCCGAGGGTGCGGATATGTTGAGGTCGCGAAGAGGCTCGGTCACTGTCAATTTGGATGTGATCGGACCTGAAAGCAACGCTCGACAAGAAGCCGATGGAGGTAGTGATAGAGCTGTAGGTGATCATCAATGCAGGAGTATGAATGCTGGTTCGAGCAGTAGTGGGAGATCGACGTCGTTTAAGACTAGGGTTGGGTCTTTCACAGAGAGGAGTTTGGGGGCTTGCTCTTTCAGGAGATGGGCAAGCTTAAGGGGCAGGTCTGGCCGTTAGTAGTGACGTGTATTAGATGACATCATCGACGTAGTTGATGAACTTGCAATCTGCGGTAAAAAGATGGTGGATTGCGAGGATGTTTTAGGGATGGTGTGTGATTCAATCAATCTTCTTAATATGCAAACTCTTCTTTGGAAGATAACAAGATTTATATTCTGGAAATTTGCTTCTTAGTATTTTTAGTTGCATTGGATCTGTATTGATGGTATATCTTATATGATGAATATGTAAATTTGCTGCTGCTCACTTATCCACACTCTTCACTACTTAAATGATTCTTTGCATTGAATATATACACAATCAAATACGGTTAAAAAAATCTGAACATTTAATCTCATTTAGTATTTCAAATTTGTCTCTCATACTCATCTAATATATCTTTACACTATTCATTAATCAAATTATTCGATTACTAACAAAATCAATGAAATTAATTAAAAGTCCAGCTTTTCATGGATGATGATGGGAGTATTTTATAATATTTTTTTTTTAAACTAGTATTTTATAAAATTTAATGTAAAAGAATTGTGCATATTATATTCCCCGGATGTCTATTTTTTTTCCTTAACCAATTACTATTTCATTTCAATTGGATTAAACAAAGACTTTTTCTTTATTAAAAATAAAAATACGAGGCACTTTTGAACTTAATTGTGTAAATTCTGTGTGACCCGTTATTTAATTATTTCATCATTTTCATCATAATCCTAACAACAAAATGATATTACTTCGAAAATAAATTGATAACAATTTTTGAAGGAGTAATAAAATTTGGGCACAATATTGCTTGGCTGAGAGCATATCCAGGTGTTTCAATTTGTTTGATTTAAAATTTTGAAATTCGATATTTTAAACTAAAATGCAATGAAATAAGAATACCATTGTTAGTTTGGCAATTAATCATTCATCATTTTAGCCCAAATAACAATGAGTTGGTCTCTTAATAATGTTTGAACAAGATTTTTTTCCCCAAAAATTAAGAATTTAAGTTTTTATATAAAAAGATACGACATTTAATTATAAAATACAATTTTCTGAGACTACCGAATCAAACGCATGGTGCGCCCATTATACATAAGTTTTATTCGATAAAAATATGTTGCAAATTTAAGTCTGACAATTATTAATCACAAACTAGATTCATAATGGTTGTTGCTAATTTAGTCGGACAATTATTAATCACAAACTAGATTCATAATGGTTGATTATTTTCTTGAGAGGTTGCAAAATTTTCTCCCAAAGTTTTTGGGCCTTGATCCAATAAGGGAGCCCAAGATGAAGCCCATCAAATCCATCATAATTTGTAGCCGTTGGTTTTATCTTGTAATTTATTCTCTTAATTTAATCGATTAAAATAAAATAAAATAAAAGAAAGAAAAAAAGAAAAATGGCATGGCGAGGAAGTGGCATTTACCGTTTCACCGCTACACGATCGATTCCTCCTCTTTCTGAACGGAAATTCTGATAAATCAACATATAATTAATCCATTAAAATTAAATAAATGATGGATTCCGGTGGCGCAGCAGGCGTTGCCGACGACGGTACCGCTTCCTCCGCCGTAATGCAATTCAGCCACTTGGCGTGGCGGCGCTACCAGCATTTGCTTGACAAATCGACGCCGCTGGTACTGTACCGGTGGATCTTCCTAGTGGCGATCACCTTGATATACGCACTGCGCGTCTACTTTGTGCAGGGATTCTACATCATCACCTACGGATTGGGGATTTACATCCTTCAGCTGCTGATAGCGTTTTTGTCACCCCAAGTGGACCCCGAGATCCAGGCGCTCTCCGATGGCCCCGCCCTCCCCACGCGGGGCTCCGAAGAGTTCCGCCCTTTTGTCCGCCGTCTGCCGGAATTTAAGTTCTGGTAGGATGCTATCTATTGTCTATTGTGCTTTATTTTATGCAAGCTTTATTTTATGCAATAATTTGTTTGAAGATGTTTCTGTATATCATGCGCTCATGGTACGACCATAGATAACTCAATTTATCCTTAACTTTTCATCTACGGGTTTATGAAAGTCTATCCTGGATCGATTTCAGAAACCACTAATTTTAGCTAATTGTAGTTGGGTTTTGTATCTTCAGATTTTGGGTCTTAATTGCTGTGAGGGTGAGATGTGACTAGGATCCTGAGAGGAGATCTTGGGACTATACACCATTTTTAGACAATCTCTTTGTTTGCTATATTATCGAGGAATGAAATAGTAGAAAGGAGTAGGATAGAGAAGAGGGAAGAGGAAGATATTCATTTTATGGATAATATGCATCAAAAAGAAAAATATGATTGAGAATTCTAATTAATCTTGTTTTAAGGGATTAGTAGCTTTGGAAGGAGAACTTTACCATCCAAAAGTAGCCAGCACGGCAATTTTCAGTGTGTATGGGAAGTTTTCACTTTTCAGTGACCTGATTTATCAACTAGGCTGTGATGCGTAAGCTAATTATTCTAAGTAGTAAATTTTTTCTCCATGCATATGTGAATTAATGTATTCTTAATTTCTTATTCCATCTTTGATTGGATTAAGCTTAGTTTAGCTATCTTGTTTCCTGAATAATTGAGTACTCTCTTGAATGGGTAAACCAAGGATCACTGATTCCAAATTAAAGCAATGGCCTAGGGCTTTCTGATCGAGTGTTTGGGAAGTTAATTGTGTCCTGCTTTATTACATAGGCTGTGATTGGGGGATGTTGCATAGCTTTTTTTTTTCCCTGTATGAGGATTTAACTTAGTTTAGACATCTTCTTTCCTGAAATTGAGTTTTCTCTAGAATGGGTAAATGAAAGTCTTACTTATCTATATTTTACGAGAGATAGCATATTATCTGTTACTACTAGGCATTTTGTGCACATCTATAATTAGTCACTTGTATGTACTTATGTTCAAGGTGAATATCGATACCTTGGGAAATTAGTCAAATTACTCTTAATTAACTCTATGCATTTTTCATGTGCCTTGAGTGTTGCATTTGCATTAACATTGTCTGGCCTTATACTTTGGAATTTTAGTTTTTTCAAATTCTGGCAGAGCGGCAGTCTTCCCTTGCTTGGCACATTTATTTCTGAAACTAAAAATTTATGGCATAATAGGTGTATAGTGTATACAGTTTCATATGATCTTCATAGGAAGAATTCGTGCAGTTCAAGTTTTGGACATTAATAACTTGTTTCTGTACATGGGAGAATTTAACAGTAAATACTATTCCTGAACCTTGTTCATTCGATGACTTTTACAGTTCAAAAATCCTTCTAAAAAAACAAAAAGGTATGCATAGCTCAAATTCTCAGTGTGCAACAATCAGCAAATAGCCAGGGATTTTCTGGGCCCTTTCTACTGCTCTGCAGCATTCATAATAAATTTATAACCTAACTTTGCTAATCCTGACCTTATTAAAATTAACAGAGCGATTAAACTTACTCGTTTAGTGCCGTTTTTTGACTTATGCTTATGGATGTTTGCGGACAGTTATTTTTTAGGGATCAAGCTTTCGGAAAATAACCATTGTATAGTTAGAACAGTGTTCTACTATCTGTCTTGACAATGCACATAAACTGGCACAGCACTAAAGAACAGTGAAGTCAGCTTTATGGTCACTCGGAGTAAAAATTATTAAGAGTGCTTAGAAGTGATGACTCCTGATGATGTGCCTGAAATAGTTATACAGACAAAATTTATTGTCTAATGTTTGGTGGCACATTTTTGAGGGCGGAATGAATTAACTTGAATCATGACACTGTCTTGAAAACTCCACTTGTAAATAGCCATAAGTTTCAGTGCCCACGGGTTGGTATTTCGGTATTGATTTGACTTTGGAAATTTAATTGTTAGTTATTTATTTCTTTCGTCCCATAAACAAATTCACTCTTTCCTCGTTTTTTTCCCAAAACTACCTTTACACTTCCAAAAATGAAAATAACACCCGACCCAATTGCCCCCCACATTAACTTTATTTTCAAAATTTTCATCCCCACCTAACATACATAACATATTTTACAATTATTTATTACCTGAAAATACTAAACTAAGTCAAAAAGCAATTTTACTTAAACTCCAAATTTACAGCAAGTGTGTATTTCTTTCCGGGATGTAGTAGTAGTATTTAGCTGATATAATGCAAAAAGTTAATAGTTAACTTTGTTACAATTTATACGTTACTTGCTGATTTCTGTTTGCTAATATTGCTTCAGTTATTGTTATGATAGAGTCTAGGAAATAAACCTTATAGATAAGAGTAAATGATTGAAAACAAAATAATGATAAAACTCCTCAAAGTGAATCTTTTCCAAGCAACAATTGCCATTTCCCAAATTCAACAATCACTGTGGGTACCCAACTCTCAGACTCTAAAACCTAACACCCAACCTACGGTCACCAAGTAAGGAAGCACACTGGTGATTTATTCAATAACTTGATTAAAAAAATTCTACTTAAGCATATTGATTATGATAGCGATGATGATACCCTCCCTGTTCAAACACCTTTGTCCTCAAGTCAAGTTATGGCATGTTTTTTTAGCTTGTTGTCAACATTGCTATTGACTATAGGCATAAGGCTTGCTTAAGGCTTTAAGCACTTGTGCATTCAGTGAAAAAAGTTTATATTGATGAAAGTGAAAGGTTGATAACTACTCCTTCCATCCCACATTAAATTTCACACTTTACGTTTTCGTCCGTCTCACATTAAACTTCATTACCCAAAAAAGGAAACATCACATCAATTCCCAACCTTAAAAGTACATCTTAATTACAAATTTACCACTCTCACCTGACACACATAACACCTTATAATTTTTTTTTTACCTAAACAAGACTACATTACCCTCCAAAAGTCAATAAAGTTGGTCAAAAAACAATTTTTTTTTAAAACTCCGTAACTATAGTAATGGGGCAAGCGAAAATGGGACGGAGGGAGTATATAATAAAAAATTCCTTAAGAATGAACCCTGCGCAAGCAAAACTTGCTTCCCAAAATCAATGATCATTCTGGATATGCAACAACTTAATTAAAATAAACCTTTCTAAAGCAAAATTCTGATAGTAATAATTAGACATGATGCATGATATCAAGTTCAAAGGAAGTAACTTTTATTGCCTTTTAAATTTTACCATCATCATTTTCTGATCTTGATCTACAGAAAATTAATCATTTTCCCACTCTCATTGTAGGCATTCACTTTCAAAGGCCTTTCTCATAGCTTTTGTGCTGACATTCTTCAGCGCCTTTGACGTACCTGTATTTTGGCCCATTCTGCTATTTTATTGGCTAGTGCTATTTGTTTCTACTATGAAGAGGCAAATAATGCATATGGTAAAATATAAATATGTTCCCTTCACGTTTGGGAAGCAGGTGTGTTCTCACTCCTTTGCAATTGCTTTTTTTTCCCTCTCTTTTAAGTTTCCATTGCCTGTATTGTTAATTTTCCGATATTTTTTTTCAGCGTTATGGGAAGAAGGCAACCCACATTGATGAGACAAACACTGGAAGGCCATAATTCTTGAGGTAGATTTGGGGCCTTAAACTCTGAAGATATACACATGTTTAGGTTGTAATGCGATCTTGGAGTAGCATACTGTTTTACATGTGTAGGTATCAGCAGTTAGATTTTTATCTGACCGGTGAAGGATTTCTTTCTTGTGTTTAAAATGGCCCTATCTTATCCTTTGCTAGGTAATACAGTTAACTCTTACCACATTTTTGTATCATCAGAGTGCTATTATGTAAAAGTTGCTCACATATTACAGTTATTTGTGATACTCTGCCTCTAGGGATTCTATGATATTGAATTTTTCTTTTTATATTTGGGTGAAGCTTATTACTAATTGTGGTCCCGTTTCTAATTGTAAGGGAAAAAATGGAAATTTCCTACTTCATTCCTTTAATCATCATAGTTGGTTGTGGTTCGTGCAGGCTATCAGACAAAGTGCCTTTCTTCTTTAATAATAAATCACCCTCTGAAGGAGCAGCTTATATCTTAGCTTGCAGTTGATGCCTCTTTGTGACATATATGTTTCAAGTGACAGGGATTAGGGGGATTTCCATTTGCAGCATTTTTCTCTGAAAATCTTCTTCTAGATCCCTGAGAAAGTATCTTGTGTGGAGCTGGCTAATTGGGACCATTGCCTGTTTCACTGAATTAACTTTGGACCAGGGTTTTTAATCCTTCTCTGTCCTGTCCCAGCATTTAAAATTATAAACTATAGAGCTGGCCCAAAAAACCTTCCCCATCATGCCATTTAGACAGGGACATGCAGACCTGTTTTCTTAGCCAACAAATAACCGGGGCTGAGCTGGCTGGGCTTAAATCGTTTTCTCTGTTTTTTTGACTGCTTGATAGTAGTGCTTAATGAGCTGTAGGAAATGACTTAAACGTGTATTTTGTGGTCTTGAATTCCTGTTTCTTACTGTTAGGATATGGTTTTATATATTTATGCAAGTTCAAGTGATGGACGGAATATATACGTCCATGGAACGGTTGAGATGTAAATATTTGTGTGGCAGCACAATAGGATTCTCATGAAAATGCTATGTATCCTGAAAGATAAGGGAAAGGTGAGGTAATAGAGAGAATTATTATTGGAGGGATGCAAGGGCCATGGCATTGATTGCCCTGTAGAAAAGAGTGGTTCACTGTACTCTCCTAAAATTTCCAATTGTCAAGTCTCTGTTCTAGCCTTCATTTGGGTTGCATTATTTCATCTTGTCTACCATAAAGAAAATGGAATCATTATGCTGCATGAACTTTAATTGATAGAAAAGATTAGATCTTGCTAATTGCTAGTCAAAATAGTCTGCTTATGACCTTGTTCCACGAGTAGTTTTGTACCTGTCATAAAATGAAGATTTAAGGACAAGGGTAATGCCTACCGTAATTCAGGATATTTGAATATATAAACAGAGAATCCTTAATTTCATGAGATTGCAAGCATATGGAGTAAATATTGAAATATAATATTCTATGAAGAGATGATTTAGAGGCAAGATGAGGTGATTCTTCTTTACATTGACTAGTGTATGTGCATGCAAAATGATGTAATTTGAGACGCCTTAATGTAGATTGGGATTACTCCTTTTAGCTAACGAGTCTTGAGTTTGTTGTGCGTGGTAGTGGTTAAAGCCATAACAGATCACATGTAAATCCAGAGTCTAAGGATGAAGGAGATGATGAGGAGGCCATGCATAATTGAACTAATGAATTGCGCTCCAAAAGGTGAAGGGGTCCTCCTCACTAATTCTTTGATGCATACTCTACCACTCAATAAAGGATTGGGTGGAGGACCACCATTTATTAATCTCGTGTGACTAACCCGACTTACCCTGTTCAATATTTTGGAATTTTCATCCTCTTTCTTCTTTCAATTATCCAATTTATATAAGTTGTTTCCATTGTTATGTCGTTCCTTTTCTTTATCTTGCTTTATAATTATAAATCTTTAGTGGTTTAGCAGCTGTGCATTGCATATTGGTTTTGTTAATTATGAATCGGTAAGGGGAAAAGAGAATGTGTGTTCTACATGCGCTTTTTCTTGGGTTGCATTGCTCGTGGGACGTGTTCCTTTGATGTCTATTTAACTTTTTCGCTATGTGAATGTCTTTATGATGCAATTATGGATTTATAGGTCTTCAATCTACTTGATGAAGAGACTAATAATGTCTTTTGGGATTAATATACATTATCATGGTAGAAAAGACAAAAGGCTCAGCTCAAGTTTATAAGGACAAAAGTTGTTGCTCTGTTTCTAGTGATTAAACCGATCCTTTAGAGTGGACCACAACTACTGCGTGCCATTCATTTATTATTATTATTAAAAAAACTCCTAATTCTTTTACAGATTGAGAAGCGTGGGAGAAGATTCGAATCCCCAATCTCGCTCTTCTACGGCCTGCAAGTTATTGCTCATTCAAGTTGAAAGGGAGTGAACGATTAGAAAAATGAGTGTGAGGTTGTTGGTTTAGTTGGACCTAAATCCGCTTAAAACATTGCATTCATTAAGAATTTAGAAAGCATCTGGTCCACAATTTATTGTCACTTTTCTGCATTAAAGCTGTCAAGATTTGGCCCTGAAAGTTGGCTCAACTTTTTTAGGTGATGAACAATAATGGTGGGCAATAAAAGAGAGAGAGTGTGTCAAGAAAGGAACATCTTGTGCTTTCTTTCTAATATATTTTTGCTACTCATCTACTAGGACAAAGGTGGAATCGCCCACCCAGCCACCCCACACAAGGAGCCCTCTTTAATTTTAAGAGGCTGTTCACACGTTTGCAAGTGAGATTTGATCCTTGATCATTATGGCAAGTTGTCACCCTGTTGACTAGTTGAGCCATCAACTTACATACATGTGCGTGTGGGGGTGGGTGGGTGTGGGTATTAAAGAAAACAAGAATTCTAGTTTGAGATGCAATGAAATTGTCTTGTTTGATTGTCGGTAATATTGTCAGTGTACTGGAGATTAGAAGATAGATAATGTTGTTTGATAGTAACTATATGTGTTGTACTCATACTTCAAAATCTGTCTATATCCCAGGAATGAAAGTTGTGATCTCTATTTTGAAGATTTAATTTGAGTTGCAGAAATTGTTGTCTTGTAACCACCAGCAACCAACTGATGCTCTCATTAATTTTGATGCCACATTCCTCTATGAAATATCAACAAACATCCATAATCTCATAAAGACTTGCCTCCTAGCTGCTTCCTATTATTTCTTCAAAATATGTAGACCCCAATTTTAATGTGAATTTAAATTTCTTTTTAGAGTTGGATCTTGTTTCGAATAGGCGAAGTTGGAATCTTTTTTTAAAGTTTTTATATTTTTAATTTGTAAGATGTAGTTTTCTTGATTTTTGCCCCCTTTGAACTATGACTGAAATCCACTAGTGTAAATGTCTACTAAATTCTGTATGTAATATTGTAGGAATTGGATCCTCTTCCATAAGGGAGGAAATCACTCTTCACACAAGGGGTAAATTTTCTCCCGTACTGAAGAGGATCTATACTCGATGTCCATGTTGTATTGTTGTGAGGTAGATTAAAATACATTACACTATATCGAACTTAACTTGCACCATCTTTTTAAATGAGTTGATTTTGATTATCTCCAAGTATTATACTAATACAAGTAGTTATCTGCAGTCACCATTAGACATAACATTAAGTTAGGGTGAAAAACGCAAACTTCTCCAGCCATAATTTTTGTGTTAAATTTAGCAACCCTCTATTTATTGGGTTCCACCAAATAATCTCTTTTCAAAATTCGTACACAATAGTCTAATGTGTCGAAACAGGGTTGGCATCGGATCCTGTTACGATGTTAGTTTTATTTTATTTTACTAGTATTAAGTGTTTGTTCATGTATAGTATTTTCACATCATAATATATACTCTCTCCGAGTAAAAGTTTATGATTTGCTATTTTAATTTGTTTCAAGATAATGTTTACATTTTCTTTTTTGACAAGTGAGATCCATACAATACAATTCATATTTCTGAATGAAATCGGCCACAAACAATACTAATACAACTACCCAATATACGTTAAAATATTATACTACTACACATTAAAATATTATATCTCTTAATTTATGTGTAAAAACTAAATGTAAACCTTTGCTCGTGATGGTTGGAGTAGTAAAAATGCAATACTATTACAACGTTGTTCATGTGATGTTTCTGGTGATACGCAGGTCTCAGAACTTTCAAAAATTCTTGCTAACGTATAACTAAAATGGAGTTTATAATATATGCTACGAAATTTGAGATTTTTTTTTCCAATAATTTTTGTAACAAAATCAAATCTGAACAGTTTAGTTACACGTCAAAATAAGAATAGAAATTTTGATTGGAAATGGATGAAAACAAGCTGTATATTTTGTGTCCAATTTTACACTAAAATTTCCATCAAATGATTGGAGATGGCCTATTGAATCATCTTTTAATTTATGAAATACTTAATAGATAGGAGTATGCTAAATGCCATACATTTATTGGAAGAATTTAGAGATTAATTAGGTATAATTTTTATACTCTGGTATATACAACTTTCCCTCCAAAATACGTGCAGATAATATGAAATTTAAGAAAAATAATTTTTTTTCTAATGATGTAACAAATAGAAAGGGTAATTTTAAATAACTGAATGGAATATAGTGCATGATATAGTACTAGATAATTTTGACTAAATTGTGTGTAAAAAGAATTTGATATATATATATATATATATATATCATTGTGATAAGTGTTTTAATATTATGTATTATTTCCATTTTTTCTGTGTACAGGTTATTAGGGACAGACTAAAAAGAAAAACGTGTAGGTATTTTGGAAAGGAGAAAGTATTAAATTTTAGAACACAAAATCTTAAAAATTAAAAAATTATGATAAATTATTTCTCTCTATATATATATATTTTCTTAAAAAAAATTCATATCCATCCTTGAACTCATATAAACCACAAGAAAAATGATGATAAATACTCAAGAAAAAAACAAGAGCATGTGATGATGGAGTTAATAAGCATTTGCAGATGCAGAATTATAGACTCCAAAAACATTATTTTAGTACTAACTCGTGTGGTTTAATACCCACACAACTTCTCGCTCTCTCTTCCTCCTTTTTCTCTTTAATTGCGGGAAGAACAAACAAAACACTACACTATACATCTTCTCACTCTTCTTCTTCTTTCTCTCACATCATCCAACAATGGAAGCTGGTCTTCCTATGCTCAACTGCTTATTGCAGCATACACTCAGAAGCCTCTGTGATTCATCCATCCCATCATCAAAGTGGGTTTATGCTGTCTTTTGGAGGATCCTTCCAAGAAACTATCCACCTCCAAAGTAACCATTTTCATTTTCTTGCAATCTTTTTTTTTTTTAATAAAAAAGTGAAAATGCCACTCATGAAAAGAGAAAAAAAGAGAACCCATTTAGCCATCATTGCTTTTTTGCACTGTTCTTGATTCTTGGTCTTTTCTAGGTGGGATCATGGGGGAGGACTACTTGATCGAGCTAAGGGAAACAAGAGGAATTGGTATATTAATTAACATCAAACCATGCTGTCTATTTATGCCACTTTTCAAAAAAAAAAAAATTAATTGTGGACGTTAATGTTTCAGGATTCTTGTTTGGGAAGATGGGTTTTGTGATCTTTTTGAGTGTGAGAGATCTGGAAAGAGAAGTTTCGGTGCTGATATTTTCTTCAAGTTGACACACGAAGTCTACAATTTCGGAGAAGGGTAAAAAGACAACAGTTGGTTTTGATTGAATTGTTGTGGTATGTATCTTTCTTACAACATTGTTTTCTTACTAGATTGGTTGGTAAAGTTGCATCAGAGAACAGCCATAAATGGGTGTACAGAGATAGCCCACAAGAAAATGATCCCACCTTCGTTTCATCATGGAATATATCTATTGATTCTGTAAGCAAATCCCTTCCAAATTTCTTAAAATCTTCGAAAAAACAGAACACCATATAATGTAACTAATCTCTCTACATATTAACAGCAACCAAGAGCATGGGAGGCTCAATTTAGATCAGGTATTGAGGTAAGAAAATGGTTAACACCTCTGTTTTCATTACTACGCGTCTGTCGTGTGTTAAAAAGGCGATGACATTGCAGACTATCGCGTTGATATCTGTTAGAGAAGGTGCCATCCAACTTGGCTCATTTGATAAGGTACATATACTAATACTACATACATTCTTGCTTATGTTTGGTAACAACAATAGTGTGTGTTCGACAACACATAATCTTAGAAAAAAGAGTTGATCAACATCATTGATTCGTGTCAAGGTTGTTGAAGACCTAAACATGGTGCTCAACATACAGAGGAAGTTCAGCTACATTCAGAGCATACCAGGAATATACGTGATACAGAGGCCGTATCTTCCGATCCAAAATCCACATATGGATTACAACAATGGATTGGAAGATAAGCAGCGAATGATAGGGTTGAAGAGGCAAAACTATGATCAAGGTCCACATGATTCACCAACTAAGTCACTCTGTTTAGGGTATACCACCACACAGAATGGAGGTAGTGGAGCACTACCCATGTGGTCTATTCCTCCCCTTTTGCCCTCCAATGTAGGAGCATTCTTTTCCAAGATTCCGCCCTCCCCGGCCCCATATTTCGCCCCCGATGCCATTGATCATGATGATAGTGTCTTTCTCAACGAGAGGGGCCGCCGTTGTCAAAGGATGAAAGGTGATGAAACTTTTGGTGAAGTTACGGCCGTTGATCATGTTAAGGCGGAGATAGGAAATGTTCGAGATGATGGAGTACGTGAAGAAAAGCCTAGGCCCTTAATCCAGGGGCTAAGATTGGAAAATGGGGTGATAGGTTTAGGATTTGAATCTCAAAGAGGGAGTGAAAGAGTTTGCAAATTTTGATTGACTAGGGGTATTAGTTACTAGGAGATATTTCTAGGGTTGTTTATTTAACTTCTTAATTATATCTTCATCATGTCAAGGAAATGTTCATATGATAGAGCAATAATATAAATAGTATTGATCATGTATTTGCTATGTGTAATGATTAGTATTATTATTATTTCTTAAATTATTTTGTTTTGAATTTTAATAATATATTAATATGGAAAAAAAATTAAAAGTGAGAAGATATTTAGTATTTGTCCTATCACAAATTTCAAATTTTCTCATTTAATTGTTTAATTAGTTTTCACACTAAAAAATAAAAAAAAATAAACATAAATAATTTTTAAATCACTCCCTACATAACTTATACTCCATAATTTAATTTAAACATTACTAATATATTTAATTTGAATTAAAAATAAATAAATATTTTAAAAGAGATTAGAAACAGAGTCAAGTGTGGCATTGGAAGGTAGGAGACATAATATGATTGGTTAATAGCAAAGAATCTAATCCCATTATACCACTTGCAGCTTGCTGTATCCAGCCTTCATATGGAAATGGAATTGCCCTTTCACTTCAATTCATTAAATCATTGCTTACTTGTGTTGGATTGTATACTAAAAGTCTAGCTTTAGTATAAACAATGTTATAACAATTTATTTGAAATGAGAATCATAGGATCAAATGATTGCATCTTATAATTTATTTATATGCACGATGCAATAGTCAACTTACTTATATTGTAGATAATATATTGTGCAACAACACGCGGAAGATCATATTATCGGTTTCCTTATAAAGTATAAATAAATGCTCACAACCGAGATAGACGGGGACTCTCTATTGGGATGGTTGTAATGTGGTTTGGTATTAGCTTGTCTTGGCTATAGAATCACATTAGTGCACTATGTGTGTATTGAGCAGGACCGCTTGAGATCGTTCGACTTGTACTGTCTATATAGGAGAACTTAATATCAGTTATTATGGATGTTCGTGTTCTTAATCCCTATACAGTAACCTCGATACGTAAGTCAGTATATATTTCTTTGATTCATCAATGAGTGAGATTTATATGATAAGCCTTATGAGCTCCTCAAGGGGACATCAAGATTGTTGGATTGTATACTAAAAGTCTAGTAGTATGAACAATGTTATAACAATTTATTTGAAATGAGAATCATATGATCAAATGATTGCATCTTATAATTTATTTATATGCACGATGCAATAGTCCACTTACTTTATACTGTAGATAATATGTTGTGCGACAACACGCGGAAGATCATATTATCGGTTTCCTTATAAAGTATAAACAAATGCTCACAACCGATATAGACGGGGACTCTCTATTGGGATGGTTGTAGTGTGGTTTGGTATTAGCTTGTCTTGGCTATAGAATCACATTAGTGCACTCTGTGTATATTGAGCAGGATCGCTTGAGATCGTTCGACTTGTACTGTCTATATAGGAGAACTTGATCTCAGTTATTATGGATGTTCGTGCTCTTAATCTCTATCCAATAACCTCGACATGTAAGACAGTATATATTTCTTTGATTCATCAATGGGTGAGATTTATATGATAAGCCTTATGAGCTCCTCAAGGGGATATCAAGATTGTTGGATTGTATACTAAAAGTCTAGTTTTAGTATGAACAATGTTATAACAATTTATTTGAAATGAGAATCATATGATCAAATGATTGCATCTTATAATTTATTTATATGCACGATGCAATAGTCCACTTACTTTATACTATAGATAATATGTTGTGCGACAACACGCGAAAGATCATATTATCGGTTTTCTTATAAATTATAAACAAATGCTCAAAACCGAGATAGACGGGGACTCTCTATTGGGATGGTTGTAGTGTGGTTTGGTATTAGCTTGTCTTGGCTATAGAATCACATTAGTGCACTATGTGTGTATTAGCAGGACCGCTTGAGATCGTTCGACTTATACTGTCTATATAGGAGAACTTGATCTCAGTTATTATGGATGTTCGTGCTCTTTATCCCTATACAATAACCTCAACATGTAAGACAGTATATATTTCTTTGATTCATCAATGGGTGAGATTTATATGATAAGCCTTATGAGCTCCTCAAGGGGACATCAAGATTGTTGGATTGTATATTAAAAGTCTAGCTTTAGTATGAACAATGTTATAACAATTTATTTGAAATGAGAATCATATGATCAAATGATTGCATCTTATAATTTATTTATATGCACAATGCAATAGTCCAATTACTTTATACTGTAGATAATATGTTCTGCGACAACACGCGGAAGATCATGTTATCGGTTTCCTTATAAAGTATAAACAAATTCTCACAACTGAGATAGACGGGGACTCTCTATTGGGATGGTTGTAGTGTGGTTTGATATTAGCTTGTCTTGGCTATAGAATCACATTAGTGCACTATGTGTGTATTAGCAGGACCGCTTGAGATCGTTCGATTTGTACTGTCTATATAGGAGAACTTGATCTCAATTATTATGGATGTTCGTGTTCTTAATCCCTATGCAATAACCTCGACATGTAAGACCGTATATATTTCTTTGATTCATCAATGGGTGAGATTTATATGATAAGCCTTATGAGCTCCTCAAGGGGACATCAATATTATTGGATTGTATACAAAAAGTCTAACTTTAGTATGAACAATGTTATAACAATTTATTTGAAATGAGAATCATATGATCAAATGATTGCACCTTATAATTTATTTATATGCACGATGCAATAGTCCACTTACTTTATATTGTAGATAATATGTTGTGCAACAACACGCGAAAGATCATATTATCGGTTTCCTTATAGAGTATAAATAAATGCTTACAACCGAGATAGACGAGGACTCTCTATTGGGATGGTTTAGTGTGATTTGGTATTAGCTTGTCTTGGCTATAGAATTACATTAGTGCACTATGTGTGTATTGAGCAGAATCGCTTGCGATCGTTCGACTTGTACTGTCTATATAGGAAAACTTGATTTCAGTTATTATGGATGTTCGTGCTCTTAATTCCTATACAATAACCTCGACACGTAAGACAGTATATATTTCTTTGATTCATCAATGGGTGAGATTTACATGTATTAAATCAACAAACTCGGTGAGTTGGGAAATAGTGTTGTTTCTATGGTGTGATGTTGATTGTAGAAAGAATCCATGTCCGACATAGGTTGATGATGTCCCCTTGAGGGGCTTATAATGCTTATCATGTAAATCTTGCAAGTGAATTAATTCCGGCATGATAATAAGGTTGAATGGTACTACTCTAGGAAGAGATATTAATTAATGGAGTTGTCAGTAACTTAATTAATTAATGAACATTGTATATCTTAAACATGGGGAGACTGTCGGGCACATAATAAGAAGAAGCCCAAAATGTAATTTTGGGATTGGTAAGGCAGTGCAGTAATAATACTTTAGTGGACTATATTATTATTATTGGACTTAAATATAAGCTTTGGACTAAGCTTGGATACTTAAGTCCAATGGAGGCCTGACCCAATTTCTCCTCCTGATCTCTACCGTAGCTCAATATATAAGTCATCTCAACTTTTGGTAACCTACACTCAGCGCCATTTTGACGTGAGAAAAGGAGAGAAGTAGATTGAGAGAATCCTGTAGATTGTTGCCCACACAACATCAGGATTGGACTTGGGACATACAACAGAAGATCGAGAGGTAAACTGTAGATTGAGAGAATCCTGTAGATTGTTGCCCACACAACATCAGGATTGGACTTGGGACATACAGCAGAAGATCGAGAGGTAAACTTTAATTATCGCTTCCGCTGTTATTGTTTACTTGTATTCCTAACGGATCACGCTGAACCAAACGATCCAAAAGCCAACAATTGGTATTAGAGCATTGGTTTCGTGGTGAAACGTGATACGTTAGGTAGGTTTTTCGAGCTATATGTGTATTCATTGTGGATTTAATAGCATGTATGATAGGGCTTATGTGATTATATGATTTAATCTGGAAATAATCGCATCATAGAAAGCATGATATTAGGGTTTGTATAATTTTGTATTATTCATGAAACCTATATGTGTTATTTGCTGGATATTACTGTTCTATTACACGGCACATCATACACACACACGGCTGATGGCTGATGGCTGCTGGAGAAGAAAGAAAGTGATGGCGAGCCTTGACGACGCGTCGGCCCAACTAGGCAGTTATTGGATTATCACCACGCTGAAGAAAGGCTGGCGGACTGCAGGAGGCGAGCAAGTGTGTTTTTTTCATGCACGACAAGGATGAGGCTCGCACGCTGTATGCCGTGATCGTACGATGGCAAGCAATTGCCGTGTGAGCATCACAAGGACACGTGCGTCTGGTCGCACGGCGTGCTCGCACATAGCGGCAGGATCGACGCTGATGAAGATTCTAGGAGAGGCAGTTGGGGCTGAACAAGTCGGCAGGGTCGCTGCACTATCCACGGCGGAGTTTAGGACAGCCGGCAGCGTGAGCAGTGGCGATTCCAGGCGAGATCATGAGAGTTCTAGGCGGTTGAGTCAGAAGCTGGTTTCGGTCGACTCTGAATCTGCTTCCGTGCAAGCTTGACTCAGTCCCGATCGCGACTCCCATAGTTCCGGACGAGCCAATTGCATATTCCGACCTTGGATACCGGCACATGCGGACCAGGAATGGTCTTCGGGCAGCGGTGCGTCGCGACTGCAGGTAGCTGTCGGCACGGTGCGAATCTGGGGTGCAGACATGGCAAGGCGAAGGCACCACTTCTCGTGGATGCCGGCGTGAATTCGTTGGTGATTTCCTGGCGCTATGGTGATCGAAAGCAGGCTCCGGGAGGTTTCTGGTGTTCAGCAGGCGACGATCTAAGCGGGTTCTTCGTCGGCAAGGTCTGACTTTTCAGGCATTTTCCCGGTGGGCTCGGGGAACATCGACGACCTGTTGGCACTGCTGGAAGGTCAGAGTGCGGAGCTTGCACGGCAGTGGGCTGACGGCGCGACTCCGGCGGGCTGACGGGACAATCGCCGAGAGCAGCGGCGCTGGTGGTAGCTTCGCGTGACAGCTGCCGTGTGGAATCAGACTGCGGCTGGCTAGAAGAAATAGGGCAGGCCTGAGTTTCTCAAGCATTGGCAATTTTTTTCGTGCTGTTGGGCTGCACATGTCGTGCTTATTTGTTATTGGAGGATGGGCTGTTGGGCTCAATTTCATTCAGTGGGTTATGGGCCATGTATAATAAGCAAGTAGTTAATGGGCTTGATTATTTTATTAATGGGCTATTTTTTGTGTTACTGGGCTTGGTGGGCTCAAATTTCTCTAGTTTAATTTATTGGCTGAGTTAATAGGCCCATTTGCTTGACTTATTATTTGTGCCTTTATCCCTAAAATATATAATTGTTTTTATTTGACAATTAATTGTTATATATGTGGCATATTCTATGTGATTTATTTTTTTTAAATTACGTAATATAGAAGCATGCTAGGATGTATATTTTATTTTTTAAATATTATATGCATGTTAAAAACCCTCGGTGTTAAATAACTAAGTGGGAGAGGGGATTGATAATTAATTCTCGCGGCCTCCATTATTGGTTTGTAAGTGATGTGAGTAAACTTGCGTGTTGGCAATAGAGCTTTCCTCCCTAACGGATGAGTTTATTCACGGATCACTGGTACAAACTTCTTTATGATGATTGTAGAAAGTTATCCGAGCGCGTGTGGATTTCACCAACTGAAGGCACATAAGCTTGGGCAGCGGACTTGGAATCAAATAATGGTGCACAATTAGATGTAAATAATTAGTATCCTCCCCAACGGAGTCACTGCTATTATTTGCATGTCTAAAGAGGAACCAACTATTAATTATTTTGTCATGAGGTTTGGTTGACAAATAAAATTAATGGGTAAAATCTTCTCTTGTAAATGTTCGGGTTTGTAAACGTCCATACTAACGTGGCTTGCAGACTCACGGTGCTTGAGATGTTGGTAAATTTTATTTTTATATTGTTTTGAGGAAATCAATATAAATGGATAAAATTCGAAGAATTTGATCGGTGTATTTATTTGTGATTCTCTGAATTTTTCAAATGGTTTTATCTGTTTATTGTTAACTAAAAGAAACATATTTACTTGTCCAAAATTAGATAATTAGAAAAGAATCTTGGTTTTAAACTTTACTGCATAGGAAAATAAAAATGTACTCTCACTAAGGATATCCCATAATGCTTATTAAAGTCTCTAGTGGAGAGTTGAGAGATTCATAAAAATATGATGGTCTCATGCGACTTTTCAGATACCTGAGTAAGTTAAAAGGCAAGAGATCATGGTTCATTTGTTGAATGAATAGATTGGAAAATCATGAAATAGAAATTGAAGGGAAAACCTAGATCAATTTATTCTCCATAATTTGCCTGAATGTTTTGTGCAAGTTCTACCTGAATTACAAGAGGATGTACATGGTGGAAAACTTCTGACAAAACATGTGGCGAAGAAAATCTATTTTCATCATGATGTGAACAAAGTTAGCATCTCATTCACTAGTCGATGAAGCATGATTAGTGATGACATTTACTGATGCGTAGTGTGTAGATATCGGAGTCACTAAAAGCATGTAACTAGATGAGGATGAGATTATTATAAATATGGGTAATGCTACAAAAGTAGTGGTTATTGCAGTGGGAGTTGTTTATTTACCTTACGATATGAATAAACGCTTGATTTTGAGAAATTATCTTTACGTATGTTTTCATAGAAATAATTTCATTTCAGTTTCTATACATTTACGGATGGATACTCTATTTTATTTAAATGACATGGTCATAGTAATGAAGGATGGAAGTATAATCTGTTGTGGTACGTTGGCGGACAATTGTACACTCTTAAATCATGTATATACCATGGATGCAATAAATAGTAATTAATAATGCATCTTCTAATCTTAGAGAAAGGAACTTTCGGAGATGAACTAAACATACTTTTGGCATCTAAGACTAGATCAATTTTACTTGAGTAGGATTCAAAGGTTGATAACCGATGGACCGTAGGGTTTATCTGAAGTGGAAACTATCTAACTTGCGAGTCTTGCTTGAAAGTAAAAATGATTAACTGCCTTTTCAAGGCTGTGGGGTGTAGAGCCAAAGATATATATGTTGGAATTAGTTCATTCTGATTCAAGCGGACCTAATATTATCCAGGCGAGAGATGATTATGAATATTCGAAGATTATTCTAGATACCGCTATATTTATTTGATGCACTGCATGTCTAAGTTCTTTGATTAATTCAAGAATTGCAAGGCTGGTATAGTGAAGCGTCATGTAAAATATATTAAGTCATTACGATTTAATCGTGATGGCGAGTACCTCTTAGGATAATTAGGAGCTATTAATCAGAGGTTGAGATTAAATCTCAACCAGGTATACCCCAACTGAATGGTGTGGCGGAAAGAAGGAATAAGACTCTTATGGTGATGATTAGATAGATGATGAATTATTTGGAATAATTAAATTCATTTTATGGATATGCCGTAGAAACAGTAATTCGTAAAGCATTTGTCCTTTTGTGGGATATCCTAGAAAAATGGAGGGTGATTTATTTAGTCCAAAAGATCAAAGGGTGACTGTTAACACAAAATTTTTAGAAAATGACTATGTAATAAATCACAAACCCATGTATAAGTTATTCTAAAGGAAGTGAGAGAAAAACACTAAGTATTAGTACCAAGTGTACAAGAGGATATATCACAAGGTAAATTTCATCGCATGTGACGTCTGATACACAATTGCATGTAGTGCCTTGTCGTAGTGGGAGGGTTGTTCGACAACCTGTAAGATATATATTTTGGGAGAATCGTGAGACTTGGTCCCTAGTAAACATGGTATTGACCTACAGATACGACGAATCACTACAAGATCAAAATGTTGAATCTTAGTAATTTGCAATGAATGTTGAAATAGGATCTATGAATTCTAAACAAATTTGGAAGCTTGTAAAACACTAAAATATTGTAAAAGCCATTGGAGATGGTCATAGAAAATAAAAGAGGATCATACGGTATGTTGAAAACCTTGGAAGCAAAGCTTGTTGCGAAAAGGTGTTGCGAAAAGGTGTACTCAGAAAGAAATGATTCGATTATGAGGAAACATGTTCGCTGGTAGCTATGCTTATGTTGATCCGAATTCTTTTATTTATTGCTAAACATATTGATTATGAGGAATAGCAAATAGATGTCAGGACAACTTTCCTAATTGGAAATCTTGATGAAAACATCTATGTGAAGCAACCAGAGTGATTAATTGCAAAGAGCTAAGAGCATTGTGATAGTAAGCTTAAAGTGTCCATTCATGGACTAAAGCAAGCTTCAAGATCATGAAACATCAGTTTTGATGAGGAAATCCAGGCATATAGATTTATTCAATGCGCGGATGTGTCTTGTGTATTGAAAAGAGTGATGGAAATATGGTGGTATTTCTTGTACTGTACGTAGATGATATATTGCTCTTTGGAGACAATGAAAGAGTATTTTTGGGCGTATGGGTATGGTTGTTAAAGCGGTATGTGATGAAGGACTTAAGGAAAACAAAAATATTCTTTCGATCACGGTAATACGGATCACAAGAAATGATGTTATGCTTATCTCAAGCTTCATGAAATGATAAAATCCTTACTTGTTTTAGCATGTAACTTTATCTAAGGAAATGTTTATTGAGATACAAAAGAAATAAAGGTGATAAAAGCAGTTCCTTATGCTTCGGCTAATAAGGAAGCTTAATCTAAGGAATGTTATGCACGAGATCGGATATCTATTTTGCCAAAGGCATGAACAGTGGGTATCAAGATAATTCGAAATAAGAATATTGAACTGTGGTAAGACATATATTTATGTACCTGAAAAGGATTAGAAATTATATGTAGGCTTACCAGACAGATTCACTGCTTCTTATGAGTTACATAGATTCAGATTTTTCAAATCAGATATGGATGACAGTAAATCCACCTCAAATGTTATGTGTTTAATATTATGAAGTAGAGTCATAATGTGGAGGAGTGTTTTATAGAAATATATTTCAGACTCCGGACTCCATCATGGAAAGATAATAATTTGGAGCCTATGAGGCAGCCAATGTATCTATATGACTCTAGAAACTTCATGATAAACTTTGAAGTGTTTCTAACTTCGCCCAAGGTTATCACAATTTATATTGATGATATTGGTGCAGTTACAAATTTGAAGGAATCACGAGTCCATAAGACAATTAAACACATGGAGCGCGAGTACCACCTGTTAAGAGAAATCGTATGATGAGAGGAAGGTTGTTGTCGCTTAGATTGCATCGGATGATAACCTAGTAAATTCATTTACAAGGACCTTAAAGTGAGAGCTTTTGATGGTCGTGTAGTGGGAGTGAGAATCAGATGTATGGCGGAAGACATGACAGCATAGTCTTTTAGTATAAGTGGGAGATTGTTGGATTGTATACTAAAAGGCTAGCTTTAGTATGAACAATGTTATAACAATTTATTTGAAATGAGAATCATATGATTGCATCTTATAATTTATTTATATGCACGATGCAATAGTCCACTTACTTTATACTGTAGATAATATGTTGTGCGACAACACGCGGAAGATCATATTATCAGTTTTCTTATAAAGTATAAACAAATGCTCACAACCGAGATAGACGGGGACTCTCTATTGGGATGGTTGTAGTGTGGTTTGGTATTAGCTTGTCTTGGCTATAGAATCACATTAGTGCACTATGTGAGTATTGAGTAAGACCGCTTGAGATCGTTCGACTTGTACTGTCTATGTAGGAGAACTTGATCTCAGTTATTATGGATGTTCGTGCTCTTTATCCCTATACAATAACCTCGACACGTAAGGCAGTAAATATTTCTTTGATTCATCAATAGGTGAGATTTACATGTATTAAATCAACAAACTCGGTGAGTTGGGAAGTAGTACTGTTTCTATGGTGTGCTGTTGATTGTAGAAGGAATCCATGTCCGACATAGGTTGATGATGTCCCCTTGAGGAGCTCATAAGACTTATCATGTAAATATTGCAAGTGGATTAATTCCGGCATGATAATAAGGTTGAGTGATACTACTTTCGGAAGAGATATTAATTAATGAAGTTATCAGTAACTTAATTAATTAATGGACATTGTATATTTTAAACATGTGGAGACTGTCGGGCTCATAATAAGAAGGAGCCCAAAATGTAATTTTGGGATTGGTAAGGCAGTGCAGTAATAATATTTTAGTGGACTATATTATTATTATTGGACTTAAGTATAAACTTTGGGCTAAGCTTGGATACTTAAGCCCAATGGAGGCCTGACCCAATTTCTCCTCATGGTCCCTGCTGTAGCCCAATATATAAATCATCTCAACTTCTGGTAACCTACACTTAGCGCTGTTTTTTACGTGAGAAAATGAGAGAAGCAGATTGTTGCCCACACAACATCAGGATTGGACTTCGGTCATACAGCAGAAGATCGAGAGGTAAACTTTAATTATCGCTTCCACTGTTATTGTTTACTTGTATTCCTAACGGATCACGCTGAACCAAACGATCCAATAACCAACAACTTGAACTATCTATTTATGCAACTTGTTTCCCATTAATTATTCTACTATTACTATAATAATAATAATGCAAAGAACAAAATTTACATATTCAACCTGGCTTATGATTACTTTTTACATTGATGATTTATTATTATTATTATTATTATTTAAATAAAAAATATTATTCTCAAAAAAAATTTGCACCCTAATTTATGGATAACTCTTTAATAGATGAAAAATTATACTCCCTCCGTCTTATTTAAAAAGGGTCTTTTTTGCATTCTGATCGTCCCACCCAGAGGGTCCCCGTTCCTATTTTACACACATGGGATCCACACATCCCCTCTAATACAATTAAAATATGGGGCCTACACTCCCACTAATACAACTATCTACTACACATTAAATAATAATACTTCTTAATCTATGTGCCAAAAAGCAAAATGATCTTTTACGCCTGGACGGAGAGAGTATTTAAAAAGATGAATTATTACTTTTAATAAAAAATATTACTTCTCAAATTATTGAAGTATATGTTATGATTTTTTATAATCATATTGAGAGATATTTTTATTTAAAAGAATAATAGTCAATCTATTTTGTAAAAATAAAATTTTTAAGTAATAATTTTATTATTATTATTATTATTATTATTATTATCATAGTCTACTTTCTTCTATTTTTAATAAAATTTCTTGAGTGTATATTGGGTGCACCCGGATGCATGGGTGCACCTATATATGTATGACTTTTTATTCTATTTTGTATACATATTATTCTATTTTGTATACGTGTTTTGTATTAATTGTATACTTTTTTCACAATAAGTTTTTCATTAAAAAAAACTAACATCCATATGTGTATAATTTTTTATTGAATAGTGTATACATATTCTTTTAATAATTATATAGTTTTTATACTCAATTTTCATTAAAAAAAATAACAATTAAATTGTATATATTATTGCTCATAATTATATATATATATATATATATTTTTGTTATATTTGTATATGGATGCACCCTATCTTAGAGTGCATCCGGGTGCACGTCAAATTTCTTATTTCCTCACATACTTATCTTATCTAGGCAAATTATTTCCTGTAATCATTTCCTCACATACTTATCTTATCTAGGCAAATTATTTCCTGTAATCATTTCCTCACATACTTATCTCATGTAGGCAAATTATTTCCTGTAATCGCGTACACTAAATTTTATCCTTTAAAACATAAATTATTATTTTAATAGTAATGAACTAATTAATTTTTTTTGTCAAACTTTTACTCATGTTCAAATTTTGTTACATATTGTCAATTTTTTCACTTGTTAAAATTCAAATATACATTACAATTTACAAATACTACACCCAATACAAATTCACTTATGAAACTAGTAATTGGATACTTTGTGTTGATTGTGATGTAATTAACAATATTATTATATCCTTTCTATTTCATAAATAAATTCACACTTATTATTTTTTGTCTTATAAATAAGTCTACATCCTCGAATAAGAAAATAACACATAATTCAAAAATCCCACAACAAACTTTAATTTTAAAATTGTACACTCCTTTATGACTCATATTATATCTTAATACTTTATAATAATTTATTACCTAAAAATACAACATAAAAAGCAAGACAAAATTTTTTTTTTTTTTTATAATTTCGTATCTAAAATAACAGTGAACTTCATTATGGGACTAGGAAGTAAAAATTTTGCCGGAAAATACCAAATTTGATGGTCACGTGAAATGCAGGTGCTCGATTCCGGTGAAAACAGGGCAACATTGATTTAACTAAAAAGATAGTGGAACAAATGCCCAAATCTTTTTGAGATAAAAATTGTTCATTCCCAAACTTATAAAGTAAAAATGATTTTTATCTCCATTTCATCAAACATATTATCAAATTTTTATTTAAAATGTTATCACTTTTCTTTAATTTGAGTATTACTTATTAGTTTAATATTAACATTTATTATACTCTTCCTTCTTTAATTCGAGTATTACTATTTATAAAAATATTATTATTTTTTATGTCATGCAAGACGGTGTTTGAAATTAAAACATTTTTGAGACGGTTACACAAATAAATTCACAAACTCTTATAAATGGTTTATGTAACTTAGTATATGAACCCGATATATCAAGTCAAATAAATTATGGTATTCAGAGCCCAGTGCCGTGAGCTACTACACCTTGGCCCATCTCCGTTATAGTTGTAATGAATCTCATTTACTGAAGAAATATATGTTTGGATATTAAACTGAAATAATTATCAAGACATTTAACATTTTCACGTGAAATCTATAAAACAAAATTTCAAAGACGAAAAGGAAAGAAAGCCACCAGCACCTCGATTCGGAACCATGGCAGTTCCAATTCTGTGAAAATATTAGGAATCGAAACCAAATCGATCCGAATACGGTTTCAGTTTGATTTTGGAACCACCGATCCATGTTTTGTGATTCCAGTTCCAATTTAAACTGTCTTTTCCAATTTTTTGGTGCATATCTAATTCCAAACGCATTCAATGACAATAAACAGATGAGTGTACATTATAATTCCAAATAGAAATGTTTGTAGGAAGAATCATATGCATACAACCATAATTCAGAGAATCATGCGCAGCTACTTCTTAGTTCTTAATCATAAATAAACGAGAATGCAACTGTACAAGAATTAGATATCGTCAAACAAATCTGTTTTTTCTTCTTCTGGTTTCAAATTCTGAGAGAACCAATATACAAATCAATGACTTGGTCTCCTTCCTTCAAGCTTCCACTACGACAGACGAGGGTTGCGCCATACAAGGTACCTTCGATAAGAGCACCAAGACGGTTTCTTCAGTCCAAGATCTCTGTTTATCCTCCCCTGCCGGTTTTATTTCAGACCATTTCTCAAGAACTGCTCCTCTTCTCTTCCTTACCAAACGTCCCAATCGGTTTTGCAAGAATTCGCTTTAGCGCCTGAACTCCCAAAGGATTGTCCTTGCTCTGCATATTCATCCAGAATGTTTATTACACAATCAATGAAAGTAGAACAGACATGGGAAAACGTAAAGGAGGAATAGGGGAGAGTACTCACAATTGAGCAGGTCCCTGCACGCACATTGCAGACAGGGTACTCGTGGGGGCAGCAACTGTAGTGGTCTTCGCAGCATGTGGCACCTTCGAGAGGGCAGCATCCCCATGCAAAGCAGTACTTACCATATTCATAGACACAACAGCAGGTGGTCGACTCAGGGCATTCATAGTAATCATCACAAACTGAGGGTGGCGATACAGGAGAAGGAGGAGAAGGACCGGGGTTAGGAGGATTTGCGCCTGTTTTGGTTGCGTATGAGGGCTCAATAGCTATACCACAGAGACCGGCTTTAGCTGCCACATTGCGTTGCATCCTGACATAACCACCCTCTCCCCAGCTTGGACCCCATGAGTTCCTAACAATCCAGTAATCCACGCCATTTTCGCTGCCGTATCCAACAACAGCCACACCATGGTCCAATTCTACTCCACATTTTCCTGTGAATATACCCTGTGGAGATCAAGAAAAAGAACATAAGAAATCATTAGTTAGTAAACATACACATACAAAAAGATGGGAGAAAATTTTCCCAACAAAAATGTGGCATCATGACTTACTGATTCATAGAGTTGGAAGTCTCTTCCGCCACCTTCAATGGCAACACTAATTGGTTGGTGGGCAACTGCCTTCAGCAGAGCCTTCTCATTGTATGTGGGTACATCTTCATAGCCATCAATGGACACTACTTTGGCATTTTTCTGCAGATCAATCACTAAATTAAAAAAAGTTCTACATTCGATAAAATCAGAGTTATAGCATTAATATAAGAGAATCAAAACTCACCCTGAATTGGTCGCATTTGCCATCTCTTTCCTTGTAAGGATAATCTTCCTCGGTGTCAATACCACCATTCTTGATGATGAAGTCAAATGCATAGTCCATAAGACCCCCATTGCACCCTTCATTATAAGATGTATCGCAGTCAACCAGCTCTTGCTCTGAGAGTGAGATCAAGCTTCCAGTGGCTATCTGATTAATACCTTCCACAGATACAACGGCAGAGAATGCCCAGCAACTCCCTACAAAAGATCCAAAGCATCACTATCGTGTCATGACAAGTGCTTAGTTACTTCCATAACTCAACCAGTCTATTTTGTCTGTATACACATAAAAGCATAAATTAATAGTATTTCCAGTGACAGATTAATAAAGGTGTAGCTTGTTTGGCCTCTAGTAAATGGCGTGGAGCCAATCTAGCAGCCTTGCTATGGTCCACCATTATAATTTTTGACTTTATGCATTTTTAAAGTTCGTGGTGGGAGCCACACCACCAATCGAAAACAAGATTCCTGGACCCTCACCCAATCCTTCTCCCATAAGGAATCAACGAATGGAAACACCAGTAAACCCAAGAAATCAGATCAGTTAATGATAAGAGAGAGGAGGGGTGAATGTAAATCAAGATTCATACTTTAGATATGAATCCAGATGATGATAATAGATTTAAGAATAATTTAACTTTTGACCAAGTAAACATGAGCCTTAATGAGATTTAGATGTAAGATCTAAATTGGGTCGACAAGATAATTGCTTAATGAGATGAAAGTGAAATTCAAATATAAACATGGCAAGACAACCAAAATTTTAACCTAACAGAAATTGGAGATTAAAGCCACAATTGAACCACCATGTGGAAAAGGTCCACTTAATAAAAAAGTAATTTTGATTTTCAACAAACCATAAGCCAATCCTCCACAAATTGCAGACCAACCATGTGCAATTTATATTAAACAATTGAAAGATAAAGAGTTCTACAAGATTAATCAATTTAATATCAAATATTACCCACCAAATCCCCTAATCAACGCAAACCACCCATACTCTTTTTTCCCGAAAATACCCACACACCCATCTTCACTAATTTCCATCCATCAAAGATTCAAAAGTCCAACCTTTCAGCCATACTTGAGAAAGACTTAACATCAAACTATCGATGATGGCAAAAACATGAATAAAAAAATTGATAAAAATTGCAGTCCACATAAGGAGTGTAAATCCTTGAAATCCTACAGATCGAGCAAAATTATAATACTTAATTCGAATACAGATCCTAGTTTTCGATCACACTTGTTCAACACGAATTGCTAAATACCCAAATAAATAGGACTCACACACACACAGACTTTGAATAAAGTAGAAAAAGGGGTGAAAATTAGTTACCACATCCGCCTTGGTCTTTGATTTTCGCAACGGCGCCTTTTTGTCTCCAATCAACGGCATCCGGCAGGCTATCGCCGACTTTCGGCTCATACCGATCACTCTTCACGCCGGTCAACCGCCGTTTTCCGTCGGGTCGGGTCCCGAGGAAAGTTTTCTGGTACTCCTCATTGGTCAAATCAGCGAATCGACTAAGGCCGAGCTTGTACGTCCGATTCCCCAACGCGTTCTGCTCGTCGATGTACCTCAAATTATCCTTAAAAATCTCGAACCTCCTCTCCTTCTCTCCCAAAGCATTGTACGATTTGCCGTGCTTCACCATCCACGACTCGTACAACGACAACACCTCGTCGTGGGACCGGAGGAGGTTGTGCTTCTCGTCGTAGGATATGATGGACAAGTCGGAAGCGGAAGCGCATGTGGTGGCGAGAAAAGAAGTGAGAGAAAGGGATAGCAGAAGGAGGGCCATTGTTGGTGGAGCCATGGTTTGGTTTTGGTGAAGAGAATGAATGGAAAAAGTGGGGTAGATCAGTCGAGTTATAAAGGCGGAGTGGAGGGGTAGTTTCGGAATTATATTTTGGAGATTCTTGCAGAGTTGTTTACGTATGGGATTGGTCATGGAGGAAAATAATTAATTACTACATTAATGAGGCATCAATTTTTTAACTCCTTTTTTATTTGAACGATAATTTGGTCTGTGTTTTCAATTTTAATAATAATTATTATTTAAAAATAATACTACATTAATGAGGCCTGAATTTTTTAACTCGTTTTTATTTGAATGATAACTTGGTCTGTGTTTTCAATTTTAATAATAATTATTATTAAAAAAATATTGTACTCCCCATCTAACAAAATTCTCATATTTATATATTTATTTATTTAACTATTACCACAGCAACAAACTCTGTGGAGACAAATGTTCAATTGTTAAGACATGTGTATATAGGTAAATTAAATTAATTAGTATGTTCTTTTAAAATATAATAAATAATGAATTAAAAAATATTTTTAAAGTGTTATGATAATTCAATATATACAATAACTATAAATAAATATATTTTATCCCTACAACAATTATACTTTAACTATAGCATGGGTGGGAGCACTTTTAAAATTAGAATGTATAATGATTTCAAATATATTTAAATTTTAAAGGGAGGATTACTACTAGGTACAAAAAAAAACCCTTAATTACTATGAGATATAAACATACAAAAATATCTACTATTAACTACAAAAATATATAGTGATATTCCAATATTACCCATATAATTGTGCTGCACATAAATGTTGTGTGCAACAAAAATTCGTGTGCAGCAAAATGTGTGCAGTAAAAAAAAGTTTGGTGGTCCGGCGGTGCTCCGGCAGCGGCGGCAGTCCGACAACTTTTTCGGCGGCCGGCCGACGGTCCGACAGTGCTCCAGCGAAGTAGTTTTCCGGCGACCGGCCACCGGTGGTCCTGCGGTGGGTGGAGGTTTAGGGTTTGTGGTTTAAAAGTGTATGAGTTTAGAGTTACATTTGGTATTTTACTTTAATATTTTGTATGTGATAGTAATTATTTTAAAACAATGTATCTAATAGTAATTAGGGGTACAAAGTGTGTATCTAATAGTAATTTTTCCAATTTTAAATTTGTCACTATTATTTCTTAACACGTACTCCTCCATCCTATAAACAAATTCGTACTTATTATTTTTATACGTCTCATAAACAAATTCACATTCTCAAATAAGGAATAACACAAAACCAACAACCCCATAAGACACTTTAATTTCAAAATTGACATTCATTTACAACTCATATAACTTACTTTATAATTTATTAAGTACATAAAAATACAAAACTACCCAAAAAAATAGCTTAAAAAACTAAAATTAAATAAATTAGGTTAAACTTTTTAAATCAACTTGGAATAATAAATGTAATGGATGATGTTCTGAAACTTTAAAATGTAATAGACATACTTTATTTATAAAACAACGATACATTATGTGAAACGGGTCAATCCATTTTAAAGTATCGTTGTTTTATAAATATAGTATGTCTATTGTTAGTTAAAATATGTTTGTTTAAAATATAATAAATAAAATATGTTTTTAGCATATTAAAATATGATTCATTATCAACATACTTTAACTAACAATAAGTATATTTACATATTTATTGTCATACTTAAACAATGGGTTGACAATCTCATAAATACCTGTCTTAGGGCACACCGGATCTTCTGCTCCATTTTTGTGCATCATCTTTTGTGTCACACGTTAAGTGATTGACACGTAAGAGGGGAAAATAAATCCAACTATTGCCCCCTTGGATTTAAGGTTTATGATATAGTTTCTTTCTCCTACGTGTCGTCAATCTAACGGTGTGGTATAAGAGATTATCTACCAAATAGCACTGAGAATTCGAGCCAGTGATGGGTGGCTCATCTTAAAATACTATTTTCTCCGCCTGATAGATTGTGAACGATTGTTTTATCACATCACATTTATTATAAAATTATATTTTTCAATTAATTTTATTGATTTTATTTTTAGCTTAATTAAAAGGGTAAAATATGTTACTAATGATAATTTTGAAATAAAAATGTAAAGAATAAAGGATATCATGTTTTTGTCATTTGTTAATCGTTATAATGTGCTGGAGCTAGAGCTTTTACATGAATCAACCTGCTTGATAGCTCGGCTCGGCTCGATAAAGCTCGAGTTCGCCTCGATTCGTGTCTACTCGAGCTCGAGTTCGAGCTCATCTTAATATTTGCTACGTTATCGAGCCGAGTTCGGCTCGACTCGATAAGGCTCGATAAATAATACTCCATTAATATTAAAAATAAATATTATATAATGATAATTATATATATTAATAATAATTTTTAAATATAATATTAAATATATTAATTAAAATCCGACTCGAAAGCTCGTTAGGCTCGAAAGCTCGACTCGTTTTACTTAATGAGCCGAGCTCGAGCTCGATTGAGTAATTTTCAAGTCGAGCTCGAGCTCGCTTGTAGGCTCGTTATCAAATCGAACCGAGCTCGAGCTCGAGCTCGACTCGATAACTACTCGAGGAGAGCTCGAGTATGCACCACTCGAGCTCGCTCGACTCGTTTAACAACCCTAATTGGAGCAGATGGAAATAACATAGCTTCAAGACAAAAAGAGTATTTCATCCATTATTTACTTTTTACCTTTTATTTTCGTCTATGCATATTTTAAAAAATATAAATAATACTATTTATCCATTCTAAAAAATATATACACTCGATTTTAAAAGTAATTTGACATGATTTTGTTAATAGATAAATTATAGTTCTATATAATATGTATTATATGGGGATATTAATTTTCACAAAGAGATAAGCATATCATAAATAAATTTAAGAATAACAATAGCAAATTCCTTACGCAAGAAATTTTCAAAATAGATATGCATCCATTGAATCTCACCAATGGAATCTACATTATTCTCTTGATTAATACTTCAAAGCTCTCTTGTCATCTTTCTTCTAGGTGGATGGATTAAGGAATTAGTAAAGATATATTATAGATATAGTATGTGAAAATTAAATTATAAATTTGATTTTATAAATGAAGAGAATTGATGTGTGTAGTATCAACTCAAGTTCGAGGAACTCGAGTCTAGGTTGGGTGATGAAATTGTCTATTTGTGTGTTTTATCTACTATTCCAACCTATTAAATAAAAGATACAGTACTAGGTGGAATTTGAGATCTTGAATGTTCTGTTACACTTGTTGTATCTCTTATGATACGCGTTAGCTAAGTGACACGTGTAGAGGAAGAAAATCTCAACCATTATCCCTAGGGTTTAAGCTTTCCTTTTAGAGTATATGTTTTATTATATCATACGTCTAACACGTGTAGAGGAAGAAAATCTCAACCATTATCCCTAGGGTTTAAGCTTTCGTTTTAGAGTATATGTTTTATTATATCATACGTGTCAATTATCCAACGACACACAACATGAAATATAACAGGAGAACTGAATCGGAAATTTAAATTTGGATTGAGTTGATTTTCATTATAAAAAAGAAGATTTTTCCTATTTTCTATGTTTGAGCTCTGTTTCACTTGGGTTAGAAATCAACAATCTCATTTAATGAAGACGGATATATATAAATCTCAATACACGCGCCATATGCATGTTTTTGTTTCATAATTAGCCATGCTGTTCCTTTCTTTTAAACTAATTTCTTTTGATTTTTTTTAATTCATTCTCTTACTTAATTTATTTATGATAAAGTTTCTTGTAAAACGTTACTGATGTGATAGGATTTGTGAGACATATTAAATATGTTAATCCTTTTATTTAATTTATTAATTAATATTTCAAGTGATATTTCAAATATTATTGATTAAATTAATTTATATAATAAAAATTTAAATAAAAAAATGATAGTAAAAAAGGAAATGTGATAATTGCACCTAATGAATTATTTTATAAATATTAAGATAGATAAAAATAATAATAATATTTTTAATAAAATATGTTATTTATGAAAAAGTGATTCTTTCATGGAATTATTTTATTAACAATTCTTATAATGAATGAAATTAGAAAGTGATATATTATCAATAAAAAAAGTAATATTTAATTAAATTATTTCACAAATAATTCGTAGAATAGATAAAAATAATAATATTTTTACTGAAAAATTATACCTCAGTAAAAAGTGTTTACCATTTAGTCAAATTATTTTATAACAATTAATATGGACAAATAAATAGTGATAATATTTGTAATGAAAAAGATAAATATTTAATTAAAAGAATAATTACAATTAAATTATTTTGTAAATATTTAATAAGACGAATAAAAAATGTTATCCATTCAATAAAATTGTTTCATGAACAAGTATGAAATAGATAAAAAGTGATAATAATTTTAATAAGAGTAATACTTTATTAAGGAAAAGGGATTATCGTTCTGTTAAACTATTTTATACAATTCATAAGAAATAGTATAAAAAGTGATAATATTTTTAGAGGCATCCTCTTATGAGACGGGTATATGTAAAAAGTGATAATAATATAGGTAAAATATGTTTATTATTAATTAAAATAACACTCTAAAAATATAATTTCAATGCATCATTTAAAATACTTTAGAAAAATATACTTTAACTATTAATGAACATGCTTATTTTACATACTCCCTCCGTCCTGAAGATATTGACGTCTATTTTTTGACACTGAAATTAAGGATTATAATAATTCAATGTACAGTGGGTTGAAGATATAAAATTACAATGTATAGTGGATATTTGTATTAGTGGTGTGTGTGGGCAAATATGAATAAATTAATTATTTTGTGTATGTCCCATTCCACGTTCTTAGAAAAGAAATTTGTCAATTTTTGTGGGATAATCCAAAAAAGAAAGTATGTTAATATTTTTGGGATCTGGATCTTTTGTGCCACTTTGTGTAATATCTCTTGCAACACCCTGTTGGATGAGTAAAAATATACCCTAAGTCAACCAGTAAACCCTAAGAGTAAGGGGTTAGATTTCTTCACCTCGCCACATATCATTCAATGAGAAGATGTTAGTATAAAAAATGTCACACTAAAATGTTACATAACATCCAGTGTCTTATTTTGGGATAGAAGGAGTATATAACACTTATACTTCCTCCATCCATTGTCAATATATTCATTTGTTTTTTGTATGTGGAGTAATGAGTTATAATTTTTTGTGTAGTAGATAGTTGTATTAGTGGAGGGTGTGAGTTTCATATTTTATTTGTATTAGTTGAGGGTGTGGATCCATAGTCTAAAAAAATAGATAAATTAAGAGTGAACAATCCAAAATAGTAAAATGAATAGATTAAGAATAGACGGAGGGAGTACTTTAATGTATCTTACGAGCGGTCTCATAAGATGACAAAATGAATATTTTATGTCTACGCATATTAGAGTATACACAAATTCTCAACCATTATATAGGAGTGTTATCGTGAGACTAGATATGTTAATACGGATCGAGATCGTAGGTCCAGCACGTTTAATTCAAAAAAAATATAGGTTTAGGTTTGTATAAGTAGTGGCCTATTTAAATCATGTCATTTTTAGTCCGGATCGATTAGCCTGCGGCCTTATAGGGTTAGCCCGTAGGTTAATAGGGTTGGCCCGATTTATAATAAAAAATTAATTAATAATATACTTAAATTATTAAAATTAATAATTATTTTCAAATAATTTCTATTGATAATTATATTTAATAGTAATTTAATACCCTCTAACTTACTACATTTTTATTGGTTTGTCATTTTAAAATAAAATAATTTAAGAATAAAGTATGTGAGACATTTTAAAAAGTAATATTGAAAATAAACTATTTTAATTTACAAATAATATTAATATATTTGGAATCCTAAAATTCTTTTTTATTTTTTACATATAAACTTATAAATTTATAGTTCACTAGTACAGTGCCCGCGTGTGACGCGGGTAATCGTATTTTATTATTTATTTATTATTTTAAAATCTATATTTTTTTAATAGAGATCAATCATATTAATTTATGATAAAGAAAGTTTTTTACATTTTTAATTTTTATAAAAGAGCATCGGAACATCTGTTATTTATTAGAATCATAACTTACCGTAATTAGGATGTATAAATCTCTTAATTGAGTAATTTAATTCATTGTTGTACTATAATAAAAATAATTTAAGGATTGGTATGCGCCATTAAAATATGTATGTGTGTGTATTTAGCCGTGTAAAATTTTACTTCCGAGGAAAAATAATAAATAAATAAATAAGATTATAGAAAAACACTATGCTCCCTCTTACAAATCAGACAATAACATCTCAAATCAAATCAAAATATCAGAAAGAAAAATAAATTAAAATAAAATACCCAAGAAACACAAATTTACTAAGTTTAAGGACTCAATAAATATTAAGTATGAGAATTAATAACAATACATATACAGACAAATAATAATGTAAATCAGCAAACCTTGCATCTTGATTTTATCCAAAAATATTCTTACTCCACAAAGTAGAATTGAGGCTCAAGTTTGAAGTAACTTTAAACTCTTCATTTTGTTCATCTTAACTTATGATATCTATTCACTCTAATAATAATATAATTATTTATTATATTTTTATAATTTAAAACTTTACTTTCTAAATGAGGTAACAAATAAAACAAAAATAAATAATCACAATATATTTAATCATAATTATGTTTAACGAAAAGTTGTGGTGGTTCATGACATTTGATGAGAGTGTAAATTCACGTATTTTGGGCTATGATTTATGTGAAAATTGAGTACGATCAAGTCTTTTATTGAGACGAATTGAAATGTTTACGAAAAAGCCACGAATCAGAGGATACAAGGACTTTTTGAGTGTATTTGTACAAGAAAACGGATCGAAAGGGCTTGAAATTGGAAGACACAATTTTTGAGGCAATTTTTGAGGATTGCTCGATTTTCAGGCGTTGCTCGACCAGTATTACTTTGGTCGAGCAGAGGTGGTCAAGTCGAGCAAAATGCGCAATTCTTACAGAAAGCTTGCTCGACTTGGAGATGTTGTTTGACCAGCATCACTCTGGTCGAGCAGATGAGGTCAAATCGAGCAAAATGTGCAAATTTGTACAGAGAGTTTGCTCGACCATTGTTCGATTTGGAGGCCTTACTCGACTTGTCCAAGTGTGATTGAGCGGATTCTCGCTGCTTCTATTTATGGTAATTTCGGAGTTTTCTTACCAAATTTGGCGTATGCCTCAAGCAAAAGCTCATCCTAAGCCCATAGGGAGTTTGTTCTCATTATTTTAGGTTTGTCCACCAACTTTTAGAGAAGATATAAATGTATTTATAATGGATATTAGGAGGGAAATATGATTTAGATTTGGAGGGAAATAATGTATTGGTGGAAAAATTAGTAGGTGTGTGAATATTATGTATTTAAAAAAGAAAATAAAAGATCTAGAGACTCAAAATAGAAGAATGAGACTCATAGAAGTAAAACAAGTTGAAGAAAACAATATTTTTATCACAAAAATAAAATAAAAAGATTAAGAGTATATGATGGGCTCAAACTAATTCGTTTTCTCCGCTCAAAACCAATTTCGGGTCCGGTTTTTTTGCTTCTTATTTTCTTATCATCCAACAATTTAATTTTCAATCATTCAGATGATTATTTTGGATCAAAATGCCATCACCTTATTCTATGAGTATAAAAGAAGAACTTTCGCTGGAGAAAGAGGAGACAACACATCATTCACCATCCATCCACCACCTAAACCCTACCATCATCCAAACGGGTCGTGAAGAGAGGTTTGTCTGGCGTGTCAAGTAAGATCATACCAATCAACCATGATTGTTCCTAGATCAATCATGGGCTAGAGCCACTCCGGTAGTTTTAGGGTTATGAAAGTTTTATAAGTTAATTGTATTTTCATGTGTAAACTCCGTACAACACTACTTGTGGTTTATTTTATATAAGATTGTGCTTTTTTAATTCATATTCACGATCGTTTTGTGCATCATTAACTGTTATGTAGAGTCTGAATACATATCTTGGTTATTAATTGAGTGTGTTCACTGCTGAGTAAGATTACATGTTATAATTCTAAGTGAATGGATTTCGAAGTCTTATTAGAACTATCTTATATAGATACTTGTTAATTGAATCTTATTCGGGTTAATAAGTAGGATAAAGAGTATAACGTCATAGTACCTATAAAGATCATATCGGGTTAGAGTACTAAGTGCATGAGAAATAATTGATATTGATAGTACCTAGAAATGGGGTGAATTATATCTCTTGCTCCAAGGATATTCACACGTGTCATATGCATGTTTACTTGTGTCTATAGAGTGAATTTGCATGGTTTAGTGATGCGTCCATAGACCATAAGATAGAGTCAGACAATAACACATGGAAAGGATATTAATAAGTAGAACTTGATGACCCGAAGAACTACCTAATTTCTTACTTGATCACAACCATATTTTCTTTATTTGCTTGTTTATATAATTTGATATATAAGTATATGTTATTTAGTTAAGTAATTATTCCAAACCAAATTTGCTAATATAGTCTTCGTTAATTAGAATATAACTATATTGACAATCATCCGTCCCTTGGGTTCGATAATCACTAGGTTACCTGTCGAGACTACAATTGATATCCTTCATACTTGGGGATAATTTTGTGAGTTGAGAAAACGTTCATCAAGTTCTTAGCGATGGTGGTCGGGGACGTCATAGATTATCAGTTTATTATTTCTAGTTTAATTGAGATTATATTATTCTTGTCTTTGATTTCTGACACTAATTTTTCTTAAGTGTATGCTCACTAGATCGAAGGTAGGTGAATTAGAGTCTTATAATTCAGAGATTGGAGCATCGTCGAGGAAGAAAAAGAATAAGAAGAATAAGAACAAGAACGTAGACCCAACTAAAGCTCTTGATTTAGAAGTTGAAGTTAACGTGCTTAATTCGCAAACAATTGAAGCTACAACCGAAGTTAATTTGAAAGTAGAGACAGTCAACATGGCCGCGAATCCTGATACACTTGCCATCCGTGAAGTCTTTAAGAATAACAGAGGAGGCAATACGGGGTTGTTAAGAGCAAGAGGGGCCGGAGCAGATTTCGATTTATACCCTGCTCTTATCACCATGATTGAAAGGAGTCCCTTCTCTGGGAACCTTTGAAGATTCTCAGCAACATTTAAATAAGTTCATTGGGTATGCAAGTACACAAAAAGATGCAGGAGCTCATGAGGATGCGAGGAAGATAATTTTGTTTAAGTTCTCGCTGAATGAAAGACGAGAGATTGGTACGATAATCTCGATGCTGCTGAATGTGATACATGGGAGAAGTTGAAAGTGAAATTCTTAGAGCGATACATGCCACTTTCAAAGGTGTTCAAGATGAAGTAAGAGATCAATCAATTTGCTATCCATGGTAATGACAAGTTTCATGAAGTTTGGGACATGTTCAAGGACATGCTTCGTAAGTGTTCACAGCATGGGCTATCGAAAGCTCAATATATAAGTATATTCTACAATGGGTTGGATTACGATTCTCGTGTGTTACTTGATGCTTCTTCTAATGGAGCGTTGCTTACGAAGTCACCCATTGAGGCCGCGAAGCTTTTCGAGGATATTTTGATGAATTCAAGAGATTGGCCCACTGATAGAGTGAGAGGCACTTATGTCCTTGGTAAAGCAGCACAGGTTTAACATACTATGGTAAAGTCGGGAAGAGATGACGAGATCATCTCTAGCTTGGCTAATATTAGCAAGTTACTAGTCTCAGCAAAAGCAGATCACGGATATATCCCAGAGAGTACCAATGATGCAGCAAGATGGTGGCTATGAAGGAGCTAGCCAAGAGGAGATCGAGGAGGCAAACTATGTCATGGGTCAAAGTATTCAAGGAACTAGGTACCCAAATCAAGAAAACCGGAATTATCAGGAGAATTACAACAATCGTGGTCCCCCGGGTAAAAACAACCAAGGAGGCCAGAATTTTCATGGAGTAATCCGAATAATGCGGTGCAACCTCCTATTGGTGTTGATCCGGGAGCTAAGGTGGAAGAAGGGAAGTCGGGTTTCGAGAATATGGTGAACATGTATATGGTGAGGAACGATGCAAGAGTAGATCGTCTAGAGGCCAAGTTAGAAAAGAAAATTGATGCTAATCATGAGGATTTGTCTAAGTAAGTGAAAGATCTTACGTTGTTGATGGGGAGATGGCCGGAAATGTGAGCAAATTAACTCAGACTATTGAGAAGGGGAAGTTTCCTTCTCAAAGTATTGAGAACCCTAAGTCTTGCCATGCCATCACATTGAGGTCGGGAACGCGATATGAAGGTCCGATGATGCCGGCGAGCGAAAATGAAGGAAACAGGAGAGTTGCTCAACCAACACAATCCCGTTCGACCACATTTACAAGTCAAACTCAGGTAGAGCAAGCTCCGAAAAAATAGAATCACGACACTCTATTTTCAGGTTTACCGCTCGACCAGCACCTTTCCGCTCGATCAGATCATCCAAGTCAAGCAAAAGTCGAGCAGCACCTGACCACGGGTAGCTCTCGATCTGGAGGTTTGCTCGACTTGGACCAGGTTGCTCGATCAGACCACCTAAGTCGAGCAGAAGTTGAGTAACACATGAAGGAACATAGGTCGCGATCACCTACGTCGTTCGACCAAGGACAAGTTGCTCGACCAACTTACCCAAGTCTAATGGAGGTCGAGCAGTTTAGTGCAGATACCGATTCGATCCCAAATGCTACACCCGTTGATCAGAACATTATGGTACTATCTCAAGAGCATAACACTTAAGTTACAGGAGAGAAGAAGTGGGGAAGAGCTAAGAGATTGAGAGCTGAAAAGGATGAAGTGGAGAAGGTTGAACGTGATGAGTGGGGTATTCCCAAAACAAAGATACCTCCACTGTTTCCTTTCAAGCTTGTCAAAAAGGGTTTGGAAGAAAAGTTCAAGAGATTTTCAGACATCATAAACAAGATATATTTGAACATTCCTTTCTCTGAAGCAATCTTGGAGATGTCGTATTATGCCTATTTCCTGAAGGATATACTCTTAAAGAAGAAAAGCTTGAACGGAATTGAAACAGTGAATTTGTCGAAGAATTGTAGCTCGATCATTCAGAGGAAGCTGCCAGCTAAGTTGAAAGATCCGGGAAGCTTCACTATCTTATGTGAAATTAGAAAGGGGTCGGCACGACGAGTCTTGTGCGATCTTGGGGCAAGTATCAATTTGATGCCTTTGTCTATCTTTAAAAGGCTTGGTTTGAGGGAGTTAACTCCCACATCGGTGGCTTTACAATTAGCGGATAGATTTATGACCTTTCCGAAGGGTGTTATTGAAGATGTTCTTGTCAAAATAGAGAAGCTTGTCTTTCCTGTGGACTTTCTTGTGCTTGAGATGGAAGATGACAAGGATAATGTCCCTCTTATCTTAGGGAGACCTTTCCTTGCTACTGTGGGAGCTATGATTGATGTGCAGAAGGGTGAGCTTCGACTGAGTATGGATAAAGAAGAGGTCTTGGGAAGTTCGGAATCAGATTTTAAAGGTTAGTTTCTCATTCTGTTCGACACATTCCCTTCAACCTTTCTCGAGCACCAATCCATAATCGTAAGACCTTCCTCTCAAATTCTTTTCTACACCTAAATCAATCTTTCCACACATTTCCACATCTGAATTTGAGGGTTTGCAAGTCCGATTTAGGATTTTTCACTCGAATCTTTGGGGTTTTCGCTGCTTTTCACCACACTCGCATCATGTCCAGCAAAGGTACTAATCCTCCCACTTTTTATTCTCGAATATCGTTGTTTATCCTTATTCAAGATGGGTTGAGTGGATTTAACTTAGTTTGGGTTGGATTTGATTGTTGAATTGTTAAAGTTCTTATTCGACATTGCATTCCAAATTTTCATGATTTATTCTACGTTGAATTGTGGAATTTTTGTGAAATTGATGTTTTATGAAGCATGGGCTTTAGTTTAATTTCGAATTATACATATGGGATCATTGAATTTGGGTGTTGTTATGGTGCAATTGAGGGTAGAATTTGAACATGTTTTAAGTGTTGTTTTGGTGAAATTATGTGTGGAATTTATAGTATGTTTGTGTGGAGTGGTGTTAAGACTAATTGAACCTCAATATTCTTGATTGAAAGTGTTGATTTAGAGTGCAATTTTGATTAATAAACACTTAAGATTAAGTTGTTGAAGCATGTGAATTTGAAGTCTTGAGTAGGATTCGTGCTATTCTTAAGATGGGTATACTTGTTATTCTTTTTTGGTATGTATTGAAGTATTGCTTTGTAGGTAAAGGGATTTCTTCATCGTCCAAGAGGAAGGGGCCTAAGTCCCCTTCTTTGGGGAAAATAGTAAAAAAGATGAGGATGGATAAGAAGAGGCCCTCCGATTATGGGCTGAAAATTCCAAATTGGGAGGAGAAGAAGGATCTTTGGACTGCAATTGCACAGAAAATTCGGAGGACGCGGCATCAGAATGACCATGCTATGAGAGAAATGAATATTCTCACCTACATTCGTTGGATGTTCGATCAAGTGGGCATTACTCAGTTTATGGAGATGAAGAGACATATTTTCACATCACTGCGGAAGTTTTGTGCACGTTGAGGATTGAGCGTGGAGACCGATACATTCCTTATGGTATTCAGATGCAGATTGGCAGGCAAGAGCAGATGATGTGGGCCCGAGAGTTTAATAAATTGATTGGTTGTGAGAATGAGACGGATGTGGAGCATGATGATTTTAAGCCGGATGAGTTCTGGTGAGAGATCACGGGGAGGCGAGAGAGATATAACTCAAATTCTGCCAAGGTTGCTTCCATCCGCAACCCCGCGTTAGCATACATGGATAGGATTCTGGGTAACACGCTGTTTGCGAGGTCCGAGGGGAGTTGCATTTCGAGGGAAGAGTTGTACGTGTTATGGTGCATGTTTCATTGAGTACGTTTTAACATAGCAGCCTTCTTTTTCCATCAGCTTCACAAGTTCACGACTCATGAATTTCAGCTCGTGAACATCGGAGGACTCATCACCTTGATAGCGGAGTACTATAGAGTCGATTTGAGCAGACATACACCCGTTCGAGGGGATCTGGACTTGATCTTGACATCATGTGTAAGGATGAGACTGATAGAACGGATAGACGACACTTGGATATTTATCTGTGGCAAGAACCCTAGTTCATTCAGGTTTTCACTGGTGATTATTTATCTCATCACCGTTAGAGTTAATAGCAATTTATCGATGGATACCACTGGACATAGGGTGATCTCGGAGACGTGTCTGGAGAGAGGAGATTGGAGACTCCTTGCTAATATACGGGCTCGGTGGATCGTCCTAGATGAGGACATGGTCTTGATAGGAGATCCAGCCGACTTTGAAGAGGAAGAGCCGCAGCTGCCGCCTGCTTTTGTATATCCGGAGATGGGTATTCTTCCGGTGCAGACTCCACAACCACAGCCACAGGAGCAGGAGTTTTTCGAGCCACCACTACAGCCGCAGCAGTATTATTGGGTAGCTCAGGATCAGTTTTATTGGGATCAATTCCTATTGATGCACGAGCACTTTGCCATGCTTAATGTAAACTAGTAGGAGACGAATAGGCAGCTGACATTGGCAAATGCGAATTATGCCACACTTGATGCGAGGTACAACATGTTGCAGGGCAACTATGTTGAGATGGATAGGAGGTTATGGAGAATGCATGCCGACGAGCATGAATTGGATAGAAAGCTTAATGCTCTTCATAGAGATGTAGTTCGGTTGAGTTTGGAGATGGGCGATGGGGATGACGAAGAGGGTGCGAGTGATGATGATGCTCCGGAGGAGTAGAGAGCATCAGATTTTCTTTGTCTGTTTCATCTCATCTCCCTTCTCTTTTATCTTTACATGTTGGGTATTTGTGGTGTGAGTGGCATGTACTTGATATTGATAATGATTGGGTGATTGATTGTTGGATGTTTACGTGGATTTACGAGGATTGATAGTGATGAGACTTGTTCATGTTATGCATGTGCCTTATTTTGATGCATATTGATTTGTTGATGACGAGCATGTTCTATTTTTACTTGTAGTTCATAGAAAATTGATTTTGATTGCATTTTTTGAAGAATGCTTAGGATTCTATTACCATGTGAGGATTTGAGCTTTAATTATGCTATAAGCATGATAGTTTATTCTTGATAGTTTATCCTACCTTATTATATGATTATCATTGGAAGCTCTTTTGAGCCTTTAAGTTTTTTCTTTGGCAAGCCTTTGATAAACAGTCGTTTACCTTTTGAGCTTTGAACACTTATTACTAGTAAAGAGTGGAGGTAAATGAATGCAATATGAAGAGGAATAAGAATGAGGGATTTGGTGTAAAAAGAATCAAGAGGCAAGTAGTTAAATCTTAGGATAGTGTCTGAAATTGGTATCCCTAATACTAGAAAGGGTAGTGCCCGAAACTGGTACCCTTATACTTGAAGAACACCGGAATTGATATTCTACTACGAAGAAAATATGTTGATCCAAGTAAAGATGGAAGAAGTGCAAATTGAAGTGAATATAAGAAGGACGAAGGAGAAAAGAAAGAAGCTGTTGAAAAGCAATTCTCCAAGGTACTCATTTACAAGTAATTTAGTTACTTATCTAAATTCTCCTACCTTTGCCAAAGAGCCAACATTACCACCTATACGCAAGTCCTTTGTGATCCTAGTATTGAATTAGTTATAGATGGATTTTTGAGACCCTTGTCAAGTTTATGGTCACGCGAGTATATGAATTGAAATTGAGTGTTGATACTAACCGTAAAGTGTACATCTTTTACACTTGAGAGAGAGAGTAAACACTTAACCGTGAGCTAGATGACTTAGCACTCGTAGAAGTATTGTGATTGATTGATGTTTTTGCGTGAATGAAAGGTATGATGGATTGCATGTTTTGAGTTGATATAATTACAAGTGTTAGGATAGGTTGTGCTTGATTTTGTGATTACACTCTCTGAATTTGTTTCGATTTTCGTTTCCTCGGGACGAGCAATATGTAAGTTTGGAGATTTGATGAGAGTGTAAATTCTGTATTTTGGGCTTTGATTTATGTGAAAATTGAGTACGATCGAGTCTTTTATTGAGACGAATCGGAATATTTACGGAAAAGCCACGAATCAGAGGATACAAGGATTTTTTAGTGAATTTGTAAAGGAAAATAGATCGAAATGGCTTGGAATTGAAAGATACGATTTTTGAGCCAATTTTCGAGGATTTCTCGACTTTCAGGCGTTGCTCGACCAGCATTACTTTGGTCGAGCAGAGGTGGTCAAGTTGAGCAGAATGCGCAATTCTTACAGAAAGCTTGCTCGACTTGTAGATGTTGCTCGATCATCATCACTCTGGTCGAGCAGATGAGGTTTTGCTCGATTTGGAGGCCTTGCTCGATTTGTCCAGGTGTGGTCGAGCGAATTCTCGCTACTTCTATTTATGGTAATTTCTTACTAAATTTGATGTATGCGTCAAGTAAAAGCCCATCCTAAACCCATAAGGAGGTTCCATGAGTATAAAAGAAGAGCTTTTGCAGGAGAAAGAGGAGACGGCACATCATTCACCATCCATCCAACATCGAAACCGTACCATCATCTGAAGGGATTGTGAAGAGAGGTTTGTCTGGCATGCCAAGTAAGATCATACTAATCAACCATGATTGTTCCTAGATCAATCATGGCCTAAAGCCACTCCGGTAGTTCTAGGGTTATGAAAGTTTTATGACTTAATTGAATTTTCATGTGTAAACTCCGTACAACACTACTTGTGGTTTATTTTATACTCCCTCCATCCCACGTTAAGGTTTACACTTTTCATTTTGGGTTGTCTCAAGTTAAGGTTTACATTCATTTTTTATCAAATTGGGCCCACACAAAACAATTAATTATTTCATTTAAGACCCACACACAACACTAATACAACTACCCACTTTACCTTAAATATTATTTCTCTCACCTCACTACACATTAAAATGTTATACTCTTTTATCTCCGTGCAAAAAGCAAACGTCAACGTTACCATGGGACGGAGGGAGTATAAGATTGTGCTTTTTTAATTCATACTCACGGTCATTTTGTCATTAACTGTTATGTAGAGTCTGAATACATATCTTGATTATTGATTGAGTGCGTTCACTGCTGAGCAGGATTACATGTTATAATTCTAAGTGAAGGGATTTCGAAGTCTTATTAGAACTATCTTATATAGATACTTGTTAATTGAATCTTATTCGGGTTAATAAGTAGGATAAAGAGTATAACGTCATAGACCTATAAAGGGAGATCATATCGGGTTAGAGTACTAAGTGCACGGGAAATAATTGATATTGATAGTACCTAGAAAGGGGGTGAATTATATCTCTTGCTCAAAGGATATTCACACGTGTCATACGCATGTTTACTTGTGTCTATAGAGTGAACTTGCATGGTTTAGTGATGCGTCCATAGACCACAAGGCAAAGTCGGACAATAACACATGGAAAGGATATTAATAAGTAGAACTGGATGACCCGAAGAACTACCTAATTTCTTACTTGATCACAAACGTATTTTCTCTATTTACTTGTTTATTTAATTTGATATATAAGTATATGTTATTTAGTTTAGAAATTATTCCAAACCAAATTTGCCAACATAGTTTTCGTTAATTAGAATATAATTAGATTGACAATCATCCATCCCTTGGTTCGATAATCACTTGGTCACCTATCGAGACTACAATTGATATCCTTCATACTTGGGGATAATTTTGTGGGTTGAGAAAACGCTCATCAACAATAAAACAAATAAATTAAATAGATTTAATAACAAATTAAATAAGTTCAATATAATTTATGTGTATATATATATTAAAATCAAATTCAAAGTAATTAAAAATATGATAATGTTATTATACCCACAACAATTCTAGTCCTTTCTCTAAATATTACTCCATATGAACCCCGAATGCTACACAAAGTTACGTGAGATAATAGAATTGATATTTTTTTAATTTATTTAATATAAAAAATTAATGAATAATATTAACTTAATTAAATATCTTTTAATTCAATTAATATAGTTTTACCCATTTATATAATTATGCTTCTTAAAAATGAGGTAACATATAAAACAAAAACAAATAATCACAATATATTTAATCATAATTTGTGTAACGAAAAGTTGGTGGTGGTTCATGACATTAAAATAAATAAATTAAATAGACATAATAACAAATTAAATAAGTTCAATATAATTAATATATACATTAAAATCAAATTCAAAGTAATTAAAAATATGACAATGTTACCACGACTATTCTAGTCCTCTCTAAATATTACTCCATATGAACCCCAAATGCTACACAAAGTTACGTGAGATAATAGAATTGATATTTTTTTAATTTATTTAATATAAAAAAATTAATGAATAATATTAACTTAATTAAATATCTTTTTAATTCAATTAATATATTTTTACCCATTTATATAATTATGCTTCTTAAAATATCAAGGGTTTATTACTGATAAATACACACTTTTGAGGATAGTTGCATCCCAATACAATGAAAAATAAAAATAACTCCAGATACACAAATTCATGTTAGTCTTCCTAAAATACCCTTCACAGGAGTCGCTTATGGCTGAATATTCAACGGATTTTCTTTGCATATGGGCTTTCTCTTCCACCGGCAGGCTGAACTGGTTGCAGATCTAGCGACGGCCCGCCACCGTCGAGCACACCAGCCGTTCACGAGGGGGTCATTTCCCTGTTTCTCCACTGCCTAAGGCAGTCTCCGTCGCCGCAGGATTAGGAGCCTTCCGCTTTAACCAACAACGCGGCTTTTAAATTCAAACGCGGTACTCACGATTTGCTATCGGCCCATGATATCTTAGATCCGAACGGGACACTCGTGTTTCTTGCTATTGGCCAGGTCGATTTCTCTGTTTTCCTCAGCCACTGCTTCGCGCTGCCCTTGTAGGCCCGGTCGCAGTTGCTGTTTCTGATTTCGCTGCCTTGGGCGCCGTATCCACCGCCATCGCTTCCATCAGTGTGCCTCCCAGTGGTGTTAAGTGGATGGCTACCTAAAATTGCTGGCCAAATCGTCTAGAACACTTGTTCGGAGGAAGAGGGGAACGAAGGCTGAGAAATCGGATATGGATTAGAGGAAGGTTTCACCATTAAAAGGCGGTAGTTCGGATTGGCAGCTCTTCTAGAAAAGACTGATTTACAATTGTTACAGAGCGAATGTCCCATTCACCCCGACACCCGCTGCTGATAAGCCATCACTTGCTGCCACCGGTGACTTCAATTTCTCCCTCTTTAAGTGCTTGTTCTAGAATCTTCCTTGAAAATTTCCTCTACGTTTTCCTTTTCCTTTTTTAGTTTATTGATTTCATTTTTTTGATTAATTTTTAAGATTTATGCATGTTGATTGAGGATTTTAGTTGACTTCCCTATAAATTGCAAAAAAAACATCTTTTTTTTTTGTAAACAGTAAATGAGACTGACTGCATCTCTTGATTGGGGTTGTGGGTAACATGTAATCCTCCAGTCAGGCCCAGGGTAGTATTTGCCTAATTGATGATAGAATTTGGCTACATAGATTGAAAATTAAATCATTTATGGTGTTAAAGCATAGTGCATGAACAATGAAATGAGTTGCATCTTTAGCTTTTTTTCTAGTACAGTGAGATACTTTAGTGACTGAATTCATGTGGTCATCTCTCTTATACTTAAGATATAATTTTTCCTATATGCTGATTAGTATTTGAATTTTATTGTGAACTGGGATATGGAGTTATGGACCTAACAGTGAGCTACTGTGCTTGATGCATATGCTATGTGTTGATAATTTATAGGTTATAAGTTCATATGATGCATGTATCTTTCAACTAGTGGTATTCTTACATTGTTATGAGCCAATATTTGTATCATGTTTTCCATGAGCTTCGGATCTTTCATTAAACTTTATTCTTCACTTCCTTGCAACTTGCTAATTTCCTTCTGCTCTCGTGCATACACACACTTAAATTTAGTATTTTATTAGTTTAGTGCATGAACCAGGTCGTCATTGATTTATTATTGTCTGTGGTACTTTCTGTTAAAGAATTGTCATGTATGGTTGGATTCATTACTTGAACTCTTTCCAGTACACTATGAGTTTACTACAACTTTGTCTATCTAATAATTCGTACATGACATTTTTTTTACAGGATTTTTATATTATTTTGGGCTATAACACAGCTTTGCCAGATTTAATCACTACAAGTAAATGTTGACTCTTGATCCATGTGAGATTGATTGCATACAGTATTATCAGTAATGAAGCTAATTTTAACTATCGAGGCATGCAATTGTTTTCAATAACTTGTTTTTATGTTTACTATAAGCAAGGACCACTTTTGATTGCAGATTTTTAGTTGAGTGGCTTATACTTTGATTGAATAAGTGATTTAATAGACACAAATACATTGTAGTATATTCTTTCTGTCTGACCAACATGCAGGCATGCATATATCTATATCTTGATAGAAATAAATTTTTTTCAGATGGAGTTGGCTCGGAAATTTTTTGCTGATGGGAGGCCTTTAAATTTGGAAGGTAAATCCAACTCCTGGAAAATTTATTGTATTTGTTCTTATGAAGTTGAGATCAGTATCAATGCAACTCTTGGATCCGTTCTTTTCTGGATCTTGCACTTCCCAATTTCAATTGCAGTAAATCACTTGTGAGTGAGCTTTTGTATGCCTCTGGACTTAACAACTGTTGCCATGCATTCATGTGAAACAGTGTGTGTAAAATGTGTACTTATGTATCATGTTTTTTGTGACAAACAAGCATCTGGACTAAATTAAGAGGGCATCAATATCGGATGTGTTGAGAGGTGGTATTAACAGACACTTGTTCTGTTGTTCATTTTTAGGATGAAGAATGTTGATGCTGCGCGAGAGGCATTCACTTTAGAGATGCGGACTCATTGCAGGAAGAACTCTCTCGTGTAGGCGTCGTCCTAACACCATCGGATCACTCATCTTCAACCCGCAATTTCTAGGACAAACATTCTGACCCAGAGTTCCTATTCATATTTATCCACATATACTTTATTCATTACGACATGTATATGAACAAAGTAGTCAGAGTATATTGGGTTGTTCCCAGAAGTCCAATTGTAATTGCTCTTATTTATATCTCTCAATTGAAAGCATGGTAGTTTACTTTTACTTTTACAAAATTTGCAAGTCAGTAGAGTTAAAATGTGCAAAACAAAATGGGTAGAATAAAATGTGCAAAATGAAATTGTGAAAAAACCAAAATATGCAAAACAAATTGTGCAAAAAAATTCGTCCGACCGCCGTCGGCCGCCGGAACATAAAATGTGCAAACAAAATATGCAAAAAACAAATTGTGCAAAAACAATTCACTGGATCGCCGCCTGACCTCCGCTCCCGGCTACCGGACCTCCGCCGGAAATTAAAATGTGCAAAAACAAATTGTGCAAAAAAAATTCGCCTGACCTCCGCCGCCGGTTGTCGGACCTCTCCCGAAAATTAAAATATGCAAACAAAATGTGCAAAAAAAATTGTGCAAATATATTGTGCAAAAAAAATTCGCCGGACCGCCGCCTGACCTCCGCCGGAATATTTTAAATTGTGCAGAATAAATTTATGCAAACAAATTGTGCAAACACATAGGGGTATTTATGGTATCACAATCATAATTGTGTAGTTATGAGTAATAGTGTTTTGATTCATGTAGTTTATAGCAATTATGCATTATTTTATGTATTCAATAGTAAGTGACCCAAAAATCAATACTATGTTTTATAAATATATACAATTATAGGTCTAATAAAAACTTTAATTCAATATATTAAAAAAAATTTATATCCCATTCATATTAAAATTGAAAGAAAAAATGATTATGCGAAAATTGGATGATGAGTTTTGAACCCATGGCCTCTTTATAATTAATCAATCAATAATACTTTGACACCTCATAAATTCACAAAAATATAAATACTTAAGTAATCTAATTATGATACTTCACACTTTTCAAATCTAATTTTGGAAACTTATTTTGTTTTAATATATAAAGAGATTATTAATGTTAGAATAATATTTGATGTATTTTTAATGTTTAATTATGTTTTAAATTAAATTAATATTTTTTTTATTTTTTTATTCTCGACTTGTTAGTGGCCCGTTTAGCTCGATGCCCGTTAGGGTTAGGATTAGGTTAACATAAATGATGGCCCGTTTAACATGGATCACTTAACCCGTGGCCATATACCCTGTAACCCTATAGATTTGGCCCTATAAGTTTGATTCCAACCCGTTTAACATCCCTACCGTGAGACGTTACCAATGGTTGCCTTATTTGTTGACTAAGGAAAAGGAAGAAAAAAGTAGGTACATCCTGCGATTTACCTCCTCCACCAATTTTCAGGGCAGTGACATTTGTGCCTTAATGGTGAGGTACATCATTTAAAAAAGAAGTACTAGGTATTGCTAACTTGGGATAATAATAAGAAGGAGTAAATATCAAAATCGGTCATGTAAGTATGACCTTTTCCAACATCAGTCATTTTTTATTGCATTTCTCACTTTTGGTCCTCCGGGGTCCGTTTTTGGTTCAAACTAAGTCATTTGTCGCCGGAAATTTAAAAAACTCGCCTGAAAATTATGCGTGAGTTGCACGCGCTCAAAGTTGGTCTTGTAAGTATAGACTGTTCCAACTTCAGTCATTTTTTATTGCAATTTTCACTTTTGGTCCTCCATTGTCCATTTTAGTCCTTTTTGTCCAAATTTAATTATTTTTCGCCAAAATTTTAAAAACTCTCCAGAAATCATATGTAAGTTGCACGCACTATTATTGTATCGAATGGATAAAATATGATAATGGAGTAATAAATTATCTTTAATAATAAATATATATATATATATATATATATATATATATATATATATATATATTCATCTAATTGAATTATTTCATGAATAATTCACTAGAATAATAAAAAGTGATAACATTTTTAATAAAAAAAGTGAGACATGATAAAGGGAAAAGTGATAGCTATTTAATTAAATTATTTTATGAATCATTCGTAGATTGAATAAAAAGTAATAACATTTTTAATGTAAAGTAATATCTTATTAAGAATAAAAAGTGATAACATTTTTAATGTAAAATAATATTTGATTAAGATAAATTGATAATAGAACAATTGAATTATCTAATAAATGATTAATATAAATTATTATTATTATCATTATAATAAATTTTTTTATTAAAAGCAATTAATATGATAATAAATTTATAATAAAATTAAAAAAAATGAAATGGTTAATTAATCATGGGCTTTCACCGCGTTAATTGGTTAGTATTTTGAGTCGTAAGCAAAACAGAACCTTTGTTTCTTCCTAATTTATTTTTAATTTAATTTTAAATATATTTAGTTAAATAAATGGATAATATGAATTATTGGCAAAAGCAAAAATATAAATAATAGGTTTTTTGCATTGGAAGATGTAAATGTTTTTTTAATGAGTTTTCTGCTCACCATCCAAGTTTTATAAAATTGGAGAGAATGGAAGAAGGGAGGGTGGGAATCACAGTGGAACAGCAGAGCGCATGTCTCTCACGCGTGCCCGCGCTACTCTCACCCTGTAATTTTTTTTAGTTCTTTTTTTCTTCGCTGATCATTACACATGGTTACCACTGCTCTTTTTTATTATTATTAATGTCTTCTTTCTTGGCGCGTGCAACTTACGCATGATTTCTGGAGAGTTTTTTAAATTTTCGGCGTAAAATAATTAAATTTAGACAAAAATGACTAAAATGAACAATGGAGGACCAAAAGTGAAAATTGCAATAAAAAAATGATTGAAGTTGGAACAATCCTTACTTACATGATCAATTTTGAGCGGGTGCACGCATAATTTTCCGGTGAATTTTTTAAATTTTCGGTGAAAAATGACTAAATTTAGACCAAAAGGACCAAAAACAGACCCCGAAAGATTAAAAATGAGAAATACAATAAAAAAGGATTGAAGTTGGAAAAGATCATACTTACCGGATTGATTTTGATATTTATTCTAAGAAGAAGGATAGGTGGTTGCAAGTAAGCCACGTGATCATATCTCTTGGGGGATGATAATGGGATTCCATTGTCTCCGCTAATTTACACGTTCCACTTATATACTGCACACGATTTACCCACTTCATTAGTACTCCTATTTATCTAAAAACACTTTACATTAAAATTAAAATAATAGTAATATTAAATAAAATAAATTTTGTTACATTTACTCAATAATTTTATAATGTATTTAAATTTTAAAATGATTGACTATCATCTAACACATAATACTGTGTGGAGTATGTTTTTATTTGTTATTTAAAAAATTGAATTATAGAAATCACTAAAATGAGATTTCACACTATTCATAATATAATAAAAAATTAATATCTTGTAAATTGTTTTAAGTTTTTTTAATTAATTATCATTTTTTATTAAAAATAATATACTCCACTTTTCATTAAAAATATTAATACTCCTTACTTTTCGTTTAAACTACGAATTGTTAATAAAATAATTACTGCATTATTAATAATAATTTTTCAATATCAATCAAGTTTTTTTTTATTAAAATATTACTTATTATTTTTTATTCATCTCCCAATATTTATTTTGTGAAACGGCATCAAACAAATGTTTGTCGGAAGTGTGAGAGTATTATAATTTTTGTTGGGTCAAATTTTTTTAAAAAAATTCTTAAAAAGAATTTGTTTATATTTGTCAAAATACTTCGGAGGTTCAATGATTTTTTTTAAATATAATGAAAATTAATGTAACTCTATCATAAAAAAAAAAAAAAAAAAAAAACTGCATTTTTTAGATTATAAGAATTATTTTACAATGTTTTCAGTCTCACTATTTTTTTTTAATTATACATTCATTTTAAAGATATTTATCTCATTTATTGGAAAAAGAGGAACTAATATATACAACTAATACTCTAAAATATTTCACAAAATTACAACTTATGCTGTCATTTTATAGTATTAATAATTGGTAAAGGTGAATTCGTAAAAAATTAGAATATTATCTTCATTATACATAAAATAATAATATCTATCAATTTATATAAAAAAAATAAATAAAAACAAATGAGTTTCTATTGAATGAACGGAACGGAAGAAGTATAAGGTAACTTAAGAGACGTTTGTTTTCATTTTGTTTAAATGGCGTGTGACATGGCAGAGAGAGACATGTTAGCAACCGAGTAGGATCTCTTACTATTTGGTGGTTCGAGTTACAACTAAAAATGAAAGTGGAGTATTTTTTTTTAAATTTACATAAGTTTAAACTAATTCACAATCGAAATTTCAATTGTGACTTTTCCAACAATTAACTCTTAAATTAATAGAGTAGTTCAAAATCTTGACTTGAGCTCGATTCGACTTGTTCCTACTCAAGTTTAAATTCATCTTATGCTTGTTGAGTTAACTAGTCAAGTTCGACTCGACTCGTTAAGGCTTGATAATTAATTATTAATATTATTATTCAAATAGTATGTATATAATAAAATGAGGAATATCAAATATCATAACAAATATAAAATGTATCAATTACTAGGCTCAATAAAACTTAATAAGACTCGAAAGTTCAAGCTGGATCGAATATCTATAAAGCCGAGCATAATTTGTTACTTTAACGAGTTGAGTTTGAGCTTGACTCAATAAGTACTTAGTCAAGTTCGGTTCGTTGAGCTCGTTTAACACGTCCAATTGGGTGTAATTGACTTTGCTCTTTATAATTTGTCGGTTTGATGAAAAAAATAATCCTACCTTCCCAAAAAAGTTCATCCATTTTTGTTTTTATTGTCACATAAATATATATATATATATATATATATATATATATATATATATATATATATATATATATATATATATATATATATATATATATATATATTTTTTTTTGCTCCCTTCGTTCCGTTAATTACTGCACACTTTCTTTTTTATTTCTCTTAATACTTATGCACAATTATTAAAATAAAAAAAACATCTTAATAATACACATTTTTCATTGAACGCCCTAAATCTCATTTTTTACCTACGTCTCAACAACCTTACATATTATTATCAATAAAAAAAGTATTTTTTCTTAATTTATGCTCACAAAAGATACGTAAGTACCTTACTTATCCGAACGAAGGGAGTGCATTTTTAGTTCTAAAGTGAAAACACTCTCACTACTTAACACTTCATTTAAAAAACAGTACTTACACTTTATAAATACAGCAAAATATCCTAAATAAAGAGTAGATTTAGAAAAACAAAAATGTGAAGCTTTATGAATTGGAAGGAGCATGCAGACAACAACCCCATTAAGATCAACCGGGGAAAAGGGCAAGAGTTGCATGTGATTAGTTAATCAAATTCAAACCTAAACAATAGTACATTCATTGATCTGACATCTATGCCCATTCTTTAGTTAATTGTCACATCGATTAAACGTTCTTCTTTTTAATACTGCATTATATAGTTTTTTCTTTTTCTTAAGATATTTAGTTTTAATTAAAATATACTCAAATTGGCTTCCTTACGTAACCTTCCTAGTGAATAAAGGTCAAGAGTTTGGGCGAACGATGCCAAGGTGGTGGATTTGAGCTGTATAAGTTTGACACTTATAATTAATTATTAAATCACATCTTTAAAGCGACAACATTATTTAGTTATTAATCATCTTGGTTTAGTATTTATTTTCCCTGATAATATATATATAATGTGGTGTATTGCAGGTTTCTAGGGACGATGGATAGCTTGATTTATTTCTCCACTAGTTTTATCCAGCATCCAGCATCCCACCATTAATCTGCTCTTTTTTTTTATTAGTTATATATATATATATATATATATATATATATATATATATATATATAGAAATATTACTATTAATTTTTATTTATTAAATAAATTGTTATTGAAGTAAGTTATTCGAAAAAATATTATTTTTCCATTAATCATGTATCATTTTTATTTAGGATGTAATAAATTTTTTGGCTAATTTATTAAAATATTGTTGTTTTAAATTTTTATTAATGATATATCACTATTTGATGGATAGTTATCAAAATTAGAGGCGTTCATGATAATGGTGCCTCTGCCAACGTGTACCAAAACAATAATTAGATAATAAATTATTGTTAAATTAAATTAAATTAAATTAAATTAATTTAATGTAATATTTTAATTCAAAAATTAATGATGAAATTATTTGATGATTTAGATTTTGTGTCTTTGCACCGGATACATAAAGTGTTCAAAAATATTATTATATTTTATTTTAAAAGATTAAACGAGTCCAACTGCTATGCACCGGTGCACCTAGACGATCTTAACCGTTAGATTATATTTTAATTTGATATCAACCATCAAATAAAATAAAAATAATTAAATTTTTAATAAATAACTACCCACTAACCTCTATATTTAACCCATTAACTCCAGGTGCACCGGTGCACCAGATGCAATACAGAATTACCCTAAACTTTAATTAACAAGATTATTATTATTATTATTATTATTATTATTTGTACACATGTCAGTTGTAATTAAAGAGTAATAATTTTAACTAAAAATTAATGAGTTTATTTTTTTTAAAAAAAATTCACTTAAAGAGAGAAAGTGTATTAATTGAATAGAGAGAATGTAGTAAGTATACACAGGGGAGATTTTTAAAATTTGGATATGGGTTTTGGAAAACCAAAACCTGAATTTAAAATTCGAAAACAAACATAACCTAAGTGGTATTTATGCGCATTTCATTAATTATCTTACACACTTTTTATACTTTATTTATCAATCCCAACAAGTTTATTTACTTTTCTACAATTTATTCATCATTTTCAATAATTTATTTATTTATTTTTTCTTACATTACCAACTTACGTCAATTTTTTCTTACATTATATATTTAAAAATAAAAATATCTTAATCTCCTATCCGTACAAACTACCATGAGTATGAGGTATAGAGTGAATAATTTTATTAGTTAAACATTAATACTATTTAGTTCAATCTACATTTTCAATGAAAAAAGTAAAACTCTAATTAATTAAATTGTATACTTTAATTTAAAACAAAATATTATATTTTTAAACACTTTATACACCCAAAAATACTATTAATACACTCATTCTAAATCATTAAATAATTACAACATTAATTTTTTATTTAGATCATTACTTTACTTTAATTTAACACTTAATTATTATTTCCATGGATGATGGTGGCACGTTAACAGAGGTGCCCCAATGCACCTATTCTTATTTTGTTAACACTCCATCAAATAGCCAATATTATTAATAAAATTTGAAACAACAATATTTTACTAAATTAGCCAATAAATTCTTATTAGTCTTATCGAATTAATTGATTCTAATCTTCCATAAGACATCTTTTGTTTTTATACGTTAAGGAGCAGCTTAATTTAAATTTGGAAATGAGAATGATAATGAGAATTATCGATTAAATGAAAATAATGTTAATTAAAGGAATCAAGTAATTATTCGATCAATGAAAATAATTGAAAATTTTTAATTTCCATTACTAAAACGAGTACGAGGATTGTAAAATTAATATGTATAATTTCTTTCTCATATATAGTCATATGGTACACCAGAAATATCATTCACCAATCATCGTTTCTTCTAAGATAGGTGTTGATGATTTAATTCGTAACTCACCCATTCATTTATTTACATTTAAGTTCATGGCGATTTTGTTAATCTACAGAAATGAGAGAGAGGGAAAATTTATGGACTATTGTATACTTTAAAGGTTAAATATAAATCTTAGGTAATCATTGAATTTTATTTCCTTTCTTATGTGTCAATCATTTAAGTAATGTCCTAAAAGATAATACATGAAATTATGTCTGTAGAGATCCGAGTGGGATTCTACATGGATGTATTTGCACCACCTCTGATGTGCCATTATTGCGGGCTTAAGTTTCTTGCAAGCTCAATTAATGGCTTATAAAAATTTGAGACAAACATGTGATATGGAAGTGAAATTGCATCAATACCTACATAATCTAATACCTAGCTAGGTATTTTGTTTCACACGGCAAATAAAGAATTTATGTAAAAATAAATTTTATTGTAGCGGAAGAACTTAACATTAATTCAAAACATATATACCACAAAACATGACTATTAAACTAATGAAGAAATAGTCAAGTGCGTACACTAATTTAACACGATGCTAAATACTCCCTCCGTCTTTCCCAAAGAATCCCACATCATTGGCTTGACTTCGGATTAGCCAGCATTTGCAATGTGGCAAGACTATGTGGGGTGGTCAGACTCCACTGCCAATGGGAGGGGCATTCGAAAAGATGATGGCGGCATTGTCTTCCCTTGGAATACTCAGCGTATGCATGTTGCTAAGATAAGCTAAAAAGACAAAATTGGAATTTCACTTGTGTTTTTATCAAGTTGAGGTTTTCTTTTAAAGCCAAATGTTGAGATTGGTTTTTGAAAGAAGGAGAATAAAATTAAAGAGTTGAAATCAGCCAGCACTGATTGACGATAAGAAATCTGGAGGGGACGACCAAGAACTAAACTAAGAAGAGTAATGTTTAGCAAAAAAAAGCAAGCTCATGCGCAGTAAGATGTGATGATGTGATTGAAGGGGATTTGTATCCTCTCTTTTACTTGAGTGTTATGTTGGGGTGTTTCAAGTGCTGAAGGGGATTTGTATCCTCTCTTTTACTTGAGTGTTATGTTGGGGTGTTTCAAGTGCTCCTAGACAGTGACTGTGTCAGGAAATAAAAATATAGAAATATTAGATGGGAAAGAAAAAACAAACTTAAAACAAACTTAAAACTTAATAGAGGAGAGAATATTTTTAAATAAAAAAGAGAAAATGTGGTGTTCCAATGTCGAACATGTGACCTTTGTTAGTGAAGAGAAGGTGTAAACCACTTGGCTACAATACTATTTAATAAAATTTTATTACATATATAGTAATTATTTTAAAAATTGAGGGGCCCAGTGCCCCTGGCCCCACGCTGGCTTCGTCCCTGCTCCTAGGCATTGAATGTCTGCAATCTCTTGATATTGAATTTTGGGGAATAATATTAAATTACACATTTCTTAATATTGTCTTTGAAGGTTTGCCTTGATCGAATGGTGACGAGACTCGTGACTTGTCTCGGTAGGATCACCTATTCCAACTTTTTTGCTCCTCTTATATTCCACTTTTTAAATAAATGACATGTTCACTATAACATACTAAATCAACATCAAATGTTCTAGAAATTTAATGGTCATTAGTAAAATATAATTTTTTATATTATAAAATACTAATAAAACACGAATTACGTCGTCTATTATTAGGAAGGCTAACTAGCGTTCTTGGGGTTGTCGGCCCTTTTCATTCGGACGAGTCGGCTATGGACTTTCCCGTTTCTAAATTAAATCAACTAGACAGAGTGTTGTCAAAGAGAATTGGGTTGGACTTTTGGGCTTGTCATTGGGCCGGAGTAATATGAGCTTGGCCCAATAGGTGATGCACTTATAATTACAATCTTTTTTTATTTAATTATTTTTTTTAATTAATTGTGTTTATATTAGTTGAACTTATGGTGTTGAGAATTATCTCGTGAATTGCATTTTTATGGTGTGTAACCCTTCAACATGATCTTTAGGTTGCTTTATGTATTTCAACATAGTGTTTTGACTTTAGGACGTAAGTTAAACTCTATGTGATTAATTAGTCTTGAATTGGTGGTAGAAATAAATTGAATAGGACAATGCTTAAGAGCTAAGATAACCCCAAAAGTTACAAGTGAAAGCAACTTATTTCCATCATTATAATTTAGTATTCCCAATATGAGCATATAGGTATCCATTTTTGTCATTCACTCTAAAAATAAATATATCAATTTATGTTTTTAACAAAAAGGACTCACATATGATCCACCACTCACCGCTAATACAAATATGTATGTTATGTAAGAGAAATTGTGAAAAATGCTACTTTTAATAATTGATTTGAAAAAATATCGCCCAACATAATCTTTTTTTAAAGATGTCACTCTTTGATTTTTTTGCAACGGTTCATTATATAATTATTATACATAGTCGCACATATAGTTGTGTGTAGCGGTTGCACATATATTAATAAATAAAACATGTGTAAGATCGCACATGTAGTTGCGTATAAAGTCTCACATATAATCGTGTGTAGGTTGCAGGCGTAGTCCAGAATTGCGTGTAGGTTGTAGCCTTAGTTGTAGAAGAGATCGAAATCTAATTCTCTCTTGCTTTTCATTATGCAACACATTACACATCTATTATTTCATGTGGTAAAAGTTAGTTCTTCAAGTTGTTTCTGTTCAAGTTTCTCTATGAGTGATTTATTCAAACACTTGAGAGGTGTGAGTTCTTTTTTGTCAAAAAGAAATAATAAATAATGATCCGATAAAAATATACAAATAAAATTAATATAGGAGTAAAAAATTCTATAAATATTATTAAATTTATGTATAAAATATAAACTCTAAAAAAAAAATATTTATTAAGTACGGTATGTTTGAACGAACAGACTATTTGTCAATTCGTTTATTATTCTAGATCGGAAATTACATCTGAAAAAGTGTTACTAGAGTTTTAACCAAAAAAGGGAAAAGGAAATTTCGTTTAATTAAAATAGAAATATATTTTAAAATTAAATTATTTCTACATAGATAAGATGGGTTCACATTAGGCTGATTTGAACCAGTGGCGGATTTACGTGGGGCAGCCCCAGACTCAAGCTTAGGGCTGCCCACTAAAGCCCATTATACTATAGGTAAATAATTTGTATTTTTAAATTTAACTAATTCCATAAATATTTTAAGCACACCCAAATAAAGCCAAAAAATAAGTATATCTTCTTAAATTATATATATTCTATGAGCCAATTATAATAAATATTAAAATTTAGTTAATTCTTCATCTACTTTTAAGAATATATATAATTATTTTTTTAATTATTATTATTATTATTTATTTTTTTAATAAACTTAGCCCAACCCACTGTCCACGGGAAATCTTATCCACTATTCCTATTCAAAATACTGTTTGTTGAATTTACTTAAACTTGATCTATTGACTCCAATACGATTTTAAATACCAACATTTTGCGAGATAGCGTTTCACAAAATAAATTGAATCAATTCAGATATTATTATTATTATTTTACTTTTATAATTCAATATAACATATATACATAAAGTAAAATCTCTTTTATAGGAACATGAAAGAGATTTTCAGTGATGAATTAGAGTAAAAAAAAAATGCAACAAATTTGGCAACAAATTTCTTATCAAATTAAACTTGAACTCTTAGTTGCATTTAAATTTGGAGATGGTTCATTCTATTACTCGTTATTCTTGTTCTTAGCTTGCACATTTTACACGAACATGCATTTTGTTCCTATTAGCTTGTTGTTTGTTGTTTCTCTTGTGTTTTTTTTCATTCAATATTCTCTTGTGAAACCTATTTGATGGTTATTTGAAACTATGAGAAATAGTTTGGATTGTGTGGTTGGATTTATGTAAACAGTAAACTTGTGTTTACTATTAATAAACCGTGAGATTTTGAGCCTTGAATACATAATCATTAAACGATTCATTCTTTAAAGTATGCATCATTTATATATGTATATGTATTCTAAAACTTATCATTCGTCTTGCTTGAGGCTACACTTGTATGGAGACTTAAGAAAATGATCTTAGGACATCTTTATCTATATAGCCTGTGACCAAACATAAAATTTCTATACATTTCAACATTATCCATTGCTAACCAAGTTGTGCTATTATAGTCTATATTCTTCGATGAGCACATTATTGAGAATCACCACTTGAAACTAAAAAGAACACTATGTGTGGAGTTTGACTAGAAAAAGTGTAGTTAGATAATGTGAAAAGCAAAGAGAAGAAAGGAAGAAAAAAAGTGCTACATAAGAATTAAGGATATGAGATGTAGAAGAGCATAAAGTAAGAAAGAAGGAAAAGGAAAAGTGTTGAAAAAAAATAGGTATAAAAGATTATGAAAGAAAAAGAAAATCAAGAAAGAACTTAAGATATACTCCCTCCGTCCATCCTAAATGTATTCATTTGCTTTTTGCACTAGATTAAGTAGTATTATTATTTTATTTGTAGTAGGTAGTTGTATCAGTGGAGGATGTGAGTCTCATATTTTATTTGTATTAGTAGAGGGTATGGGTCCCATAGTCCAAAAAGGGAAATGGATAGATTAAGGATGGACGGCCCAAAATGGCAAAATTGATAGATTGACAGTAAACGAAGGGATTATTATTCATACAAGTTCAAGAAAAGCGTAAAAAAATGAACTTGTGGTTAGAATATGGAGGAAGAAGTTGGAAAATATCTTGAAATTGTGGTAAAATAGATAGGTAAATATGTGAAAATAATAATAATTATTATTATTATTATAAGAATGCAGACTTTTTCAATAGTATTTGAAATAGTATTTTTTCAATAGTGTTATTCTCATTATTATAACAATGCAGACTTATTATTATTATAATTATTATAATTATAATAATAATAATTATTATTATTATCTTATATTAGTCATTCTCAACCAAAAGCATTCATTACATCAAATTATTGATACAGTTGATTAGTGGTGAGAGTCCAGGCTTGTAGAAAGCCTATAGTAATATATACATGTGGATTGATTTCGAATGTATACATTGGCATATCTTTCTAAACACTATAAGAGTGAATGCTTACACAGCCATTAGAGGATAATTGAGATTGAATATTATACTGGCAGTTCCCATCATAATTTTGTGCATTTTTTAATTAACATCAGACTATATGGTTTGATTTGATCGAATAGTTGTGAATATTTATATTCTTTATACACTCCAGTTTTCCGGTCTAAACAATTCTCTCCTCGTGTTCTTTTTCTCTTCTGTTATTCGAGGACAAATAACACTTTAAGTTTGAGGATTGCATGAGAATAAAAATTATTAAAAAATAAGATCTATTTTTTCTCGAGGTTTTATATAACTAAAATTGTTTTTAGTGATAATTAATTTTTACTCCTTGATTTTTGTGGAGAATTTTTTTTTTTTTTTTTTGAAAATTTCAGGATTTAGCGTTAAAAGGAGCTTCTTTAGGCATTTACGAAGGTATGAAAAGATATGATGCTTAATTCGAAGTTAAAACGAGAAAATATAGACTAAGAAAAAACAGCACGCAAGCTGAAATTTCAGAAATCATAGCTACGGCCCAAGTATTAATTTCCAGCCCATCTCACCATTTTGGGCTTTATATATTGAATTTGAATGACAAAGCCTTAAGTCATTTTGGAATTAGATTGAAGCAGAGGGAGTTTAAAGTGGGGTCCAAATGAAAAACGAGGAAATTGATTTTAATAAGAAGAGAATGGAGAATTGGGGGAGAAGTATGTATTGGTCTCAATTCTGAGAATTTTTGGGAGTTTTATTAAGGGTCCACTATCTAAGTTACTCTTTTGAGAGTTTAAGATATTTTTATGATCAATCTTATATTATGTCCATAATAGACTAAAATTTATTGAATGATTTTTTAAAATTTTATATCATGATTGTTGATAATCCCATTTCTATAAAATTTGAAATCATTTATACTTGTATTCATCATATTTTTAATCTCCTGCGTTGCTTTAATATTTTATTGTCATGATTATTTATTCTTTTCTTCCATCATAAATCATAATAAATTTGATATCGCTTAAATAGTTTGATTTTTCATGATTCGATAATTTAACTTGCTTATTCGTGAATTACATCGGTTGAGTACACTTGATCTTTTTGCTTAAAATATAAATACACATCACCTTTAGACTTAACCCTATTGTGTAAGGGGTAAAATGTGTTCTAAACTCCAATGGTGAAATAACAAGTAGTATACCATTTAGAATTAACATTATACCTTAAGGATAAATATTAAATTACAAAAATATATCATATATTACAAGATTCCATAAATCGAACATAAAATAGGTCATTAACTGGTAGGATAAAATATTAAATTTATTTTAAAATTTTAATTATTTATAATTAATTAGAGAGAGAAAAAAATACTTGGCATTATAGAGAGGGAGTCGGTTCCTCGTCTCACCCTAGTTATTGTTTTTATAAATTTTTTTAATTATAATTTATTGGCATATTAACTACAATTTTTTTACCACCTATAAACTTTAGTGTTTCCGTCAAATGAGAGTTTTAACTAAGCCCAACAGAAAATATTCTATTTTGGTATAATAAATGGTCCTATGAAAATTCTCTTCTTCATAAACAAGCATGGCCCATAATTTTTTCCACTACAATTATTACTATTAATTAGAGGATATTAAATGACATTGCAAACATAAATTTGTGATACTTTCAACTTCTACAAGTTCTATGGACACAATTCATAAAGTGTGTATATTTTATTCTATTTTGTATATATTTTATTCTATTTTGTATATATGTTTTGTAATAATTGTATACTTTTTTCATACTAAATTTTTCATTAAAAAACTAACATGTATATGTGTATAACTTTTTATTCAATAGTGTATACATGTTTTTTAATAATTGTATATTTTTTACACTCAATTTTTTATTAAAAAAACTAACAATTAAATTGTATACATTTATGCTTTTAATTGTATATGTTTTTGTGTATATCTGTATGTGGGTGCACCCTATCTTTAGGTGCACCCGGATGTGAATACTAGTATTTCATAAATAGATACTAATAATTTTAATAAAAAGTTATAGGTAATACTCATAAAATCTTATCAAGTATTTGCCGTAAGAGAATGAATTTTGAATTAAAATAATAAATAAATAAATACATAACTTTATGCTCAACTTAAAAGAGAGGACAAATTCTCTTATGAAAAATATGAAAGATGGTTTATGAGATATGTTAAAGTATGTCTATTATATATATGAAGTATGTTTAATGTTGTTAAAATGTGTTTTCTAAAATATTTTAAATGATGAATTAAAGTATGATTTTAGAGTGTTATAATATGATTCATTATTGACATACTTTAACTACAAATAAGCATATTTTATCTATATAATAGGCATACTTTGTATATTTATATAATAGGCATACTATGTAATGGATCGACTCGTCTCACAAAAAACCAGTTTCACAAGAGAGTGCCTCGATTGTATGCAAATAATCTGATCAAATATCAACTTATTTATAAAACAGTATCTGTAAATAAAACGAATTAGGCTAAAACTCCTATGTCCTCGAAAACACCATACTCAGAAATTTTTTATTTTTCGAAAGTTATTTCATTTAGTATTAAATGGTATATCTTTTAATATAAAAATGTTTATCATTTATATACTGAAAAAAATTAATTTTTTTAATCAACCATTTATATATAATATTTATATTTCAACCGATCTTTTTAATAAAAAATTATAAATTTATTAATTAAAATATATACCCTTTAAAACAAATATTATACTCTTATACACATTGTGCACTCAGGACAATTGAACGAATATATTAGAGCTGAACAACTGATAACAACGGGTACAACCCGAGGACATCATCTCAAAAAGTATCAACAAGGATTTACAAAGGTACAAAATACAACGGTGTAACTTAATTTAAAGAAAATATACATGAACGATATAACATCGCGAAGGTACAAAAAGAACATCAAGGGGATCACCAAATATAAACTATACAATCTCACCAATGAATCCGTCAATTTACATAAAAGAGAAAGTACCCAAAACACGGATTTGATGACGAGCAAACGATAGGAAAACCTCCAACCAAAACGATATCAACAGCCTGAAAAGGAAAGAATGATGGGGGGTGAGCAAAACCACTAGCTCAGTGAAGTGATAAGCCGGTCACCCCGACCCTTATACGAAACATGTATTCCACTCGCGGTTCATAACATAAAATCCCACATTTCGTCCCACAATAACTATTTCTCACTCAGTATACATATTAATGAAAATAAAAACCTTAGTGCACATTTACGAATAACACAATTAGTTCAAACAACATGTTATCACATAAAAGACGCGTGGGTAGTCAATATCCTCCTCGAACTGAGCTCTCCGTCGAGAGACAGTCCAAGCCCGTCACCGTTACTCTAGATAAAATGCACATTAATATTCTTTGTCAATGCGCCAAGTGCTAAAGTTCACAATTCAATATCGACGTGAATACTTGAAATGATCAAACATATAAACATATATGACATGCATGTCCCACACCGGTGACGTTTACTGAGCCTATAATAGACTAATCCATCTAACGATCACCCTCCAGAGTATCAGTATTTGGCAAATGGACAGGTACCCCGTTAGGTCTAATTCACCCGGGTTTGCCAATCCCGGACAACTTGGTTGTCACTCTAACTCACCCGAACCGCGACAATTCGGGCTACTTAACCAATGTCGCTCCAACTTACCCGAACCGTGACCAATTAGGGCTACTTAACCTTGGTACCAGGCATACATATACATATGCATCATAAGATGAATAACGACTCAAGTTAGAGTCTTAATTGGCACACAAGAATAACCAGAAATCAATTCTCAAATAATTCACAATAAATGCTATCAAATATCGAGCCGACAAGGCTCTTCAACATAAGTTAAAATCAATAATACTCATAAAATGGCTAATAGGACTCTAACCAGAGCAATCGAGTCAATCAGGCTCTTTACCACATAACACAATACCAAATAATTTTCTTATCAATTAACTAAAACTAAAACAAATGCACATTTATCGAGGGTCCACACTTCCCACAAGAGAAGGCGTTCCCGAATTATCAACTCACAAGGAAGTGATTAACTCTCTCCGGAATCTGAAGTCGGTCCCTTGCCCTTCGTCGATGGTTCTTTACCTAGAAAGGAGATGAGCAATTAAAGACAAATTAAATATAACTAACTATTAGCGGTAACATCCCTTTCATTGCTAAAAACAAATCCTAATCAAGTTCGAACGAGTCGATATTAAATAAAAATGGTATGTAACTCCTTAACATCAGTTCCCAATCCCACATAACCAGTTTCAATACATTAACTAAACGAAACGATAGAAAATAAGTTTGAATTCGACATAAAAATTCTGAAATTTTCCAGCTAGCGGCAGTTTACGAGAAAAATCATAACTAATTGTAGAATAATCGGATTGAGGCGTTTCAAGTGGCTACAGAAAGCTAACGAGTTCAGCTACGTACATAAATTAAGTTTGTAAACTTTCGAGGGCAATAGCTATGTCAAAATCAGTTCGAACAGTCTGCAAATTACCCACATACCAAAAAGAAAAACCCCACAAAATTACAAAATCATGGAAGAAGGAAGCTTAATTCACAAACCACTTACCTCAAAACCACTTAGAAACCACCTAGGATGAGGGTTGTAAGGGAGAATTTGATCAACAAGGGTTTCTCCTCTTCACTCTCTTCTTTCCCCTCTTTTGCTTTTCTTCTCCCGTTCTTCTCTCTCTTTTTTTTTTTAACTTTAGCCTTAATAATTATATATCAGACCATTTAAGTGGGCTGAAACTTTGGGCCACAAAATAAATAAATAAATAAGTTTGGGCTTTCTAAAAAAAATCTAGTTGGGCTAAGATAAGGCTGGCCTTTTGGGCCATATAAATAAATAAATAGGTTTTGGGCTTTCTAAAATAAATCTAGTTGGGCTAAGTTAGGGCTGGCCTTTTGGGCCATAAAAATAAATAAAGAGGTTTTGGGCTTTCTAAAATAAATCTAGTTGAGCTAAGATATTATAAAGTATCACCTCCTCTAAAAAGTTTCGTCCTCGGAACATAAACGTACCTAGAGATGAAAAGAGATTTGGATGGTGTTGACGCATGACTGACTCTGGTTCCCATGTTTCTTCTTCAATTTGATCACTTCTCCATAGAATTCTCACAATAGGAATGGATTTGTTACGAAGCATTTTCTCTCGGCGATCTACAATTTGAACAGGTTGTACTTCGTACGATAGATTTTCCTTTAATGCAACTGGGGGATCTTTGAGCACGTGCGAAGGATCTGGTTCATATTTTCTAAGCATAGAGACATGGAAGACATCGTAAATCTTCGACAATTCCGATGGTAGCTCAAGTCGATACGCGACACGACCAATCCTTTGCACGATTGTAAACAGGCCAATATACCTTGGACTCAACTTTCCTCGACGGCGGAATCGCAACACGCCCTTCCATGGAGAAACTTTCAGAAAAACTTTGTCTCCTTCATTAAACTCCAAATCGCGCCTCCTATTATCTGCGTAGCTTTTCTGTCGATCTTGCGCTGCCTTAAGTATGTCTCGAATAAGTTGTATTTTTGCCTTCGCATCTTCGATAAGCTCTACTTGTTCGATTTGTCTCTCGCCAACCTCATCCCAAAAGAGTGGTGTTTGACACTTTCGGCCATACAGAGCTTCGTACGGGGGCATTTCAATGCTTGAATGATAACTGTTGTTATAAGCGAACTCCACAAAAGTCACGTACTTATCCCAGCTACCTCCCAAATTCAACACCACTGCACGTAGCATGTCTTCTAGTGTCTATATAGTTCTCTCTTATACTTTATCCGTCCCAAACTTTTTTGCACACTTACTTTATAAATTACATAGAAGTGTGCAAAAAAATTCGGGACGGAGGGAGTATATTTTTTTAACAAAACTTATACACTCTAAATATTAACACGAGTTAAAATTAATAATTTCTCCAACACAATTCTAATTACATGAATGGTGAAACTATTTATAAATTGCAGCCAAATTACTCCTAATAAAATTATATATATATATATATATATATATATATATATATATATATATATATATATATATATATATATATATATATATATATTAATTATTAAACATTTAAGAGTAAAAAGTAATACATCTTTTTAATATAAATGATTCACTGAGATATGAACAAAATAAAAAAAGATCAGATATGAGCAAATTGAAATGCAAATATTTCTCAAAGTTATTTTAATCATAATAAGGTAATGAAAGGATGACAATTGCAAATAGGTTATAGCATGCTCTTTGGCAAAAAGTAATTAGATCTAGATATGGAAGTTTGTGTGAAGGAAACGTTGGAATAGTGAGTACTAAGTCCATCTGTCACGCCCCGACCCCAGACAGAACGCGACAACCGCCACGTTAACCATAAATTTCGAAGAATGGGTGCACTCCACTCTACAAAGTTTATAGAAAACGTAAGGCTTGCTATCAAGTACCTGTAGAGCAGAACAACTGATAACAACGGGTACAACCCGAGGACATCATCTCAAAAAGTATCAACAAGGATTTACAAAGGTACAAAATACAACGGTGTAACTTAATTTAAAGAAAATATACATGAACGATATAACATCGCGAAGGTACAAAAAGAACATCAAGGGGGTCACCAAATATAAACTATACAATCTCACCAATGAATCCGTCAATTTACATAAAAGAGAAAGTACCCAAAACACGGATTTGATGACGAGCAAACGATAGGAAAACCTCCAACCAAAACGATATCAACAGCCTGAAAAGGAAAGAATGATGGGGGGTGAGCAAAACCACTAGCTCAGTGAAGTGATAAGCCGGTCACCCCGACCCTTATACGAAACATGTATTCCACTCGCGGTTCATAACATAAAATCCCACATTTCGTCCCACAATAACTATTTCTCACTCAGTATACATATTAATGAAAATAAAAACCTTAGTGCACATTTACGAATAACACAATTAGTTCAAACAACATGTTATCACATAAAAGACGCGTGGGTAGTCAATATCCTCCTCGAACTGAGCTCTCCGTCGAGAGACAGTCCAAGCCCGTCACCGTTACTCTAGATAAAATGCACATTAATATTCTTTGTCAATGCGCCAAGTGCTAAAGTTCACAATTCAATATCGACGTGAATACTTGAAATGATCAAACATATAAACATATATGACATGCATGTCCCACACCGGTGACGTTGACTGAGCCTATAATAGACTAATCCATCTAACGATCACCCTCCAGAGTATCAGTATTTGGCAAATGGACAGGTGCCCCGTTAGGTCTAATTCACCCGGGTTTGCCAATCCCGGACAACTTGGTTGTCACTCTAACTCACCCGAACCGCGACAATTCGGGCTACTTAACCAATGTCGCTCCAACTTACCCGAACCGTGACCAATTAGGGCTACTTAACCTTGGTACCAGGCATACATATGCATATGCATCATAAGATGAATAACGACTCAAGTTAGAGTCTTAATTGGCACACAAGAATAACCAGAAATCAATTCTCAAATAATTCACAATAAATGCTATCAAATATCGAGCCGACAAGGCTCTTCAACATAAGTTAAAATCAATAATACTCATAAAATGGCTAATAGGACTCTAACCAGAGCAATCGAGTCAATCAGGCTCTTTACCACATAACACAATACCAAATAATTTTCTTGTCAATTAACTAAAACTAAAACAAATGCACATTTATCGAGGGTCCACACTTCCCACAAGAGAAGGCGTTCCCGAATTATCAACTCACAAGGAAGTGATTAACTCTCTCCGGAATCTGAAGTCGGTCCCTTGCCCTTCGTCGATGGTTCTTTACCTAGAAAGGAGATGAGCAATTAAAGACAAATTAAATATAACTAACTATTAGCGGTAACATCCCTTTCATTGCTAAAAACAAATCCTAATCAAGTTCGAACGAGTCGATATTAAATAAAAATGGTATGTAACTCCTTAACATCAGTTCCCAATCCCACATAACCAGTTTCAATACATTAACTAAACGAAACGATAGAAAATAAGTTTGAATTCGACATAAAAATTCTGAAATTTTCCAGCTAGCGGCAGTTTACGAGAAAAATCATAACTAATTGTAGAATAATCGGATTGAGGCGTTTCAAGTGGCTACAGAAAGCTAACGAGTTCAGCTACGTACATAAATTAAGTTTGTAAACTTTCGAGGGCAATAGCTATGTCAAAATCAGTTCGAACAGTCTGCAAATTACCCACATACCAAAAAGAAAAACCCCACAAAATTACAAAATCATGAAAGAAGGAAGCTTAATTCACAAACCACTTACCTCAAAACCACTTAGAAACCACCTAGGATGAGGGTTGTAAGGGAGAATTTGATCAACAAGGGTTTCTCCTCTTCACTCTCTTCTTTCCCCTCTTTTGCTTTTCTTCTCCCGTTCTTCTCTCTCTTTTTTTTTTTAACTTTAGCCTTAATAATTATATATCAGACCATTTAAGTGGGCTGAAACTTTGGGCCACAAAATAAATAAATAAATAAGTTTGGGCTTTCTAAAAAAAATCTAGTTGGGCTAAGATAAGGCTGGCCTTTTGGGCCATATAAATAAATAAATAGGTTTTGGGCTTTCTAAAATAAATCTAGTTGGGCTAAGTTAGGGCTGGCCTTTTGGGCCATAAAAATAAATAAAGAGGTTTTGGGCTTTCTAAAATAAATCTAGTTGAGCTAAGATATTATAAAGTATCACCTCCTCTAAAAAGTTTCGTCCTCGGAACATAAACGTACCTAGAGATGAAAAGAGATTTGGATGGTGTTGACGCATGACTGACTCTGGTTCCCATGTTTCTTCTTCAATTTGATCACTTCTCCATAGAATTCTCACAATAGGAATGGATTTGTTACGAAGCATTTTCTCTCGGCGATCTACAATTTGAACAGGTTGTACTTCGTACGATAGATTTTCCTTTAATGCAACTGGGGGATCTTTGAGCACGTGCGAAGGATCTGGTTCATATTTTCTAAGCATAGAGACATGGAAGACATCGTAAATCTTCGACAATTCCGATGGTAGCTCAAGTCGATACGCGACACGACCAATCCTTTGCACGATTGTAAACAGGCCAATATACCTTGGACTCAACTTTCCTCGACGGCGGAATCGCAACACGCCCTTCCATGGAGAAACTTTCAGAAAAACTTTGTCTCCTTCATTAAACTCCAAATCGCGCCTCCTATTATCTGCGTAGCTTTTCTGTCGATCTTGCGCTGCCTTAAGTCTGTCTCGAATAAGTTGTATTTTTGCCTTCGCATCTTCGATAAGCTCTACTTGTTCGATTTGTCTCTCGCCAACCTCATCCCAAAAGAGTGGTGTTTGACACTTTCGGCCATACAGAGCTTCGTACGGGGGCATTTCAATGCTTGAATGATAACTGTTGTTATAAGCGAACTCCACAAAAGTCACGTACTTATCCCAGCTACCTCCCAAATTCAACACCACTGCACGTAGCATGTCTTCTAGTGTCTATATAGTTCTCTCTAACTGTCCATCAGTCTGTGGATGAAACGAGGTACTGAATAGTAATTTTGTACCTAGCGCTTTCTGCAGACTAGGCCAAAAACGGGAAGTGAATCTTGGATCACGGTCAGATATGATTGACACTGGTACTCCATGCAATCTTACGATCTCATCGACATATAACTTGGCAAGTTTCTCTAAAGATTCGTTGGTATGCACTGGAAGAAAATGTGCCGATTTCGTTAGACGATCGACAATGACCCAAATTGAGTCATGACCCTTTTAGGTTCGAGGTAAACCAGAAACAAAATTCATTGTGACGTTTTCCCATTTCCACTCAGGAATAGGTAGTGGTTGAAGCATGCCGGCTGGTTTTTGGTGTTCCGCTTTAATCTGTTGGCATGATAAGCACTTTGATACAAATTCAGCAATGTCCCCTTTCATACCTGGCCACCAATAATGCTCCCGAAGTGTTCTATACATTTTGGTACTATCAGGATGCATAGCATATGCTGAAGAATGGGCTTCCTGAAGAATAGCTCTACGAACATCAAGTTCTGATGGAACACAAACACGATTTTTAAAAGTAAGAAGTCCATCATCCCGAATTTGAAATTCTGTTTCTTTTCCTTGAATTAGCTTCGCCATCTTCTGTTGTAAATAAGCATCGTGTGATTGTCTTTCTCGAATTTTCTCGAACAAGGTAGGTCTAACCTCGAATTTGGCGATTAAGGCAGAATCATTAAACTTTTCACAATCGAGCGAAATGTGTAAAGATTTAAATTGCTCCAACATAGGAAGATAAAAAGATTGAATCGAAGCAAGTGAGGTAGAAGACTTTCTACTCATAGCATCTGCAACAACGTTCGCCTTGCCAGGATGATAATCGATGGCTAAGTCATAGTCACTAATCAACTTCATCCATCGCCTTTGCCTGAGGTTGAGCTCCTTTTGCGTGGTGATATACTTTAAGCTCTTGTGATCAGTGAAAACCCGACAAGTTGCACCATACAGATAGTGCCTCCAGATCTTCAATGCAAAGACGATTGCAGCCAACTCTAAATCATGTTTAGGATAATTTTCTTTGTTCTTCTTCAATTGCCTTGAAGCGTAGGCAATAACCTTTCCTTCTTGCATGAGAACGCATCCTAATCCTTGTCTCAAGGCGTCGCTATAAATGGTAAATTCTCCAATCGCTGGGTCTGGCAAAGCAAGAATAGGAGCTGAAACGAGTCGTCTTTTCAATTCTTGAAATGCTTCGTCGCATTCTTCACTCCATTCAAATTTTACTCCTTTCCGAGTCAATTTAGTCAAAGATGAAGCCAATAACGAAAAGTCTTTGACAAACCGTTGATAATATCCAGCTAATCCCAGAAAACTACGAAGCTCTATCACGTTCTTTGGACGCTCCCAATCTAGTATAGCTTGAATCTTCACTGGATCAACGTAGATTCCTTCTTTAGAAATGTGATGACCCAAAAAGCTTACCTCGCGAAGCCAAAATTCACACTTCGAGAATTTAGCATAAAGCTAATTTTCTCTAAGAATGTTCAGAGCAATTCTTAAATGATGAGAATGCTCGTCGTCCGATTTAGAATAAATAAGAATGTCATCAATGAAGATGATGACAAACTTATCTAAGTACAGCCGAAAGACCCGATTCATAAGATCCATAAAAGCTGCAGGAGCATTTGTGAGTCCAAAAGACATAACACAGAATTCAAAATGACTGTATCTGGTTCGAAAAGCAGACTTAGGGATATCAGATTCCCTAATCTTGAGTTGGTGATAACCGGATCGCAAATCAATTTTTGAGAACACAGTTGCTCCTTGCAATTGATCAAACAGATCATCGATTCTTGGAAGAGGATATTTGTTCTTAATTGTCACCTTGTTCAATTGACGGTAGTCGACACATAGGCGAAGTGATCCATCTTTCTTCTTGACAAAAAGAACTGGAGCACCCCACGGAGATGTGCTAGGTCGTATGAACCCCTTCTCCAATAATTCCCCAAGTTGTGTCTGGAGTTCCTTGAGCTCAGCAGGCGACATTCGATATGGAGTAATCGATATATGTGTGATTCCAGGAAGTACGTCAATGGAAAAATCAATCTCTCAATTCGGAGGTTGTCCTGGTAAGTCTTCGGGAAAGACATCAGGAAATTCATTCACGATCGGGATGTCATCTAGTTTAGTTTCAGAAAGAGAAGTATCGATGACAAATGCCAAGAATGCCTCACAACCCTTACGCATTAATTTATGCGCAGTCAACATTGAAATAAAAGAGAGAGATCTTGTTTGAAGTTTACCTTCAAAAACAAGTTCTGAGAATCCTGGTCTACGAAAAATAATAAGCTTCTTGTGGCAATCGAGAATTGCATGATGAGAAGAAAGCCAATCCATGCCAAGAATAACATCAAGATCAATCAAAGGCAATAGTATCAATTCAGCCTCTAAAATGACATCTTTGATCTTCAATGGACAACCAAGGAATACCGAATCACGAATTAGACGCTCTCCAAGAGGGGTATGAACGATGATTCCAGGTGACAAATGAGAGATAGGATAATCTAAGATCACAGTAAGATCATCCCGGATATAAGACCTATCAGAACCTGGGTCAAATAAAGCGTAGACCTGATGGTCTCCCACAAACACATGGCCTAAAGAAGCAATATTAGGGGAGATTGTGATTTAAAAATTCGGAAAGATAGAATTTCTTACGAATGTTTTATTCGTAATCAAGTGGCATAACAAAGCGGGGTTAGATTTAGCATGTGAAAATACTCAGATTATAAATTACCTGTCACAACCTTCGGATCTGAGCGAGCCTCTTCCTGGGAAATATGAAATACTCTAGTTTGCTTCCTTCCTTGCATAGGTGATTGAGTACTAGAGCCGCTTGAGCCATCGGGCACTCTGGTAACTACAGATCGAGTATCTCTGGGTGTAGAATATGTTAGTTTACCACGAAGCTGACCAGAACCCTGACTGCTCGTTCCCATAAGCTGAGGACAAGAACTTCGCATATGCCCCGGCTGTCGACACTGAAAACATACTTGAGGAGCCTTACAGGGGCCGTCATGATATTTTAGGCAATTCTGGCACTTGCGATTTTCACCAACCGATCCCGAGACATTGCTCCTGCCTCTACTAAACTGCTCCCGAGGTTGAGGAAAACTAATAGGTACCAAACTTGGGCGCCACGCGAAGATCCCACACCCCTATACACCTTCGATGCATTTCCTGGAAATGCGCTCCCTTGCCTTTTCTTTTGAGATCGTTCTGCAAGCTTATGTCTCGCCTGAACTAAACCTTCTACCCTCAGGGCTTCTTCTACGAGATCGTCAAGACTCTCGTACTTGTCTCCGGACTTGATGCGATTTCGAATATTTAAATTAAGACCATCTTCAAATCTCTTGCATAAGTCTCTCGTCGTATATGACTCAGGAGCGAATTCTCGCAATTCCAGAAATTTGCTTTCGTACTCCACGATGGACATAACGTCTTGAAAGAGGTTGAAGAACTCCTTTCTCTTCGGATCCTTGATGTACTGAGAGAAGTATCGATCTTTGAATCGTTCCACAAAGATAGCCCACGTAATAGTAACCGAAGATGTCTCTTTTAGATTCTGCCACCATCGTCGTGCATCTGGGCCTAACAGCTTGGTTGCAATGACCACACGATAACATTCTTCAATCATCAAAGTGTCAAAGGTCTCTGTAATCTCCTTTAACCATGGCCCCGCTTTAGAAGCATCTCTTGCACCGTCAAATTTCGAAGTCCCCATGTTTTCAACTGCTTTCACCAAATCAGGTATAAAAAGTGCACCTCGAGAAGTAGAACCTCCTAAAGCCATTTCTGGAGTAAAAACTGGTACATTAGTTGTAGGTCGAATCTGTTCATTAGCACGAAGAACCTCTTCAGTGACAGTCGTAGTCGTATGAGCCATTGTAGGTGGTGGAACACCATGTATTCGAATATGATCATAATACAATTGGTACTGTTCCGGTATCATCATGTGCTCAACCCGCAACTGGGCCCGTGGTTGATCTACCTGGGAAACTGGCACCCTATGATCAGAATTGATAGGGTCTGTAACCGTCGGAGGAACGACATGATCAGAAGAACCATGTCCTCGAGGTCCACGAGGAACAGAAGAGAGTAGAGGACTCGGAGGATCACGAGGAGCATGTCCTCGACCTCGACGACGAACTGGAGGTGCCATAATGACTGAAAGGAAGAAAGGAAAGAAAATGCAAGGTCAACGTCAAGGCAATTAACTAAAACTATAATTTTCTTGTCAATTAACTAAAACTAAAACAAATGCACATTTATCGAGGGTCCACACTTCCCACAAGAGAAGGCGTTCCCGAATTATCAACTCACAAGGAAGTGATTAACTCTCTCCGGAATCTGAAGTCGGTCCCTTGCCCTTCGTCGATGGTTCTTTACCTAGAAAGGAGATGAGCAATTAAAGACAAATTAAATATAACTAACTATTAGCGGTAACATCCCTTTCATTGCTAAAAACAAATCCTAATCAAGTTCGAACGAGTCGATATTAAATAAAAATGGTATGTAACTCCTTAACATCAGTTCCCAATCCCACATAACCAGTTTCAATACATTAACTAAACGAAACGATAGAAAATAAGTTTGAATTCGACATAAAAATTCTGAAATTTTCCAGCTAGCGGCAGTTTACGAGAAAAATCATAACTAATTGTAGAATAATCGGATTGAGGCGTTTCAAGTGGCTACGGAAAGCTAACGAGTTCAGATACATACTGAAATTAAGTTTGCAAACTTTCGAGGGCAATAGCTATGTCAAAATCAGTTCGAACAGTCTGCAAATTACCCACATACCAAAAAGAAAAACTCCACAAAATTACAAAATCATGGAAGAAGGAAGCTTAATTCACACACCACTTACCTCAAAACCACTTAGAAAGCACCTAGGATGAGGGTTGTAAGGGAGAATTTGATCAACAAGGGTTTCTCATCTTCACTCTCTTCTTTCCCCTCTTTTGCTTTTCTTCTCCCGTTCTTCTCTCTCTTTTTTTTTTAACTTTAGCCTTAATAATTATATATCAGACCATTTAAGTGGGCTGAAACTTTGGGCCACAAAATAAATAAATAAATTTGGGATTTCTAAAAAAAATCTAGTTGTGCTAAGATAAGGCTGGCCTTTTGGGCCATATAAATAAATAAATAGGTTTGGGCTTTCTAAAATAAATCTAGTTGGGCTAAGTTAGGGCTGGCCTTTTGGGCCATATAAATAAATAAATAGGTTTTGGGCTTTCTAAAATAAATCTAGTTGGGCTAAGTTAGGGCTGGCCTTTTGGGCCATAAAAATAAATAAAGAGATTTTGGGCTTTCTAAAATAAATCTAGTTGAGCTAAGATATTATACCATCTCAAACTATTTTAGTGCAAATTTTGCACTATTTTAATACAGAATATATAATGCCATTTCAGCAATTAACACTATATTTTTGCACTAAATGTGATATTCTTAGAATATTCCATTTCATAATTTAAATTTTAAATTAAAATTTATACTATGATACTTTAAATTAATAAAATATATATTTATAATTAAATTAATTTATGATTTAATAAATTTAATAATTTCTATATTTATTATTAACATCACTTTTAAACAAACTAAATTAATAAATAATAAATAATATAAAATTAAAGTAATTAACTTTATATTAATTTTATAATATTAGTAAAACAAAAACAAATAAATATATGTAATAAAATAAAAAAAGAAAAAGATAAAATACTCCGTATATGCAATAAAATAGAAAACAGAAAAAGATAAAACATACTCTGTATATAATAAAATAGAAAAACATAAAAGATAATGGGAACAGTGAATAACGCTGAGAATTCTTCGGTGTTATTTGTGGCGTAATACTATTGTTTCTCTAAATTAGCGCGGTGTATTAGCGCACTGCTGGATGGAAGATTGAGCGTTAAAGTGGTGTTTTAATTTTGTGCTGGAGATGCACAAAGAATTCTTCACTGTAGTGGAGAAATGTTAGTGATGTCGTGAAAGAGGTTGTACCGAAGGTTTTAATTATAACAATGTTTTCATTGAGAAAAATGAAATTTAGTATATTTTTTTATGATCCTTGGGTGGAGTGTGGGGTTAGATTGAGGGAGGGATTTCAAATGTTGTATATTTTGTTTAGTCAAAAGAATTGTAAGGTGGTTGAAATGGGGTGTTTTGAGGGAGGATCATGGAAGTGGATAATAAGATGGAATAACTATTTTAACTATTCAATTTTCTATGAATTTTTGAAATTGTGGCAGCTTTTGTGTAGGTACAATGTTAAAGAAATGTACTTGACTCCATTTTTTTTGGAGACAATCCGAGAATGAGTGGTTTTCTACAAAGGAGATGTACGAGGCCATTGCAAAAAATGGTGATCTTGCTGAAGAGGTTGATCCAATTTTTTCCAAACTATGGTGCAAAGCAAAAGCAAACACATACCCCAAAAGATATTTTTAATTTGTTGGAGGGTTATTCAAGATAGAATATCTTCTAGAGTTAATCTTGCTTGTAGAGGAGCCATCATGGACAATAATTCGATGCTTTATCCATTTTGTCCTAGCGTTCTGGAGGGTACTATACATATTCTGTTGCAACGCCCACATGCTACGCAAGTTTGGAATGATATAACTCTGGGATTACATTGTTCTATGAAAAATTAAATACTAGAACAATTCAATACAAAGGTTGTGGTAAGGTGATCAAAAGCGTGCTCATTTTGATTTGACAATGCACTTATGAAATTTATAGAAGACAAGAAATGAAGTTATTTTCAACAACAGCGATCTCAAGGCAATTCACACATGGAAATAATTGAGAGCTCTAATTGGTGTAATTCTACAATTATTTGTATTACTAAAATTCTTCTCCAATTATTTATATTTCTAAAATTCTTAGAAAACTGTACTCGACGTAAATTGGATTTCGAATACCTCTCTGTACTATTTTATATTAATCTATTATGACTTAAAAAAGAAAGAAAAAAAAAAGAGAAGTTAATGGCATTCTATTCGAGATAAGGATGTTCTACTCCAATTAATTGCTTATGAATAAAGTGATTAATTTGACACAAGTAACAAGTGATGGGTATTTTAGATGGAAGAGTCAATAAAATGGTAATCCGAAAGGCTTTTGTTTGATTCAGCAGACAAGAGTTTGAAAAGTGGTGATTAAAGATTATTGATCAACAGAGATGACCTCATTTGTAACAGAAGTAACCATTAGCATACACGCATCATCCTCTTCGTTCTTCGTATTAAAGACAATTGCACACATTACATCAACTTAGTGTATCCCATATTCCCATTTGATGAAGTGAAATTATGGTAACAACACCCACCCCAACCCACCCAAAATTTTTCATAATTTAAAGATTATAAACAACGGTATAATAAATTATGTAGTTCCCCTTATAATCCTATTCAATCTATTTATTGATAGGGTGTTTTAATTAAGAATGAGCGCAGAATTTACGAGGGTTTATAATGTAAATTAGATTTACAAAAGACTAACGCTTTAAAATATTATATTTTAACTCTTAAAAATGATGATTATTTAGAGCAGTAAAATAGTAAATAAAATATAAAGAAATATAAAAGTGATCTCATTTGTAAAATTAATACCCATACCCGTATCACAAAGTTAATTCTTCACAAAGTCTCATATAAAATTTTGCCTTTAAAAAAAAAACTTAGAAGCAAATTTATTGAACAAATTGGTATAGTTTCCAACGTCCAACCAAACTTGGCCTAATTCCAGTCACTATTAACATAGAAAGAAATAAAATGAGCATTAAATTAGGTAAAATTGATTAATACATGATCAAGATTTCAATCAATGAATGATGAATCATGAAAATCACACAACACCATCACATTATCTTGTTGTAGATGGAAAAGAAAAGGAAGTCAAAAGAAGCTCAAATTGGGAGAACAAAACAACAATTCATTCTCTTGGAAGAAAAGAATCCCATGTGACCCCTTCTTTGTACCTTTGTGCCTTCAATTTCAAAAAATCAACACCTTGAAAGAAAAAGGGAGAATACAGGTTCTTCCGGTTGCCGGTAACATGGAGGGTTGTAGACTTTTGTATTTAAAGCTGTTAAAAGGTCAACTCTTCCTCTCTGGCATTCTTTTTACTCCCCATTTTACCCTATGTAATCCAACGGCTCATTACGACCCTTTTGACTTTTGCAACCTACTACCATCAATTACCACCACTGGTTCACCCGTTAACCCAACCCCACCACCTTAAATTTAAAGTTGGTCAATGCTTTCTCTGTCTACGTGGAGTGTCATCATTGGCTCTTGCCTTTGAGGGCAAGCAAGCCAGAATCGACAATTCATTGCATTAAAGAGAGAGAGAAAGAGCATCATCTCTTTGACTCTCTCTCTCCCCCCTTCCCCCCTATTTTATCCCTTTCTCCTCCTTTTAACTCCTTTTCTTTCTCTCACATCTCTCTCTCCTCTTTTGGTGAATGGTTTCTGGGATATGGCAGTCGAATTGATGCCGGGTTTCAATTTCACGTCTAAAATGGAAGTTAGCGCCGCCCAAGAAGCGGCGGCGGCCGGTCTACAGAGCGTCGAGAAGCTCATGAGATTACTCTCCGGCAACCAGCAGAATTTCTTAGAACAACCGTCGTCTCAAATTCAGACCACCGCGGACCCCACCATCGGCGGCGATTATCAGGCCGTCGCCGACGTCGCAGTCAACAAGTTCAAAAAGTTCATCTCTTTACTCGACAGGACTCCCCGAACCGGCCACGCCCGGTTCCGCCGCGGACCGGTTTCTAATTCCAATTCAACACCCCCGCAGCAGAAGATCGAACCCGGTTCAACATCCCAAACACCAAAAACCGAGGATTCCACCACCCCCGGTTCGAGAGTCTACTGCCCGACGCCGGTTCAGCGGCTTCCGCCGCTGCCGGTTCCCCACCACCACCACCAGCTGGTGAAACACGGCTCGATCGAGCGGAAGGAGTCGTCGACCACCATAAACTTCGCTTCCCCGGCGACTTCCTTCATGTCGTCGCTGACCGGAGATACGGATAGCCTGCAGCCGTCGATGTCGTCGGGATTCCAGATCACGAATCTCTCACAGGTCTCCTCCGTCGGCCGTCCGCCGCTGTCGACGACGTCGTTCAAGAGGAAGTGCAGCTCCATGGACGACGCTAACGCTAAGTGCGGCGGTGGGTCGTCTCGTTGCCACTGTCCGAAGAAAAGGTACTTGAAAAGTCAACCTTATTAATTGCAAATTAAGTTCTTGATTAGTAAGTCATAGAACTTAATCCTTGTATTAATATTAATTAATTAACTCAGGAAATCAAGATTTAAGAGAGTAGTGAGAGTTCCAGCAATTAGCATGAAGATGGCTGATATCCCACCAGATGATTACTCTTGGAGAAAGTATGGTCAAAAGCCCATCAAGGGTTCACCTCATCCAAGGTAAATAATTAATTAAATCGAATATATTATTATTATAGTAATTATTAATTTTTGCAATTGGGTGAATTAAACCATCAAATTAATTGTAATTTAATCAGGGGATACTACAAGTGTAGCAGTGTTAGAGGGTGCCCGGCCCGAAAGCACGTGGAGCGGGCCTTGGACGACCCGACAATGCTAATAGTAACCTACGAAGGAGAACACAATCACGCCCTTTCCAATACAGAAGCACCTGCACTAGTTCTTGAATCATCTTGATCTAGAGAGAGAGAAAGTGAGGAGAGAGAAGAAACCCATAATCCAACGGCCAAGATTAAGCTGCGTCGAATCACCACCGTCCATGGCGTGTAAAAAGATGGTCAACGGTAGATCCTAGATGGAAACAAAATATAATGGTGGACCCATTTTGTTTAAATGTTGTGATGCTCTTTCCTTCAATTTTCTTTATTATTGTCACACCCGTTGAAAAACATTGTGATTCTGTAAGAAAAAGAAAAAGAAAAGAAGAAAAGAGTGAGAGAGAGCAAATTGTGGATTTGGTGGGAATTGAATCATGCAAATTGTGGGTTTCCTTTTCTTTTTATTTTTTTCAAATATAAAAATGTTTGATGATGATGGTGATAATTATTCCTATATTAATATTTATTTATTTGGGTGGAAGTGGGAGAGGTCAAGGTGGGTTCTTATTCAGATGCCCATTTATTGATTAGAAAATTCAAATTTCTAGAAGATTAAGTTTTAATAATCGTTAATTGTAGTGGTTAGACAATGGGGTGAGTAAAAGATTTATTTAGAGAATTATTATTTATTTAATTAGAGAATTATTTAAAGTAGAACGTGTCGTGTGTGGGACGATTGACAAATTAGACCATTATTTTGGAAGAGATAAGTGATGAATGATGATGGTGGGTGGGAGCCTAATTAATAATATTAAATAAGTTGGACTTTTTTGGGTGATTATTGTTATTAAATGCTAGAGTGAAACAGTTGGTCTTGCTTTGTAATCCACTCAAGATTGAGTTGTTTCTCAATATAAAACTTGGTAGGGATTAATTTCTGTGTACATCTAAATATGATAGGTTAATTTTTTATGATATAGTTATTTTATTTATTAATTATTTTATTTGATTTAAAGCTTATCAATTTTTTATTTAACGATTCTTTTTAACTAGTTCTACTTTAGTTTGACTTTTAATTTTATTATTATTTACTATAATTTTGGAGTTACGCTAATTTTTAACTTATTTAGAATTATTTTTATTTAATTATAAATTACAAAAAATATAATTTGTTTTATAGAACTTAGGTTGCTTATCACGTTTTCTTTTAATTTGTTGCACTTGTAAGTATTTGTTAGTTGAATTTGATTATCAAATATGTAGGAAATAGATAAATGATTATAATTCCCAAAATTTGTAATGGATGATTTAGTAGTAGGTACAATTTATATATTATTTTTGTAACGTGGTATTTAAAAAAAATTGCATTAATGATAAATTATAAAACAATCAACTAATTAAAGTTAAATTAAGTTAAATCTGATTATGTATTTTGAGAACGTGCTACTTTTTTTTTCCATTTATTATTTCCTCTCATGTTAAAAAGAAAAAGAAAAAGAAAAAAGAAAGAGGTATTATGAAATATAATCATAAATATTTAAATTTTAAAAGTAGAGTATGCTTAACAGGAAAGTTAATATTAATTTTGCATTAGTCACTAATTTTAAAATGTAATCCCGTTTGTATCTATTTCTATTATAAAATAAAATTGAAAATTGTACAGCTAACAATAATACTTTTTTAAAAGTAGAGATTCTTAAAATTTCCCCCCCCCCTAATATTTTATGAAACATTGAATTAATTGGGTTCATTAACCAAATTCATGTTACTCCATTATTTATATTTTATTTAAATTTTATTTACAACCTTTAGCTATTATTTTCCAAGGAAAAACTTTTTTTTTTCTTTTTTCATGAAAAAAAATGTAAAAGTTGATATATATTCAAGCAAGGATCAAATTTCATGACATCATCGTATGGTCTGTTACGCAATAATTTCATTTTTATAAATATTTATAAGATAGTGGGATGATAGTTTAATTAACAAAATATAAGTCTCGTTTAAGCAAAAATATTAAGCTTAATGTAAAAAAATATTACTCCATAATGTTGAAAGTCAGTTTTGTAATGTGTTTGAATGGTATTAATATGGGTGATTATATTTAGAGCCAATAGGAAAAAAATACCCTTTTTAACAACAATTATACCTATATATACTCCATGTTATTGCACAAATTAAAGACAACAAGCAATTTAACCGTGTTACATATTCCCTCCATCCCATCCTGATAATTAAATATTTTTAAATTGGGTGTTTTATTCTAATGATTACATTTTTTTCTCTATGAGACCCACACAATTAAGTAATTAAAATATCTCAATATGACTCATCTGCCACATTAATACAATCATCTACTATATATTAAAATATTATTTATTTCACCTCAATACACATTAAAATAATAAATTTCTTAATCCCTTTGCATAAAACAAATATAATTATTAGAATGAGACGAAGGAAATACATATGTATGAGGTTTTATATTGTGATGTATGTATATTTAGTTTAGTTCTTTATGTGTAATAAATTAAATACTCCCTCTGTTCGCTTCTAAGGTATCCATTTTATTATTTTTGGCGTCCGCTTCAAAGGTATTTATTTTTCATATTTAGTAAAAAAATACACAATATGACCCACCACTTCCTTCTAATACAACTACACACTTTACATATAATAATAATACTCTTTAATTCACTTGCAAAAAGTAAATGGATACCTTAGAATTGGACACGTGTAAAAAGCAAATGAATACCTTAGAAATGGACGGAGGGAGTAGTATTTAGTTGAATCGATGTTATACGACCCTTATTCGTTTTTCGTGTACAACAAATTAATGTAATTATAAAAAATCATCATTTTAAAATTTTTTATTAATATTTATATTTCATTACATAATCATATGTTAACGTATAAACAATTTCAAATAATAGTTTTAATTACTCAACATTATTTTCAAATACAACCCAAATTTTTTCAATAATTAACTCAAACTGAAACAAATTTTAACATGTTAATTGATAAAAAAAAGCACATAAAAAATATCTTTAATTTTAATTATTTTGTTGAACATAAAATTTTAGAATTAAAAAATGTGATAGATTTTAAATAATTGATGGTTGAAATAAATTGTTCTAAAATTAATATTCCCTCTGTCCCATAGAAGTTGACACATTTTCCTTTTTGGTTTGTCCCACTAAAGTTGACACATTTCCTTTTTAATACATGGGACCCATACAAAAATAATTAATTTATTCTCATGGGCCCTACATATCAGCTCTAATACAACTACCCACTATACATTAAATATTATTTCTCTCACTTCACTTTACATTAAATTATTATACTCCTTAATCTCCGTGCCAAAAAAAATTATAACAACTTCTCCGGGATTGAGGGAGTACTATATTTAAATCATACATTAAAAAGGAAAATCAGTATAATTTGGATGAGAGAAATTGAAGAGAATCGAGAAATTGAAAAGAAATCATGAAGAAATTTTGACCAAAATTTAAGTGGGAAAACTTAAGTTGACCTATATGCTTTTATTTATATATATATATATATATATATATATATATATATAGAGAGAGAGAGAGAGAGAGAGAGATTTTATGCCAAATTTGAGTCAATATGAATAAAAAAATTAGGATTGACCTCGTGCTGTGGACTATAGTAAATAAGCAAATAATGGCCTTAGTTAAGAATTCTACCAAGTCAATTATAAAGAAGAGTTTTTTTTTTTTTTTTTTAATATGACAATGCATTTTAATTTTACTTTCGGTAATTTTATTTTCACTAAGAGTCACTACAAGAAACTGCAAGATTACCGACGGAAAAAATCCGTCTGTAACATATAGAAAATTCGTCGGTAAATAATTTACCGACGGATTACCGATAGAAATGGGTTTGTCGCGAAAACCTGCGTCGGTAATTTTTTAACGACGGAATTTTAAATCAGTCGGTAATTATCGAAGGATTTTTTCGTCAGTAAAGAAAGATTTTCGTCGGTAAATATTCAATGTTTATTCGTCGGAAGTTATAATATAGCGATGTTTTTACCGACGGTTCAAAATTATAATACATAATAACTTACCGACGGAATTTCCATCGGTAATTTTACTGATGGAAAAATCCATCGGTAAAATGCAAAAGGAAAAATAAAAAAAAAAATTAATTTTTTTAATTTAATAAATCTTCAAAAACCAAATAATATAAATTCTTCACTCAACATAACATTGAAATTCAAGTAGCTTTCAAGATCCTTTCAGATTTCTTCCTCACATTCAAACCCCAATTAAATCTTAACTATGCAAAAGTATACTAAATTCAAATTCTCATCAAATACATGGGATAAAACAATTTCCATGGAAGTCAAATATTTACTATACTCTCTGTCATCAATATGCTGGAAAATTTCCATCTCTCTAATGGCATCTCTATCACCCTGAAACTCCTCTGCAACTCTTTCAGGCCCATGAGTCAACAAGTGTTCCAACACAATCATGTATAATGCCCTCCAATTTCTACTTTCAAATCTCTCTAATCTACACATCAAAAACAAAAATAATAACATAACCATAAATAAAACAAAATGAAAAATAATCTTGATTACCTATATGAAAATGCTCAAAGAGCTGACTGGACAATCTTTGAAGCACATCCACATCATCTGTGGCCTGCTGGGATATGGACTACAAACACTTCTATATATAAGAACTAATACTAACATTTCTCCCATATCACTATACGATTAAAACTTGAAGCAAAATAATGTTACTGCTATTGTATGGCTCATATTTTCGCAGTCTCCATGGAATATGTACTCATTGGCTCTCCAGCATCACTTTTCTTCTTCTATACCTACAATAAAAAGGTGGACCACTTGAGTGTATTAAAAGCTTTCAAGGATGATATTAAAATTCAGAATCTGTTCAAGTATGCAATATTAAGCCAAACTGCTGCAATAATTATTGAGGAAACAACCCCCACTTTGAGAGTAAGATTGCCCTTAAACTCCACATCCTTGCAATCGAAGTGCAATTTCATTGCATAGATTTGTCAGAAAATGTTGAACCCGCAAACCCACCAAATATATATATATATATATATATATATATATATATATATATATATATGGTGAGTGAAATAAATAAATCCATATATAAGAGTGTGTCCTTCATATGGACTACTAACATCATTTAAGTTCCTGAACCTTACTCTCTAGTTTACATCAGCACCGATGGACTTGCTTTCCTGCAAAATAACTTACAATTTACAATTCACAAAACACAGGAGCTTAGTGCTAAATTAATTAATAACTAAGCACTAGGAAACAATTCCAGTCAAAGAATAATTTTAGAAAATAGTCTATCCAATTTTGTCAGCCCTTATACTTTTGTAGCTCTTTAATTATATATACCATGAAGCTTAATTCATTCCCAAACACCATATATTTAAAAACTCATTCAGGTACTAGATAGTAAAAAAGAAAAGGAAGGAAAGTCTGTTACCAAAGTAAACTTTGTTCAGTTGATCACCATGCAGCACCCAACAACTATCCATTTTTTTCCTTCTTCCTCGGTGTATTCAATCATAGTCATTACCTTCATGTCCTGAAAATATCTCATATGTGACAAAAATTACCCCAATAGCTAAAGGCTTGCCAAAATTTACCTTACTAGTACACAAATAAGGGAAATTATCCTATGTAAGAAACCAAAGACACAGCAGAAATGAGCGTTAAACTGGTATTTAAACAAGTTAGAACACAACAAGCAGCATTGGTGATTAAAGTTCTAAATATCCTAAGCTAAAAATTCCACTTCTAGTAAAGGCACAAGAATATAGAGGGGTGACACCAAGCAAATGAGCAAACTGTATATTGATGCAATTAAGTGATAGTTTAGTTCCTTTAATATATAACACCCACATTTCTAATCAAACACAAGATGGGAAAAATACTAAGATAACATTAGTTATATTTTACTTTATAAGAGGAAAAATATAGGAATATTGATAAAAATTCTTCTTTGTGTCTAGCTTTTTGCACTACGAAAGTCATCATTGCTTCCTGATTTCATGAATACATCGAAATTCAAAATTTCCCACAGCTAACGTGTTGTTGATGTTAAATGCAAGTTATTGAAAGAAAAAATTAAACACAAAATTGTCAAACTTAAGCACACAATTCTAGGAGCACAAGTGAATACTAAATCATCATGAGAAATTGGAAAATTTTTAATATATATACATTCCCCTCTTAGTACTACACTTTGTATAAACTAATACCCTGAAAAATTTCCTACAATGAGCAACAGTGTAAGATGATATTGATAGATTCACCATCATCAACCACTAATTGAAAGCAAAACCCAAGCAAGATACTCTTAAACAATGGCGAATTCGAAAGCATTAGGAAAGAATTGAATTCTTCACATGTCATAGTTTAATCTGAATTAGATAAACGAATGATTGGGTGACTGCAAACTTACATTTTCTCCTATCAATCCGATCAGTGGCACGGAAATGAATTGTATAAGCAGCCCTGAACGGAAGAAGGTTGTCTGGGCGACAATTGGTAGAGCTAACGAAGGGCTGAAACTGTACGAAGGAGAGGCCTCATTCGATTCTGGAACCAAGAGAGAACCCAGCGGTTGAGAATCAGGGCCATCGAGTAGCCGCAACAAATCAGCAGCGCGACTGTCGGAGGGACAACACGGCGCTCGGCGCGGAGAAGACGATCGGAAATAAAAAAACTCTGGCGGCTGATTTAGCGCGACTAGCCGCCAATAGATCACAGATGGAGTCAGCGAAGCCGTCAATACTCAGGCCAAATCCTCCAATGCCGTAGAGGATTGGATGAACAGAACCCCATCGGCGAAAAGCAAGGGATCTGTGGGTAATCGGCGGAAAAAGTCCCGTCGAGTAAAGCCGCATCGATGGAATAATCAGCGCTCTATCCACTTGTAAGCGCGGCGGCGAAACGTATGCTGCCCTAGGCAGCAGAGATGACGAAAGTCCCTTGGCAAACTCGTCTATGTGTAGACAACGGCTGCAAATCCCTAAATTATGATATATGTGGAAATTGGAGATTCTGAATAAACCAGGGGATAAACCCTGAGTTAAATGTGAACAGAGACGGACATTCATCGGTGAAAAAATCCACCATACGCGGTGGCCAGGTGGAATTAGGGTAGAAGTTCCGAGAGAGGGGGAGAAAAAATTTAGAGAGACACAGATTCCCCCTCCTCTGAGAAGCATTGAAATATTGAAATATAGGTAATTCTAATATATTTTGAGTTATCAAATACGATTTACGTTAAAAAAAAAAAAAAGAAACGCGTTTTTGTTTTTAAATTAAATTTATTTATTTACCGAAGGATTAATTTCGTTGGTAATTAAAGACTAAATTTACTATTTAAAAAAATAGATATATTTACTGATGGATTTAATTCGTCGGAAAAAAAATAAATTTAATCTTTAATTTAGCGACGGATTTAATCCGTTGGTAAACTAAAGACTAAAATTAATTTTTTTAAAATAACATTTAATATATTTACCGACGGATTAAATCTTTCTGTAAATTAAAGATTAAAATTATTTTTAAAAAAAAATTAATTTATTTACCGACAAAAATACATCGGTAAATTAAAAACTAAAATTAATTTAAAAAAAATTAACATTTAATATATTTAGCGACGAATTAAATCCGTCGATAATTAAAGACTAAAATTATTTTTTAAAAAAATAATTTATTAAATCTGTCGGTAAATTAAAAACTAAAATTAATTTTTAAAAAATTAAAATTTAATATCCGTCGGTAAATAAAAGACTAATTTTTTTTCTAAAAAATACAATTTGATATATTTACCGACGGATTAAATCCGTCGGTAATCTTTCGGGATTTATTCCCTCCAAAATAGCGATGGATTTACTGGCGGAAAAGAAATCCGTCGCAACTTTCGTCGGTAATCCGTCGCAAAAACCGTCGAAAATTTCTATGGATGATTTTTTAAAAAATAAATCCTATTAAATCAATAAACCGTCTGTAATTCGTCGGCAAATCGTCGGTAATTAGCGATGAATTTATTTCATCGGTAAATCTATCGATATTCTGACATTTTCTTGTAGTGAGTGTTGTAAAATGTTAATATGGTTGTTAGTTGTATATTTATGAAATTGATGTCAACTTGACCTTGAAAGATTTCCTGTCTCTTTCACTGCTTCGGCCTCTCAATTCAAAACAAAATTATTATTCAAGCCCAGGAAGCATTTAATCGAGGGCTTTCCGTCCGCACATTAAAATCAAAAGTCGTGAACGCAAATAAAAAACATCTCCTGGATAAGCTTCACGACTAGGCGGTCTTCGTAATAGAAGAGACATTTGGCGGTAAGCTTACGCTTGTTTGGTGAAGGATGAGAACTAACTATGTAGCATCTACATCGAAAATTCAAATATTGTATACGTCATGAGTCGGCGGATCAAAATCCGTTGCCTTACCACTTGAGTGTTGTAAAAGGTTAATATGTTTGTTAGTTGTATATTTATGAAATTATGTCAACTTGACCTTATGATTGTCAATCAACATTATTTTATTGGCTCTCTTAAAGGTATAATAATTATTTTCTATTTTATCTTGTAGATTTCTAGATATTGTCAAATTTATCATTATTATTAAAGATAAATTCTCTTGTTAGACGCTAATTAGGCGAGACGGTTTGTAAGACATGTTAAAGTATGTCTATTATTTAGATAAAATATGTTTAATAATTGTTAAAGTATATTATATTATACATTAAAGTATGATTTTAGTGTGTTATAATTTAATTTATTATTGACATACTTTAATTGCAAATAAGCATACTTTAGTGATGGATTGATCCGTCTCACACCCGTCTCACAAGAGAGTATCTCATTATTAATATGAAACCCAATTGATTTATGAAAGTCAAGAATGCATGCAGGTTATATATTTTGTTTATGATTTTAAAAAGGGTTAGTAAAAATATCAATTTTAATACTTCATTTTGAAAAATGCAACTTATTGAAACATTTTCGAGAAAAATGCGACTTTTAAATATTTTGGGCATAATTAATTCTAATCTTTATCCTCTTCTTTGACTAAGCCTGCAATAATATCTACGACTCCATATAGAATTTTCATACGGCACCTCTTGCGACTACACTTGCAATTATGTCTATGAATTTATATATAATTTTTTCATGCAACGTCTCCTGCAATCATGCCTGCGTTGCAACTACACTTGAGATTTCGTACACATTTTTTCCATCGGCCATACAGACGACTCTATATACAACCATACACTTACTTTATTTACTAACATATATACAACGCTATACGCAATTATACGTGCGATTACTAATTAATTATATAATGAAAATGGATATTAAAATAAAATAAAAAATGACATTTTTTTAATTACATTTATTAAAAAAACCCTACTATTATTTAGAGCATTTTTCACAAATTTTCTTTTTAAAATAGGGGACTTTGAGATGAATATATGTGAGAAGTGTCAAATTATTATTAAATATATTTATTATATAGGTAAAATATGTTATTAACAACTAAAATATATTTATAGTGAATTATTATATTATAACATCTTAAAATCATACTCACTTTATAGCTATCAAGGATCTCATTTTGCTATTTTTTGCGTCCTCTCTAAAGGATTGTATTTTTCTTTTTAAATATTTGAGACATAGACACATCATAAAAAACTAAAATAGGAAAACCATAAATCCCATTAATACAACCACTCACTACACATTAAATAATATTAATAATTCACATGCAAAAAGTAAATGTCGCTCTTACCGAGTATTTTAATGCATTATTCAATATACTTGAAAAAAATAAGTATTTTAACTATGAATAAATATACTCCTACCTCTTACAATTAGTCTTGCATAAACTGTGTCTAAAAATTAAAGAAAAAATAACCGTCTCTGAAAATAGGTTTTGAATTTTCAAAACACATGTAGATTTAGATGGAGATTTTAAAATCTTGTATAATCTAATATATACGAGATACAAAATAATAATAAATGGATTGGAGTGAACTTATAAATTGTAAAAATATTAGAATTTTAAGTTTGTACTCATAATTAATTTTTGTTATATATATATAAAAGTATATATTTTTAAAAGTTTCTTTTTGGAAAAATTATTTTTTGCCTAAACCTAGAATATATAAAATAAAATTTTAAGAAATGCCAGTTGACACTTAAGCTATGCTTATTTAAATAAAAGTCAAATTCTTGGGCTTATGGTTGTTAAATGCCTTTTTAATATTGCTACAAGTTAATTATTATAAATAATTTAAAGATTGGCAGGCCACCAAATTAATTAAAGTCAAAACAATTTTTAAATATAATTGGTAATTAATAATTAGTGATGGTAGTACATTTCAAAACTCAATTAATACATGGTAACCACTCCGTATCCTAAAAAATCTTCAACTTTTAACTTACTCTTTTCAATTAATCACATGCTAAAACCCCATAACAACCAACTGCCAACTACTATTATTTTCCAAATTATATTAATTAATCAACTCTTATTTCTCAAGGTAATCATTATAATTATGATATTTTTTTAATAAGATATTTAATATTAGATGAATTTTGAAAATAAATTCGTATTTAGTATGGTTCTTCCGATCCATTAAAGATCAGTTTGATTTGAATTGAATTTTTTAGACTAATAAAACTTGTATGTAAATCATGAGTGAGAAAATTAATCTTGTATGAGATGATCACTTCACAAAATGAATTTTGTGAGACATTTAAAAAACCATTTATTGAAATTAATCGTTTCTTTTAAATGATTTCCTTGAACAAATAAATTATGATTTTCTTTTTAAATAATATTCATCTTGTAAAGCTGTTATGCGAAACATAGTTAGCAAGTTTTTATAAAAACTAATTAATTTCTTTGTTATGTAACATCTGTATATCAATTAATGAGTACAAAACTCAATTTTTTTTTAAAGAATATTGATTATTTTTCGAAACAATGATTTTTACGTTATAAAAAAAAAAAAAGTACATGTATATAAATATGTGGATGAATTCATATAGAACGGCAAAACTCTAAATTGAAAAGAGAGTCCATTATTGAACAAAATTTCGACCTTTTCAAATGAGTTGGTTTACAAATATGATACCTAAGTGAGCGGATATAAGAGAAAATATCAATTTTGGTCCTATATCTTTTATCAAATTCAAATTTAGTCATGTAATTTAGTATTTTTAATTTTAATCATTTTAATTTTAATTTTGATTCTATATATCTTTTAAAATTTCAATTATAGTCATATTAGTTTCAAAATTAGTCCTATTATAAATTATATCTTATTTTAAAAGATACAAGACTAATTTTGATAATTAAAAAAGATATCACTACGAAAAAAACTGTTTTTTACCAACGGAATATTTCGTTGGTAAAAGTCTTAATTCCATTGTTAAATTGGCTTACCAACGGATTATCAACTGATCCGTTAATAAAATTTCGATGGTAAAGTGGTGATTGGTAAATTTTTAACAACGAATAATCAATTCCGTTGCTTATTTATATAATGTTTCCTTTGGTAATCAGTTGGTATTACCAACAGATTGAATTCCGGTGATAAAATAGAGAATAAATCCGTTGGCATTCAGTTGCTAACACAAAAAAGTCATTTTGTTGCTAATCCATTGATAATTACCAACGAATTGAATTCCGTTGGTAAATTCGGTTGCTAAAAAATACTTTTTTTTTGTAGTGTATATGACTAAATTTGAAATTTATATGACTAAAATTGAAATTTTAAAAGTTATAGGACCAAAATTGAAACTAAAATGACTAAAATTAAAAATACTAAAAGTTATATAACTAAAATTGGATTTGGTTAAAGATACGAGATCAAAATTAATATTTTCTCGCGAATATATATATATATATATATATATATATATATATATATATATATATATATATATATATATATATATATAATATTTGTACACACAAATATGTCTCAATTTTGTTTTCAGTTTTTCTTTTACGAAATTGTTATTTTGATGTTGTTTCGATAATAAATATAAAGGATAAATATGTCAGGCATGTTAGATGTATTGCACCCTCTTTGTCTTTATTTTTGTTTTTTTTTTCTTATACCCAAAATACAATAATATTCTTTTAAAAAAATATATTGGATGGGTAAAAATGGAAAATTAGAAGACAAATTATGAGTATACATCAACAGTCCTTAAATAAAATTGAAAACTATACTGGTTTTGATTTCCTCAAATTGACTTTATTGTTCTAGCTAAATATTAATAATTTCTCATTTCTCTCTTAATATGAACACCAATGTTCTCAACTTTCAATGAAATTTTATACTATATACATAGGTCAACAGCCAGCTAATTCATATGATTTTTGATCTATTTAATTTGATTGTAATATTTTGAAAATGTCAATAGCTATAATTTGTTTAATGCGTAATATATAAATTTTCACAATGTCAACACTTAGCAGCCGGCTAATATGATTATTTTAACTCTAAATATTTCTTACCAATCTATAGGAATTAGGAAGTGTACATGTATGGCTGTAAATTAAATTAATCATGGAAAATCTGAGTATTTTTAGAATCAGATTTAATTTACACGCCACTTCTTTAATTATAAATAAATTGGAAATATAATTATATTTTTGTTAAAGATCAAAATTTCATTGTAGTGATAATTTTTTACCAATGATCATCGGTAAAAATTAAATTTTTTGTTGTGCACCTTATTATAAATTAATAATATTCTCTGAGATAAATCTTAAAGTTTCTATTTATGGAGTGACTATTTACACCAAAAAAATACTAAATACACCCCAAAAAAAATTTAAATTATATTTTTTAATTAAAATGACTTAAATGCCCATGTATAATAATTAGTTATGAGTCGCAGCTGCCAATTACACTCGGCTTTTTTTTTTTCGTCTTTTTTATCCTATAACTTTTTTATTGGTTCTATGTTATTGCTTATTTGATTAATTATGTTAGATAATGGCATGATTCTATCTTCACTTTACTTTGTGTTCTTAGACATTGAAGAATCCTAATTTCAAACCCAACCCCTCCAAACAAAGGAATTGCCACTACCCATCGGATTTCCTTTGAAATTTTCTGGAATAAAATTTGAAGACCGATGTATCTATGTATCCGTCATCTCTGTTATTACTCTTGATAATCTCTCATCTAATCTCAAGTCAAGACCAGCAGGAAAAAGAAAAGGTCGAACCAGAACTCTTGACAAGAGATATTAAGCGAGGTAAAATTGACAAGGATGTTTCCAGTACCAGTGGCGATTATGACAATTGATTCGGCCTGCTACATTAGCAACTCGATAGTTACTCTTCGAATTTATAGCGCAACTTCGAGTGAGTTGAAAAACACGGGCGACACAGGTGACGTGCGACCACGACCATCGACCTTAATTTTTGTTGAAATGTACAATCTCATTGAGTTTTTTAATGAGAAAAGGTTTATCATGGGCAGAGAAGTTGAATGTTAGAGATGAAGATGAAAATTTATTGTTGTTAGTGTGAGATTAGGGTTTAATAATTTTGAAGAAGATGAATATTTATTGCTGTTACGGGAGATTAGGGTTTAATAATTTTGGAAAATTTTAGTAATAAATTTAGTAATATATTTATTTTAAAGGTATACAAATCATATTAATTAAGAGTATTTTAAAATTTATATTTTTAGGATGTATTTAGTATTGTTGGAGATGTGAATAGCCGCACCGTTCTACTTTTTCTCAAAGAGTTGCATATTATGTGCGTCCATACATATATGCCAGCGTACAGCTATATACTATGGGTTAATTTTTATTAATTAATAACGTTTATGTCCTTTTTAATAAGTATATAAATTTTTTATATTCATTTTTCCATTAAAAATACTAATAAATAAAGGGAAAATCGCTAATAGATACACACTTTTAACCTAAATTACTATGAGATACAAAGAATTTAAATAATTATTCTCACATACAAAATATTAAAGTAAAATACCAAATATAACCTTATAATTCTATACACTTTTAAGCCACCAATCCTACCCTTCACCCACCCACCCGCCGGACCGGCGTTGACCGGCTGTTGTCCGACCGTTGACCGCTGCCTGATTGGCGTTGACCGACCGTTGACCGCCGCTGGCCGCCGCCGCCTGCTGCCGGAATTTAAAATGTGCAAAAACAAAATTGTGCAAACCAAATTATGTAAACAAATTGTGCAAATACATAGGGGTATTTATGGTATCACAATCATAATTATGTAGTTACGAGTAATAGTACTTTGAGTCATGTAGTTTACAACTATTATGCATTGTTTTATATAATTCCTGGTAAGTGACCCATAAATAAAAAATTCACTTATAAAATGTATAAATTCTTATTTATAGTGGAGCATGTTTTTATTATCATTTTAAAAGTTTTGAATATAGATATATGAATTTGAATTCGTGCACTGTAAATTATTTTCAAAGATTTTATTTGAAAACACAAGGTACACAACTCTTTCAAGATAGACTATCATTATATCTACGAATAGAAGATCACCTGGATTTGTTAATGAATATTTATTCTATAAGCTATTTATTTCTCAACACAATGAAAAATTATATTAAGTTGATTTTCAAAATTCAATTGAGTGATTGGAAATTTTAAAACACCAACAAATAATAATAATAATATTTCTTCCGTCCCACGTATTTTTACACACTTTTTATTTTAGGGTTTTTTACACCCTTTCCATTTTGGGGTGTCCCACGTATTTTTATCCATTCTATTAATTTTAAAAATATATTATATATCTTATCTACTTTTTATTTATCAATCTCAACAACCTTATTAACTTTTTTACACTTTATTTATTCATCATTCTCAATAACTGTATCTACTTTTTCTCTCAATATTACCAATTTATCCATATTTTTTCTTAATTTACGTGTCCGTACAAATGAGTAAAAATATCCAGGATGGAGGGAGTATATAAAACCATTCATAAAAAGTTTATAATTAACATACTATAAATTCATAATAATACAAAAAAAATATTCCTGAAACTTCTTACACATTAAACTAGGCTGGTACACCCGGAACACCAGTTCACCTAATTAATATTAACTTTTAGATTAAGAAACTAGGGATGTGCGGATCAGGATTCGGTTTAAAAATCTGTAATGAAATTCGGATCAGATTTTTTTTAAAAAAAATCCGATATTAAATCCATAAAGAAAAAATTCGATATTGAATCCGTACTGAAATTCGGTTCGTTCGGAATGGATTTTCGGGAAAACGGATTTTGACAGTACGGAGCGGATCAGATCGGAATGTCAACCATTTTTTTCGATTCGAAATTAATTCGGTGCGATTTCGGTTAAATTCAGTATCCATGCACACTCCTATAAAAAACTAACTACTCCAATAATTACCTTTAAATCTAATAAAATATTTTACTAATTTTTTTATTTAAAATTATACCCTAAAACTAAACATATAAACTTTAGTGCGCCGGTTACATGGTGTGTGCCACATAATTACCCCTATATTTAAGCAAAACAATGGATCATGTATAATAATAAAGTAATAAACTAACTGTGCGAATCGGTGAAACCCCCTTCTTATCCATAATATATTTATGGGTTAATTAAAAAAAACCAAACATTTACTTTTATTGCAAATAAATTTCAAATTTTGAGAAATTGCAAAAAAAATTTCGATCTTTGAGTTTCGTGCAAAACGCACCCAATGAGTAGGAGAGGACTGTCCGACGTCCGATATGACATTGACTTTTGACACGTCAACTTTGAGTTTATTGCAAAAAAAACCTCAATCTTAACTTAAATTGCGATTTAATCCCAACCTTTGAGATTTTGGCAAAAAAGACCATCAAATTTTTATATTTTTTAAATTGCACCAATTTAATAAAAAAATTATATTTTATATTAAAATTATATTCTCAAAAATTATTACTCCCTCCGTCCCAACAAAGTTATTACATTTTTTTGCACGGAGATTAAGGAGTATAATATTTTAATGTAAAGTGAAGTGAGAGAAATAATATTTAATGTGTAGTGGGTAGATGTATTAGTGGTGTGTGGTGGGCCCATGTGAATATGTTAATATTTTTGTGTGTGTCCCGTATGCTTTAAAAAGAAATGTGACAACTTCTATGAGACAACCAAAAAGAAATCTTTTGGACGGAGGGAGTATTATGTAGTAATATTTAAAACTTACATTTCAATGCTTACGTTTATTTTTTGCACGTTGATCAAGGAATATAATATTTTAATGGATAGTGAGTTTAAAGATATAATATTTATTGCAAGTGGTAAGTGTATTATTATTGTATGTGGGTCCCATAGTAATATATTAAATTTTTTAGGTGGACCATATACCAAAAAGAGAAACGTAAAGATTGAAATGAGACGCCAAAAATACAAATATGTAAAGATTGATATAGGCGGGGTAGTACATGAAAATTTAGTTTTTATAAATTAAAACTTAACTAATACTACTATTTTTTGTCCATATAAAACTATGAGTTTATAAATTAAGTCAACATAAATTATAAACTATTTTTAGTATAAATTTTTTGTCATCTATATATATATATATATATATATATATATATATATATATATATATATATATATATTGTTATATTAAATATAACATAAAATTATGAAAAAATCTTAAGACATGTTCAAGAATACTTGATTTTATAAATTATAAAAATTTTATAATGCATAAAATATTTTAAAAACTAAAATAAATTTATTATTTTATTTAATAATTTTTTAGAATTTAAATTTTAAATATAAAATATAATGGGTGCAATTTAAAATAAAAAATAAAAATCGAATGATCTTTTTTGTCAAAATCTCAAAAGTTGGGATCAAGTCGCAATTTAAGTAAAGGTTGAGGTTTTTTTTGCAATTAACTCAAAGTTGACGTGTCAAATGTCAATGTTACGTCAGACGTCGGGCAACCCTCTCCTGCTCATTGGGTGCGTTTTGCACGAAACCTAAAGGTCGAAGTTTTTTTTTGCAATATCTCAAGGATTGAGATTTATTTATAATAAAAATAAAGGTTGGATTTTTTTTTTCAATTAACCCTAAATTTATTTGATACCACTGCTAATTTTTGCTCAAAAGGTTATAGAGTACCAGTGTAATAAGTATTATGGTAGTAATAAGTTACAACCTGAGATTTTGCCCCCCAAAAAAAAAGAAAGAAGAGGTTCAACCTGACAGAGAAGTATATCTAGAGAACATGTATCTTGGAAAAATATAAATGGATTGGGCCGAAAGCCATTGGGCTATGACAAGCCCATGATAGACCAACTCACAATATATTAATGATGGCCCATACTAATGTTTTGTACTAGGGATGTAATCGAATCGAGTCGAGTCGAACACTACTAGATTTGAAGATCGTTTGTTAAGGAATTATCGAATTCGAGCCCGAGCTCAAACTCCATAAGAAAAAAAAATATCGAACTCGAGCTCGAACTCAAACTGTTTGTTAGGCTCACGAACGTGTTCACAAACACATAAAGTAACTTATTCATGAACATTCTTAGTCCAAAGTTCATCTAAAATTCAATTGATACTGTTTAAGGCCGCGGTCATGGCTCACGGCTCAGACACTGCTAATGATGCAGAAAATATTAAATTTGATTCTGTTATTTTTTATGAATCCAATTTTAATCCTATAATTTTTATTATTTTAATTTTAGTTATTTTGTGTCAGTTTTAGTCCAATAGCTATGTTTGTTTTCAGTTTTTGAGTTAAATTTTAGTTTTGAAAATTTAATATTATTTCGATTAGTGTTCAACATGAAAATTTGCGCTTTTCAAAGGTCGTTTCCATATGATTATTGCATTATTTTAGCATTATTTGTGGAGTTTATTGCTTATATTCATATTTTTCATACTTCCTCCTTTCACCTTCTACCCTTCACTCGTCTTTCATCCATCATCTCTCACACTAAGTCACCATCAAGGCGGAAAAAGAAGACGAAAAATTATTCCAAACAAGATTTTTCTTCTTTCTTTTATTTCTTATTGTTAATTCATAGACTCATGGGTAAGAATAATTTTGCCATGGTTGTTGCTTGTAACATCATGGACTAGTTTTCTCTTGATAGTTTTAGGTTTTGAAAGTTTATCATGTTGATTTGAGATTTTAGACATTTTGATAAATTGGCATAATATTTATTCCTTATTGAAGTTTTATTTTAAACTCATATGATTATGTTTCTTAATTATCTTGTCTATTATATATTCATGATATTACCATTGATTGATATATGATAGAAATTTAGAATCCTAATCTTATAAAGCATTAAAATCATAATGTAGAAAAACATTTAAAGAAATAGATCCCTCTCCAAATGGAGAGGAATCTAAATTAGTGCAGATCTTTGTTTCAATATCTCTCCAAATTCTAATCTAAAATATTATATGAATATACTTGACTTAACTTGAATGGAGAATTGTTGTTGATGACCTTCATATGAGAGGATATTTATAGTAGTGGGATGTGAGGCGTATTGGGATGATTATCAATGTGGGATACTTTGGTTCAAGGGCCAAAATAGAAAAAATTAGGCTTTAAAAATTCGTTTACAGAAACTGTCACAAAAATTTGCTTGAATTTTTGTGCGTATGGTTGAATTTTTGTAACAGCATGCGCCAGCTCCACTGTTTTGGCTTGTTCTTATTCGTTTTAACTTTGAATTGAATTCCGTTTTCTCCCACATCTTTCTCTTTACTTGTAGAAACCATTTATTATACCTCAAAATCACCAATTTTCTGCAAAAAAAAAAACACAAAAATACATTTTTCCAAGTAATTAGACAATTAATTGTATCTTCCATAAAAATCATGTTTAATTATTTAATTAAAATCACATAAATCCAAGTAAAGTCATGCAATTAAATCCATAGTTCTAGGTGAATTTCATGTCGATTAATAATGGGGAAAAAGATTTTTTTAATCGAGAAAATATCAAGTAATATTATTATCAATATCGATATCGATTTGTCACAGTTCAAAATTTCCTTAATGTCGAGATATATCGAGAAAAAATCGATGAAATATTGAGGATATATCAACAATATCAAAAAATTATCCATGATTTAAAGATTTTTTAATGTTTTTTTATGTTACTTTTATCAACTAAATACATATTTTTCATTAAATTGTTCGATTAAAAAAATAAAAAAATAAAGTAATACTTATGTGAAACTATCTCGTTGTGAAACTGTTTTACGTATTCTTAATTAATTTTTTTATCAAGCTAATTTTATTATATAAAGAGGAATCAAGCAGCAGAAGAGGTGTTTAACGTATTCTTAATTAATTATGTTTTTATTAAAATTTTTATTGCTTTTCACATCAAAAATAGTATAACTGGTAAATAAGGAGGGTTTATGTATAGAGCACACTCTGATTAAAAATACAATTATTTTGGCACAGTTTGACAAGATAGAAAAACATACTATTGACACAATCAGAACTACGTATAATTTTTTTTTTAATTTGATGAGTTTGTATCAATATTGTTTAGATCAAGACGTAATGACATGTTTTATATATGCCCACTACACATTCAGATATTATATCTTTTAATCTATGTGTAAAAAGCAACGTAAATATTAATGCAGGATAGAGTGTGTATTTAGCATTACATAGATTTTGTGATCTTAGTTACAAATTTATCACTCCAACCTAACACACAAAACTAACTTTATAATTTATTTATTACCTAAAAATACTACACTACCCTCACAAAAATCAGTAAAGTTGATAATAAAATAATTTTTCTTAAATTTTTTATTTACATTAACAATACAAGTAATAATGGGACGAGGTGACTCTTTATCCAACTTATGTCTTCTGTAGCTTGCCTTTTCAATTCCAATCATATTTTTTATATTAAGGGACGAATAATGTGCATTGCAAAGGCAAAGATAAGAGATAAAGATTGTAAAAGCTACAACAATTTTAATTGATGCCATTGAAGCAGTAAAGTAGTAGTGTTGATGCTTCAAAATTCTATTTTCTCTCCGTATTTATAGTAAATTGTGGTAGCAATATTATTATTATTATTAAATAAAATTAAATAAAATAAATTAAATACGAACAAATTTTACCTAATTAAAATTAGGTAACAACACTATCAACTTTAATTTCATCACATATTATTTAATGTGTTTTGCTTAAAAGTAAGTTTATATTTTTTTTAGTAAGTGTGGGTTCCACACCTAACATTAATATTTCTAAAAATTTCACAATATATTTATATCCGTGAGGAAAACAAATATAATTCTTCAATGAAATATATTCCCTCCGTCCTAATGAGAAATTCACAGTTACGGTATATACAGAGTTTAAGAAAAAGTTTATTTTTAAGGGTAGTTTGATATTTTTAGGTAATAAATAAATTATAAAATAAGTTATGTGAGTTGTAAATGGGTGACAATTTTAAATTAAAGTGTGTTGTAAATGTTGGGCTTGCCTAATATATTGGCTAGAAAACAAGGAATAAAAGAAGACCAACATGTTGAATTAATTAATAATGGCCATTGATTGATTATAGCTTATTGATTAAATAAAGAAAGCCCACCATGGGCTAATAAAAGGAGCAGGTGCGTGAATTGATAGGAGAAGCAATCTAATTTGGGGATTTTGTTTCTTCACAGTTTCACTTTAAATTTGGAGGGGGAGTTTACGGCGACATCCTCTACAGACTGATCGGAGTGGATTTTTTAGATACATCTTCGAGGGGTGAACGAGAATTGGGTGATTAGTATTCTCTTTGTGCTAGATTTATTATTCTCTTCTCCTTTATTATTTTGTATTTCAAGAGTGATTCTCTTGATGGTGTTTTGATGATTCTGTATTATTTCTCTACTTGTGATAGAGAGATAGATTGATATTTCTCTACTTGTGATAGAGAGATATTGAATTGTGTACTTTTGTGCATTAGTGGATTATTTCCTGGACGAGACGTCCCGTGGTTTTTATCCTCAGGTTGAAGGGGTTTTCCACGTTAAAATTGCTGGTGTTGATTCTGCTGTTTTTCCTGCATATTTATTTGGTTTATTGCCTATTGCGATATTTGAGTGAAAGGATTACTGCATTGATATTGTTTGAGATTATTGTGTTTCCGCTGTGTCGAATTTATCACTGCATATTGTCTATTCTAATGAGATGGGATCCCCATTCCACAAAAGTAAGGTTATTGATTTGTGTGTATTTCCTTTTAGGGTTGTGAACTTGTTTATGGGACGGATAAAAATAGAAAGTGCGAATTTGTTTATGAAATGAAGGGAGCAACTCTTAATTTTACACGATTTTCAACTTCTTTATGATCAATTTATCTTCCATGCATTAGTACGTTTAAACTCCAACCAACCACACCACCTATCCAACAAATTAACCTCTAATCAAAGCATTGGATCAAGGATTAATACACAAACAGTCTCACACTTATAATTGAGAAATTACAAACAGAAGGTACAGACGCTTAACAATGACGAGCTCGTGAACAGTGATAATCAATATGAATGTGGCACGAGATTTTATTAAGAAACATGAGACTCTAGCTTTCACAACACAACGTGGACATTTGCCATAGATTAAATAGATGAGACGAGATTTTATGTGCTGTTTTGGTGCGACAGGAAAACATTACTCCTATATGCTTGAGAAACCACAATGGGACTCGTCACGGTGTACCTTCCACTGGTGTCAAACCAGGTGATGGAACCATATTTATGCAGACCACTTGTAATTGTAGCTGTAAAACGAATTGTTAAAAAGTAGTTCTTCCTCTCATTTGTTCTCTCAAATACTAATGTCTCTGGCTGGAGAAAGACATCGGTATTCGGAGGGGATACTATGTTCGCTCTGTACGCGCGGTTTCCTACGTTTGTCACGGTCCTTTTGAATGTCCATGATATAGGTTTTCCAACATCTCGTGAGCTAAACAGAGCAACTAACGATGGATAATTCAGATTCTGCGAGCAATTGTAGCTGTTGGTTCTTAAGAATGGAGCAAATTAGATTGACAAACTCTTGTAGGGATGCATCGTAAACAAGACGCCGTCGTAGCTTTATGCGGGACCTCTTGAGGAGTAACCGTCTTCTGGAAAGCGATGCTTGCTGGTGGGACCTCTTGCGATAATTGAGTTTGCCAATAAACGCTGAATCTATCACCGATGATGATGGCTGCTCGGATATTAGACCAAGGCAGAGAAGTCATAACCGCATCTCCATCGCCTATAACGCATACGATCATACTAGTTGGGCCGGGCCGCAAGCAGTTAAGGCCCGATTGTAGACGAATGACATGTAGGGGACAATGGCTGTTGAAACTAAGGTGGACCATCCATAGACGATGTTCCCGTTGCCAAGGAAAATAGTCCCACCAAGCCACCGATCGACCACGGACCAAGGGATGCCAAGGGTAATAGTCCCCACACCAGGTCCACGGTTTCCAGCTGCGATTCCCTTCTCTCGTGCACCATAACTAGCTATGGAATAAGGGCTATCAGACAGATCAGTCGCCCCACTATTAATGGATAAGTTGATTATATCGACTCCATCGCCTACAGCCTGATCAATGCCCACCAATACATCAGATGACGTCCCACCATCATGCCCAGATTACCTTATACGCGCTGGGGCGACTCCTCGTGCAGTTCCATTCGCATAAACGAAGAAAGTAACGTCATCCACGTAGTTTCCGGCAGCTATGGTCCCTAGCTGTATTAGGAATGTAATGTAGTTTCTTTTGATGATAAATAAATTATAAAATATGTTATGTGTTTATTGAGAATAACAATTTTGATATTAGTATATTTTGTGAGGTTATAGAATTGATGTGATGTTTTATTATTGGATGATTAAATTTAGTGTGGGACAGAATCGAAAAGTATAAACTTTTTATAGAACGTAATATGTATATGTTAATACTTCATGCATTTTAAAAAAATCTACTTCATTTACTTTCTTTATTGATTCATCTTATAAAATCATTTCCATTTCAAAAACAAAATATATCATTTCAATTTAATAATATCAGAATACACCCTAATTTCAAAATTATGACCCTCATCTCATATACTCTTTTCATCCCTTTTCATTTTGACATCCTACTGAAAGAGTCTTATTTCATTTTTTACATACATGGAACCTACACACATCCACTAATATAATTAAAATATGGGGCCCACACTCAAGCTAATACAATTACTCACTCCACATTAAATAATAATACTCCTTAATTTACATGCAAAAAACAAATATCCTATTTGAGTGGGACAGAGGGAGTATACTCACTTGCAAAGACCCTATTTGAGTGGGACGAAGGGAGTATACTCACTTGTAATTTCACATTTACTGTTCCACATTTTATTTAAAAAAGTTACTTTTAAACTAACTTTATTACTCTCTTCATCCGCTTTCAAGTGTATCATTTTTTTATTTTGGACATCCGCCCCCAAAGATCTCATTTCCTTTTTTATCCACACATACCCACTAATACGACTAAAAAGTGGGACTCACACCTCTACTAATACAATACTCCTTAATCTCCGTGTTCCAAAAGCATATGCACACGGAGGGAGTAATTTTTAAGGGTAATACAATACTTTAGGTGATAAATAATGAGATAATTTAATTATAAATTTATCATCCACCCCTACCTTAAAACTAAGTCAGAAATTAATTTTTTTTCAAGTAAAAGTCAAAGTATGACCGATGTGGGGAAGGGAGGGAGAAATGTGAAATTCAGTCTTGTGAGTATTAGTTGTTGAATTTGTAAAAGAAAACTAGCCCAAAGACGTACATTATGTGCAGGGCAACAATATATTTGAACGGGCCAATAACTTGGTATATATAGGCCCACAATATATACTACCAACGATGTTAAGGCCCATAAAATATACTCCATATATAACCCTAATATAGGCTAAAATTGGGCTTTAACAAGCAAAATATGCGCTACCCAATTCCACCCTAATTGGTTGGGCTTTATTGCTTCACCCTCTAAATTTTCTAAGTAACCGGCCCAATTCCTTCGTATAGGGGCTTTTCTTATTTATTTATTCAAACAGTAAACTCCATCCATCCCATTATTTGTTGCATGCTTGTGTTTTCAGAATATTAAAAGAATAATTTTTTAATACCTTTGTTACTTAATTTTAGAAGTACGTTAATAATTTTTTAATACAAAAATATATATAAAATAAATTATTTGTGCTAATTATTATGATTTAAAAGGTTATAGTTGTTGGAATTCCCCACCTCTCTTCTTGTTTGTTTTTCTTCACGTGATTCCTGACTCACTTCCAATACCACTCCTCCGTTTTCCATTCCCGACAACTTCATCCCTTACTTACTAAATCCTCTCTCTCTCTCTCATGTCTCCTCCGAATCTCCTAACACTAACCCCTCTACTTAAAGTCACTCTTCATAAAGTTTGAAATCCAGGGCCAGGGCTCATCAATTACAATTACTACACCACTGCTCAATCATTTCTATCAAACATTTTTCACTTCACTTCAACAACAAGGTCATGGTGATGAAGAACAATATTGGGCCCTTTTGGGTTATGGCCCAAATGTTAGTCTTCAACCCTAAGTATTGGGCTCATTCCAATTAATTGGAAGAGGGCCCATGACCTTACACTTTTGATCCTATTTAATCACCCATTTGTGACCCTAACGGGTAAAACGTGAATTTGAATTCTTGTGTGAGTTCAACGGGAATCTGAGCACTGTGGAGTTCTTCCCTCGACCACCTTCTCCGGCGTAGACGACGAACACGGACGACGATGACGATCGCATTCGCCTAACAGTGGTATCAGAGCGGTTTTCATCGTCCGTCCGTCTCCCGAAGCTGCTGACCGTCAGCTGCCAGTGGGAGATCGCCACCGTCCGGCCGCCGCTGGATTTTCATCGCCGGAATCGCGATCTGAGTCGCAATCTGACCGGATCGGAGCCGCCACACGTCGCGGCCACTGCTCCTACCCGCACCGCCGCCGTTCCAGTTCTCCCACCGCCGACGTATGGATCTGGTCGCCACCCGTCAGATCGTGTCGCCATCGACATCAGTTGGAAGATCGGTTTCGCCATCTGCTTACGATTTGCAGACTTCACCGGCGCCGGATTCGAGACCTGTTCGCCGCCGGATCTGCACTGAATCACGACGAGGGTTTGGGCCGCCGCTTCAGATCGTTGTCCGCTGCTTCAATAGCCGCCGATCTGCTCGCCTCCTCTTGGATCTGACCGCGCTGCCTCATCGGGAACTCGACAGGGAGAAGATCGACGCTGCCGTGCTGCCGCTAGGGTTTCGGCAGCCACCGCTTGCTGCTGACCAGACGCCACCGGCCGCCGCGACCTGTTCATCTCGAGCTGCCGCCGTCGCGAGGGAACGCGACGCCGACCGCCGCTGTCCAGTTGACCACCGCCGCCCCTGACCTCCGACCACCGCCGCCGTTGACCGCCGGCGCTAGGGTTTCGGTCAGATTGGAGTGCCCATTTGTGGAAGGGAAGTGTCTCTCCTCCTCATTTTATATTGTTCAGAAAAATTTCAGATTTGTTTTGTTATTTTTCCGGATCGATCTTTTCTGAAATTTTTTCAGATTGTGCCTTCACTAACCCCCAATGTTTCTCACTTTGTGTGTAGGTTGAAACTTGGTGTGAAGGCTGCCCCGTTCGTGTTTGCTACGTGAACAAGTCTACGAGGGATCCACTCCCATTAAGTAACGTTCTGGTGGCTCGTAGAGGTGGTACGGTGTTCTCGTCGGAGACACCGCTCTGGTGAAATAGCTTGAGCCTTTCTTATTTCCGCTGTCATCTTAGTCTTTCAATTTCCGCTGCTGAAATTTATCCTTGTGTGTTATACTGCTCCGTTTCTCGCTTTGTGTGTGATTAGAGTAGTGTCAACCTGGTGTGTGACAGATTGTTGCTCTGTAATTCTGTATTTTTTCCGTTCAAAATGTGTTCTACTCAACTTTAAATACCCATGGCTTCGTCTTCGTTTGGACAAGCGCCGTTTGATGGTAAGCGAGACTACAGTATCTGGAAACAGAAAATAAAGTGCATACTCATTCAACAAAGGGTATTCAAAGCTGTAGATCACTCGTATGATAAGGATGATACACCTGCTAAAAAGGCTGAGATGAATGAGCTTGTTTTGTCTGCGATTATCTTGAATTTTTCTGATCCTGTGCTTAGAAAAGTTGGTGTGCATAAGTCCGCAAAAGTTTTGTGAGAAACATTGGATAAGCTGTACACTGAAACATCTTTGCCTAGTAAAATGTTTCTTCTGAAAAAATCCTTTCGTTTTGAACTTGATTTAAACAAAGATGTTGAAGAAAATTTGGATGTGTTCACGAAGTTGATTCAAGATATTAAGCTAACTGGTGACAAGCATAATGATGAATACACTTCTATTGTGCTTTTAAATGCTATACCTGATTCTTACAATGATGTCAAGTCTGCTATAAAGTATGGTCGTGATGACATTACTCTTGATATTTGGTGAATGCCTTAAAAAGCAAAGAGCATGATTTAAAACAAAATGGGGGTGTTAAGAATTCTGGGGAGGTTATGCATGTTAAGAGGAAACCTAACTATCGTAACAAGAACAAGAACAAGAATAAGAACAAGGACAAAAATTCTGATGTGAAATCCCAGAATAATCAGAATGGGGACAAGAAAAAGAAGAAATGCTTTAATTGCCATGAAAGGGGACATTTTGAAAACAAATGTCCTCATCCTAAGAGGAATAATTCTAATGATCATGCTAATGTTGCCTCTGAATTTGTGAATTATGGTGATGTATTTGCTATTTCTGATAGTTGTGTGAATTCTGTGCATTCATCTCTGTGTGATAGTGAATGGCTTGTGGATTCCGGTTGCACATTTCATATGACACCTTTTAAACATCTTTTCTCTTCATATAAAAATATTTCTCATGGATCTGTGTCTATGGCTAATGAAAAAAGATGTGATGTGCTTGGTGTTGGTGACATTTGCTTGCGTTTTGAAGATGATTCTGTGTTCACTTTGAAAAACGTGCGACATGTGCCTGATTTGTGTAACAACTTGATTTCTTGTGCTGCACTTAAAGATGAGGGGCTTGAGGGTAGGTGGGGAAAGGGTTGCATGTCTATTGTAAAGGGTTCTGTGCCCATCTTTAATGCTGAAAAAATGAATAACATGTATGTTTGTTGTGCTAAATCTGTTGTTATGTCTGCTAACGCTATTAAAGAGGATAAAACAAATATTTGTCATGGTAGGTTAGGTCACATGAGTGGAAAAGGTCTTGAAATATTGCATAAAGCTGGTTCTTTTGGTAATGATAAGCTTACATGCATTCATTTCTGTGATTCTTGTGTGCAAGGCAAACATGCGAAGGTGAAATTCTCTATTTCCCCGTATCCTAAGACTTATTCGTGTAGTGATATACTTGAGTACCTGCATGCTGATGTGTGGGGGCCTTCTAGTGAGCCAACTCAAGGTAGCAATGTGTATTTTCTGTCCATTATTGATGATTTTTCAAGAAAAGTGTGGGTGATTTTGCTTAAAAACAAATCTGATGTTTTTGAAAAGTTCAAAAATTGGAAAACTTTGATTGAAAATCAAATGGGTAAAAAGATTAAGTATCTTATAACTGATAATGGATTGGAATTTTGCAATAATGTCATGGATGATTTATGTGTCAAATCTGAAATTGTGAGACATAAGTCTGCTCCTTATACTCCCCAACAGAATGGGGTTGCTGAAAGGATGAATAGGACTTTGTTAGAAATGGTGAGGAGCATGTTGGTGTCTTTTGGACTTTCTAAAAAGTTTTGGAGTGAGGCGCTTATTACCGCAGTATTTTTAATAAACAAATCCCCCTCTGTGCCTTTAAAGGGTAAGTGCCCTGACTATGTGTTTTTTGGTAAAAGTATTGATTATTCTGTGCTACGTGTATTTGGCTGTGCTGCTTTTGTGCGTCAGAAACATGACAAATTGGATCCTAGGAGTAGAAAATGTGTTTTTCTTGGTTATCCTGAGGGTGTTAAAGGTTACAGGCTGTGGGATTTTTCTGAATCGAGTTTCAAAATTGTGATTAGTAGGGATGTGATCTTCAATGAATCTGAATTTCTTTGCTTATCTGCTCCTTTGCCTGATGTTGTGCCTTTACATGATCCTACCATTTCTTCGAGTGAGGTGGAGTTGTCTCCTTTGTTATCTGATGTTGAAAACTTATCTGACACTGTTGTTGATCAAGAACTTGTTGCCAATGAACCTGCTATCAATGATGAAAATGTGCATGATATTCCTGAAGATAATGACTATGCGTTGTCTAGGGATAGACCTAGAAGGAATATTAGGCCACCTGCTAGGTATGATGATTTTCATATTGATACTCATGCTTGTAATGCGTTTGAAAGTGTTGATAATGAACCTAAGACCTATCAAGAGGCTTTAAAATCTGACAACTCTGTGAAATGGTTAAATGCTATGAAAGATGAAATGAAATCGTTGCATGTTAATCATACATGGACTCTGGTTCCAAAACCTGCTCATTGCTCTGTTGTTGATTGCAAGTGGCTTTTCAAAGTGAAACATGAGCCTGAAAATGTTAGATTTAAAGCTAGATTGGTAGCAAAAGGTTTTACTCAAAAGGAAGGGGTTGATTATAATGAAATCTTTGCTCCTGTTGTTAAATTCACCATTATTCGTATAATGCTTACATTAGTTGCTCATTTTGATTGGGAATTGAAGCAAATGGATGTCAAAACGGCTTTTCTTAATGGTGATTTGGACAAAAAGATTTTCATGAAATAACCTGAGGGTTTTGTGGACCCCAAAAATCCTGATCATGTGTGTTTTTTTGAAGAAATCCTTGTATGACTTGAAACAATCTCCTAGACAGTGGAATAAGAAGTTTGATCAATGCATGACATCGTTGAAGTTTAAGAGAAGCTTGCATGATAATTGTCTTTACTTCAAGATTGATATTTCTGTTCCTGTTTTTCTGCTCATATATGTGGATGATATGCTAATTGTTAGCCCTGATCTTGAATATGTTGAGCTTATTCAAAAGAGTCTATGTGATAATTTTAATATGAAAGATCTTGGAGATGCTAAAAGGATTCTTGGTATGAACATTGATAGAGATAGAAAGAACCATGTTCTCTTGCTTAATCAGATTTCATATGTTGAAAAGATTTTGAGTAAATTCTCTATGATGTCTGCTAAAACTGTGAATGTACCCCTTGTTATCCACTTTGTGTTAAGTAAGAATCAGTCTCCAAAGATTGATTCTGAAATTGCTGAAATGGAAAATGTTTCTTATTCTAATGCCATTGAGTCTGTTATGTATCTTATGGTTAGCACTAGACCAGATATTGCATATTCTGTTAGTTGCTTGAGTAGGTATATGGCTAATCCAGGTGCGCCTCATTGGGAGACGTTGAAATGGCTCTTGAGATACCTCAAGGGCTCCATGGAGGTAAGTTTGCGCTTTTCCAATCTGCAAATGGTGTGAGCCTTGTTGGCTATGTTGATTCCAATTATGCAAATGATAGGGATAATAGGAAGTCTACAACTTCTTATGTGTTTACTTTGTGTGGCTCTTGCATAAGTTGGAAGTCTCAGTTACAACATGTGGTTGCTTTATCTACAACTGAATCTGAATACGTGGCTATTACTGATGCTTTAAAGGAAGCTATTTGGCTGCAAGGCCTTTTGAATGAAATAGGTTTTCTTGACAAATGTGTCACTGTGTTTTCTGATAGTATGTCTGCGATTCAGTTGTGTAAAAATCCTGTTTTCCATTATAGAACCAAGCATATAGATGTTAGGTATCATTTCATTCGTGATATTGTGGAAAAAGATATTGTTAACCTGGAAAAGATTGCATCTGAGTTTAATCCTGCTGATATGGGTACTAAATGGTTATCTGTTGAAAAATTTAGGTCTTGCATGAGGACTTTAAATTTCGACTCTCTTGATTGAAGCATGTTGTATGCAGTTTTTTTCCGTGGATGTTGTGTCCACTCTTGAGCTTGTGTGCTCCATTTATTTTGTCCTTGGGATATTTTAAACATTTTGTGACTGTGTGTCCGTGATCTTTGCTCCGGCTTAGATTTGTGTATCTTTTGTGATACCTTGGCTTTGTGTCAAATTTCTGGATCTTGTATTTGACTTTGTGTCTTTCGTTTTGCAGGTGTACGGGGAAAAGTGCGATGATGAATTCCCATTTAGTTATACACAAGGGTGTATGATTTGGGCCAAGATGGAGATTGTTGGGCCCTTTTGGGTTATGACCCAAATGTTGGTCTTCAATCCCAAGTATTGAGCACATTCCAATTAATTGGAAGAGGGCCCATAGCCTTACACTTTTGATCATATTTAATCACTCATTTGTGACCGTAGAACGTGGATTTGAATTCTTGGGTAGAACGGATAAAACCCTCTCTCCACCGCCTCAAAACGCTCGATCTCTCCCAAAACATGCTCTCCGGTTCGATCCCCCTCTCGCTCAACGCGTTGGACCAGCTCTACTACCTCCGGCTCGACTTCAACCGGTTCAACGGTTCGGTCCCGCCCTTCAACCACTCCTCCCTCCACGTCTTCAATGTCTCCCACAACGACCTCTCCGGCGCCATTCCAGAGACGCCGACTCTCTCCCGCTTCAACACGACGTCGTTCGCCCTGAACGCGAAACTCTGCGGAGCGATAATCCACACGGAATGCCACTCCACGCGGCCGTTCTTCGGGCCGTCGGGAGCGGCTGAGGCAGACGGCGGCGGTTCGTAGCGGCGGCATGGCGCTGAGCGGGAAGGAAGGCGTGATGCGGAGGCACAAGAGGGTGGCGCTGATAATCGGTTTCTCCATAGGGGTGTCCTTTTTCGTCATTTCCCTGGTGTGCTTCGGTTTAGCGGCGAGGCGGCGGTCGAGGAGATGCGAAAAGACAAAATTAGGGCTGGAGCCTAGCGTGACGGGGAATACCGAAGCTGTGACGAGAATCGAGGAGGAAAACGATGAGCTGGAGGAGAAGGTGAAGCGCGTGCAGGAGGGGAAGCAGTTGCAGATGGGGAGGAGCGGGAGTTTAGTATTCTGTGCAGGTGAGGCGCAGGTTTATACGGTGGAGCAGCTGATGAGGGCGTCCGCCGAGCTCCTGGGGAGGGGGACGATGGGGACCACCTACAAAGCGGTGCTTGACAGCCGTTTGATCGTAACGGTTAAGAGATTGGACGGTGGGAGATTGGGGAGTACGAAGCAGGAGGTTTTCGAGAGGCAAATGGAATCAGTGGGTGGGTTGAGGCACCCTAATTTGGTGCCCATGAGGGCTTATCTTCAAGCCAAGGAAGAGAAGCTGTTGATCTATGAGTATCAGCCTAATGGCAGTCTCTTCTCTCTCATTCATGGTTAGTTAATCTCTTTCTCTCTCTATATCCAATTTTAATCCAATTCAATTTAAAATAATTACTATGATTGAATGATATGGTGTACCCGTAGGCCCCTGCCCTGGGAATTGGTGGAGGAGATAAATCGCATGATGTGCCTCAAGTGATTTATAGAGATGATTCACTATTAAACTTGTGCTTGCAAGGGGCATGTATGATCATACAAATGGGTGATGATAATTAAGGAAATGTAATTTGAAGGAGAGGGTCCTACGTGGCAGGGGTTGAAGAGCATTTAATAATGTGTCGAGTGAAGTGGGGATGACTGTGGTCAAGTTGAATTCTTGTTTCATATTTCATGTTTCATTGATGTTTCCTTTATAAAAAAATTATACTCTACAAATGAACATTAAACTCTTGGGGCATGTTATGACACGTGTGGCAAGTATTTAATTAATGAAATAGGAGATGAAATACCATTTTGTAACAGGTGATCCCAATTGGGCCTTGGGAGGTGTAATAGTATATGCCAAACGTACGACAGTGAGGTTGTGTATGGTACTAATGATAAATAATGGGACAAAGTGTAAGGTTATTGTCTTAATCTAGGTTATATGGTAGTTATAACTGTGGTTTTTCTAATGAGAATCTAGTCTAGTAGATGTCCACATCTTTGTGATATGCTCACATTTAATTTAATCGACATACCATAAATCGTGTGGGGTTGTATGACTACCTGCATGATGGATCATCATATAAAAATGGCAGGTCCACTTACAAAAAAATTTAGCATCAATTGTAAAAAACTATCCATTTTTTATATTCATTCAGCAACTTAACATTCATCATCTATACTTAAGTATCATTTTGGACAAAAATGCCCCACAAAATTTAATTTAATTATTTAGTGTCGATTAGGATATTGGAGTCTCAATACAGGATATTAACATCATAGTCATAGCATTGGATATCGGATTCGGTATCGGTCAAGGTATCGAAACTTCGACATAGGATACCAATACAAGATCGATACCGTGTTAGATATTTGGTGCTACGACGACAGTATCGGTATCCTATATTGGGACTCACCGAATTCAATATCCGATGATGTTGGTATCCAATCCTATTACCTACACGGAATAATAAAATAATTTTAAAAAAGAGAAAAAAAAAGGAATTGGGGCATTTTGGTAAAAAAATATCATTAGAGTATAAATAATAGTGCTATTGGATAACACTAATTCTTATTTTTAATCTTTGGCTGCAAAATATTTCATTATAAATTTCAACCTATTAGTTGTCTTGCCTTCATATATTTTAATTTTAATTATGTAAAATAATGGAGTAATTTGTATTGCATAGGTTCCAAGTCAGCAAAGGCAAGGCCACTTAACTGGACATCATGTTTGAAAATAGCAGAGGATGCAGCTCAAGGTCTATGCTACATTCACCAAGCTTGGAGGCTCGTTCATGGCAATCTCAAGTCCTCCAACGTCCTACTCGGCTCTGACTTCGAAGCCTACCTCACCGACTACTGCCTCGAGGCGCTGGCCGCCCTGCCCTCCGAGGAAGGCCCTGATTCCACCGCCTACAAGGCCCCGGAAATGCTCAATTTCAACCACCGCGAAGCCACATCCAAGTCGGATGTGTACTCGTTCGGGGTTCTTCTACTCGAGCTTCTCTCCGGGAAGCATCCGTCCCAGCACCCAACCCTAATGCCGGACGACATGATAGGTTGGATGAGGTCCGTGAGGGTCGAGGAGAGCGGAGAAAACAGGCTGGAAATGCTGCTGGATGTGGCCCTAGCCTGCAGCGTTGCCTCACCGGAGCAAAGGCCGACGATGTGGCAGGTCTTGAAGATGATACAGGAAATCAAAGAGGTGATTCTAATGGAAGATGGTGAGTTCAGCCAGGGGCCCGTCGACTCGACGGTCGTTTTCGATCAGTGAAACTTGGCTGTGTACAGAATGAGTTGGGGAATTAGGTTTGGTTATTAAAAAACACAACCGAAGGACTATGGGAGAGCACAAGTAGAAGTGTAATTTAGTTATTACATTAGGTGGGAGGGATTAATTTGGAGTGAGGGGTGCAAAAGTCAAGTATATTTATTATTCCACAACCTATGGCTATGGTTGTTGGTTGGATGAATGCAACTAACTCTATTCAGGTTTTTTGGGCAGTGGTGTAATAGAGTTGGGGTGGTAGCTCTTTTTATTCATGCCTTCAGACTTGATGAGTGAGAGGTGTGTGTATTAATAGGTTCACCTATGGCCTATGGTCTATACATTAATGCTGATGTATTATTTTCTGCACCATCAATTGATTGAGTTTTAATTTTGTCATACAACAAGTCGTTACATGAATTTGATAGTACATTTTAATGACAAAAAATTAAATAAATAATCATAATTACTTTAGATGACTATAAACAAGATTAAGATTTAAGAAATGTAGTATTATTGCTAAGATAATATCCTTACATACAAATGGCTCCACCAAAAGAAAGAATTACAGATTTATTTGTGTGTGTGTGGGGGGGGGGGGGGGGGGGGGGGTGTTTATCATTTATGAATAATCATCACTACAACAGTTGATGTTGGGCGTTATGTACAACAAAGGGAACTCCCAGGAGAAGCAAGTGTTGGTACATCAGAGCCTTGTGATGGCAAGGTAATCACTAATCATCCAAGTGGGTCAGATCTATTTGTCCATGGCTTCATTCACAACCATCGAGCAGCCGCAGTCGAAGGGCCAATATACAAGCACATTCTGCATTCCGGTAAATGGAGGAAGAACTAAGAAGATGAACAAGTATGCCAAACAGAGTCCTATTCTGATTGATGACCTTTGTAATGAATTAAAGTGGAAGACTACATGATAAATTTTACCTGCACGTTGTTCATTGAAAGGCCTCTGCCATGTGTTGGAGCTAGAATGGGCTGTGGACGGATATGCATTATCAATAAGTATAACTAGCGGCAGTTCCTGTACTGAACATCGGGAAGTGAGCGGGAACGAGGCCTAGTTCTCATGATTTTTTCGTCACTGTTTAATATATTCTGAAAGTCTCCATGGTTTCTGCCACTTCCATTTGAACTGTACAAGCCACTGATGATGACTTCGTTTCCATCTCCAAAGTTTCCCACCATGTCCCACCAGGGCCAGTTTCTTCATTGACAACTGACTGATAGGTTTCATCTGCAATTCACTAATGCTCGTTATATGATGAAAAAATGATTCTTTGAGAAACAGAGATAGAAAGAGAAGGTGGGACAGAACCTTCCTTGCTTGCTCCATGAATGCTGCAGACTCTCGGACTGACCCGTTAGCAATTCCTGCTGTATATTTGAGTTGTTTTTGTGCTGGAACAGGAACTGGAGACAATGAAGGACTCATTTCATCGGCCATATGTTTGAGAGAGTTCACCTGAATCAACAGGGTAAGTAAGAAACATGTAGATACTAGAATAAAGTGTATAAGAGAAAGGATCTCATATAAAAACAAATGAACATGATCGTACTGATGGTGGTGTCGCCATTGTAATAGAAGCAGCTTGATCTCTACATTTTATCAGTTCCTTCTCAACTTCCTTTCGTTTGAGTTCACTTTGTCGCAATAAGCCCACAAGTTCTTTTATCTGCTCTTTCATCTCTTTACTTTCTGTTTCCGTCTCCCACAATTCGCACCTGTTGATAGCAAGATTTTGTCAGTTAAAAGTTACGATACCCGGTCTGTTTAAATGTTTAAAATGTGAAGTATTACCAGGAAAGTGCATGGAAAGAGAAAAAATAACAAAGGTGGAGAAGGAAGCTAATTTTGCTAACCTTGCATCACAGAGATAATTGAACATGTACTGGAGCAAATTTTTGGCATCCCCCATCGAACGCAACTGATTCCAACGTCCACGACTACTGATTCCACGCTCACGTTCTTCAGCTTCTGAAAGCTGTGATGCCATTGCAACTAGCGAATTTGATGAAATACTCAACATGCTTTCAAGGGAAGCAATTCTAGACATTCTTGCACTTGGCGACAATGAAGATGCCCTGATAAGAGAATAGGCAAATCAACAAATGTCCAGGAAATTCTATGGACATTCAAACTTTAATATCATGATTTAATATTAGAGAGGTATAGAACAATGTTCACCAAATGTCCCAAAGAAAGAGATTCAGTTGTTCAAAAATCACCTGGAAACACCATTTTCTCCTCTGGGAGGGATAATGCCCTTCGAAGCTAATTCATCAACTTGTCTTAAAACAGCCAACTCTTCAGCCAGTGCAGCTCTTCTGTTCATGAGTCAACGAAAACATTACAAAATAATTGCAGACAATGCATACGTATAGGAGAAAAGTGCCCCTACAGCAAGCAACTATATCCTAAAACCCAGGTGACAACAGCAAAGTTGAGTACTACATACACTTGACTTTGCTTTTCATACTCATAACGAACTTCATGAACATTCACCATAACTTCAAGTTCATGGTCAAGCCAACGGTGCAAGGGCTTTTCATTGATCTGGAAATTAAAAGATATGTAAAACATGATTTGTTAAAAATAGGTAACTATAGGTCATAAAGATGTCAGGCAAGAAAATCTGCAAGGAAATACCTGCCCATTCGCTCCGTTTCCACTGCTATTCACTGAAAGGATATTTAATATTAGTATGGAGGGAAACAAGGAAAACTAAGCACTATTTCTTAAAACATTATATGGGCAAGCTTTTGACCGGAGTCGATTGAGTCTCAATTCAAATATTCAACATTGTTAGTATCGGAAAGGTAACTTAGATGATAACATTTTTATTGGGATGGGTTTCGCCTTCGAGGCGGAGCTTGCTACTATTCTTTTGGCGGTAGAGATTGCTGACGCTTGTGAATGGCGTTGGCTGTGGATTGAAACTGACTCAACTTATGTGGTTTATATTTTGCAGAATCTGAACCCAAAGATCCCATGGAGATTATAGCTAGATGGAGGAAGGTCAAAAAGATATCATGGATATATGGAGATCTACATTACTCATATTTGCTGTGAAGGAAACAGCTTGCAAGATGCTCTATCCAGTATTGGCAGGGAATTCCAATGGTTGGATTATGCACCTGATTTTATTATTAGACATTTGTTACATGAATACTACCATTTCAGAAAGTTTTGGTTGGACGGTTTTTAAACAGTCTTTTGTGAGAAGGTACTCTTTTTCCTACCTATGTTTTTTTCCCACTGGTTTTTCGTGGCCCTCTTTGGACTGTAATGAGTCAGTTTTGATTCACCATTCTTTTTTGTCTGCCTGTTTGGCCTTTCATTTCTGGCTTCGTATTTGGTCTTTTTTAGCCAGGTGTGGCATTTTTTACATCTTTTTCGCTTGTTTTTTTGAAAATTTTCTTCTTCTTCTTTTTAATATTATCACCTAATTAGATGATAACAGAGTATCCAGGAAAAAGTATCTACCAGAGTTTTCTCGAGTTGAAGATTTACGCGATTCCAGCAATTCTTTCAACCTCTTGGTAGCCATTGCAGCTTCTTCAGTCTTTCTTTGAAGAACCTGAGATAAAAAAGTCTCAGGACGTATACTCTATAATTTGCGACCATTTCAAGCATTTTTAGGATTTGATACTAAAATCATGTAAAGTAACATTCTTACCATTTTCTGGCGCTGATTCAAAGTTTGCAACTTATGTCTCTCATATTCATTTCTTCTTCCCTCCTTTCTTAACTGCATGCCAACATCATGTGAAAAAGATAAACTAAATTACATGGAAACAAAATGTTCAGAAGGCAATATCCTCAGAGAAGTTAATCAAATGAAGGCAAACGAGTTCTGTGTAGGAAAAATATTCAGGCATTGAAAAGTCCTACCAAACTTGAAATTTCAGTAAAATATTTTCAACTATAAAGTAGCAAGGCATTGCAGCTCAATCACCTGCAGTAATTCCTTTTCACGGGTTGCCTTCCATTGTCGAAATTGTTCAGCTTCTAACTTTATCCTATGTTGCAAATGAACCTACAGCGCAAGAAAAAATCAGAGAATTGCAGGCCGAAACCATATAGGAAAAAGAAGTCAGACATATATCCAACAAAGGCCAAAAATATGACCTTTTGTGCCTTAATGCATTGTATTTCCTCTTGTAACCTTTTAGCAGCAGCATCACTCCTCTGTTTCTGTTTTAATAGTGGAATCTGATTCTCCTGTTTCTTCTTAAATTCTTGTATCTAATGTGCCACAAATGGTCAAGTATCTTCTTAGAAAAACAATATAATTTGACAAGTTGAAGGTAATGTAATGAGATATACATATTTTGTTAGAAAGAAAAACCTGGGATTCAAGCACTTTTAGTTTCTGGGCATGCATGTCTTGCACTTTTTGCGTCAGTCCATCAGAATTAGCTGATAGGTTTACAACTTCTGCTAACAATTGATCTCTCTCACACTGCATAAATTGTATTGGAGAAAAGATATCAAAGGTTGAAATATAGTACACAAGGGCTTATACAATGAATAGTTCTCATCCTGATTGAGACCTGCACTATCCTCTTCTCCTCCTCAAGTTCCATAATTTTCTTTCCAAAATGATGTTTTAAAGCTGTGGCATCATATCCTCCAAAAAGTTTCATCTGTGACTGCAATATTTTTATAAACCGAAGTAAATAATTTTCCAAATCTAAGTCAGGAAATAACATTTCAGAAGGAGAATATGTCCATATGCAGTAGGCAGCATATTATCATGCAGATATAATTTTGGAACTGATCACTTACTTCCGATAAAGAAGGGTTCCAAGAAGGGTTACTCTTTAGAATACATAAGGTTACTCTACTCAAAAGAGTTCATTAACAAAAGTAATATTACTTTTTGTACAGAAGAGTTACCATCTCATATACTGTAGAGTAACCTTCAATTGTACTAAAGAGTAATCCCGGTTCCACCATGGAACTGGTTCCGTGATAGTTTTTGCGTCACTTGAAACGCATAAAAGTATGATACAACACTCAAGAATTAAAATTTCAGCAGAATGTAGAAGAATCTACAAGACAATGAGATACCAACTTTAGCTCACTAGAATTAACTGGCAGAATGAGCCAACACTTTTCAAATGGTCATTGGGCAAGCAATCAATCATGAAAGGTTAAACAGAAGAAGTATTAAATCACAGAAGTAAATTGTGTAACAACTACACTAACTTACATAAATGTGCTAATATTAACCGACCAGTATTCACAATGTCAGTACAATATTTGATTTAGAACTTGTGTAACAACTACACTAACTTACATAAATGTGCTAATATTAGCCGACCAGTATTCACAATGTCAGTACAACATTTGATTTAGAACACATCTATCCTTTGCAGACAGTAGGGGATGAGAAAAAAAAAAAGAATTATCTTAGAAATTAATGATGAGGATTTGAGAATTTAGAAGAACCTCTTTCTGCTCCAACTGACGATTTAATTCATTCAGTTCTTTATCCATGCTATTCTGAAAATGGGTATGCTCCAACTCTTTTGCTGCATCTTCATCAATATCTCCAGAATCGCCTGCAAATATTAACATTTCAACCCTCAATAGCAATTACTCATAAATGGTGACTGTTTTTCTCTAAAGAAGTTTAACCAATTGAATTCATCTTTTTTCCATCAAATAAATGCAAGTTCTGATCCAACATTACAAGAAGTAAAATGTCAAATTGGAAGTAACTTCTAACAGGGAAACATACTGCTTTCGCTCATTTGATAATCAGATGACTCCATAGTTTGCAATCCCCGCTTGAGGCAATCACTTTTGGTTGTTTCATACAACTGATAATTAAAGTCAGCGCCATTACAGATTTATTTATCTATCAACATTTGAACAAATGATGATTGTATTTAAATGGACATTGCTTGTTAAAGGCATTGACATACTTTAGTTTTGGATTCATATTGCTCCACAGGATCACCTTTGTTACGAAGCTGACTAAGTTCCCGAGACAAGTCCTCGTTTGTAGCCTCGAGCCAAGCGATCCTATTCCTAAGAACCTGCATATGTTTCCCCAGTTAAAATTTTGTGAAATTATATATAAATTAATTAATTAATGGGATTTTTCAGGGTCAATGAGAAAAATTTTTGAACAAGGCTAGTCTACTAATGGGCTAACTCATTACAGAAATTACTAGAATGATAAATCACAAAATATTTACTCATATTGTTATCCATTTATCTGAAATGCTACTCCAATGGAGCTATACTAAAATATTAATACACAATCATACCTCATTCAATTCAAGCTTAACAATCAAATTTCTCAGATCTTATAAGACCAATAAGTGAAAAATAATATAGCCTACTGGCTTGATAATTGAATCAGTTTTGGTCATTTTCAGCTATTTGAAGACTCAAAACAATGAAAAGTAGATCAAATTAATAGCAATAGTTAAGATTTCTAATTCTTCATAAGGATTAATAAAAATTAAAATGAAATCCTTAAAGATTTATGTCTTTACCTAGTTGAGTGGTTTCTGTTCACTAGGGGGGGTTCCAAAAAGAATTTGATAAAAAAAAAAAAAAAAAAAAAAAAAAAAAAAAAAACCTGAATTTCATCAAATGAAACTCCCCCACCACGGGCACAAAGTTCAGCTTGTAGGTACTCTAACTGTTGGCGCATTTTCAACATTTCATTGGAAATTGGATCTCTGTTAATCTGGAAATCAATAACCAAAGAATAATTTGGACATGACAACTTGGTGAGAGAAGAAGGCTTCGTGACTACATGGAAAAAAAATGCCACGCTACAGTATGAAGGAGAACAAGAAAGAGTAGCTGTTAACTTACAACAGGTTTGTTCTGGATATTACGAGCACGATTGGCATATTTCAGAGTGTTGAGAGTTTCTTCGGCATTTATGTCAGCAGGACTAATGCATGCTGGAAAAATGAGTAATATATTATGCATTAAAGGTTGGTAAAGAAAAAAAGTATAAGCAAGCCTTAACTTCAATGAAACTGTTAATGGACTAAAATAACATCATTCCAGAGACTAAAGCTACAATAAAACAAAGATTACCTATCATTACAGTTCTGCTGTTTCCACCAAGAGAATCCTGCAAAAATTCAATTTTTATGAATATTTAAGATAATGAGCAAAACATTAGTCGGGAATTAAGGAAATGCTTGAGGGTGCTATCAACAGACTAACTTATACAAGTCAAACAGTCATGGAGCAAGGACATGAGTAACGTAAGTAAACAAAAATAATTATGAATCGCAATTAAAGAATTTAATCTACTACCGCTTATGTATTTGAGAAATAACAAGTTCTTAGTTTGTTTTCCCTTAATAAACTGTCTTCAGAATTAGAAAAACAAATTATTCATTTATTTATTTGCTACTCCATACAAATATGCAAGACTATTGAGACATACAACATGACTGTTGCAGGTCATGAAGAAAAGGCGGTTGCAGGTTGTAGTTCAGAAGGGCATTAAAAAAATATCAAATTTGATATACTTGTTATGATACTTGTTTTCAGGAGAAGGAGACCAGGTAGTTATGAAATCGTGACAAATTCTTATACTACGCAGCTATGCTGATGCTCTCAACCCATTATGAATGAAGGTATGCCAAACCTGCAGTAGCCTTGTAAGTTTACTATCTCGATATGGTACATGAACACCTTCTTTTCGCTTTTTTTCATCGCCAAGTGCACTTATAACATTACCAAGTGCAAGAAGACCTTTATTAATGTGTACTCCTGCAGAAAAGATGTGTTAAGAACATAGTTGTTTTTATAAAAGAGGCATATTTAAAAAACAGTTTGCTTTTACCTTCCTTAAAACGTAGACCATTAGAACCTGTTCTCTTGGCACGTTCCGAACCAGCAAGATCCACTAAATGCAACTTGGCACACAGATATTCTTCGGTAATACAATAATCTTGACTGCTGTCACTAGAAACACCTGGATGAAGCTTACGCATCTGCTCCACTGTGATGGTGAAAATGGCGTGAGAGCGGCTGTAAGGACGGACATCATTACACAGAAATAAAAATACATTGAGATTTTAAATTCTATATAAACAGACCAATTATTAGGGAAATGAGGATATAAAATTCACTTGTGTACTCAACTAAACTAAAGGCATGACCAATGGCTCAAGTTCACGCGCTCAAAGAATATATCAGATTATCATTATCAGATATGCAGAAAGGTTTTGAAAAGGCAATCTTTTATAATTTTAAGAGTAGAAAATTCATTTGGTCAAACAGTCAAAAACATCAAAGAAATCTGAGCACACTTTTCAACTATTCAATCTTTCACCAATTAACAACTTTCAAGATGACATCAGCTCAGATATTTTTGAGGTTACAGAATGAGAAGCCAGATGTTAGTGCTTTTTTTTATCCACTGTGAGAAAATAGCTGAAATGTTGAAAAGGCTCAATGTTGGGCTTTAAAGCTAAGTTTTCATGTCATGCAGTGTTCTTACTATCAAAATGGTCAAGCTTGTTCTGTCGTAAATATGTGCCATTGAGGGATGAATGCATTATATACCTTGACTGATTGTTCATATTAGTACTACCAGTTGCTCTTCCTAGTGATCCCTGCTCAAGACAATCAGCCATATCCTTGAGTGTTTTGACACTGTGCTCAGTAGATCCCGCAAGCGTAATTACACCATCCGATGTTTCACGGATTTTGATTGGCGGTTTTCCAGGGCTGTTTGATTTTGCTGCAAGTCCATTTTCTATCTCTTGCTTGATACCAGAACTGGATTCAAGCAAATCTCTTACTTCTTCCTTGTGAATCTTCACATGAAAATATAAAATTTGAAAAATTAGTTCAGCAACATATGAAGTGTCTGTATGCACCAGATGCATAACAACATAAGAGGCCAATGATTTAAAAGTTCACTGACAAAATTCTTTTCTTACAAGTCATAATGTTTATGATGTTTAGTTAACTTCAAAACAACTTCATCAAGGAGATGATATCACACATTTTATGACCCAGAAGGTACAAAGAGTAATGGAATCCTAGCGCAACTACTTCAAACACAGGTTTTTTCAAAACAACAAGAAGAATCTTATGACTCAACTTTGATTCAAGCATGATAATAAATAGTATTAGACACCAATTTTAATCACAATTAGCTTGTGCAATAAATCTCAATTCTGAAGTCACAATATTTGGAGATTAACGCAAGAACATTAAATTCTTGGCAGAATGTATGAGCTCCAGATATTACCCCAAAATATTATTAAAATTTGGATATATCTGTAGATTCATCAAATAGACTGTAGTCAGACTGTCAGAATAATGCACCCAAATATCCTTTAGTTGTCAGGGCATGTAAACAAATTGGGGATATTAATATCTGTGACATAGTGCAATAAATAAATAATGGAGGACCTAATAAAGTGTGGTTGAACAAACCTCAATGAAAGAAACGTGCAGTAGAAATTCAATTTCATGCTTGAGGGTTTCAATCTTGCTAAACAATGCATTCATAACCTTAGGAATCAAACCAGTTTGGCATCCATCTTTAAGACTTGTACCCATGGTGTACGTTTTTCCTGACCCTGTCTGCAGGATACAAAAGTTCAAAACTTCAGATAACAGACTAATTGCAGCCACAGTATTATAGACTTTTGCCATTAGGACACTATTTTTAGAAGATTTTAAGATAGATATACCTGTCCATAAGCAAGCACAGTAGCATTATACCCTTGAAACAGACCATCAACAAGAGGAGATACACACTCATCATACAATGCAATTGAGGGAGAGGCAGTGCTTCCATAAACATGATCGAATGTAAATGAATGGGTGCCAATTTGCACCTGCAGCACATTATACAGCACTAGTAAGATAAATAAAAACTAATGACTGATGAGGGGAAATAAACACAGATATTGATTGTTGCAACGGTATAGAAATACGACGTAGGTTATTGCATTAACAAGGCACCACTGAGGATAAACCACAATGTCAATACACAGAAAAAGGATTTGAAAGACTTCTAGAATTTTATTCTTTAAGTATGACTTTAATCGCATCATACAACAATAAGACAAATTTAAAAAAAAAAAAAGAGGTAAAAATTTTATACTCCTCCAGCTAAAGTGAGGCATCAAATACTCTTAAAGCACTCAAGCAATTGTGACAGTAATATGAATGTACTAAGAATAAAGAAAACTGATGAGGGTGGAAATTCATGTATTCTCGGGTTCAATTTGATACCTTTTTGATTGTATATTTGCTATTATTTGCACAAATCTTATTACTTCTAATTATTATTGACTAAAAGGTGCTTGAGAAATATTTTGTTGTGTTTTGATAGAAAAAAAGGATAAAAATGCAAAGTTGTGGTGAAAGGTGAATTTGTGCAAAAATAGACGTCTACTTTCTACAATTTTTCTGTATTTGTGTAGATGTCAAAACTGGTCTTGTGAGACATAGTTGGAAAGCCACGGAAGATAGGAATGTGTGTGCACAAAAATCACCTCAATCCTCAATCGAAGATTGGATGAAGAAGTAAAAAACTCTTTGATGCCACGTATACTTGCATCATATAAATTGGCTTCCACTTTGTAATCTGATTTATTGGTGGGCCCTACTTGAGAACTCAAACATTGATGAGGAGAGAGGAAAGGCAAGATGAGAAGTGGTGGGCCCAAGTCAATGTGAGATGGCAGGAGCAACCAAAGATGCTCTCCTGGTTCAAATTCATGGCCCATAGATTATCAGCCCATTAATGTGTATTTTGGCCAATAATCAATTAAATTTATGAGGTATAAATCACGCCCAAATTGACGTGAGTGAGGAGAGGAATACACCATCTGCTCGCGATTACATCACCATCCTCACGCAGCCTCACGCCTAGGGGTGGGGGAAAATACCAAAAACTCGGTATGTCGAGCTTATCGTATCGAAAAATATCGAAATTTAGGTATATCGAAATTTTCGGTACGGTATAATCGTCGTACCGAAAATATCGGTTCGGCATCTATATCTACCAATTTAAAGTTTCGGTATTTCGGTATACCGAAAAAATTATATATATTATATTATTTTATTTTTGTATTTATAATTTTTATTTAAGGCCCAAGTAATTGAGCCCAAAAAATAATATTTTCAATAGGGCCTAGCCCATTTAACTTACCTGCCCATTTAACATTTACATAATCCCTCACTTATTAGGTTTAGGCGTATATGCAACGCAGATTCCAAATTCCCAATTGTCACTGCAGCCACAGTTCTTCGCTCCTCTTCATCCAAATGTCGAACACCAACTATAATATCTTTCGCCTCTTCTAAACTTCTTCACTCTGCTGTAATCAATCTCACCGTCTTCTTCTCGCTCTTCGTGGAATCCGCCTCGTACGCCTCCCACAGCAAATCCATTCTCTCGCCGCCGTCAATGTTGTGTCGCTCCTCGAACAACTCCCTTCTTCTCATCTCTCTCCACCTCTTCTTAATTGCTCCCCGATTAAGGGTAGGTTTAATTTTAAATTTATATTTTCTAGGGTTTTTTCAGTGATGTACTTCTCGACCTATTCCTAAAAATTAGGGATCGTCGTTGTTGTCCTAGTCTTCAATCTGTAACCCTAGTAAATTTCTTTTTGTTTTCCATTAATATGAGATGGATATTGCTAGTTAATCTTAGAGTTAAACAGGATTTGATTTATTTTGAAAAAATTATGTGAATTTTATTTATAGTTTAAAATTTAATATTCCCTCCGTCCCGGGTATTTTTACCCGTTTGTACGTGCACGGAGATTAAAACGTTTTATTTTTTTAATATATAATGTAAGAGAAAGTATGGATAAATTAGTAATTTAAAAATAAAAAATGAATAAAGTTATTGGGAATGATGAATAAAGTGTAAAAAAAGTAATTAAAGTTGTTGGAATTGTAAAAAGTAGGTAATAAAAAATTATGTATTTTTGCCAAAAATGGAATGAGCAAAAACACATAGGACACCCCAAAATGGAAAGTGGATAAAAATACGTGGGACGAAGGGAGTATTTAATTTTTGACATGTTTTGGTATATTAATAATATTGAATAGGACATGGTATATTAAATTTTCGACGTGCAATAAAATTTCGGTATTTCGGTATGATGCGGTATTTACCGAAAAATCGGCACGGTATGAATTATGGTTTGGTAACGGTTATGCATTTTAACTTATCGAAATTTCGGTATGCCGAAATATCGGTATACCGATATTTCGGTATTGGCATCGGTATGAAAAACATCATACTGAAAATTTCGGTACGATATCGGTATTTTCGGTATGCCGTGTTTACCCACCCCTACTCACGTCATTCACCCCATTCCAACTTTCACGCTTATCTTCTATCATTCATCCATCGGAGACGGAGATCCCGACGGAGATAATAATTGAAGAGACGGAGTCCCCAAAAAGGGTTCTTTATTTTTAGTTATTTATTTTTGTAATTTTAGCACAATGGTTAGAGTTTATTACATCTTTGTGATTTGCCCCCATAAATCCATGGGCTAAGTTTTTTTGTGGTAATGTTAGGGCTTTAAACATTTGACTATGTGATTTGATTGCCCTATACTTGGATTTTATTATTCTGCAGATTGTTTATTTCGTTATTGAAGATGATATTTTGAGACTTCATATTAAAGTGTTTTTTAGTTTTGATTCCTTTAATTATTATTGACGGTATCACTAATTGATAGTTAATAGGATTCTTTATTTCTGCATAATAATTGTTGTTTCCTGTGACGGTCTTAGGAAATTGGCCTATAATACTTAAGAGTGTTAGACAATCAATTTGGAATATTAATTACTTGCTAAAACATCATTATTAAGTAATTAATAAGGAGACAAAAGGAGTTAATAATCGCGTACCTAGAAAAGGAAGTCTAGTGCTCTAACGTTAATTGGAATTTAGCATGAAGTACCTATAGGGGGAGAGGGAGTTAATTTCTTATTGATCCTAAGATTTTCAGCTCATTATAAGTGTTAGATCCTACCTGATCAAGGTGATTTAACTAGGCTTAGTGATCCTCTTATAAACGTCTGTAGGTAATTAATTTGGGCCTAGATAAATTAGTCACATAGTTAAACAGTTTGCCCGAGCATTATCAATTCTCCATGCTTGAAATTTTAAGTCGTTTTCTCTTGCGTAATTTATTTTATTTCATAATTTTTAATTATTTAATTTTAATTATTTTTTTGTTAATTAATTATCCTTTCAAAAACCCCCAGATTTGTCTTGCAATTTAATTATCATTAAGAGAATTAATTATTAAGTTTATAACTATCTCGTGGGAACGATATTCACTTGGTTACGCGCACTACAATTGATCTCTTACACTTGAGGGTGAAAGAAAATTGCGATCAAGTTCTTGGCGTCGTTACCGGGGATAGTTTATAGATTTAAATTTAATTCTATAGTGATTTATTTTCTTGTAGGACTTTAAATTTTACTTACTTTATTTCATTGTACTTGTGATCCAAACAATTCTGATCTTTTTAGTGAGAACAGGTGTATGATCACTAGATCGAGTGGACGAGCAATCGAACCATTAAACCTAGAACTTGAAGCACTTGTTAGAGAAAACAGAAGAAAAAGAAAGCAGCCAGCTACATCAATTCCTAGTTCAGATTCAGAGAGTTTTTATTCATCAGAAGAAGAGGAAATTGAAAGGCTTTCACAAAAATTTGACGGAGTAGATTTACCTGAGGAGACTGAGACTAGAGATATGGATGAAGATCAGGCCCCGCCTCCCATGCGGGACCAGTATAAGATGAAGCATACCTCAAATGCTGGATTGAATGGACCCGCAATCACTGCGGAGAGTTTTGAGTTACCGTTTGGACTGATCCGGATGGTACAAGCACAGCAGTTTAGCGGTAATCCTTTAGAGTGTCCTAGTATGCATCTGCAATTATTTGATGAATATGCAAGGACACAAAAACACAGGAATGTCCCGGAGGATGCTATCAGAATGAGGTTTTTCCCATTCTCACTAACGGGGAATGCCAAAGAGTGGTACAACAATCTTCCTGCAGGATGTTGTACTACATGGGAGCAGTTGCCGGATAAGTTCTTGAATAGGTACTTCCTTCCTTCCAAGAGCTTTAAGGTGAAGCAAAAAGTAACACTATTCAGACAAGGAGCCTTGGAAAGTTTCTATGAAGCTTGGGAAAGGTTCAAAGACCTGTTGCGTTATTGCCCATAGCATGGATTTACAAAAGACGATTATTTAGGTTACTTTTATCAAGGCCTGAGGAGTGAATCAAGAGTGTTGGTGGACGCAACAGCTGGTGGATCGATTTTCAAAAAGTCAGCAGATGAAGCAGAAGAGATCTTTGAGGAGATGGCAGCTAACACGTATGATTGGCCCATGGAGAGATCAGATGGAGTGGCTTTTGATAAAGTGGCTAAAGTAGAAGTTCAGGTCAACAACAGTGAGATGTCAGAACTCAAGAGTCAACTCAGTGAGCTGCATAAGAAGATGGATCGCATGGCACTAGGGAGCGGGAGCAAAGGAGAAGAAGGTGGCAATGACAAGGATGAAGATCAGATGGAGGAAGCAAATTATGCTATGGGTCAGAGCTTTCAAGGGGAATATAGAAATAGACAGAATTTCAGATCGAATAATCAGTTTGGGGGAAGGAATGACCAAGGGAACAACCGTCAGTTTCAGCAAGGTTGGAACCAAGGAAATTCGAACTTCAACAATCAGAGGAGTGAAAATCTGTCTTATTCTAATCCTAACAATGCAGTTGCTCCACCTCCAGGAATTAATCCAGCTCAGAAACCTGCTGAAGGGAGATCATCAATGGAGGATAAGATGGATTTGATGCTCAAGCTGATGGTCACAAATCAGGAAACATCTGAAGTGAAGACATAAAGAAGCTGAAGCAAGATACAGGAAAGCAGAAAGGAAACAGAAAGAAACAGATCTTGTTATCAGTCAGTTGAATGCTGCAGTGGGTAAGTTGCAACAGCAAGGTAATTTTCCTGCTCAGACTGATTTGAATCCGAGAGAGTGTCATGCTATTACTTTGAGAAGTGGCACCCAATATGAATGACCTAAGATGCCGGAGGAACAATATGTGCACAATTGGTCCAGACGCACATACGGTGATGACCGTGTGCACCCACACATCGATGATCTAGCACCAAATGTACCGCACAACTGGTCACACGGCACCGAGCCCAACACCGTGCAAGGTCATAAGCCTACGGGCGACCTCACTTATTCACAGCCGTGTGATCCTACTTCCATTCTTGTTGATCTGGTTCCCCAGCAAAGTGATACAGTGGGTTTTCAGAAGGACATTGATCATCCGACTGTTACAGAAAAGAAGTGGGAAAGAGTTAAGAGAGAAAGGAACAAAAAGGATGAAGTTGAGAGAGATAGTTTGGGTATACCAAAAACTAAATATCTTATTTCTTTTCACTCTGTGCAGTTGAAAAAGGGTCTTGATGAGAAATTTCAGAAATTTGTAGAAATTTTCAAGAAGATCCATATCAACATTCCTTTTGCTGAAGCAATTGAGCAGATGCCTCACTATGTAAAGTTTCTTAAGGAAATCATGTCCAAGAAGCGTAGTATCGGGGATACCTTTACTTGCCCGTATGGTACTTTTGCATTTAGGAAGTTTCCTTTTGATTTGTGTAATGCTCCTGCTACTTTTCAGAGATGCATGATGTATATTTTTTAGGGTTTGATTGAGAGAATTATGGAAGTATTCATGGATGATTTTTCTGTTTTTGGATCTTCTTTTGATTCTTGTCTTGCTAATCTTAGTGTTGTTTTGGAGAGATGTCAAGAGTCTAACCTTGTTCTGAATTGGGAGAAATGTCATTTTATGGTAAGAGAAGGTATAGTACTTGGCCATCATGTGTCTTCTAAGGGGCTGCAGGTTGATCGAGCGAAGGTGGTAGCCATCGAGAAGCTTCCACCACCGATTAATGAGAAAGGGGTTAGATCTTTCCTTGGTCATGCGGGGTTCTACCGCAGATTTATCAAGGATTTCTCCAAATACTCTAAACCTTTATCTCATCTGCTTGAGAAAGATGTACCTTTTAACTTTGATGAAGATTGCCTACATGCTTTTCAGGTACTTAAAGAAGCTTTGGTAACTGCTCCAATTTTGATCACTCCGGATTGGACGCAGCCTTTTGTGTTGATGTGTGATGCTAGTGATATGGCATTGGGGGTTGTGCTTGGACAGATTAGGGAGAAGAGATTCAGACCTATCTACTATGTCAGCAAGACTTTTGATGCAGCTCAGAAGAACTACACAGTCACAGAGAAGAAGTCCCTCGCAGTGGTGTATGCCTTTGACAAGTTCCGCCCATATCTGGTGGGCATGATGTACACAGATCACTCAGCTATGCACTATCTGATGGAGAAGAAGGATGCTAAGCCAAGAATAATCAGATGGATCTTACTGCTCCAGGAGTTTGATATTGAGATCAAAGATAAAAAGGGGAGTGAGAATGTGGTAGCTGATCATCTCTCTAGACTTGAGCCGCGGGATCATTGTGATGAGAAGTATGAACTCATTAAGGAAGTATTTCCTGATGAAGACATACTTCAAATTGATAGCTGCAAGTTAGTGGAGATGGTGCAGAAACCTCCAGCACCATGGTATGCTGATATAGTCAATTTTTTGGCTAGTGGAGGTGAGGTAAAACCGTACAAGTTGAGTGAGTACCTTTACAAAAAATTATTTGTTGATGTTAAGAAGTACATATGGGATGATCCAATTCTCTACAAGTTGTGTTCGGACAATATCATACGCCAGTGTATTCCTGAAAAAGAGTGGGAGAGCATATTGAGTATGTGCTATGATGGACCAAATGGGGGACATTTTGCAGCGAAGAAGACTGCAGCACGAGTACTTCAATCAGGTTTTAATTGGCCTTCTTTATTCAAGTCCTGTAGATACTATGTAGAGAATTGTGATAGATGCCAGCGGATGGGGGACATATCTAAAAGGGATGAAATGCTTTTGAAGAATGTGTATGAGGTGGAGCTTTTTGATGTGTGGGGCATAGATTTTATGGGTCCATTTCCTTCATCGAATGGATTCTTATATATCTTGCTTGCTGTTGATTATGTCTCGAAGTGGGTAGAAGCACTTCCAACCAAGTTGAATGATGCAAGAACGGTCATTGCGTTCTTAAGGAATCACATATTTTCACATTTTGGAGTGCCGAGAGTTCTCATTAGTGATGGGGGAATACATTTTCTCAATAAGCTAATGGAGAATCTTCCGCAGACGAATGGACAAGCTGAAGTGTCCAATCATCAAATTAAGCAGATTTTGGAGAAAACTGTGAGTACTAGTCGAAAGGATTGGGCTAGTAAGTTTGTTGATGCATTGTGGGTATTCAAAACTACCTACAAGACTGTTTTGGGGATGTCACCGTTCCAATTGGTGTATGGAAAATCTTGCCACCTTCCGGTGGAAATTCAGCACAAATCTTTTTGGGCGGTAAAGAAGATCAACCTTGATCTTGAAGCAGCGGGTAGTAGTCGCCTTCTACAGTTGAATGAGCTTGAAGAGTTTAGAGAAAAGGCGTATGAAAATTCCTGCATCTACAAAGAAAGGACTAAGAGATGGCATGATGCAAAGCTTCGAAGAACTTTCAAGTGGGGGATTTTGTTCTCTTATTTAACTCTCGTTTAAGGCTTTTTGCAGGAAAGTTGAAATCAAAGTGGATGAGTCCTTATGAGGTGAGTCGAGTCTATGAAAGTGGAATGGTTGAACTCAAGAAGAACGATGGAGCTCTCTTCACAGTGAATGGGCATCGCTTGAAGCATTATCATCATCACGGTGAAGTGGAAGTTCTATTTGTGGATGTCTTAACTTGATTTACACTGCTTCGTCGGGCTCAACGACGTTAAAAAAGAGCGCTTGGTGGGAGGCAACCCACTGTTTATTTCTTTTATTTTGTTTTGTTTGTTGTGTCTTGTGCTAGGGGAATTATCCTCAAGATGTGTGCTTATACTTCAGGTAATAACATCCTTTTAAACTTAGATTCAACTCACGTTTTCATCTAAGTTTGGGGGTGTGATGTTCTTTCCTTGTTCCATCCGCACCCAGGTATGTTTACTCTGCATTGTTTTAGTAGTTTTAGTGTCTGTATGCTTGGAAGTCAATTTTTTTAAAATTTTTGAATTTTATTCGATCTTTCGAATTTTTTTGCGACTATCCAGGTGTCTTTTGTGTTTTTGTTCATGTTAATGTGTGCTCTTTGGTGCTCTGTCATCGATTTTCGTCTATCTGATACTTTTGGTCCTTAATATTCTGATGTCTCTGATATTCTTATTTCTTATGAATCCTATGATGATGAGTTTTGTTTTGAGCTTTATTGATTGAGAAAGGTATTAAAGGTGATGAAGTGAGCTTGCAAGATGTGAAGGAGATTGAAATCAGGTTACTTCGTTCCTTATTCTAAATTTTTCTGTGAGTTTTGAATTCTTATAAGTAAAGAGCATGAGCTTTAAATTCTATGACCTGAATTTCATGGGGATCTTTGAGCTATTAATTTCTGCCTCAGATGTTGATTATGATAGATAAGGGGAACATGCTTTGAATTCTTAAGTACTTGAAATTCTTGATGTGCTTGTTATGATATATGCGAAGCCTTGAAGAGTGCTCGTTCATTCTATGAAAAAGCCAAGTGAGATTTGAGTCTTTAAATCATGATACATTGATGCATGATATTTTTATTTTTGAGTATATCATTCTTGTGCGTGTATTCTAGAACTTGTCTTGAGTCTCCTTGAATATTCGAGAATAGTCTAGTAGATTATGAAAATGATATTAGGTCATCTTTGATTTTAGCACATCTTTTCCATATACTTTACCTAAATTCATTTAATCCTTAGTAAGCTTATTGAGCCTTAAATAATCCATTCTTTAGATAACCTATTAAGCTTAATCAGTATTTGATTGTTTCTTGTGTTACTTGGATCAATTGAGTAATTGTTGAAGTAGTTAGAAGAAGAATGAATATGTTGGAGTTGAAAAGGAAGATGAAGAAAGGAGAAGAAAAGAATATAAAAATCCTAAGAAAAAAATAAGAGAAAAAATAAAAAAGAGGTAGTGCCCGAAACTGGTACCTCAAGAAAATAAATAGAGAGAAATGAAGAAAAATACTCTCTCATTCTTGTGGTTGAAGGAAAGAAATGAATAATTTAGAGTTGAGGAAGAGTTGTACTGTAATGAAAGTGATGAGGACGAATGAAAGATCAAGAGGGAACCGCGGCTTGATTGATCCGAGTTTTAAGTCACTTATCCATATACTATCCTACCTTTTCCAAAGAGCCTACGTTACAACCAAATAGAAAGTCCTTTTTGATTCATGATTTGCTAGCTACAAGTAAAATGAGAGTTGAGACAATGGGCAAGCTTATGGTTACGCATGCAATTGAATTAAATTTGAGAGCACTTATATATACAACCCAAACAGTGTACACTTTATACACCATGAGCGTGAGAGTTACACTATATATATCCTGTGAGTATAGGAGAATTGAGCACTTGGATTGGTGAAGTAATTATCTTAACTTGCATGTTTTGAATGAATTGATATTTTTTAATATGAAGTTAAGTGAACCAAGTTGAGATTAATTACATTTTTTTGAAGGTTTAATTGATATTTTGATCTTTCCTTGGGACATGACTTTCCATCTCATTATTTCTCTTGGTTTGTCGTTTCGTTGTTCGAGGACGAACAACACATTAAGTTTGGGGGGTTTGATGAGAGAGGAAATTCATGTATTCTCTAGTCCAATTTGATACCTCTTTGATTGTATATTTGTTATTATTTGCACAAATTTTATTACTTCTAATTATTATTGACTAAAAGGTGATTGTGAGGTATTTTGTTGTGTTTTGATAGGAAAAATGATAAAAATGCAAAGTTGGGGTGAAAAGTGAATTTGTGCAAAAATAGACGTCTACTTTCCACAATTTTTCTGTATTTGTATAGATGTCAAAACTGGTATGAGACATGGTTGGAAAGCCACGGAAGAGAGGAACGTGTGGGCACAAAAATCACCTCAATCAGAGATCGGATGAAGAAGTTATGAATTAAACGATGAAGCCACGCAGCTGCCGACGGAATTTTCGAATTATTTTCGAATTTTGATCATTAAAAACTCTTTGATGCCACGTATACTTACATCATATAAATTGGCTTCCACTTTGTAATCTGATTTATTGGTGGGCCCTACTTGAGAACTCAAAACATTGATGAGGAGAGAGGAAAGGCAAGATGAGAAGTGGTGGGCCCAAGTCAATGTGAGATGGCAGGAGCAACCAAAGATGCTCTCCTGGTTCAAATTCATGGCCCATAGATTATCAGTCCATTAATGTGTATTTTGGCCCATAGTCAATTAAATTTATGAGGTATAAATCACGCCCAAATTGACGTGAGTGAGGAGAGGAATACACCATCTGCTCGCGATTTCATCACCATCCTCACGCAGCCTCACGCCATTCACCCCATTCCAACCTTCACGCTTATCTTCTATCGTCGACCCATGGAGACAGAGATTCCGACGGAGATAATAATTGAAGACACGGAATTCTCAAAAAGGTTCTTTATTTTTAGTTATTTATTTTTGTTATTTTAACACAATGGTTAGGGTTTATTACATCTTTGTGATTTGCCCCCGTAAATCCATGAGTTAAGTTTCTTTGTGGTAATGTTAGGGCTTTAGACAGTTTTGACTATGTGATTTGATTGCCCTAGACTTGGATTTTATTATTCTACAGATTGTTTATTTCGTTATTGAAGATGATATTTTGAAACTTCATATTATTGTGTTTTTGAGTTTTGATTCATTTAATTATTATTGACGGTATCACTGATTGATAGTTAATAGGATTCTTTATTTCTGCATAATAATTGTTGTTTCCTGTGACGGTCTTAGGGAATTGGTCTATAATACATAAGAGGGTTAGACAATCAATTTGGAATATTAATTACTTGGTAAAACATCATTATTAAGTAATTAGTAGGAGACAAAAGGAATTAATAATCGCGTACTTAGAAAGGGAAGTGTAGTGCTCTAGCCTTAATTGAAGTGTAGTGCTCTAGCCTTAATTGGAATTTAGCATGAAGTACCTATAAGGGGAGAGGGAGTTAATTTCTTATTGATCCTAGGATTTTCAGCTCATTATAAGTGTTAGATCCTACCCGATCAAGGTGATTTAACTAGGCTTAGTGATCCTCTTATAAACGTCAGCAGGTAATTAATTTGGGTTTAGATAAATTAGTCACATAGTTAAACTGTTTGTCCGAGCATTACCAACTCTCCATCCTTCCTTGAACTTTTAAGTCGTTTTCTCTTGCGTAATTTATTTTATTTCATAATTTTTAATTATTTAATTTTAATTATTTTTTTTAATTAATTATCCTTTCAAAAATTCCCAGGTTTGTCTTGCAATTTAATTATCATTAATAGAATTAATTATTAAGTTTATAACTATCTCGTGGGAAAGATATTCACTTGGTTATGAGCACTATAATTGATCCCTTACACTTGAGGGTGAAAGAAAATAGCAATAAAAAACCAGCTCGCAACACCTCATCAATGTCCCCCACCCGAAAAGAAAACAGAGAGGGATAAAAGAATAAAGAGGAATGATGAACAAGCACGAATAATTAAATAAAGATGAAAAGGGGAAATAATTTCGTCTTCAGAACAAAGTTGAATTCTTCATACAGTCATACTAATTGACTCATGCAGATTGGAGTACCTAAACCGTGATTTATAATTTGTTTTCTGAATAAAATTTTAGAAAAAAATAAAATAAAAAGAGGCAGAAGTAAAAATTGCTTGTTATTAAAATCAAAATAGAAATTGGCACCAAACATCAAAAGCATTTTCTTAGAACCAACTTCCAATCAAAATCCTAAATTCACACATATGCTTATAAAATTGTAGCAAACTAATCTTCTGATCCTTAATTCCTTTAAACTGTTAATTGGAAGACCCACAAATGTACCCTTTAAGGTGCCAGAGAGACATCAGGTAAAAGAGATGATCAAACTGTATACATAAATAGTCATCACTAAACCTAAATTCCCAACTCCTCAATGTCGGTAATCATCAAATTGAAGAACCCTCCAAATTTTCCGAAATCAATGTACGCGAAAATCTCATAGAATTAAGCATCATTAAATAAACCCGAAATCTTCAAAAAAGCATCAGCTCAAACCGCAAAAAGCAGAAACAAGCATAGCAGCAAAGAAACTTGCTCTGTAATGATACTCAACAGGGAAAAAGAAGAAGAACATTGTGAGGGATTAGAGTACCTGAGGCTTCTCAGGTACTGTAGATACACAATCCTTACACCCTTGGAGGCGCTCATCTCCAATCAGAGGCCTTATGTGAACTGCCACTTTAACGCAACAATCGTCACCAGAAGAATTAGCATCCATTGTGAGTATCACTCACAGTGTTGATCAAGGAAAAATTATAGCTTAATTTGTGCTAATAGGAACAATTAACAGAAAATTTCGAGGTGAAGAGTCGTGTGAGTGTTTATCGGCCAGAAAATGATGTAGCAACGAGAGAGAGAAGTGTTGTTGAAGACAGCGAGTAGACCGTTTTAGTGTGAGAGAGAGAGAGGAGAGAGTATGTGTAGGGGTAGTTGGGGAAATAGACTTGTATGGAGCATTCTCTGCGTGCGTTGTGTGTTTAATGAGCTTTTTTTCATTTTATATGCACCTACTTTATTTATTAAACATTGAAAATAATATAGTAATAATAAAACTACAATTGTATAAAATGATTAATTAATACTAACATAAGCATTAATCCAAAATAAAATAAGTATAAACAACTAGTACGTTAAGCACAGGATCAAAAATAACCACTTTCTAGGTTTACCTTATTTTTAACATTCTATATTAAAATATAAAAAAATTGTCCATTATTTAATTTACATTCTTAAACAACTTTATCTACTTTCAGCGGTGTAAAATGTAATCTTTTAAGCCCGAATTTTATTATGTATTTCATGTATCAGATTTTTTTTTTCCGCGCAAACTATGTTGATCTATCTCACTCATAACTCATAATTGACTAATTGTTGAGATTTTAATTTCTATTGACAAGAAAGAAGAAAAAAAAAAAATATATATATATATATATATATATATATATATATATATATATATATATTTCGAAATTTAGTCCTCTTATGAAAAAAAGTACTTCCTCCGTCCTGGGTATTTTCACCCATTATACGGACACAGAGATTAAGACGTGTTATTTTTTTAATAGTATCTAATATTAGAAAAAGTATGAATAAATTAGTAATTTAAATGAAAAAGTAAATAAAATTGTTGAGAATAATAAATAAAGTGTAAAAAAAGTAATTAAAGTTGTTGAGATTGTAAAATGTAGGTAATAAAATATTATTTATTTTTATCAGTAATGGAATTAATGTGTAAAAATATGTGGTACAGTCCAAAATGAAAAGTATGTAAAAATACGTGGGATGGAGGAGTAAATAAAGTTAAAAAATGTACTGTATAGATAAAATAATCATTATATACAATTCTTAATTTCTTTTGAGACGATTTTACAAAAAATTAATTATCTCATTTCGAGGTAATTACTTCAACGTATTTTTTTCGAGTAAATTAATAAAATTTGCTTGTTATATATATAAATTGTAAGATAAATGAGATATCTTTTAAGTAATTCAATTAGAAAAAAATTTTTAAGAAGTTGTTAGGTGTAAGTTAATTTAATGAAATATATGTTCAATTTTTATACTAGTATATATTGTGATGGTAGTGTTTATGATTTAACTAATTTAAAAAAATAAATAAATAAGGCTAAATATAGTATGCAACCGGGTGCACCTAAAGATAGGGTGCACCCATATACAAATATAAACACAACCATATACAATTAAAAGAAAAAGTATATACAATTTAATTGTTATTTTTTTAATGAAAATTTGAGTTAAAAAATATACAATTATTAAAAACATATAAACTATTGAATAAAAAATTATACACATATGAATGCTATTTTTTTAATAAAAAACTTAGTGTGAAAAAAGTATACAATTATTACGAAACACATATACAAAACAGAATAACATGTATACAAAATAAAATGAAATATTATACATATGTGGGTACATCCTTGCACCCGAGTGCAATCAATATACACTCAATAAATAAAATTGTGATGTAAATTATAAGACGGGGAGGGGTATATAATAATTGTTAAGTATTGTAGATTTTCTTGTATTTTAGGGTGTTTATTGAAAATCTGTTACGATACCAAACGGTAAGTAGCTGTAGTAGAAGGCTAGCTGCGTGTTGGCATGGGATGTTAAGACTTCAATTATACTCCTATCTAACCTAATTAATACCTCCATTTTTAATTATTAATTAAATTAAATAACAGTAAATTTCTAATGAAGTCTTTTGTGAGACGACATACTACTACAGACGTATTTAATTAAATATATTTGTTATATATATATATATTTATCAAGAGCCTACATAAAATAACTAAGTAAAAGACTTGTGTGAGACCGTCTCACGTGAGGGCTTATTTAAGACGAGCGAAAAGTGATAACTTCTACAACGAAAGTGATAATAAATTAATTAAAAGTGATAATGTTATTTCATGAACAAATTATAACATAAATGAAAAGTGATAACTTTTTATGACTAAAGTGATAACATTTTATAGGGAAAGTGGTAACTATTTTAAATGTGTAAAATGGTCTCACGTGAGACGATCTCACACAAGACCTACCCGATAACTAATTATTCTTTGTTTCATGCAACAGTAATACAATTATTCACTTTACATTAAATATTATTTCTCTCACCTCGCTACAAATTAAAATATTATATCTTTTAATCTACATGAAAAAACAAATATAAATATTTACGCGATACAAGAGAGATTATCATTTACTACTAACAGAATAGTACTTTATTTATTAATAAATATATTTTATTTATATAATAATTATACTTTCATCTATTTATCTCAGCAATATGGCTTACATGCCCGCCTAAAAAAGTGTCCCTAAGCCTTTTGTAATTATGATTTTAGAAAAGTAAATAAAAAATCGCATCAAATTTATAGCAACCCAGAATATTTAAGTCGGTTAATGATGACATTTAGTCTTCGTCACAATCTAATTGATTCAGCTTGAATGCTATGTACTAACTATGCAGTTCGGATATCCTGTTACATTTGATGTTACATTTCCTGTTATAAACCGTTGGATAATTGACACGTAGGATAGACTAAACTATACCATAACAATCAACCCTTAGGGGAAATGTTGAGATTTTTCCCTCCGCATACGTATCACTCATCTAACATGTGTAACAGGAGATGTAACACCAAATGTAATAGGACATCCTACGCCTTGTGGTTCCTTTGGATTTAAAATAAAGATTTATTTATTTATTTATTTGGTGGGAATTGGGGATACAATAAATAGATAGGGATTCAAGAGTTTTTATTTGGAAAGAAATTGATGCTTTTAAAAGTGAGTTTTGAAATATTAAAATACCGACATGTTTATTGAATTTTTAATTAATTATAAACACAAAAAATTCACAGTCATTATAGAGTCTAGTCTCTAGAGAGTTTCTAAGCTGTTTTAATTTTGGTTTTATCCAGATTTATGATAAGTGTATTTTACATGAAAATTGCAGGAAATTGTTTTTCATTAGACAAAGATGATAATATGTTTTATTTCTTTTTTTAAGAAAAAAAAACCACGTTTTAATTAAAGAGAGAAACATAAATTTATGTGCATTCTCAAGTGAAAAAAAAACAACACAAAAAGACTAAAAAAAAGTTACATGCATGTCTTAGTGTCATGTAAAGCCAACAAAAATTACATTATTCTATAAGAAACAAAATAAAAATAGATTTATTGTATTTTTATTAACAGAATAAAATTCATTGTTATTTATCAACGAATTACCAACATAATTATTAATAGTTTATAGGCCTCGTGAAAATGAAAACGATGCCTTTTAATATCATTTGTAGGTCCCATAAAATTAAAATGTATTAATTATATTGTGTAATTATGATGTATCAAAAAATGAAATGTAATCCTTATAGGTAGGATTAACAAAAAAATAATAATAGGAAATTTATCGAATGGGACAGAAGTATTAGGGTGATAGAATACCTTACCTCTTATTAACAATAAATTAATTTCATACATGCATATGTTTCCTATAATATTACTAGTGTACATTTGCAACATATATATATAATAATTACTCATCATACTCACATTGTTATAATCATTCAACAAACAGTGTTATTACAAAAAATGACAAAAATATAAAGTTGAAATATGTAACGTTATGATACATACATAGATCGAGCATGGATTTCTTTGGTCCATTGTGTAATGACATTATTGTTAATATTATCTGTCCTTTTCTCTTAAATATATATATGTTGAATGTTGAATTCCCATTGGAATTTAATTAATGTGGACCCATTTTATGGTTACATGTCGATTGGTTGCAATCTCTCCTTTTCTATTATGAAAAATAAAAATTTAACTTTTATCACATACTTTATGAAAAATAGAACTTGGATATAGCTTACAATAATCACTCTAATGCATAATTACACAGCTAAAACTGAAAATTGGCTATGCATGAATTTTGATGATCACCTATCTTTTAAGCTTAATAGTGTACAAAATGAGATGTATAATTGAATCAAAATTACTTAGCAAACCAATTAACAAGCATATATTAATTCTATATAAATTATTCAAATTTTCTGTTTCATTTTAATGTGATATTTTATACAATAATATTATGTTATTGGACGGATGATATACATATAAAAGAGGATAATAATGTTATCCTTACTTGAATTTTTTTTCTCCTGTAGGTCATATGGAGTAGTAATTAATAACATAAAAGGAGGGTACGGAAAATCCTTATCTTCGACTCAAATTATTTGCACCTTGCTTATGTATAAATTCTATTTCTATGTTTAGTCACATTTAAAGCACACCACATTTATTTCATTCAAACCCTGTTACAAAATCAAATATCAATAGAAATTGATAATTATTCGAAAGTCTGGTAAGTTTGACTTTTTTGCTTTCAAAATAATTAAAACTGAAAAACTTAGAAGTTTTAGGGTAAATTTTGATAAAAAAAAAATTAATTGAAAAAGTAAAAAGCCAAAAAATAAAAATTAGATTCAACCAAGGATCAAATTTTGATATTTTCTTTCTCCAACAAAAATATTGAAGATAATAAAAATTAAAATGTCTTTATATAAGAATCCAAAATTTTCTTATAATTTATTCTTAAAAAAATTAAAGCATAACCAAACAATTTTAATAGTAATGAAAATTATTTATATCTTTAACCAAACAACACGATAAAAAAATGACATACATTACCATTCTTTACTTTTGTCATTATTATTTCAATTTCAATCTCTTTTAACAAATCAAACAATCCATTGTAAGAAATAATTAGTTTCTTATAAATTAAATTTATAAATCCTTATAAATTTTATGATTCCTATTAATTTAAATATCCAACCATTCAAAATATATAGAAGTAAAAGGGGAATTACAGAAGTTATCGTAGTGAATCTAGTTTACACAGCATATGTTAAAAGAAAGCCAATGGTGGATTAGTGAGGGGGTTGTTGGGTGGCATGGAAAGGATGGATCATGAATCGATGATCCGAGTGATACTGCCATCTCTTTTAACTAACTCATAATCCTTGCTGTGGGCCCACGCTGACTCAACTCTACTTGTTAATTATATAAAAATTTTCAACAACCTAAAAAATAATAAAGTTAAACGACTATCAATTCAACTATTTTTTCTAAACAAGTCCAACATATTTAATATATTTTATCATTTATATTATTACTGAAAAAATTTACTTCTATAACACTTTTAAAATTTATTATTTTTGTAATTACGTACAAAGATGAGTTGAAAATCATAGTGTCACACCCCAATTTTCTTAATAAAGAAAATTGTCATTTTATTTCATAAATATAGCATTAAAAAGGGCGTGATAAAAATACTTTAGTTATTAAATAAATAAATATGCAATTTAAAGACAAAGGATTCAAAATAGGGGACAAGCCCCATAAGTTTCATTAAACTTTAAACGATTAATGTAAATATAAGGAACTCATTAAGAATTTAGTCCTATAAGTTCTTGCTATTTTATTTTATGAAGAATAATGAACAAAAAGCCTTTACGGAAAAGGACTACAAGTTTATTTTCAAATTCATAACGAATAAATTCATAACTTATAAAACATCGGGACTAATCTATATAAAAATAAAATAAAACCTATCATGTAGATAAAATAATAACCGTGAAGTTTTTAGCAAAATGAAGGATAATTTTATAAAAATAGATTTTGTAAGTCTAAGCAAATTTTCATAATAATAAAAACTCAACTTGGCCCACAAATCAATTGTAAATTTTAATTATTTAAATAAAAATACCCATCTAGTTTTAATGTAAGGAAAAACCATTTAAACTTAACTAAAAATAAATAGTGCATCCGCTATACTACATACACACAATCTGCCGTATAAACTATAATAAAGAAAATTTAAAATAATAACTGTTAGATCTCCCTAAATACGTATATGATGTGTGAATATCTTATTTTAAAAATAAAAGGACACCTCTAACGTAAGCGAACTTCTTCACGCGCCGTTCCCACACAAATTTACGAAGAAAATAATTCGACCACATCACGATATACAACCGACTCCAAAAATACAGCACAAAAGTCTTGCATCCGAAACTCGACTTCAACCAATTTATTCCCTTCGACAAAAATCACGAAGAAGAAACCGACAGACAAATCATATATTTCATCAAATTGTTTCCACAGTCTATGCATAAGAATTTATTTCACCAATCTATACCACATCCTAATACTTTGGAGATCCATTTTTATTTTTTGAAAATGAGGCAACCCAAAATTCCGTCCCACTTTGCAAACCCAACAGTAAACAAATATAAGAATTTGACAATCAATAACATATATATATGGTACTAATTTATTGTAAATAATCCAAATGATTGCAAGTTCCCATCATACGATACCAACACTAAACTTGTAGTATGTAATAAGAAAACCAACAAAATCTCAAATTAAAGTTGTTAAGCCATGAATAAATTGAAAGTAGCACAGGGACTGCAAACTTATTAAAATTTTTCATGTAGTCTCCTCTTGCTCGACACATCTCCGCTCATACGCTAACGCCTCGCTTTAATCTGAAAGGAAGGTAATTTGTTGGGGTGAGCAACCACAAGCTCAGCGAAAACTTTCATCATACTTATACGTGTAAGAATAATCCATATATAATAATTTAAACTTACTTACGAAATATTCCTGACATGTTGATAAGACACATTTTTTTGTCCTTTATCCATGACTTATAAGATACGACATCGATTCGTTACCCGTGATAATAGCAAGGCACCACAATAGTCCCAACTCGTATTGCACATATGATTCACATAATCCAATTTCAGATCACAACAAGATGATGATAATATTTCAGTTACAATAAACTATCACACATGAAATATTTTACATATACAAGATGAGAGAAATCCCCACCTTTCAATCACGTAAAAACCTTGGATTTGAGTAATGAACGTCGCGATCAAGATCCCTCGAAACCCTTCTCTCTTGGAACAAGTGCAGCAGCGATGAAGAATTGCAGATGGTGTGTGAGAAGGACAAGAAAGATCTAACTTATGCGCTGAATGGCTGAATTTAAGTTCCAGAAATTGATGCTGAGACTAGTCAAACTTTCCTTAGTTTTGAGAATAAATCTTGCGAATGATTGCAGGGAAATAACTCTCTTGCATAATGAACGTGATTTGATGATCTTTTGGACAGAAGATATTTTTCTTTTTTAATGAGGGAAGAAAATAAGATATGTTGGCTTCTTCTTTATTAACAAGATTTGACAAACAATTGGGCTGGAGTAAGATTTATGCTTGTATTGGGCCTCTAAGAATTGGGCTTTAATTGGATTCACGTATAAAATTGTATGGGTTGTTACACATAGTAAGTTGGAGTGATTAATTATTTTTATTATTATACAATATATATATATATATATATATATATATATATATATATATATATATATATATATAGAGGTTTATCTTTTATTATAATTAAATTTTAGGGTCATTTACTATTAAGTACATAAAATAACGCATAATTGATGTAAACTACATGGCTCAAAGTACTATTACTCATAACTACACAATTATGATTGTGATACCATAAATATCCCTATGTATTTGCACAATTTGTTTGCACAGATTTGTTTTGCACAATTTTATTTTTGCACATTTTAAATTCTAGCAGCAGGCCGCCGGTCAATGGCGGTCAACGCCGGCCAACGACTGATCAATGCCGATCAACGACTGGTCAATGCCGGTCCGGTGGAGGTCCGGTGGTGGTTCAGCGGGGTGGGTGAGGGGTATGGTTGGTGGTTTAAAAGTGTATGAGATTATAAGGTTATATTTGATATTTTACTTTAATATTTTGTATGTGAGTAATTATTTAAATTCCTTGTATCTCATAATAATTTAGGTTAAAGTGTGTATTTATTAGTGATTTTCCCTAAATTTTAATATTATATACGTGAAAATAAGGTTCAAAGCAAATTTTCTCATTAAAAATTATTTACTTTGATGCATCTCAAGAACATGTAGGTATGTGAATTTGATTTTGTGTTTGTGGTTTGAAATAGAAAACTCTCTAGTGAAATATTATATATGTGAGACGGTTTGTAAGACGTGTTATAGTATTTCTATTATATTGATAAAATATGTTTAATTTTAACAAGTGGGACATTATATATGTGATGAGGTGGTCGTTTTACATGGTATCAGAGCTCATAGTTAAGAGAGGTATATGGTTCGAACTTCACCGCCATCCATTTATAAGAAAATTCATACCGCCACCCATTTATGAGAAAATTTCACATGTAAGGCTTGATGCAAAATTTTTCCTGCCAGCATGTGAGGGGGCCACCCATTTATGAGAAAATTTTACATACAAGGCTTGTCTGGCAGCATGTGAGGGGGTGTATTAGAGTGTAACATGATTAAGGGGTTCATTTAACATTAAGCCTTAAAGCTTAGAGTTAAATCGTATTAGTTCGTTTAACATTAAGCCTTAAAGCTTAGAGTTGAATCGTTTAATATTTAATCAGGTTACACTCTAACAGTTTGTACTATGATTTAATATTGACGTACTTTAACTACAAATAAATATGATTTATCTATATAATAAGCATAATTTAATAATGGGTTGACTAATCTCAACTGTCTTACAAAAAACAAGTCTCACAAGAAAGTATTTAAAAAAAGCAAGTGGAATTGAAACCAAAACGGTGTAGTTTGACCAGTTTTAGCTAGTTCGACCAGTTTGATTTGTACTAAAAGTGTAGTTTGTTTGTCACTATAAGATACATGCATGATTTGCCTAGTTAATTTATTTCTCAAATCCAAAAAAACGGATCACATATATTGTTCAACGTATTATAATAACAAAAGCTATTTTATTAATTTTCTTTTAATAGCAAAAGTTAATTTATTGATTTTTTAAGAGGTGTTATAGGAATTTTTTTAAAAAAATAACAAACTAAATTTAGTGTAAACTATATATGTCATGTGAGCGAGGGGAGAGTCATAAGTTTAAAAAATAAATTCTTAACGATTATTTGATAAAATATTATTTTCTTTTTAATTGAAGATATCTCACCAGATTGCCCAGAAAACCAGAAACGCAGAATACGACATTTCGAAATAATTCCAGAATTGGAGAAAGTTGTTTTCTTCCAAGATCTAGTACAGGTATATCAATTTGAAGATATACCCTCAGACGAGAGCATTACGAAGAAGAATTCTTCATCCAAGACGAATCTTCCGAAGATAAGTCGGAGTGAAGAAGAAAGCTTCAGACAGGAAATGCAAGAAGACATGTCAGGATTCTTTTCCCAGACATCAATTTCTTATAAAGCCCTTATGGGAATCATGAAGGAGGATCCAAAACTCAATCTATAAGACGGATTCACTGTATGAAGATTGGAGCGGTATCTCAGCTTCAAAAGAAGAAACACAATATTATATACAAGGTGACGAAGAGGACCATCCCCATGGAACTCACAGGAAATATAATGGAAATGCAACTAGTTTCTGTTGATGAAATCAAGAAGGAGTTTAGTTAACTCCATAAGGAAGTTGCCAAGACTATGTCTTGGATCCATATCGGAGCTATTCGGATCCTTATCAAAGCAACTTTCAAAGAAGGTATTGATACACTAATCGATAATGCAATCTTTGAGAAAAGGATCAAGAGTACAAGAGATGCATGCCTAGGAAGAATATCAAGAAACCTGTATGCAGGAAAGGTGGCATCCTACATCTACCCAAGGATTGCCTATAATCTGGCGGATAAAGATTTTAGTAGAGTACTCACCCTTCATCAAGATTTCAAGAATAAATATTTGATGAAAGAAGGGAACAGACTGTACTCTATTACATATAGTATCTCATATGCTTTATCCAACACTCATCATTCAGATTTATTCCAAATGAAGGAGTATATTGAGATACCAGATGTATTCGAAAGGGTTGCATACGCAACCAGACTAGAAATAATGGAGTTACCGTCGATCTACGACATGGATTTGTGGATCAAAGATAAATCGTTCTGGAGTAGACAAGACAACTTTAGATTCGAGCAGAGAAAGATTTCTTTCCAAGAAGATAGAATGATTAGTGAAAAATAGGGAAAGAAACCAAACATGGAGGTAATCCATGAACCAGAGAAGTCCACAACCATAGGTGAACTAAAATACCCAAAAAGGATGGAGAAGAGTCAAAGTAATATTCGACATCACTAAAAAGGAAAACTCTATTCCTTGTGATGTTTTATATTATCTCCAACAACCAACAACTGGGAGATACCAAGGACAGCTCAAACTTGGTGATCTTGAGCTGATTATCGAGGGAGTTGCAGGAAGATTCCCAGAACAACTAGTGCTGGGATTGGAGTTTCTCGAAGATCCCAAACCTTGGGAACGACAAGATAGAATGGAGTTCACGGTCAAAGAGAAGAGATATAAAGTTCAATAGAAAGGACATTAGATAGACTCTAATCTATCCATGACCACAAGTCCATTCTCAATATATATCACCATAGGGATAATATATAAGGAGCACCGTGCGGAGTATTTTGTGGCATACATTGATTCAGGAGTCGGTATCTGCACAGCAAAAGAATGAGTATTTTTTAAAGACTAAGGCGAAGATTTGCCAACGGTACTAGGAAATAATTTCTCACAAAGGGTGTTAATCCTTAAAAGAGAAATCAAGCAAGCGGAAAATCATGATCGAAGGAGTGGATCGTACCCTATGGTACAAGGTGAAAACTCCACCAATATATTTTCATGATACTGGAGCAGATATTTTGTTATGATATAATTTCCTACAGAATTCAAGTGTTTTACCCAGGAAAACGCAACAAGAAGGCTTATTTTCACAACTCTTTGTGAATATAAGATTATCGCAATAAGACTGCGTAATGCATTTCAAAGAAAAATATCAATCAGATTTCGCAGCAAGCGTGGTGATAATGAAGGAAAACTTAGCTATCCAAAGATGAATGATCGAAGGAGATATGGTGAAGCAATCCTTCAGATGGGAACCGAGACTAGAGGAGGATGGAAAATTGAGAAACTAAAGAAAAATACAAGCCTACAAAGAGACGTAACCATCGAAGAAGATACAGAGGAACTTCAATGAGGATCCTCTAGCCTAGTGGGATAAAAACGAGCTCAAAGCGTGACTTAAAGTAAAAGAAAGAAATGAGCATGAGTTTGTAAGATACAAGCCTATCCTAATGAACCAAGAGGATCGGAAGGATATGCAACAAATACTTAAGGAACATCTGGACCTTAAGTTGATATCACCAGGAGTATCTCCATACAGCAGTCCATGATTTCTAGTTCGGAATCATGGAGAAGTCAAGCGGGAAAAACCAAGACTTGTGATCAACTACAAAGGGATCAACAACATCTTGGAGTTCGATGGATATTATATACCAAGTAGGGAACACTTGGTCAACTGTATTAAGAATGCTAAGTATTCTCAAAGTTCGATTCCAAATCTAGGTTCTACCAGATTATGATGGAAGAAGGAAGTAAGAAATTCACAGCCTTCTCCACACCACAAGGCCATTATATCTGAAATGTCATGCCTATGGGCTTGGCGAACGCACCCCAGATATACCAAAGGAAGATGAATAATCTTTTCAAAGATTATTTTTCATTCATGTTTGTTTATGTGGAGGACATCCTCATAGCCTCAAAGAACATAAAGGAGCATTTGGAGCATTTGGAAGTTTTTTCAGAAGTATGCCACAATGAAGGATTAGTGCTTTTCAAAAAGAAAGTAGTAATAGCTACAATACAGATCGAGTTTCTTAGAATAGAGATTGATGAGTCCGGAATCATTCTACAACCACACACTGTAGAAAAGGTTCAGGGATTTCCTGAGGATCTCAAAGACAAGAAAAAACTTCAAAGCTTCTTACGAGTTGTCAACTTTGCTGGAATGTTCATCAACAATCTAGCACAATATAGGAAGATGTTCAGTCCTCTGCTGAAAAAGGATGTTGAGTTCAGATGGGAGGAATCACACCGAGCAATGGTTAAACAACTAAAGGAGGTTTGCAAGAATCTCCCCAAGTTAGTAATACCAAATGACGAGGATGGATTGGTACTCTACAGAAATACCAGTTACCATTGGTGGGCTGCAGTTCTAACTAAGTCCACACCTGAAGGAGAAGTGTTATGCATATACTGTAGCGAACTCTTTGCGAAGAATGAAGCTAAAAGGTGGCACATCAATGAAAAGGAGTTCTTTGCAGTTTGGAAAGTGTTCAAAAAATGGGCACTATTTCTTCTCGCAAAGAAATTTATCCTTAAAGTTGATAACACAAGCGTCAAAGCCTTTTGAAAAATAAACTCGTACCTAAACTCGAAAAGGCCAGACTTTTAAGATGGCAAGCAGAATGCCAATATTAAGATTTTAATATTGTCATTATTAAATCTGTTAATAATGTTTTGGCAGATTTCCTGACGAGAGATGGAAGGAGCTGAAATAGACTCCATCCTGACTGTATCAAGGTACTTGATGGACAACCTTGAGTTGCTCCAAAGGGAATTCGAGAATCTGACACTCAATGCAAAACGTGCTTAAAGAATACAAGAAAGTGATTTGATCAAAGTGTCTAATCGCATAAGAGATTGTATTCGCAACAATGCGAGTCTATTCGAGTCAATACGAGAGCCACTTATTCGGGTTGTTGGTAAGAATCAACAAACAGAGAGAAGTAGAGAACGGGGCTCTAAACCCGAAGCAAGGGATTCAAATACCCCTGACATGAGTTCTAGATTGGAACCTCCGAAGGAGGAACCGGTCCAAGAAAAAGTCAGGACTTTTGAGTCACATCTTGAGCCTTCGAGTCAACCCAGCACCTCTGGGGTTAAAGAGGGAGAAATCAACCTTAGGCCTATGACGGGCACTGCTAAGGTTGGTATTAACTTAGCTAATTTCTCTTATTGGCAGGAATACCAGGCCAGTTGGGGAAATTAAATATCGGACAATGAATCCGACTGGAGAAAGCCGGGTGGATATATCTGGGGAATATCCCCAAGTTTGGATGCGAGAGGGCTCAAACCCAAATGATGTAAAGCAGTAGTATGGTTTTGGGGCACTAGCCTCAATTTATACTGTTGCACCAAGCTTCCGAGAACTTTCAAAACTGCCAGAATGGCTGGGGAAAACAGTTTTTAAGGTATGAGAAATAAACTCAACTCTATCCAGAGGAGATGTGCTAGACCTTTACTTCATTAATGCAGCTCCAGAACCAGTCGGGAAAGGCAATCACGAGGCCTTTCATTTCATCAAGCTTAGAAGACCTGACATTTCAGCATCAAACAAAGTCAAGGAGTCTTTTGGAAATGAACCAATCTTAGTTTCTATATTTTCTGAATAACAGAACTCTAGGCAAAGAGATGCCTGCATTAAGGCATAAGTTCAGGTGAAGTACCCATTCAAGTTCGAACACAAGACTTTGAATGGATATTTTCTGTTAAACACTTTAACATGGAAGAAGACATGATTTGCTGAGAAGACCTTTTCTGAAAAACATGACCTTCTTTAGAGAAATAAGATACCGGTGAGTAAACAAACCCATCGAAAATACTGTAACATGACCCACTTCGAGCTGTGGACGGACAAGATTTACACAAGTTGTTCTACCCAGATAGAACCAGAGTTTGGAAATGCTAAGCATAGGGAAAATAAGAATGACTGAACCCCTTCCTGCAAAGGAGACACGTGGAAAGAAGAGGGTAAAACCTCTTCAGAACGCCCAAGAGCCGGGAGAATCATCAGGGAGCAAAGAAGATAAATGACTTTTCAAAAAGGCAAGAGCCAGATGACTTTACTGAAAGGGTAAAGGGACATGTGACTAACAAGAAAACGGGCCACTAGAAGGCATCCAATAAAGAAAAAGGACCAGCAAGCTGCTAAAGTTAGAATCCAATATAGTTGACATAAGTGCTGATGCAAGTATGGTGACGTAAGCAGTGACATCACAAAAAATCAAGAGGCTTTGAAATTTGAATTTCAAGTCCGAAAGCCTCTATAAATAAGAGTTTCGAGGAAGCAGAAGACATCAATCATTCCCCTCTGTTTTCTCTCAAATAAATGTTGTAGTAGATTCTTTTCTTTGTATGAGTGTTTCTGTTTCGGCTACAATAAGTAGCTAGAGGAGTCTTCTCCTCTGGTTTGAGTGTAATGAGGGTGTAATAAATATTTCAATTCCATAAATAAATAATCTTGGGCTACTGCCCATATGCAACCCTCCATTTCTTATGCAACATTAATCTCCATACTTTCCGACAATAAATAGTAGTAGTATCCTGTACACTTGGTGAAGGAACCGAACCAGGGTTGCGCTGAGATCTACTGAAGGAATGAGATCGAACCATCACACTGCGAGATGCGTGGTTGGCTGTGAGGAACAACTGTAAAACCTCCCGGAGACCCGGTGGGTTGACGATCAAAAAAGGTACTGCTATTATTTTAAGTTGGTTAGTTATGAGATTAATATTGTTTAATTAATGGGCGGAAGCATGCTGGCCTGATATGGTCATCATGGACTATATCCATTTTTTTAAAGAAAAAGGGCAAGAAAAGGGATTTGAAAAAAATATTATTAAAATGGTAAAATTGTAAATTTCTGATCAGCTTTTAAATCAAAATTGGGCTGGTCAAAATTGGGTCAAAGAAGTGGGTTTATGCAGTAAATGGATTTTAGGGAGTGTATCTGATTTTAAGGGTAAAATTGTAAAATTTTTTTATCAAAATTGAAAAATTGTCAAAATTGGAGTGTATTGAGTAAAGGGAGATGTGTGGATAGTAAAGGCCTAAAATTTAATTTAAATTGTGAAGAATTAATTCAACAGCTACAAATAAAATTTATATGAATAAAAAATAACAAAATTCATTTGTATACTTTTTTTTTAAAAAATAAATGGTCAAGAAACAGTAACAAATTTAATCTATATTAAAAAAATTAAAACATAAATATGTCAAGAGTGAGATTTGAACCCAATAAAATTTAATTTAAATTGTGAAGAATTAATTCAACAGCTAAAAATAAATTTTATATATAAAAAAATAACAAATTTCATTTGAATAAAAAAAATTTACAATAAAAGTAATAAATTTAATCTATATTCTATATTTAAAAAATAAGAAAATAAATTTGTCAAGAGTGAGATTTGAACACAATAAAATTTAATTTAAATTGTGAAGAATTAATTCAACAGCTACAATTAAAATTTATATGAATAAAAAATAACAAATTTCATTTGAATAAAAATTTTTTTACAAGAAAAGTAATAAATTTAATCTATATTTAAAAAATATAAAAATAAAAAAATAAATTTGTTAATAGTGGGATTTGCACCCACGCCCCTTCGCACCAGTACCTGAAACTGACGACTTAGACCACTCGGCCATCTTGACTTGATTAAACATAAACTAACATACATTTTATTTGTATATAACATATTTACACAAAATATTTTTTTGCAAATCTGATATGTGTTCAAACTCTGACGCTCATTTTGCCTCTGCTGTCCACATGATGCGTTTCGGGTTGATCCTCCTTAATCTGCACTTGTCATTTCTTACTACTACAAATCTATGAATAGGAAATCGGTGATTTATAAAACTGACATTTATAGATTTATTGACCGATATCTATTGTACCACTGTTATCTATATTGTTTAGATTATTCTAATAAATATCGGTGATTGTCTACTGTTATCTTTTAATGATGTTTATAGAGAACTAGTTGTTTAAACGTGTGTTGCACGTGGCTTACAAGTTGTACTTTGCAGCATGCCATAGCTAAAATTTTAATATTTATATGAAAAATGAAAGGAACTCATCTTGCAACCACAAACCGCTTTATGATGCTTGAATATAACAGCTTAATGAGATTTTTTATTATCTACCGTCCACATCAGGAGCACTATAAATAAGTTCAAACCCTTTTAACTTCTTTACATATATTTTTTTGTCTTATATTTACAAGACATAAATTGCGATCATGGTAGTAATACTATAAATGATTTGATAATGAAAGTGCAAAGCATATAAAGAGGGAGAGAAGAGTAGGAGAGGTAATGAGGGGGCAAGAACAATAACAATTTCTCTCTTCCCTTACTAATCCTGCATCAATGTAAGTGTAACCCAACAATCATGCTTTATTTCATTTCCTCTATATCTTATCTCTATCTTTGTTCTTTCTTCCTAGGGAGTGGGATGATATGAATCTGGGTATTCTTTTTCTTGTATGCCTCTCGCTTTCTCCCACAACTCATCAATTGAAAAGTTAAGAAACGAAGGTTCTTCTTCAGCTGAGGTAGCACTTAGAGTACCTCCTGCCCCTTAACGTTTGTGAAATCAATAACGCAATGCTAATTTATGCACTTTGCACTTGACTAATTGTTTGAGCTCATAAGTCCACCAAACAAATTCATAGATTCACTCACCAACACATAGAAAAAATATCTATTTTAATAGAGATGTAATAGTCTAATTTAATCTGCATTACTATTGCAGAAAGTGAATAGGATCTAGGTTGAAAGAAACACTTCAAGCTCTTTTAGTTCAAAGCATGCCTTCTAGCAGCTATAAGAATCGTCTCCTTCAACGATCAAACAATAATCTTAATAATATGACAATAGTAATTGTCAAGAATCTGAATCAAAATAAATTGAATCAAATCAAGATCAATCCATTTCTAATTAAGAGATAAACTAAAACGACTACTTTAAACTATTTAAAACTATTTTATTTCTCTTAACACAATTAGTACTAAAATTTTGACAAGAGTATAAGTATCACTCTCCACGACCAATAAAACTCTCTCTTAAATCCCATCTGAAGGTAAAAAATATTTTTAATCCCTATAAATAATATATTACCAAATGTTGACAACTAATTACTATATTAAAAATTAAGATTTTAGAAATATAAAATTAAAAAAATCACAAATATATTACATTACAAAGTATGACGTGATATATCACATTACAAAGCTGACCTTCCAGCAGTTATAGGAATTATCTTCTTCAAGAGTCAACCAATAATCTGAACAATATTACGGGAATAATTTTGAAGAATCCAAATCAAAATAAATTGAATAAAATCAAGATCAATCCATTTATAATCAAGAGATAAACTAAAATGACTACTTTTAACTATTTAAAACATGTTTAATTCACTTAACACAAGTACTAAATCACATGTGGGCTGACAGAGCCTTAATTGTTGGGAAGAAAGATGTGATGTTAGGAACGGAAAATAAGAAAGAAAAGAAAAAGAGAAAATCAAACGGTAAATACCGTTTACCCATTAGCTTCCAGGCTCTTTAATCCAATAATATTTTTGATAGAAATACATAAACCTAATCACACCTTAAATATTATTACTCAATACCAAAAAGGAAAGAACCCAAAACCCCAATGACCTAAACAAAAGCATAAGCCCAACCCACGAATAACGGGCTCAAGCCTTAAACATAAAGATAATTAAAATAGATAAGATAAGCCCACAGAAATGGACCCAAGCCCGCCCCATCGACCATGAACCCTAATTTTGCTTCATATCAATAACAAAGTGTAAACTAAAATATTTTAAAGACAATGGGTACATTTTATTAATGGTAGTTGAGGATTTTATTTAGGTTTTGTCCAAGATTATAATTATTATCATGGCTTCATGATTACTGATTAACTTTTAACCATAGTTTTGTGTTTGGGTAGAGTCTTTTGCTTATAGGGCTAACAAAATAATATGCTTAATGATGCATCTAATTTATCAAGATCCATTGATGAGATTAAGCTGTACATACTATAGAGCCAATACTCGGGGAAAGCACACAAAAGAAAACCTGAACTTTAATGCAGGCTACAAATGCTTACCCATGCCACAATTTGTGTGTTTATAGAGATGGTAACTGAGTGTTAGGGCTTTAAAGAAGATGAGGAATTTTATGGAAAAAAAATTCAGAAGAATGCCTTAATTTATCATTGTTGCATCTACAAGAACACATTGAGGTAATAACAAAAATGTTAAAACCATATCCTAGAAAATGAAATATGAAGAAGAAAGATGAATTACATACCGTTGACAACCTGTTCAGTGTACCATTTATCTGAACGAAATATGCTTCCAAGAGCTTCTCGAGCTCTTCAACGTCAAGATGCTTGCTTGGCACTGTGCGTATTGGTATGGGTGTGACTGTATCAACTGTGGACATTAGAGCCGCCAAATAGCTGACGGTCAGCAGCTGATATCTCGCCTCTCGTTCCTTTCCACGAGTATTTCAACAACACTCCTAAGTGACATGTTAATGATGTTATAAACGTGTTGAGATATAGAAATCAGTTTTAAGTATTTTCAGCAAGACAGGCTTGACATGCATGTCATCCTCTGCCTCTTCTAATTCATTTTGCTCATCTACCGTAGAAAGAACGAAATACCTCAGGCTGTTCTTGAAGTTTGTCAGTTACATACATCTCCGCCATATCATCATCATTGTCGAGCAAATGCTCCAACTCATCCCTTACCTGATCAATTAGATTATATCTTTGCAAGCTGAATAGAACATGGGAAAACAAGATAAATATTGAAAAGTACTTATAAAGCTTGTGTGTTACCGGTAACTTATCAATGAGAGAGATCTTGTGCTTCACTGCTTACGCTAAAAAATAATTTGGAAAACATCAATTTGGTCCTAGAATGTACCCAAAAGGTGAAAGTATCTGAAAAGAAACATACCACATATTAGTCTCTCTGAGAATTCTATACTTACCACAGTAATTAGACACAACATCTTTCTTTCCCTTTTCTTCTTACCCTTATTTTTCTTCTTTATTATGAAATAATTATGCAATAAATAAAGAAAAGGAAAATAAGGAAAAGATATGGCAAGAGAATGAAGCGGAAAAAAATAAACCCAATTCCACCTATCCTGTAATTAGACGGCATCCTATGAATGTCGTTCGATCTTCTTCTCTTCAAACTCAGATGTTCAGTTTTTATGTCCCTCTTCACTCGTTTTATAATCAAGACGTTTCAAATCATGACTGCGTTTGAACTTTGAACTTTACATCTGAGGAATATGAATGATCCATATACATTGACTCATGAAGAATATGAGAAATCCAAGATTTAACTTTTGAATCTTCCTCTCTTTCTTCGCGGACTGAACTCTGATAAATAAATATAAAGTGGAGTGCATGTGATAATTAATTAGGGTTGAAAGATAAATTGAGAAAATTATTAAGGACAATATGGGAAAAAAAAGTTTTCCAAGCTCAACGTACTTTTGAGATAGTATGATAGGATATAAATATATCTTTTCACTTATTTTAATATATATATATATATATATATATTAATTAAAAGTAAAAAAAAAAACACGTTTTTTTTTTAAGAACATAAATCGCGCCACACATCCCCAATTTAATCTAATCTAAATTTAAAGAAAACAAACACGATCCAAACAAACACACAAACGGAACCCTAATCCCCAAAATCGTCATGAGCAAAAGAGTTCATCACGCCAGCCAAATCGAAGCCATCCCTTCTTGCCGCCGGCCACGACGCCACCTGGTCCCCGTGAGACCACCCGTTCGCGACGCTACCTCCTCTAGCTCGTGGCATATTCTTTCCTGTCACCACCCCTCCCGTTCGCGACAGCACACGCACCTCCAGGTCACGCCGCATCTGCCACTCTAGTTCACCCGCTCGCGACAGCTTCACCTTCTCAACGTTGGATGAGCAATTGAGGTTCACCTCTCTTTCCTTTTTTTTTTTTTTTTTTAATTTCTTTAATTTGTTCCAGAATTTTAATCAATTTGTCTGTCTTGTGTTCATTCATAAAAACTATTACAAGGTCTCGCCTCTTCTTTTGTGTTCCCATGTCTTGTGTTCATTTATAATTTGGTGATGGTTCTTGTTACATTCCTGCATCATCTTTTACTTTTGAGCGGAAGTTGGGTAATAAATGGTTGTAGCAGCGTTGTGTTGTTGGGATTTTATTTTAATTTTTTGTTCTTATTCAACTGTTTTAGAAATATATCCCATGTCTCTGCTGAAAACGAGAAGGAAATTTAGGGCACTCTTGGGCTCCGATTCCCGCATACCATGCCTTCAATAATTATCTCACGCTTTGAAGGAAGATTGTATGTGTGTGTATATTTTTCTACAAAATTTTTGAGGAAATGTTAATTAGGCCTTCAGTAGTCTATAACTTTTATGTATATATCATATATAGTTGTAAACTTAGTACATTTTTCATCTTTGAGCCATAGTTGTTAAAAGCGAGAGGCGCACCTAGGCGCACAGACCCCTAGGCGCGCCCGAGGCTCGTGCCTGAGCTACATTTTGCCCTAAACTGAATTTACAATGTGTATACACAAATATATCCTACTTACAATCATATTACCTAACTAAACTAAGGTAAAAATCACATAACATCACATAATGATACATAATAACTCATAATAGCATTATAAAAGATAAAACATACACACAAATAAAATTCAAGTAAGCGGCAGATGGTGGAGGTGAAGGCAGCCCACCATTTTGTCTTTGTTTTGAAAGTTCACGTACTAAAACCCCAACCCTAATTCTCTAATTATTTCATTTTATAAGTGGGATGTCCATTTTTATATTAAAAACGTGTAAACCCTTTAATAATTGAGTAGCAACTTCAAATAAATTAAAAAAAAAAAAAAAAAAGGATGTTGAAGAGGCGCACCTAGGCGCGCCCCTTTGATACATGAGCCTGGAATAGCAAAAAATCAACAATCTAGGCGCATAGCCCTGAGCCTGAGCGCCTGAGGCGCGCCTTTAACAACTATGCTTTGAGCTGTTACTCTACTCCCCATGCCTTCAACTTTTGTGTAATTATTATAAATAAAATTAACATGTTTCATATCATTATGATTGTACCAATCAAGTACTAGCAGCTTTCCATAGCATTAATATGTCCAGGTTCTACCTGTATTAATTGTATAACATACACTTGACATGGGATCCTAATTTCTAATGGCTGAAGGTGTTAACTTTGTGTAAGAGCTTATAAAATCTTAACTCGGTGTAAGACTTCACCTGAATGTTTCAGTTATGGATTTGCGACTACCTACATTTGCTATGTATCAGCTGTTTAACACCTCAACATATGATCCAAAATAAATTTGCATTTGCTCCAGAATATATCCTATTTTAAGCTTCCAACTCTTGCCATTGTACAATGCATTATAGATAATGAAAATGATTAGATTGAAGCCATTTGTTAATTGTTGAATTACAGGTAAAAGTTGTGTATATACTTGCTAATTCAGGGAATGCATTTTCTGACTGAAGTAAAGTAACTTCCCCCCGTCAGGTTCATATCCAGTACCCTGCAGATGGGGAGACTGTGGAGCTAGCTGGTTGCTTCAATGGCTGGTATCTTCAATGGCTGGTATCATAGAATTCAAATGAAGCCACTGTTGTCATGATTAAGTACCAGAAACTGCTAGATCAAGGTTTCTTCTCTCTTCAGTTATCCTTTTCTCTTTACATCTTAGAGCAATCTACTGTCCGATGGGCGTTCTTGTTAAGTTCCTTGAGAATGCCAGGACATCTCAAGTTTGGCGGGTCGTCAGTGGTTGTATCCTGGGGTTTATGAGGTATGATAGCTTTAGTCAGATTTTGACCTCATGGTTCTCAACAGGTTAGTTCTATTAATGCTGTTATGTTTTATAGAAATTTGTTGCAGACATATACAACTAGCTAGCTCTTTTCATTTGATATTTCACATATTATATGCTCACTATAATTTAATGACCTGCTTAATTTATTGATGAAGAGAACTTTTGAGGAAATTGAACTAAAGAGTTCTCTAGCATTAGTGTGATATTTGAACTAAATTCATGTTGAAAATCGACATGATGGATTCAACTAAAATACTATAACAATTTTGAATTCTTGCAATGTTTTCAAATGATTACAAATTTCTATTAATAATTGGGCTGTGGATTGATTCTCTTTTATATCAATTAGGTTATTTTATTCTTTTGCATTTTCTTGGATCAAATTAGCTAGTTTCTAATAATAATTACATTTTTGCAGGACATATCCTCAAAATCTAACCATGTCATTTATCCAAATTGTTTGCCATACCATTAAGTGCTGCTATGCTGTATTATATAAGGTTTGGGACCTTACTTTACTAGTTTAAAGAAAGCTGAAAAGGAGATCAAGTATATGGAGAAGATGATTATTTATGTGGTAAGCAATTTTCTCTGTGATTACTCCTTCATGAGAAACTTGTTTTATCAGATTTTTAATCACTAATTATGTAATCTGACTTTTTTTGCTACATTTTTAATGTACTTCTACTTTGACCCAAAGTTTTTGCAAGGTTTATAATGTGCTTCTGTGAACAGGTTGTACGATGTACTAAGATTATCTTTCCAAACACTAAGGTTCAGATTCTAGGTTTTAAATTTGGACAGAACTGGCTCACATGGTAGAACTGGTTCTACTGTCTTATTTTAGAGCAACCAAACACACGTATAGAATCCTCCTTTCTATTTAGTAATTTTTTTGGAGGATAAATTAATTCTCATTGTTTTAAATATTTAATTTAAAGGAACCTCTTAGAGTCTGTTACTGTTTTAAATATTTAATTTAAGTTAAAGGAACCTCTTAGATTATATGTACAATAATCATGAATTACACCATTTTAGCTTACTTGCATGTCCGTTTTGTCTATCTTCTATTTAATTCGTAATTGATTATACATTGTAATTTAGTGATATTCCTTAAAATACTTAACATATTTATGTGATAGTTTATATGAGATAGAACAATGGAGGCTGATTCAGATTAACAAGAAACTTAAAGCGCTTCAGAACTTCATTTCAAACTATTACAATTTCTTATTCTTTCGATAAACTATCTATGGAATATATCTAATGTGAACAATTTTGATGTTTACTTTGCTATAAGGCATAAATGCTCAATGAAGCATATGTCATAATAATTAAATAATGGAAAGGCCTCCGACAGTTGCATCGCAGGTCAGAACTTTAGGTTTTATTCGATTGGTAGGAAGTTGAATTTTGGTTTTGTTTTTTTAATTTTCTTAGCAATTTTCAATTTTGAAATTGTTGTAAAATTTGCTTGGTAAATAATTTTTGTAGAAAGATGTGATCTTTGTGGCAGTTGAAGATACTATTTGTGGGTTTAGGTGAAAGAAAAATCAAAGCTCTATTAGATTTGTTAATTTCCTTCTAATGCTGAGGTCTGAGTCAGATGCTAATGTTTTGTTCTGTTACTCAAAGTTAAGAATAAGAAAAGTGTGGGGTGAGTGGGTTTTGGGTTGTGTTGGGGATTTAGGTAATGTGGCCTTGTGGTGTAAATGTTTGTACTGTAGATTCATGGTTTATTTGTGGAAATAGGTAGATGGTTGAGTATCTTAAACCATTGAGAGTGTGATATTGGCCTGATATTCTGCGAAATGTCTCATTTTTTAGTTTCATCTTGCTGTTAATTATGCTTATTCAATGAGTAACTTCACAAACATATCTTAAAAGATTGCAAAGATAAAACAGTGTCTCTATTATTTGTTTACAAGTGTCATTGTTTTTGTATGAGTTTTGGCTTCTAAATTTTTACAATTTTATATTTCTGGCTCCGAAATGGTGTTTCCGATTAAGTCTTTTTCAACATTTTGTGATAATGCAACCAAATAAGTGGTAATTAAATTTTAACGTATATTTGCGATAGATGTGTATATTTGGCAGGACATGTAGATTGTAGCATTGTTGTTTCCTTTTCAGTTACAAGAAATTGGTGTCTTTCTTAAACATCCAAACCTATCAGGTATAGCTTAAATTAATTCATGTGCTTGACAACTTAAATCAAGTATGCTTTCTTAACTGTTATCTGTTATTTTATTTAAGTAACCAGGAATGATGTAGTAAGGACTGACGACCAGTGGTGCAGGCTGCAAGTGCCCCATCACAACCTTCTCTTATTTAATTATTCATGACAGTATTGTTCAGTTCCTTTATGTCACTACTTAGAATAATTTTCTATTTCTTTGTTTAAACCTATTCTGACTCTTTTATGTAAAGTGGTTGCTGATTTTACTGCTTGAAGTTAATACTCAGTGCAGATTGGTATTTCTTTCTCTGTTGGTTTTTGCTTGCCATATTTGCTGAAATCAGCTGGTTTAATGCTGGTTTTAGGGCTATATATCTGGTTCAGATAGACAACGTACAACTTACAGATTTGCTGTCCAGATTATGGCGCTGTCCTCATCTTGGTAAAGAAACTATGTACTAGAAATTATTATTAAAACATCGAGTATCTGCTCTACCCATTTATTTTCTATCTTCATTTCCATTAGTCTACCTATTTATTTTCTATCTTTATCGATATCTTTTCAAGGTATCTATTACCAACAATTGTTGATGTTAATATATATATTTTTATAACTATTGGGATACTAAGTTACTAACGATTGTATAATAACATCTAGTGTGTTGATAAATTATACCCGCATTATGTGATTTCACTTATTGTGTCTATTTACTCCAACTTTAGCAAGGTCTAAAGATGAAAATTGAAAATATAAGTTGTAGGAATTGCTTGCTGTTTTCTAATTAATTATTTGAGAGAAGGCTCCAGTTATGAGTGTTAAATTCGTGGTAGTTTATTTACCTTTAGTTTATTTATAAGAGAACAATTATATTATCTCCTAGTGTGTTAACAAGTTATTTTTTTATTTTAATCTAATGCATGTTGTGATTTCAACTTGAGTAAGTTAAGATAATATCAATTGTATTATTTTTAGCTAAAGTTGAAGTGAAGAAACCAAGAGGCAAAGCAGCTGCTAATAAGAAAAAGCTCCAGTGCCCAAGGTTAAAATTGCATGATTTATTCATCTCAATGTTCTCATGCATGATGTTTATACATAGTTTTATTAGTGAATTTAGATCTAATATTTTGAATTAGGTATTACAACAATAAAACCATTGCAAAATAAAAAATAGGTCACTAATTTCCATTATCATTTAACGTGATAGGCAACAACAACTGTTGAAGAAGAAGAAGATGATGGTGGAATAGCTGATGTTAGAGAGAGAATTGCAACTTACAATTTTGACTCATCTCCTGAACATTCAGAAGGTACACGTAAACACATTTTGGATTAAGTTGATGCTTGTCTGTTTAAAATTAGTTAGACTTTGAGTAGTTTTATTTTTGTATTATGATTTGGAATTTGTTGCAATTTGTCGATGAAATCCCAAATTTGCTTTGTGCACAGTTCTAGTTGTGGTTTTAAATTTCACCATAAAATCTACTAATGCATGGATAATTTTGTATTATCACACACCAAAATTTATATATAAACATTTAGATGTAGTTTTTTGAATCTGAATCTCAAAATTATTTTCTTAATTAATTTAACACCTTGAGTTTGAAGAGTGATGAGTATGCATAGTTGTTAAAAGCGAGAGGCGCACCTAGGCGCACAGACCCCTAGGCGAGCCTGAGGCGCAAGGCGCGCGCACCTAGGCGCACAGACCCCTAGGCGAGCCTGAGGCGCAAGGCGCGCCCGATGCGCGCGCCTGAGCTACATTTTGCCCTAAACTGAATTTACAAAGTATATACACAAATATATCCTAATTACAATCATATTACCTGACTAAACTAAGGTAAAAATCACATAACATCACATAATGATGCATAATAACTCATAATAACATTATAGAAGATAAAACATACACACAAATAAAGTTCAAGTAAGCTGCAAATGGTGGAGGTGAATTCAGCCCATCTTTTTGTCTTTTGTTTTGAAAGCTCAAGTACTAAAACCCTAACCCTAATTCTGTATTTATTTCATTTTATAAGTGGGCTGTCCATTTTTATCTTAAAAACGTGTAAACCCTTTAATAATTGAGTAGCAACTTCAAAAAAAAAGGATGTTGAAGAGGCGCGCCTAGGCGTACCAAGGCGCACGCCTTTGATACATGAGCCTGGAATAGCAAAAAATTAACAATCTAGGCGCAGACTCCTGAGCCTGAGCGCCTTGGTTGTATACTATATATGAACTAGTAAAGTCAATTTTAAGAAGCAATTAATCGACAAACTAGAATTCTTGTGTTTTTATTTAATTTGTTATAAAGTGATTACATTTTCATTAATGGTGCTTTTGATTCCGTCTCTTTGGTCGTCTTTTGGTAATTTTATAAAAGAGTGTATTTTCAGCTTTGCCTTGGTGAATATTGTGTTTTATAAAATTGATGTGATTGAGTTTTCAAAAGAAGTCTATCATATATGTGTTTAAATATACTAGAATGAGACATGTAAATTAATTGTTGATGTCAGGTTTGATTTTTTATAAATATTGGGATACTAAGTTACTGACGAATGAAATTGGCACTTAAGTGAATTTTGAGTAAGAGTTTTTGTTTTTGAAGAAGTATTTGCATATGAATATTAGTAATAAGAAGGATGTAAGTTATGTAATAATGTAGCTACTGTTAATCAAGTTTCAAGCTTGATCACACTATTTTGTGTTCTTTCTTTATTAAGTAAACAAAAAAAGTAAGGATTATCAATTACATGTTTCTTCATGATAGATAAAGCAATTTATACAAGTGTAATTGTTTTAATTCCGAGTTGTTGATCTTATTCCTTTTAATGCAGTAGATATGTGTCATTAGCGGTGATGGAGTGGACTTTATCAATCAAAAAGGTTTACATCATGTTTTGTGGTGGGATGGACATTAGCTACATTTTTCATATTTTTTAGTATATATTAATATTTAATTAAGTGCTTTAATTGTTGTAATGTTTAATGTTGAATTTGGGCTCGTATTGATGTGTTGAGGAATAAAATATTTGTTGGAATGTATATATGGGTATATTGAAATTTTTATTTAAACTAGAATTTTATGGTTGAAGTAAATATGTATTGGTAGATCAAGGATATTTATTTAGAAAAAAGATATCGGTCATCGATATCTATTGTTCAATATCTTTAGTATCATCTTCATAGATATCGGTTGAATATCGATATCTATTATTACTCCCTCCGTCCCAGGTTAAGAGAGTCATTTTACCAATTTGGTCGTCCCACCCAAAGAGCCTCATTTTCTTTTTAGGACACATGGGACCCACCCACACTCACTAATACAATTAAAACATGGCCCCCCACGCCCACTAACACAACTATCCACTACACATTAAATAATAATACTCTTTAATCCACTTGCCCAAAAACAAATGAGACTCTTAAGTTGGGACGGAGGGAGTATAATAGATATCGGTGAACCGCCGATATCTATCGTTCAATATCTTTTATATCACCTTCATTAATAACGGTGGAATACTGAAAAGATAATGGTAATTCACCGAAATCTATTCATGAAATAGATTTTGGTGATTTATCGATATCTATTTCGTGGACTTTTAATAACACCTCCATTATTAACGGTGGAATACTCAATAGATTTCGGTGATTCACCGAAATCTATTACAGAATAGATATTGTTGATTCACCGATATCTATTTAGGGGACTTTTAATAACACCTTTATTAATAACGGTGGAATACTGAATATATATCGGTGATTCACCGAAATCTATTTATAGAATGGATATCGGCAAGTAATCGATATCTATTTAGGGGATTAATAACACCTCCATTAATAACGGTGGAATATTTAATAGATATCGGTGATTCAATGATATTTATACATGAAATAGATATCGGTGATTCATCGATATCTATTTAGGGACCTTTAATAACACCTCTATTAATAACGATGGAAATTCTGAATAGATATCGGTTATTCACCGATATTTATTGACAGATTTCTAGTAGTGTAATTGATTTTATGTTGTGTGATAGATACTGCATTGAGGATGTTCCAAATTTGTTAGACCTAATGCGTTTAGGGTTTTTGCCAACTGTGCTATGGGAATGATTTTCACTTCCTTTTCAAGTTAAAATTTTTCATTTTAAAGTTTAATATTTCTGGGAGTAGAGGATTATAGAATTTTCAAAGTAGTGATATAGATGGGAGGTAAGGATGGTGGGCTAATACTATTATCTGTGCTGGGAATTTTGAGTTAGGGAAATGAATGTTCATTCCCACTTTTTGGTATTTATTGTGCTGCAATATGTCATGTAGGCAAACTATTTATATGAGTTGCACTTGATGATTGTACAGATGAAGCCTTTTCTTTCCCCAAACAGATAAAAGAATGTGCCTTAGCTTTAATTCAATTAGGATTACTGAGTTTTTGGAATAAAGAAAAAGCTGAGCAACTACAGCTTAACCATTTGTGTTTAACAACCAAGATTATATTTTTTAGTTAGCTCTCGGTGTGATTAGTGGTTGTTTGAAACTTTGGAATGCACCTATTTTGTTTATGTATGCCAATGACTGAAAATTGGTTGCTCTGACTTTACTTTTTGGATCTTTGCGCTGTTGTTGTTTTACTTTGAGTTTGGGTAGCTCAGTTACCCCTAGTTTCATTCCCCTTTTCTTTTGTGCATGATTTTGTTCAGCATTGTATTCCGGAGACTGGACTAGTATGATATTTTTTTTTGGCTTTATTAGATATGTTCCACTTACTAACCAACACAAACTATTTTGTGTTCAACCGAATGTGATACTCTTATTTTGTCTTGCGTTATTTTCGCATTTTGCTATTAGTTATTGAAAAGGTGTGCTCCATTGACAAATTTTCATGATATTGTAATCAAGGAAGCTAATTAAGAAGAGCTTCTTCTTCTTCTTGTTTGTTTGTGGGATTAACATATGTTCTGTCAGATTCATGCATTAACTGTCTTATTAATCCGTGTTCTGATAAGATTTTATTCTGATTATGGTGGATAGAGTTTCCAGTGACTTAGCTTCTTTAGTTTATTATGTGTCGTTTTTTTACGCCCTAATTATGGATGATACAAGAATTAATGTGCATCAACATTTTATCATAACCCTTTCAGGGAATCAACAGCCAAACTACTTCGACTTCGAGTGGGAAGTTCTTTTCACCATGGCCATCATAGGGGTAGGCCTTCTAACATGAGAAATTATAGGACTTAAATTGGCATAAAGGACTATAATTGAAAAAATAAAAAGTTACAGGACTAAAATTGGATTTTAACAAAATCATGGACAAAATATGATAATCTTCCTATTTTTTATGGTAATTAACATTTTTCAAATACTGTTTTGTAAACTCTGATGCAGAATTCTTAGCGGGATGACAATTGATAAACAGTTTTACTCGTGAAATCCAAATGAATGGGTCCATCATTCACACCTTTAAGCACCAGAAGCTGTTGTGTTTTTGTCGGAAATTCAGCTCCTCCGCTGCACTGGTTGAGTACCCACCGCTTGAACATGCAGGAATTCGTACTTGGATCGATCCGCTTCTGTTTCTAAGCAATCCCACAAATTTGAAGGGATTGACACTTCCAGAAACTGAAGCAGCGCACTCCCTTCTGCTCAAAACTTGCTTACTGCACTCTAATATCTACACCGCCAACAATTTGATCACCGCCTATTCAGAATGCAGTCGCATGGATCATGCATTCAAGTTGTTCCACGAAATTCCTACTTGGAATGTGGTGACTTGGAATTTACTTATTCTGGGGTCTAACAAGAATTTTCTCTACGATGACTCATGGAGAGTCTTTTGTCGAATGCACAATGTGGGACTGGACATGGATGAGTTTACATATAGCAGCGTTCTGTCTGCTTGTGGTGCTTCGGAGTATGATGTGCGTGGAGTTCAGGTTTATGGGCTCGTTAAAAAAAATGGCTTTTTCTCAAATGGATATGTGAGAGCTGCAATGATCAATTTATTTTCCAACTGTGGCAAGGTGGATGATGCTTTGATGGTGTTATACGATGTTCCCTGTGATAATGTTGTTTGTTGGAATGCTGTTGTGTCTGGCGCAGTTAAGAACAGGGATAATTGGGTAGCGTTAGATGTTTTCTCCCAAATGTGTCGTCATGGCTCGTTGATACCGAATGCTTCTACGTTATTGAGTGTTTTGACTGCTTGTGCTGCAGTAGAAGAGATTGAGTTGGGTAGAAGTGTTCATGGCTGTCTGATGAAAATCGGCGCTGAAGGGGATGTTTTTGTGGGAAGTGCCATTCTTAATCTATATGCCAAATGTGGAGCTATGTTTGATGCCATCAAGCAATTTAAACAAATGCCAGTGCACAATGTTGTTTCATGGACTATCATCATAAGTGGTTTTGTTCAGAATGGTGATTTTGCTTCTGCTTTTATGGTCCTTAAAGACATGCATAGAATGGGAGAGGAAATAAACACCTTCACTGTATCGAGTGTGCTTTCAGCTTGTACTAATCGCGACACGTTTGTGGAAGCTTTACAGGTTCATTGCTGGATTTTAAAGATTGGGTTGTACTTAAATCCTGTAGTGAAAGCATCTCTGATACATACATACTCAAAAGCAGGAGCAGTTGACTTATCTGAGGTTATATTTACAGAGATTCAGGACCTGGAGGAAGTATCTCTATTTCGTCATATGATTTCCGCGTATGTGCAAAGTCGGAAGTATGAAAAAGCAATCTTTTTGCTTCGAGAAATGATGAGAATGGGCATTAAACATGATGAATACACAATTTCTGGTATCTTGAGCATAATGGAGAATTTAACTTTCGGGAGACAGGTACATGGTCATGCTGTTAAACTGGGTTTGGACTCTGAATCTTTCGTTGGGTGCTCTGTTTTAAAAATGTATTCAGAATGTGGTAACTTGGAGGAGTCTGTGAAGGCTTTTGAACAACTTGAAAGGAAAGATTACGTGTCATACATCTCGATGATTTCTAGTTTTGCAAAAAATGGGTGTCCAGACACGGCTATCAAGTTGTTTCAAAAGATGTGGTTAAAAGAAGAATCAATTCTTGATGAAGCGCCCTTAGTTGCTGTTCTAAATGCATGTTCGTCTCTTCCTTCTTTAAAGTTGGGTAGAGAAATACATGGAATCGCTCTTCGTTGGGGGTTCGACAATGGGGCCATTATTGGTTCAGCGTTAGTTAATATGTATTCAAAATGTGGTAATCTCGATTCAGCAAAGATTGTTTTTCTTTCAGTGTCTTTCAAAGATGAAGTGTTATGGTCTTCCTTGATTTCAGGATATTCCCAAAGGGGGCACATTGAGGAGGCTCTTTGGCTTTTCCATAACTATCGTCTCTCTGATGTGAGCGTCGATGTTTTCACAATCTCGTCTCTTGTTGCAAATTCGAGCAATTCAAATATGGGCAGCCAGTTGCACTCCTTTACTATAAAAACAGGTTTGGAATCAGACTCTGCCATAGGAAGTTCACTTGTGATGATGTATTCAAAATGGGGTAACATTCAAGATTGTGCTAAGGTGTTTCGTGGAACTATAAACCCTGATGTCGTTTCCTGGTCGATAATGTTTACGAGCTATGCTCATCATGGAAAAGGATTGGAGGCCTTGCGATTCTTTGAACATATGAAGAAATCCGGAATAAAGCCAGATTCTATTACATTCGTTGGCGTCCTATCCGCTTGTAGTCATGCTGGTTTGGTTGAAGAAGGACATTTCCATCTGAATTCCATGATCAGAGACTATGGGATCGAGCCTGGTCCCAAGCATTACGCCTGCATGGTGGATCTTCTGGGTCGAGCAGGAAGATTCGAAGAGGCTGAGAGGTTTATTGCCAACATTCCAATAAAACCCGACATCTTAGTATGGGAAACTCTACTCGCTTCTTGCAACATGCACGGTAATCGTGAGCTCGGAAAGGTAGCTGCCGAGAAGATGATAGAGTCGCAGCCGTCTAATGCAGGGTACGTTTTAATCTCAAACATGCATGCTGAAGCAGGAGAGTGGGAAGACGTAGCGAAAATCCGAGGATCCATGGATGGAAGTGGAGTAAGAAAGGATCCTGGTTGGAGTTGTGTAGGATCTTGACAGATATTAACGTTATTGAAGATGACAAAACATGATTTACATCTTGGATCCAAAATTACCTGTTCAATATACAGATTGTATAACATGTAGGTTAATGAAGGTATGATACAATGTATGGTTTCTGAGATTCTTGGTTGTATCGCTTAGTTGCTTACTATATGTTTTTCTTCTACAGATAGATTGGTAGTTAGTATTTGGGAGGCCTGGAGAAGAAAGTCCATGAATGCAGAATTAGGTTATGTCAAGATGCATCACACATGCAAGTATGCTTTGATGATATCACATTTATGTATGCACCGGTTAGATTACTTTTTAATTTAATTTTTACCATTAAATAAATAATATAATTGATTTTATTTTTTAAAAAATTATCCACTATTATTTTAACATATAAATTTGGAGTGCACTGGTGCACTAGAATGACTCCAAATTTAAATAGGAATTCAATATTTTTTCTCTTTGCTGCCACCTAGGTTGATTTTTTTCCTCTGATATTTTTCCATTATTTATATGATACATTTATTCATCTCTTACGCTGTGTCGATCATATAATCAGTGTGGGGGTTTAGTACACGTAAATGTGACAAAAGATCATTTGTACAATCCCAGTTGGAATATAATATATTACATAAAATTAATAAAACATTATGTAAAGATGAAGTCTTGTGTGCCCCTCGGAACACGGATACATACACTCAGATTCAATTTGATTTGAATGTTATACTATTTAATATAAAAATATATTCCCTTAATTTAATTGATTTTAAGAAAAAAAGATAGTTGAACATTAATACCTTCCTATTTCTTATCAATTCATTGATAAACAATACTTTTATTAATTAAAATGTATATCACATAGAATAAAATGTAACATCTTTGAATATCGTGTGCACTCGAACCCAGATGAAACCAACTCTTATGAAAATACTTATGCTCACAATATGTTTAAGACATTTATAAATTTTGTTAATTCACAAATTAATTTTATGAATCAAACAAGAGTAAGTTAAGATAAGTTATGCTTGCTCAATAACAAATGATTGCACATATTCATCCATCACATTTTAGGAGAGAGTTGCATATATTTTTGAAATTTACTTATATACTCAACTACTGAGTCCGTACTCAATACTAATACAACTATTTAATACATATTAAAATAATTTTTTTATCTTATTATGCTTTAAAATATTATACTCCTTAATTCACGTGCAAAAAGTAAATGGACACTTATCAATGGAATAAAGAGTATTTTGTTCACCCAGATACACGCGTCCATTCATATTCGTATTAATTTTTATGTAATATGTATCTTAATAATTGTATGATTTTTCACATTCAATTTTTCATTATAAAATTTTATTTAATATGTATCTTAATAATTGTATGATTTTTTCACATTCGATTTTTCACTCTCTGATTTAAGTGTCGATGTTTTCACAATCTCGTCTCTTGTTGCAAATTCGAGCAATTCAAATATAGGCAGCCAGTTGCACTCCTTTACCATAAAAACAGGTTTGGAATCAGACTCTGTTATAGGAAGTTCACTTGTGATGATGTATTCAAAATGGAGAAACATTACTGATTGTGCTAAGGTGTTTCGACGAACTATAAACCCTGACGTCGTTCCCTGGTCAATAATGTTCACGAGCTATGCTCATCATGGAAAAGGATTGGAGCCCTTGAAATTCTTTGAACATATGAAGAAATCCAGAATAAAGCCAGATTCTATTACATTCGTTAGCATCCTAACCGCTTGTAGTCATGCTAGTTTGGTTGAAGAAGGATATTTCCATCTGATTCGATGATCAGAGACTATGGAATCGAGCATGGTCCCAAGCATTACGTCTGCATGGTGGATCTTCTGGGTCGAGCAGGAAGATTCGAAGAGGCTAAGAGATCTATTGCAACATGCCAATATAACCCAACATCTTAGTATGAAAAACTCTACTTGCTTGTTGCAATGAGCACGATAATCGTGAACTCGAAAAGGTAGCTGCTGAGAAGATGATAGAGTCACGGTCGTCTGATGCAGGGTACGTTTTAATTTAAAACGTGCATGCAGAAGCAGAAGAGTGGGAAGACGTAGAAAAAAATCCGAGAATTCACGGATGGAAGTGGAGAAAGAAAAGATCCTAGTTGTAGTTGTGTAGGATCATGACAGATATTAACATTATTGAAGATGGCAAAACATGATCTACATCTTGGATCCAAAATTACCTGTTCAATATACAAATTGTATAACATGTAGATGTACGTTAATGAAGGTATGATACAATGTTTGGTTTCTGAGATTCTTGGTTGTATCAGCCAATTGCTTATATGTTTTTCTACTGCAGATTGGTCGTTAGATTTTGGGAGGCATGAGAAAGAAGGTCCATGAATGCAGAATTAGGAGCTGGTCAAGATACATCAAACATGTGAGTATGCTTTTATGGTATCAAATTTAAATAGGAATTCAACGTTTTTTTTCTCCTTGGTGCCACCTAGGTTGATTTCTTTCCTCTGATGTTCTTCCGTTATTTATATAATGTATTTATTCATCTCTTACATTTCGTATCGATCATATAATCTGTGTGTAGGAGATGATACACGTCAATGACATAGAAGATCCTCTGTACAATCCCTGTTGGAATACCATATTATATAAAATTAATAAAACATTATGGAAAGATGAAGTCTTGTGTGCATCGGGGAACACATATATATTGGTCCATGCGCTCAGGTTCAACATGATCCGAATATTATATTTTTTTAATATAAAAATATATACCCTTAGTTTGATTGATTTTTTTATATAAAAAAAAGTTAAACATTAATACCCTTCATATGTCTGATCAATTCATTGATAAATAATACTTTTATTAATTAAAATATATTTCACTTGATTTCGATGTTCCTTTCATTCAATAAATAATTTTGTATATTATATAATTTCAATTTCAATATTTAAGGGTGTGGAAATGGTTGACATTGACTAGTTCATCACGGACGTTGGGATGCTCAAACTGGCAAAAGAAGCTAACTCAATCCTTGTAAGTCACTACATATATCTTCTCGGTTATACTATAATTATATATTATCCATTTCCTTGGAATCTTAAATAAGTACCCAACTTATTCCACACTTTTAATGGAGTTTAAGAAAAGTTATATTTTCACTCTCTATTGATGTGCTGTTTAACGTGGAATGAAGGAAAAACTAAAAGTGTGAAATTTAAGTTGGAAGGGGAAGAGTAGTTGTTATTTATCAAGTATATGAGTGCAATACTTTGGAATGGATTCATAAATTTATTATAAAAATTATATCACTTAATGAGAGAAGAGTTTCAAAGAAATATGGATTCGAATGAAAGTTCGACATCCAAGAGTGACAGGACTATTAACCCTGTTAAAAGTTGGAGCAACAAGAACTTCTGGCCCGTTGGATATGATGAGACGAGCAGTTCTATACAACAATATTACAATGTGTGTATAGACAATATGCAGAAAGAGAATACGAGGGCGCCGATCGATTTTGGGATAATCTCGATCGAATGTGGAAACTGGCGGATGATCGTGCTAACCACACCAAGGAAGAACATCTGGAGGAAGGCCGCCAGATGAAGATAAGATATTCCAAAGAAGTATCAAGGAACATAGTGGAACTTCAAAATTTTACTGAGATCTATGGACGTGTACCTAAACACGAACAATGGAGAAGACGATCAAACCAGGGTCTAAAAGAGATCTACAAGCCTTATCATTTTTTGCATTGGACGGAATGACATAGTGGAAGGAAATCGAGGCAGAAAATTTTAAGATGAATCAAGATCTTAGAGAATTACAGAAGACGGTGAGATTCTTCGAAGATTATTGTCAAAATATGTTCAAGACAAAATTTGAGATCAACCTCAAGATGGATAAGGTGGAAACGTTGCAAAGCAAACAACTTTACCTCATTCGGAAGTTGATAAAGCAAGTAGAGTCATTGGAGATCAAGATGATGGGGAGAAAGTCAGGAGGGAGGTTGTCACCAACATTCAGAATAGAACCTCTTTTACACCAAAAGAGAAAAATGACGGAGGTCACAAGGCCGAAGTCGGAGAGTGAAAAGATGATCGCTATCCTACAAGGAGAATCCACATCCCCAAATGGAAAGAGCGAATCTTGAAGATCTACAAGACATATATGAGTCATTCCATAGACTAACAATCATAGATCTAAAGATGAATGTTGGAGAGACTTCAAATTCTCAACACAGTCTTAGGCTTCTCCAATACAACATGATCAGAGCCAAAATGAAGGAACTTCTAGATCATATGGAGTCCATGGAGCAAGACAAGAAGAGACATCCCAAAATCAAGGAAATTTCAAGATGAAGGCGATTGGAATGTCAATTGGAGCAAGCCGAGTTCGAGGATCTAATATGCACAACACCCTATATGGTCGGTCTCATCTTGAACCGATAAATCCATACAGGTTGATTCTAAACCTCGATACTCTAGACTTTAAAAACAGAGAGGTCCTGATTGACGAGTGGACAAATGCAATGAAGATTACAGGAGGTGAACTAAAACTGGACGAAGAAGAGTTCATAAGATTCCTAAATATGAGCCTGGAAGGATAAGTGAAGTGCGTTTGGGAGGTACTCTCAAACGAAGTCAAGAAGGAAGCCATAGAAGGCGAAGACCTCGGAATATTGTTGATCGCATGGCCAAGATCTTCAAGATCCACTTCATCGGAGTTGGTTACTTTGAAGGAATGGAAGAAGAAAAGAAGAATAAGTATAAGAATGCCCTATGCAGCCTGGAGCTACTTAACATCTATCATGTAGATGAATACATCAAGCTCTTGACAGAGTATAGATGGAAATCGAAGATCAAGGAGGAGAAAGTATTCCACCTGTTCTTTGCTAAGATTCCAAGCCTATGGAGAGAAATGCTGATAAAAGAATATGAACCATGCGAGTTGGTTCATAGCAAGGAGGATGTCTTCCCTCAAAGCCAAGATTTCAGAGTAGTGTCATCAAGCATCACTACACAAAAACTACAAGAGATTAAAGAGAATCAACAAGACAGTCCCCTTATACTGCGAAAGTAACGATCTTCCAACCATCATTGAAAGAAACCCGAGAAAACAGAAAATGATGAAGAAAAATCATCCTTACACACAAATGAGAGGAGGATGGAGGTCTAGAAGACCAAGATCCTTTTAGTGTAAACAAAAGGATTGATGCTATAAATCAGGGCAAAGGTCTGGACCATCCAGATGGAGTTCTGTTAAGAGTGGAATTTCACGTGTTTTAGGTCCCACATTACACCGTTTTTATAGAATGTGACCATGATTTTGTGTAGAAGTGTGTAGTTTTCATATCTTGCATAATTAATATGCTACTAAGGTGTTTTGTTGAGTTTTGAAGGGTAAAACATGATCAAAAGTTCAAAGTTGGAATGAAGAGTTAAAGTGTGAAGGAATGCTGAAAAATGCACGTCCACATTGAAAAATTTTCTGTATTCTTGTAGAAGTCCAAATTAATCATGTGATATATGGTTGGAAAGTCATAGAAGAGAGGATCATTTTGACGTAAAAAACACCCCAATCGGATTTCAAATGGGAAAGTTATGATCAAAGTGATAACATCGCGCATGTTGTGCCGAACAGAACGACAATGCTACTTTGTATGACTTTTTATACATTCAAATATTGGAGTTTCTATAAGTTCCTTATATTCATAGAAATCCAAGGAAGATAGGATTGCATGAGAGCAAAAATCACTCAAATCGGAGTCCGTATGAAGAAGTTATGCTCAAAACGGTGAAGTCGCGCAGTGCAGTCTGCAGCTCGGCGGACCGCTCGGGAAGCAGCTTGGGGCGAGCTGCAGCCAATTTTTGCCGAGCTGGGGTCCTACGACAGCCTCTCAACATTATCATTTCACCCACATACAGCTCGGCTACCACTCGGCAAGGTCCAGACCCAGCTCGGCTCGAGTTGGGTCCCGAGCGGCCCAAAATCGGGCCCAGACGAGGCCATTCGATACAACACTGTATTTATACCCTTCAGGTCGCGTTTTGAGGTGGAATTAGTCGCGAAAACAGCCCTGCAACAGTCCAAGAGAGAATTAGGGAGATCAACACATAAATTGGAGAGAACCATCCATAATCCATAATCAATTCACCCCTCCAACACCTCCATATCAGATTAAAACCTGATTTCACCATCCATCCATCTCCAAGTGTGTTTCAAGTGCTACTCAAGGGAGATCAGACGATCGGAGAGACGGAGAAGGGATACAGACTTACACTTACGCTTGGGTTTCGTGTTTCTTATCTTTCCCTTCCTTTTATCTTGATTATAGAAATGAATTGCATAGCCACGAGTGTTGATTGTAACCTCATGGGCTAATTTTCTAAACAGTTCTAGGGTTTGATGGTTTGATTTGATTGATTTGGGAATCTAGACCAAAGATTGGGATTTTATGCTGTTGATATTTTGATTACTTATTTTATTAAGACTTACTAATCTGCTTCGTAATGTCTTCATAATATATTCATGACATCCGCTATAATACTTGGATTATTGTGTTAGCTCATGATTGGTATTGTCTATCTGTTAGGAATTGAAGTAGTTCCACTATAAATACTTTAATTCCATGAACTGGTAAATCAAATACTTGATTTGTTTAGTGGACAATGCAATTAGACGATCAAGTAAGAAGTGAATAGAACCTTGTAGTAATTCCAGAAAATATCTTGTTAGTCGAGCTTACCATTTGGAGGTATTGTTGCTTGCTTTGATTAGTATCTAGGAATAAGGCTTGACAACATTTGCGCACCTTAGGATTTAAACCAGAATATACTGTTAGCTTAAAATTGGATCATATTCGATGGATTAACGGGGTTAGGTGGTGCATTCTCATTGAAACTGAATGAGTAAACAATCAAAGGTCTAGTAACCTGAATTAATTGGTCAATACCTAATACCTTAGAACTGTCGTTTATCTTTTGATTAGAACTTATTTATTTGTATTGTTTTTAATTATTTAGTAATTAATTATTTCAATATTTTAGTTAATTAATTCAAACTCCTGGAAATTTGGTTACTCAATTCTTCTTAAATAGTAATATAGAATAAATAAATAATTAACTGTCTAAGTGACATCGATAATTTAACTTGAGTACTTGTTGCTACAATTAACATCCTTACACTTGAGGATTAAATTGGAGTGCACAAAATACGCATATCAAGTTCAAGGAGTCAAACTTCATCCTCAGGGTCAAACCAGAGGAGTACAGGGAGAACTCCCACAAGAAAGACGTTCCGAAGAGCAGTCACACGAGCAAATGAAAGATTCAAGGATTGTAATTAATACAAGTGTGGAGCAAGAGGGCATAAAAGGATATTATAAGACGTATAAATTAAAAATATATGAATGATTTTATGTAATATATATATATATATATATATATATATATATATATATATATATATATATATATAGGGGAAAAGACTTATGTGAGACCGTCTCATATAAGGGTCTACGTGAGACAGCTAGAAAGTGATAATCTTTATGAATGAAAGTGATAATAAATTAATGAAAAGTAATAATGCTCTTTCATAAACAATTTATAGTATAAATAAAAAGTGATAATATTTTATAGTAAAAGTGATAACGATTTATAGCGAACGTGATAACTATTTTAAAAAGTGAAAAATAGTCTCACGTGAGACCGTCTTACGTAAAGGCTCACATGAAACGGTTAAAAGTGATAACTTTTATAATAAAAAGTGATAATAAATTAATGAAAAGTGACAATGTTATTTCATGAACAATTTATAGTATAAATGAAAAGTGATAACATTTTATAGCGAAAGTGATAGCGATTTTAAAAAGTATAAAATGGTCTCACGTGAGACGGTCTTACGCAAGACCTACCCGCTTATGGAAAAGACTTCGGTGAGACCGTTTCACATAAGGGTTTACGTGAGATAGTCATAAAATGATAACTTTTATATTGTAATGTGATACTAAATTAATGAAAAGTGATAATTTTATTTTATGAATAATTTATAGTCTAAATGAAAAGTGATAGCATTTTATAGCGAAAGTAATAACTTTTTATAGCAAATGTGATAACTATTTAAAAAAGTGTAAAATGGTCTCACGTGAGACGGTCTCACGCAAGACCTACCCCTTATAGGCAAAGACTTGTACGAGATCGTCTCACATAAGGGCTTACGTGAGGCGGACAGAAAGTGATAACTTTCATATAGGAAAGTGATAATAAGTTAATGAAAAGTAATAATGTTATTTCATGAAAAATTTATAGTATAAATAAAAAAGTAATAACATTTTATTGCGAAAGTAATAATGATTTATAGCGAAAGTGATAGTTATTTTAAAAAGTGAAAAATGATCCCATATAAAACGGTCTTACGCAACAACCTACCCATGTATTAATACATATCAATGTGTCATATTGTGTGAACATCGCCCAAAAGCCTTAATTTGTATTGAGAAACACCTTCATTCACAATTATTTAAGATTTTTAATGGCCTACAAAGAAAATAAAAATCTCCCATCTATCATTTTCATTAACCTAACCTTTTCAATTCATTGTATTTTTTCCATAATTAACAACTAATTAATCACGATTAAGACCCCAATTAATTAATCATTCATTCATGCTTTTGCAACACTTGAATCAATTTCTTTGTATCTAAATGGTGTGTTGGGAAAAGAGTACTTTTAAATTAGTTAATTAATGATAAAATACGATGGCTAATAATTTATAACATCACATTATTTTATTAATAGTTAATTGTCAATGATATATTATATTTTGATTTATTAAATTTAATTTATTTATGACAATCTATTATTTGTAACTTTATGTAAATATAAAACTATGATATCGTGTTATATAATGAACATATTCAGTAGCTCCAACTTCAAACACCAACTAGCATTCTAATTTCTTAATATTAAATACTCATAATTAGAAATGCAAATCAACACGGCAATGTACCCCCAATCGACACAACCAATTAAACATTTCGAAAAATATAAATCATGATAATAGAATATTATATCATCCACAAATTAATCACGCCATTAACAAACCGGAAAACATCAATCCGATGCAGAAATTAGAAACCTTCCGATGAAATCACAGTTCCCGTGAAGTGAGTAGTTTAAACTCAACTAAAATCCCAAAAACTAAGTGAGGAGAATCGTTTTACTCGCAGAATAAAATGTTGCTCAGGAATACTCCAAAACTGAATGCCGCGGAAGCCACTCTGCACGCCACAGTTGGAAAATTAACATGAACACGAACACGCCACTGTTGAGGGCTTCACAAAGGTTTGGGTTGTTGAGAGTTGAGGAAGGGATTTCGAAATTTGAACAGAGTCTCATGTTGTGGCGTGAGGATTTGATAATGAGTCAATGACCTAGAATGAATGAATGTTGGAAGTGGAATCGGTAAGTGTATGAAGACTGAAGAGGGTTGAAAAATGGGCATGGTAATAAGTAATAGCTTTGGGTTTGGAATTAGTATTGATTTGAGACTTGAGAATTGAGACCATAAATATAACCAAAAAAAAAATAAATAAAAAATATATATAATTTTTTTCGGTATACCGAAATACCGAAATTTTACCTCGGCATATACCGATATCGAATCGATTTTTTCGGTACGGCGACTATACCGTACCGAAAATTTCGATATACTTAAATTTCGGTTATTTTCGATATTTTTCGATTCGACGAGCTCGGTATACCGAGTTTTTGGTTTTTTTCTCCACCCCTATTCTTATCCTTTCTCTTCTTTCATCGTTTTCCTTTCACTATCTCATTCCCCACAACTGCAGTTCCAAACATTTCCTTTCACGCAAAACCTCCTGCGCACCCAGGACACTCTGTGTTTCCATGTGAACACAACTCTCATAGTCTATATTTTATTTAAATATATATATTGCTAAGGATACAAAGGGGTACGAAAATTGTAAAAGGGTGTCGTGAAGCCACAAGAGTCTCACTCCTTTCTTTTATGCAAAGTGGTGGGATTCATTCAAAATAATATATCATCATGAAACAACATAACATTTAGTACAACTATATTAAAATATTATATTTTTTAATTTACGTGAAAAACAGAGGAAACAATACTTATGTCCCTATTAAATTCAACGTCAATTGTAGACACACTTAAAGTTCAAGAAAAAAATTATACTTTTACTAATTTTACTCATTTTAAGGAATTATTATAGTTTTTTAGTTAATAAATAAATTATAAAGTATAATAAGTATGTTGGGTGAGATTTAGGTTATTTAACATAGAGTATGCTCTAAAAATTTAAAGATTTTGTTGGGATGCTCTTATGGGTAGGATTACTAACTTCCAGAGATATTTTGACAACATGCAATAAATCTTATTATCAAATCTTGTAGTATGTTTTATTTGTCATAATGTCAACTGACCTCTCGTTTTTTTCTTTTGGAACCTTTATTATTGGGTAACGTCACCGAGTCAGCTCGTTGGCTTACTCATATTTTGTTATTACTGGTGAACTTTAATTTTAATTTTAATTTTCTCAAGTAAGAAGCTCTAAGTTCTAACAATGAGTTGTATTTAATCCATCGTCCCCCACTAATATAATCAGAACAATCCAGTTATTATTTATTTATTTTTTGCTTTATTGGGCTTTCTAATGACTTGTGTTGACTCAATAAGACAAGGCCCTACTTTACTAACAACTGGGTTGGCTCATACATCATCCACATCAAAACTATACAAATTTAAGGTGTATGTTATCAAAATTTTTTAAATATTGTCATTTTTCATTTATATTATATATATTGTTCACTACATTATTATTACTTTTAATTAATTAATTATCATTTTTCCATTAATATGTAATCACTCTTATCCATTTTTATGATAAGTACTTCCTGTCTCCTACAAGTATATGTCTATAAAATTTGGAGCTAAATAACAAATTTCAACTTTGGTTATATTTTTCTCAAAAAATTTATCACATTTGGTGGTCCTATAAATTAATGTGTCCAAAATCTGCATTTGGCCCTTTTACTGTTGTAATTAATCCTCTTAATTATTTTTTGTTCAATTTTTATTATTTTTATTCGATTTTACTATTAAAGTATTAAATTGAAATTAAGAATTGCAATAACTAGAATACCAAATTTGAATTTATACATACTTCATATTAAATCCGTTGTTAATTGATGATAGAACTCATATTCGTTCTTAATCAGCTTTAATGAATCGATTTGCCATTAGTAGGGAAAACAACTACTCGTAGTAAGCGGATGAGTAATCTAACTATCTCATGCCATGCAGTAGTATGAGTGTATCACATATACAATTCAATTTACTCCTTCACTTGTTTCGAATCTCATGTTATATTTCCTTTTTTTTTTTTTAATTGATGATAAGTATGGAAGAGATAAAATTTATATTGCATCCATCCCGCTCAAAGGGTGCATTTTGCTTTTTGCACGTGGATTGAGGAATATTATTATTTAATATGTAGTGGGTAATTGTATTAGTGGGAGTGTGGACCCTATATTTTAATTGTATTAGTTGATGTGTGTACTGTGTAGAAATGCCTTTGAGTGAAATGCCTAAAATAGAAAAAAGAGAACATTTGGTTGGGATGAATTGAGTATTATATACTCCTATATATTCCTAAGGGGAAATGCTGATGTTTTTTCTACTTCGTATATATCATTAAATGCATATAATAAGAAATGTAATAATAAAATGCTGCAATAACAATTGACGCATAATTTTAATTTCTGGTTTGTAATAAAATGACATGGTTAGTGCTATTAAAATTGTAATCATTTACATTTTTTTCTATTTCTAAAACTATAATTCTAATTAATTAGCCATCAAGGGCCAACAAATCAAATCGAATATCATTACTACTATTTAGATGAATTTCAAAAAGATCACTTTCTTGATCAACTTCTATAGCCTTTGGATGATCATTCCACAGCCTCCATTCATGAATGGAGAAGAGCTCTTTGCTATGTTCAAAGCCAATGGGTGGGTGATCTTGGTGAGGCCCAGCCAAGCATGGATTTGGAGTTCTTTGTGAATTCTCAGGTTCAAATCTGAAGGGGTTTTGTCCAAGATTGATAAGAACCAGAATGTCCTGATCTGTAGCAATTGTAGGGTAGAGAGGGTGTCCAAATTCCAGAGTTTTGCAGTGAATGAGATGTAGTAATTGGGAGTCCACAGTAAAGAACACCTTCTTCTGTACTGGATTGTACCCACAACCAATTACATGGCTTTCTGCTCTTCTCCATTCATTTCTCTCACTTTCCAACACAAGCTTTCTTCCTGCTGATGAAAAACAAGCAGCTTATTACATGCATTATATAACAAATATTTAGGACATATTAATTACGGTAATGGTGTAATGTTTGATTAATACAAGGGGCACATCTCACGACAAAGAGTATGAGATAGTTCCACATATATTATAGCTTTTCATATTATGTGACAAAGAGTGATTTCGCTTTACATTTTGTTAATTAGTAATTACTTTTCATTTAGTTAGGATAACTTGTTATCTATCATAAGAATTGTTTAATTGGACAGTAATAATTACTTGTCATCTATCATAAGAATTATTTAATTAGACAATTATAACTTTATCTTTGTTGATCAATACTATCATTTTTTTATAAAATGTTAATACCTTTTATCCACCTATATTTTTTTTACAGATCCTCTTTAAATGCAAAATAATTCAAATAAAGAGGAAAAATAAATTGTGCTCCATCAATCCTACACGTATCTTTACACTTTTCATTTTTTATACATCTCACTTTAATCTTCACCACCAAAAAATAAAAATATCACAAACCATAAAAGTTATTTCAATTTAAAAAGTACTATTCTTACATGACACACATAATCGGCCCAAATAAGTGTGGGATGGAGGGATTAATGCAAAAAATCAATGATAAAAATCACAATTAAGTTTACCATTAAGAGACACTGAACCAGTAGAATTGAATCCAATCGATCCTGGAAAGCTCCCCGAAATTTTTAATGGAAAATGATCAATTCCCCCAATTAATCCAACTGAAAAAATACTTTTATTCCAATCAACTGCGTTAAATGTAATCTCAAAATATGATTCCTGTGGAAAATACGAATTCCCAAAACGAGGCCCTGGCAAGGGCATATCTCCACGAATAATCACAGCCGTTGATGAATTAGGGTTCATCTTCAATCTGATTTTCTGCACATAATTATTATCATCTGATATTGATCTTTCCCAACTACTCTCGATCTGATCTTCACGATCAGACGTGAAATGAAATCAGGACCATCCATTTTCCACAGCATCTGCAACAAGAGAAGGGTGATCAGCCCAACTGAAATGATAGGGTTCTTGGGAAACCCTATCTGTGTGATGATTCACATTCTGTGAAGGGAGGGTTAGAAAGCGTGTTTTGGGATGTAAGAATCGCTGGAGAATTAGGAGCAGTAATAGCAGGAGGATTACTAAAGTAATCAGGGTGATGTGTGGCCAGCTGATCATCGTTTCTGAATTAATTAAAATTAATGTTTGCTAATAATGTTTTTGGACTTGATGGGGGTGATGGATTAGATATTGAAAAGTTGGCTAATTTGATGGATATATAAAGAATAGATATTTACACATTTCTTGATTTCCTTTCCGTTGTAAGATAAATCACTAATCATTTGTTTGTGTTTCATTGTTTAGAAACAAGAATGATGGATGAATTAACTTGAGAAGATATGGATGAACTAAGTAATAGGATGAATCATACTTTTATAAGTGCATACGAGTGCATTCTGTGTATTAATTTTTATTTAAGTGTAGGGTGTATTTTTTAATAATTATATAACTTTTTTCATATTTAGATTTTCATTAAAAAAAAAAACTGACATAAAATTTGCTAGTAACTCTTTTATTTATTAGTAATATATCTTTTATTATTTATTAATATATAAATTTTTGAAGCGGTAATTTATATAACCAGTGAGAGTATATATAGTTTTTAATCTACGAAAATAATAACCTATAATGATATATAGAATGCATACCAAAGAGGGAGCCACCATATTAAAGACATTGTAAATATGAGTAAAGATATACTCCCTCATTCCCATAACAGACACATTGTTTTGAGCACGAAAATTAAGGTTATATTAATTTAATTTAAAGTGAAGTGAGAGAAATAATATTTAATTTGTAGTGAGTAATTGTATTAGTAATGAGTGTGATGTGTGTGTTGGCCCATTTAAATAAACAAATTATTTTTGTGTGAGTCTCATATCCTTTAAAAGGAAATGTGTCAATTTCTGTGGGACAACCCAAAAAGAAAAGTCTGTTAATATCTTTGGGACGGAGGGAGTAATTTTGATTGAATATTAATTAAATCATACCACATTTACTTTAAAGGCATATAAATCAAGAAATATATGTCAATGTTTTTATAGCAATCCATTGAACATTTAAAGTCAACCGTTCGAAGTTAAATCAAGATTGAATCAAATCGAAAAATAAAAAATCACATATTTTATATAGTAAAATCACAGATTTCTAATTTTATTACTATATATGAATCAGAATTCATAATAAGAAATTATAATAATCATATAAATTACTCCATTTAATTAAAAAAAACATGTATATTATTATTTTGAATAAAAGAATTATTAAATTTTCCTAATATTATGTAAATTTTGGTTATGACATTATAATCTATATATTCGGGTATATAGAATTAATATACTCCAATAATTAATATAATAAAACACTAGCTTAAAACAATAAATATAAAGTTGCAAGTTGTTGAAAAGGGACATTTGCAACATGACTGTGGCATCATCAACTTATCATTATCCGATTTGTGCGTTTCTCCACCTCATTAAAATTATCTACACTGTTTTAGCTGCTCCCTCAATTTTATTACCCATTAAAAATAAAACATACTGTATTTTTATACTATTATATATACACAAAAAAGTGTATGTAGTATTCAAATATCCCTCCATTCCAATTTTGTTTGTACCAAAGCTATAGATATATACGAAATTAAAAAAAAAAAAAAAAAAAAAAAAAAAAAATATATATATATATATATATATATATATATATATATATATATACTTGTAATAGGGTTTATAAATGTGAAGGGTATTATGACTTATTTGACGGATAAATTTAATTAGTACTATATTATATTTTTCACTCCCAATTTGATTCAAGTTTAAATTAATATTATCTTTTTTTTGAACTCATCTTTACATTTATTGCTTACATAAGTATTAATAGAAATTCATTTATTTTGCTAAAAGTCTGATTTAGTATTTTTTTTAATAATATGTAGATGGTAGAATTTGTTATGTATATTCAAATAGGATAATGATTTTATTAATGCTAAAATGTGGAGCTACTAGTGTTATTTTGTGTTGAAATGTGAACTAATTAAATTGATGACGAATTAATGAACATAGAATATATGAACTTCAATTCCGAACTGAGGGAATATATTCTTTAAAATTAATTATACTACTTCCGTCAAGTACGCATAGGCACACTTGGTATAGTAAGTGAAATGATTTTTTTTCTTTTTTACTTAAGTTATTAATTTTTTTTGAAGTAGTTTGATGTTTTATATTATCATAAATAAATCTCTTTTTATATGCAATGATATAATATTATTATTTATTTTCTTAAATTTTTTTATATTAATTATTTTGGAATTTTGATCCGTTTAGAAAAAGTAGGATCTTTATTACACCACATTTTACAATGTAAATTATTTAATTTTAAAAAAATATGATTAATTTTAAAGTTAAAGTACTTTTAAGATTGTAATGAGAGACTTTTTTTTTTTTGGTGTGGACATAAGTATTGGAGGATTAGAAAATAAAATGGTGTGTATATCGAACCCCGCTACTGTTTATAATATTACATTCCTGAATGTTGTTTATATAAGAAGTATGTAATTAGGGTAATTATAAAATATGATTTAAAAAGGTAAAAACATAGATATATGAGAATGTTTTGTGAATTTAAAAAAAAATTAAAAAAATATAAATGGTGAGAATTGACGATAAATATAAAACCAAATGGAATTCTGCAATGTGTCGGCCAAACAGCATGGTGCAATACACGTGGCATTACTCTATACACCACCTCCCTTGTATGCGGCCGATCCTTCATGCCACGTGGCAACCCAATTATACATTCCAAATTATGACTATTATATTTAATTTCTTATGAAATTATATTAAGACATGAGATTTGACAAATTTTACTATATGTTAACTACTTCAAAAAATAGAAAAATATTGGTTTTCATGCAATTCATATGGTACGAGTTAAAACTCGTCCTCGATCATTTGCACGTATATACTCCATTAAGATTATCTTAATAGATTATAATATAATTGTGATGTCATTTAATTACTTAATAATCCCCACAACCCTGAAGATGGTTAATTCTTTCCTTATTATTCGTCTCACATCATTGTTCACTAAAAAAAATTTTGATATAAAACTAAAGATTGTTAAAACTCTTTCCCATGTATAGATGTACGAGTTTTTTTTGTTTTTTTAATGATAATGATTGTAAGTTGGAGCTCCGAATCAAATCCACTGGTTGAAGGATTTGAAGTTCATACACACTTTTATAAATCCGATTTATATAGTTAAATATGCAAACCATGTGGTCCCTCCTTCCAATCATATATTCCATATGTATTGTTAGGGATTTAAATTAAATGGGGACCACATAGTTTACTCCGTAAACCCGGCTAGAAGACTAACTCTTTGAAGTTTGCGTTTACATGGAGGCTCAGCTCTTATTGTGGAAGTTCTGGAAAGAGGTTGAATTATACTATCGATCTTTGAAATTTGTCAAAAATCTTTTGTTCTACTAGGTGTTGAAATTTGTCCAAGTGTTGGCTAGTCGGGTGGAAGACATGAGGGCTTTGAAGCTCTATTTCTAGGGAGATAGTATTGAGAGTAATATTGTATAGTGATGTTTTGTACTCCATGTTATATCCCACATCGGTTTGTAGATAGGATTACATCCTTTGTAATGTTGTATATTACTCTTGTAAGTTGTTAATATAATTAATTTCACACAAATACTTATATGGTATCAAAGCGTATTTCTAGCTAACGCTACTCAAGATCCTTTCCTTCCGCTGTTAATATTTTCTTCCACTAATTTCTCGCTTCTTTTTTTTTCTTCTTTCTGTTCGGTCGCTATCTTTCTTCTTCCTCGTTTATCCATGGCCGCCGACACCAGCAACCCCTCCACCGCCACTGATAATCCCACCCCTTCACTTGTTGCCTTCAACACCACTTCTCAAGCACCACTAAAACTCACGTCTGCCAAGTATGTCGCGTGGAGTTTTCAAATCCGAACCCTTCTCACCGGATACGATCTCTTCCGGTTTGTTGATGGATCGTATCCGTGCCCAAAAACCACCGAAACTGTTGTGGGTGTGTCTCGTCCAAATCCGCTTCGTCCTTACTGGATCCGACAGGATCAATTGATCCTCAGCACTCTGATTGGTTCTATTACGCTAACCCTCATCCCGTTTATCGCGTTTGCTAAGACATCTGCAGATGCATGGAAATCACTGGCTTCCATTTATGGTACTTCATCCAGAGGCCGTATTCTTGCACTAAAAAATAGATTGCACAATCCTGTCAAGGGGAGTAGATCCATCACCGACTTCATGCTTGACATCAAAGGCGTGGTGGATGAACTTGCTCTTCTTGGTGTTTCCACAGACAATGAGGACTTGGTCATCAAGGTTTTGAATGGCTTAGATGAATCTTACAAAGAATTGGGGTTTACCATACAAGCTCGTGATTACTCGATCTCCTTCGAGGAACTCCAAGACAAGCTTCTAAGCACGGAGGCCCAACTTTCTCAGAACTCTCCTCCATTGACCCAACTACCCGCTACTGCATGCCAGGGGCTGCAGCTCCACGTCGCGGCTCCTCCGGCGATCGTGGAGGCTGGAGGTCAGGCCCCAACCGCTCTATACAGGCCAACAACCGTTCTGTCCCATCACAGCAATCTGTCCAAGCTCAGGATCGCGGCTATTAGGGCAAATGCCAGCTTTGTGGCGTCTTCGGACATTCAGCGAGGCGGTGTCCCGATCTTCCTCAATCTGCCCAGCTTCAGGCTACTCGCCAGCAGACATTTCAGCAGCCGTACGCACTCCCTACGGCGCACTCCGCTATCTCAACTCCATCCTCAAACAACTGGGCTTTGGACTCGGGCGCATCGCATCATATTACCACGGATTTATCCAACCTTTCTCTCCACTCTCCGTTTGATGGTCAGGACAATGTAGTTGTTGGTGATGGTACTTCTTTACCTATCATACACACAGGCTCACTCTACTTTGCTAATCTGCCCTCATTCTCATTTTCTCATTCCCTTGTTGTACCACCTATTTCCAAAAATCTTATTTCGGTCTCTCAGCTTTGTCAACAAAATAATGTTCTTGTTGTTTTCTCTTCCGCTTCTTTTCAGGTGAAGGATCGAGAGAATGGAGCCATCCTGCTGGAGGGACTAAGAGTTAACGGACTTTACCTTTGGCCACTCACTTCTTCGTTACTCACTTCAGCATCTCATGCACTTATTACCTCTAAAGAACAAGTTTGTCTGTGGCATTCTCGTCTAGGTCATCCCGCTCCTAAAATACTTCGTTATATTTTGAACAGTCACAATTTACCGTTTTCAAACAACAATGAAATACTCTGTGATGCATGCAAAACTATGAAATCTCATAAACTGCCCTTTGATGATTCTAGTTTACATGCTACTGTGCCACTTGAATTGTTGTTTTCTGATGTTTGGAGCTCTCCTGTTACTTCATCTGATGGCTATAAGTACTATGTTATCTTTGTTGATCACTTCACCAAGTATGTGTGACTATATCCGTTAAAATGTAAATCTGATGGTCTGCCCACCTTTATTGCCTTTAAATCTCTTGTTGAAAATCATCTTCAATCTCGTATTCGTACTCTACATACTGACAATGGTGGTAAATTCATTGCCCTACGCTCATTTCTTACCTTAAATGGCATTACTCACCTCACTACCCCGCCACACACTCCAGAACATAATGGTGTTGCTGAAAGGAGGCATCGCCACATTATTGAAACTGCCCTATCTTTGTTACACTCAGCTTCCATGCCCCTTCCATATTAGCCTTATGTTGTTTCCACTGCTACATACCTCATAAATCATCTTCCAAAAGACAATCTTCAAATGCTTTCCTCCTACAAAAAACTGTTCCACAAACGGCCGCACATCAACAAACTTCGTGTCTTCGGTTGTCCTTGTTATCCTTGGCTTCGTCCCTACACCTCACGTAAACTTGCGCCTCGTTCCAAACCCTGTATCTTTCTTGGATACTCTCTCACATAAAGTGCATATATATGCCTTGATCTGGTCACCAACAGAATCTTCATATCTCGCCATGTGGACTTTGTTGAATCTGTCTTCCCATTCTCCAAGTTTAGCAATCCATCACCCACTCCATCCTTTTCCAGTCCCACTGACTTCGTGATACCTACTCCTCCTTCCATACTTTACCCTACGCCTACACCCGCACTTACACCACCAGCCAGTCCTGCTCTTCTCCCTCTCCAGCAGGAGCCTCCACTTCCGCCTTCACCGCCTGTTCCCACTCAACATACTATGGTAACTCGATCCAAAAACAACATTGTCAAACCTAATCCCAGGTATTGTCTCACTTCCTCTCTTTATACAGATACTGAACCCAATACAGTCTCTCAGGCTCTATCTACTCCGTGTTGGAGTGATGCGATGACTTCTGAGTTCAATGCTCTGCAAAGGAATGACACTTGGGATCTTGTCCCCTCTTCCTTGGCTCAGAATATTATCGGGTGCAAATGGGTGTTTCGTATCAAACGAAATCTGAACGGTTCGGTGGACAAATACAAAGCTCGCCTTGTGGCCAAAGGATTTCATCAGCGACCAGGAGTTGATTTCATTGAAACCTTCAGTCCTGTTGTAAAGTCGGCCACAATACGTATTGTTCTCAATATTACTGTCTCTCGACATTGGTCTCTTCATCAGTTTGATGTGAACAATGCTTTTCTTCATGGAACTTTGTCTACCGAAGTCTATATGCAGCAGCCACCAGGGTTCATCTCTAATGAACATCTAGGTTTCGTTTGTAAACTAGAAAAATCCATCTATGGTCTGAAGCAAGCTCCTCGAACCTGGTACACTGCTCTGGGGGATTTCCTCGTGTCATATGGCTTCCTTTGTACGAAATCAGACGAGTCACTTTTTGTCTATCACCACCATGGTGTTCTGGCATACTTCTTGGTATATGTTGATGATCTTGTTCTAACAGGGAACAACACAGGTTTTCTCTCACGCTTTGAAGAAGCCTTGGCCTCCCATTTCTCTGTTAGGAAAATGGGTGACTTATCTTACTTCTTGTGGATTGAAGTACATCGCTCGAGGGACTGCTGTCACTTGTCTAAGCATAAATATGTCACTGATCTCCTGTCCAGTCTCACCATGCTTACCTCAAAACCGGTATTCACTCCTCTTGTCGTGGGATCTAAGCTCTCAAGAAGTGATGGCTCTGAGGCTTTTGATGCCACACAGTACCGCAAAGTTCTTGGTCGCCTCCAGTACCTTCTCCACACTCGACCGGACATTGCTTATGCTGTCAACAAACTATCCCAGTACATGCATGCGCCCACCACTATACACTGGGGTGCCGTGAAACGACTTCTTCGATACCTAAATGGTACTCGCCATCACTCTCTCTTTCTTCGGAGCTCCTCCTCTTTATCTCTTCACTGCTTTGCCGATGCTGACTGGGGAGGTGATTGTGATGATCGGTCTTCCATTGAAGCCTATGTGGTTTTTCTTGGATCCAACCCTATTTCCTGGAGGTCTCGCAAGCAACGAACTGTTACTCGCTCTTCTACTGAAGCTGAGTACAGATCCATTGCCTCCGCCCCTGCAGAAGTTCAATGGACCCGTTCTATCCTTCAGGAACTGTGTCTTCCTCTCTGACGACCACCCCTGTTGTTTATTGTAACAACATCAGTGCCACATACTTGTGCTCAAACCATGTGTTTCATTCCCGCATGAAACACATTGCGATTGATTACCACTTTGTTCGGGACCTTGTTAAGTCTTCACAGTTACGTGTTTCTCATGTATCATCCTCTGAGCAACTTGCTGATGCTCTGACAAAACCGCTAGCTCGGCCTCAGCTCACACGTCTTATGTCCAAGATTGGCGTGGTTTCACCACCGCCATCTTGAGAGGGTGTATTGAGAGTAATATTGTATAGTGATGTTTTGTACTCCATGTTATATCCCACATCGGTTTGTAGATAGGATTACATCCTTTGTAATGTTGTATATTACTCTTGTAAGTTGTTAATATAATTAATTTCACACAAATACTTATAGATAGATCTCCATGTGATGTGAGGAAGGATTTCTTCTTCTACGTACTGCTAACACCTAACAACAATTACAGGTCCACCAAGATTGCATCATTTTGGAGGGCTTTTGAACTATGGGGTAGATTTAATAATTTTGATATATTTTATAAAGGGATATTTAAGTCATATAATTAAAATTATATTAATTTAAATATATTCGGGTTATGTATAATAATTTCAGGAGTATAATACTCTTTCCCTATTTGATTTCTTATCCTATAAAGTTATGGAGTGGAATGAACGATGATACCTAACTTTTTGTAATACAAATTCTTTATAAAATAAATATTTCTATAAGAAAAAAAACATATCAATATGAATACGAATAAAATTAAACTATTGAATTCATTTTCAAATCATTCCATTATAATAATCATAGCGCAATCGTACCCGGTAGGTATACGTGTTTAGAATGAGGGAATTAAATGATGAGGAATACCAATCATCACAAATGAATTCTGAAGAATAAATAGGATATAATACATTTTAAATAAAAATATAATGCTTTATAAAATTAAAAATATATATAAAAATAAAAATAAAAACAACGTCATAGGACAACTCTAAAATAATATGCGCTCAATACCCTCACATAACTTACAAAATTTTAAAAGAAATAAAAATCAAATCTTGAATAAATTAAAAATTGAAATTATATTTTTTAAAAAATACTCCGTCTTAAATTTTTTATTATTTACTCATTTGTCTGTCTTATTACACTTTTCACCCATCGAAAATTTAAAAAATTCAAAATAAATAACCCTCATATCTTTTTTTAGAGCAAAAGAATATGAAATTAACTCAAATTGCAAGAAAGAAGTTATCGAGGTAGCCATCTAAACATGATGGAGGCTCGACTCAATAATGAGAGCTACTGAAAGAATGTGTTTCCTTAACAATACGGTGTGCTAATAAGTTGGTACTACATCGATCAAGGTTGGTCGAAAACAACTGACATAAGGAAAGAACATTTCTACAAATAAATACTCCCTCTGTTCCACCTAAGGTTTCCATTTTATTATATTGAGCGTCTCATTCAAATGTCTTTATTTTCTTCTTTTAGTAAAATAACCCTACATATGACCCACCACTCACTACTAATACAACTCTACCCATCCACGAGCAAAAAGTAAATGAGGATCTCTGCCCGGAACAGAGGGAATAAGAAATTACCAAATGAACACTGATTTATTTGTTCTAGAGTTTTGTACAATATCTTAAATGATTTTAGAATCAATTTTCAGCACCACATTTTCATAAACTAAATTTATTTTAAAAAATTCACGCTATACATGTAATTTATTTTATCATTACTTTATTATTTATTTATTATTAATTAAAATTAGAATTATATCCTCCATAATATATACTCCCTCCGTCTCACCCAAATGGTTTTATTTTGTCATTTTGGTCGTCCCACCCAAAGAGTTATCTTTCCTTTTTTACATATATGAAACTCACACACCCCCTCTAATACAATTAAAATATGGAGCTCACACCCCCTCTAATACAACTATCCACTACACATTAAATAATAATACTCTTTAATCCACGTGTCAAAAGAAAAAAAATAACCCACGGGCGGGACGGAGGGACTAAAATTTGTAATGGATTCTAAAGTGAGAACTTTGTAAGATTAAGGATGGTGTTTTCTCAAAATGACTAAATCCAAAATAATAACAGGAACGCCACTCCGTCCCACCTCCATATAAAAAGAAGCACATCGCATCAAAATAAGCGTTTTCCTATCATGAATTCCCCTTCAGATTCTCCTCTAACCTCTCTCTCTCCAGATAAAACACCAAATCCAAATTCCAATTCCTGAGAGAGAGAGAATCAAATCAGTTTCCAACTCCAAAAAGTTATTCGATTTCATCTTATATCCACGAATTCATCACAATTATTAATGGAAGGTGTGTGCTGTACTAATTCTTCATCATCTTCATCGAGCACAGAGATGTCCAAGCGAAAGCAAGTCAAACCCTACAGAGGAATCCGTATGCGAAAGTGGGGCAAGTGGGTAGCCGAGATAAGGGAGCCGAATAAGCGCTCCCGAATCTGGCTCGGCTCCTACTCCACCCCCGTCGCGGCGGCGCGTGCCTACGACACCGCCCTGTTCTACCTCCGTGGCCCCTCCGCCCGCCTCAATTTCCCCGACAGCATCGCCGAGGACGCCGTCGATAAGCCGCACGACTTGTCCGCCGCCGCCATCAGGAAGAAAGCCACCGAAGTCGGCGCTCGAGTCGACGCGCTGCAAGCCGCCTGTCAGGGTCACGAGAATTCGGGTCGGGTGCCCGAGAAGCCCGACTTGAATGAGTACCCGAGTCCGGAGAGCTCGGAGGACAATTAAAACCGTATAGATATATGGTTTGTATGGTGAGAAGCATTATTTTTATTTTTATTTTAAATATAGAAGTTTTTTTTTTCTTGTAATTCCCGCCGGAAAAGGCTAACTGTATTTTCTCCGGATGGATAGGTTTGTAGCGTGATTTTTGCTTTTTATATTAAAAAAAAAAGAAAAATTAATATATAAATACAATTATTTGCATACGAGTACGTACATAATAACTAATCAATAATTCGGGAAAAAGTAGAAAATAAATAAATACCAAAAGGGAAAACGTCATATTGATTAATTTTAGCACTTGGGGTGTAGTTGCTCTGTTTCATTGGGTGTGTGTATAATGTATACATGTATGAAGAGAGGGACAGGTGGATGGCCTACCTTGTTTAGTTGCCTTCATATTATATCAGAGATGCAACTTGGTAAGAAGATAAGGTAGAGAGGGAGTTGGTCGCCCAAACAATTAGGATAAATGAAATCGAATCGAGCCGCAAAACTATTCAAGCTTGTTTGAAGCATTTATCGAACTTCAAATATATGTTTTGACTTTTTTGGATAATAAGCGATCGAGTCGAACTCCAGTAGTTCGATAATTTTACATAATTTTATGAATTGAGTTCAAGCTGAGCTTTTAATTTTATCGAACATAATAGTCTGTCTAAAATTGTTTAAACTCTAGTTCGGACACTAGTAACAGAAGTTATAAATTAAAAAAGGTGAAATGGGAGATTTGGGGGGTGGTCCCAAAGTAGCATAGTGGTTTGATGGTGGAGGGGAGGACGGTTGGTCAGGTCATAGAGTATTGGGGGTTTGTAATGATGGGCAGGTGGTGGGGAGATGTTTGATCTAATGAGGGTTTTCGTTTGTAAGAAAGGGAGAGTATATAATTAGTCATTATAGTTTATGGCATGAGATTAAAGTGGGACACTCCAGATTTGGTCAAGTTTGTAGTCATCTTCTTAATTTACATCATCTTCTCTTGTGGGGCTGCCTATTTTCAATGGAATATATACTTCTTTTTTATTTTGTAACCTCATACTCTTATTTAACCTAAACCAACAAAAGAAATGGGAGGAATTGTGTGGTCCATTTCATTTTTAATACTTAAATGTATATTATTATAATTTTTTTTAAAATTCATGTTCGTTTTAATTCTTTATTTAGAGACATTCTCTCATAAGACGAGTCGATTCATTGCTTTAAATAATGTTTATCATATTCATCTCATAAGAGGGTTACCTTTGAAGAATATTTAATACTCCCTCCGACCACTACTGATAAAGTATCTATTTTGTCATTTTAGTTGTCCACTATAAATGTATCAATTTTTCCTTTCTAGTTAAAGGGGGCTCACACACTACTAATACAGCTACCCACTTTATATGAAATAATAATACTCCTTAATTCATGTGAAAAAAACAAATGAGTACGTTAATTGCGGACGGACTAAGTAATAAAAATATAAGAGACGTAGAAGAAAGAGAGGGAGTATGATCGCCATCCTGGCCGGTGAGAAGAATTCAAAGATTCCTGGCCTTGTTAACACATATCAACATTGCACTCGTCCCATTAACATCCATAATTAATGTGCCTATCTTTATTTTTCAATTAACTTCTAGACTTGTCGGGGTATCTAGATGTGGGGTTGATTTCACAAGAAAACTCTTGATTGAAAATATGATATGATATTGATGAATAAACATTATAAGAGTAGAATACACAAAATCCCAAAAATAAATATTTCAGGAGTCATAAATGAGTCGAGTTGAGATGAACGAAGAACTATTCAAAGCTATTTGAAATATTACTGAGCTTCTAATATATGTACAAGTTTGTTTGATAACATTCGGACGAGCATGAACAAGCTTTTTTATCAGGCTAAACACAAGACGTGCTCGAATAGTTTGATAATTTTATGTTTACTTTACATATTTTCATAAATTGAGCTCGAGACGAGCTTTTAACATAATAATAGTCTGTTCAAGTTTGTTTAATATCTTAATTAAATCGAGCTTTTACTAAACGTCCTCGAGTCGAGTATCAAGTAGTTTGATTTGATTTTCACCCTACATGAGGGTAAAATTATCATATTCTTAGAATTAATATTAAAATTATAAAGGTAAACATCAAACACTATGCTATGTTTGTTTTTCAATTTATTTAGATTTTAATAATCAGTTTTATTTTTATTTTTTATTTATTGACAGATATTTTGAAAAATCAGTTAATAGTTCTCAATTTTTGGGTTTCTATATAATAGACTTTAATTTTATGTCTAATCAAAATGTAAGAGATGTGTTGTGGTATATGAAAAATATATTAATAGATATGAGATAAAAATGAGAAAGTGGAAAGAGATAGTGAGAATTAGTATTAATTGAGCAGGGGTAATATATAAAAAATGATTGAATTAAGGGATATATATATATATATATATATATATATATATATATATATATATATATATATATATATATGTGTGTGTGTGTGTGTGTGAGATTTTTAAAATTCAGATGTAAATTTTAAAAACAAAAAATGGCTTTTTAAAATCAAAGACAAACATAGCGTATAAATATTGTTGTACATGAACCGGCAGATTCCACAATATCAATGGATAAAACTGGTCATAAACTATTACTACTTAAAAGAAAATTTGAAATTATAATTAAACACTAAAAATTAATTAAGAAAAATTGAAATTATATCCAAACACAAAAAAGTAATTATAAAATCATAAAGATATTACAGTACACATATGAAAGAGAGCATATGAAAGAGAGGGAAGGGGTGTGGTTTCAAATAATAGAGATATAAGTGCCTTTGATGATTTTATTCGAAGTGCTGCTTTGGTGGATCTCCCTCTCCACGGTAGAAACTACACATGGTACAGACCCAATGGAACTTGTAAAAGCAGGCTGGACAGAATATTGGTGAACAATCGATGGTTGACAAAATGGCCAAATTACTATCAAAAAGGCTTACGGAGAACAATTTCTGATCATTGCCCAATTATGCTCGAGATCAATGCAAAGAATTGGGGTCCCAAGCCTTTTAAGAGCATTGATGCTTGGCTTTCTCACCTAGAATTCAAAACATTGGTGACTAAAAAATGGCAAGAATATGAAGTTGAGGGATGGGGAGGATATGTCATCAAGGAAAAACTAAAGATGTTGAAGGAAGATATCAAAGTTTGGAACAAACAAGTGTTTGGACACATGGATACCAACATTGAAATAAACAAGGAAGAAATTCACAGATTGGACATGCTTGATGATACATTTGGCCTGGACGTTAATGAAGTACTACTGAGGAAAAAAGTGACACAGAAATCACGAAATAAATGGCTCAATGATGGAGATGTCAATTCTTGTTTTTTCCACAAAATTATTAATAAGAATAGAAAAAGGAATGAGCTTACAGGTGTGGAGTTAAATGGAGAATGGGTTGAAGAAGTTGTTGAAGTGAAAAAAGGAATTTCTGAGTTCTTTAAAGGGCACTTCAAAAAGAAAAATTTTCCAAGGCCGTCGTTGATTGAAGGTTTCTCTAATAAAAAAATTTCAGACTCAGACAATGAGAAGTTGATTGCAATATTTTCCGAAGAGGAAATTAAGGAGGCTGTGTGGTCGTGTGAAAGCTCAAAGAGCCCAGGGCCTGACGGTTTCAACTTCCATTTTTATAAGGATTTTTAGGAGGTCTTAAAACCTGATATAATGAGGATGGTTGAGGAATTCCAGCAGCATGGCAGAATTGTTAAAGGATTAAATCCCTCTTTTATTGTTCTCATACCCAAAAAGGAAGCGCCAAGTGAGATTAACGACTTTAGACCAATATCTCTTATCAGAGGAGTATACAAGATACTTTCGAAGGCATTGGCAGGGAGATTGAGTAGAGTATTGGATTCCATCATCTCTGAAAATCAAAGCGCATTTGTGGGCAACAGACAAATTTTGGATAGTATCGTGATCCTTAATGAAGCAATAGACGAGGCAAAAAAGAGGATATTGAAAAGGTTATTTCTCAAAATTGATTTCGCTAAGTCCTACGACTCGGTTGATTGGGGATTTTTAAAGTTGATGTTAGAACGATTCAATTTTAATCCTACCTGGAGAAAGTGGATAATGGAGTGTGTGTCTACAGCAACTGCTTCAGTGTTAGTCAATGGAAGCCCATCTGGTGAGTTTAGGTTGGAACGAGGCTTGAGGCAAGGTGACCCGCTATCCCCCTTTTTATTCTTGATTGTAGCTGAAGGTTTGAGCATATTCATGACCAAGGCAACTGAGATGGGGCTATTTGAGGGAGCAAAAATAGGTAGGAAAAGTGTCACAATATCCCATCTTCAATTTGCTGAAGACACTATTCTTATGGGAGATGCGTCGGTGGACAATGCTTGGACTATGAAAAGAGTCTTGAGATGTATGGAGCTAGTCTCGGGACTAAAAGTCAATTTCAGAAAATGCTGCATCTATGGGATAAATGTCGAGAGCAATACACTAAGAGAAATGACAGAGATTCTAAGTTGTTCTATGAGCTCAATCCCTTTTATTTATTTGGGGATTAAGGTGGGAATGAATCATAAGAATAAAGTTGAATGGTCAATCGTGGTGGAAAAGATTAAAAATCGCCTAAGGCGATGAGAGGATAAGCATATCTCATTGGGTGGCAGAATCACTCTCCTTAATGCGGTTCTTTCTTCATTGCCTCTTTACTACCTATCTTTCTATCAAGCCCCAAAAAAATCCTATGTGATATTGTGAGCTTACAACGTAATTTTTTATGGGGGGGTAAAGAGGGCTTTAGAAAGGTAGCTTGGGGTTGAGTGGAAGGAAATTTGCAAATCAAAAATTCAGGGGGGGTCTTGGGGTAAAAGATTTGAAAATTTTTAATAAAGCTTTGCTGGGTAAATGGACTTGGAGATATTTGAGTGAAAAAAATAGTTTATGGGTGAGGGTGGTGGAGTCTAAATATGGGATATGGAGAAATTGTGTTCATTTAGATAGTAGAGTGGGTAGTAGGTGGTCAGGGTGGTGGAGGGATGTGTTTAGTCTTCCTTTCGGAGGAGAGGGAACATGGTTTAAAAATAGATTAGTAAGGATGATAGGTGATGGCAGGGATATATATTTTTGGGATGAAAACTGGACGGGTGAGGGTTTATTAAAACTGAAATTTCAACCTCTTTTTCAACTTTGTAGGAATAAAGAGTGTGACTGGAGACATGGGGAAGTGGGAGGGAGAGAGATGGAGATGGAGTTGGGAGTGGAGGAGATCTTTATTTGATTGGGAACTTGATGCCTTTAACTCTTTGTTGTCTATCCTTAACAGGTTTACCTTAAGGCAGGGGGTTGTAGATTAATGGAAATAGCTTGGAAATTCGAATGATTGCTACAGTACAGGGAGTCCATATTAAGCCCTTGTTGAACTCAGAGAAAATGCAGCAGTGAATGAAGAAAGGATGCATGGATTCAAATTGATATGAGATACATTTGCACCACGAAAAGTAATTGCTCATGCATGGAGAGCACTCTGAAATAGGCTTTCGACAAGAGCCAATTTGCTAAGAAGGAATTTATTACTTTCTAGCAATGATTCAATATGTGTACTCTGTGGAAACCATATCGAAACTGGAAGACATATTTTGTTCGAATGCTCAACTTCACATGAGGTATGGATGACTTGTTTCAAATGGTTGGGAATTACTACTATATTACATTCTTGTATTTTATCCAATCTCATTGCACATAGTCAAATCTTAAGAGGTAAAATAGGGAAAAAGGTTGCGGTCATAATTTGGTTATGTTTGATTTGGAGATTGTGGAAAGGGAGGAATGATTTGATATTTAATGGCGTGAAGTTTAGTGTTGAGAAGATTGTTGAGGATATTAAGTTTAGACTTTGGAGTTGGTTTTATGTTAATAAGATTCGGTGCTCTAAGTTTTCATTTTGTAATTGGCTAGTTAACCCAATGATGGTATTAGGGTATTAATTGTTGTAAATTTGTACTCGTTAGGGTATCTCTTGTACCCATAATGAATAATATTTTTACTTATAAAAAAAAAATATTACAGTACACATTGCTTACTTTCATCATAGATGTGGGGATATCGATTCATTTTTAAATTTATGTCATGTCCAAAATTTGATGTACGGTGAGGGTTGCGGCAAGACATCGAAAAAATAATTTTTTTTAAATATTATTTATTTATTTTCAGTCATCCCACTAAAATTAACAACATTCTATTTGACCATTTGCTTTGGTATGTTATTGTTAGACTTGTACCTTGACTTTGACTATTCTAATTTTTGCTCATCAGGAAATTAATTATCCAGATTTTTTCTTTTTAAAGGTGGGGTATATTCGAATTTAGTATTTGGATAGATTGATAAATACTTTTGTAAAAAATGTTGAGAGAACAATTATGTTGTACCGTTTTATTTATGTATTTTTATAATAAAAATACACTATACATCTTATTTATTTTTTAATATTATATTTTATTTATTAAATCCAACAATTATATTTACCTTTGTATATTTTATTTATTTATTATTCACGACAACTTTATTTATTTTTATTCTTTAAATTATCAACTTACCCTACGTTATTATATATATATATATATATATATATATATATATATATATATATATATTTAAAAAAATATTTCTTAATCTACATGTCGGTACTTAAAGCGGAAAGAGTAATTTTTATTATTAACAAATTCTCTTATGAGACATTATATATATGACACGGTTTGTGAGACGTGTTAAAGTATACCTATTTTATAGATAAAATATTCTTAATAATTGTTAAAGTATGTTTTCTAATAATAAATAATGAATTAAAGTATAATTTTAGAGTATTATAATATGATTTACTATTAACATACTTTAACTATAAATAAACATATTTTACTTATATAATAAGCATACTTTAGTAATGAATTGATCCGTCTCATAACCGTCTCACAAAAAAATCTGTGTCACAAGAGAGTTTCTCTTTATTATTTCATTATTAACACTTTCAACACAAGTAAAATAATTTCTTATAAATTATTAATAATATACTCATGCCCACTCAAAAAGTTCAAGAATATCATTTCTTTAAAACAAAAACAAAAACACCCCTTACCCATGACCCACATCTACCTGTTAATACAACCACTCAATACTTAGGCCACGTTTGGATGGACGGATTTGGCGATGGATTTGTGAATCCACAGTAGAAATCCACGATGCCTGTTTGGATAGGAAAGTAAATCAGTGAATTTGAAATCCAACTTTTTCAAATTCGTCCATTTGAAATTCTACTTTTCCAAATCAGCTCATTCTAAATTCTGGATTTAGAAATCAAAATTTTTAGGCTTTTTTTCTTGGATTTCAAATCCACTCCTAAACCTAGTCATTTCAAATCCCTCTTGTCGTCTTCTCCGACTCGCTTCCTTCAACACATCGCTGAAAAATCTCGCTTCCTCCAACACATCGCTGAAATCTTGCTCTCTCACTTGAATATTTTTCTCACTCTGTCTCAACTATCGCCCAACGCAACCTTAATCCGCACCAACTTCTCTCAATCAATGAAGTTTGATCAATCAGGCTAATTTGTGAATTTTCAGGCAGCCGAAATTTTAAGGTGAGTTTCTCACTTGCTTCATGTTTTGGCTTGTAGTTAATGGGTACTCTTTCACCTTCTATTTTCCTAAAAAATTATCGAAAACAATCCAATCCATTGACCCCACTCTAATTAGATGACTATTGTAAATTTTGAATTGGTGTATTAAGCTGATTTTACTCTTCACGATTGAGTTTCAGTATTGGAAAGAACAGATAATCTAAACTGTAAATCGAATAAACTGTTTTCATTTGGGGGACTGATTCCCATAGGTAAGTATATTATATTCTTATGATCTATGATGACTGCAAATGGTTTACTGCAAATTTTGATGTTGTTTAATTGAATTGCAATTGAATGACTAATGAGTTGATAATCTGATATCTCGTAGTTGTTGAAGTAAAAGGATGACCAGTTAGATACTAGATTTTGTCATAGACATTGTTATCTTGGCTTCAATGGAAGTGAGTTTAAACCAACACAAATGTAAAAATTATTTAGTGGATGCGGTTATTTTGATACTAGATTATTAGTATAATGTTTATTTTGTTGTATTTATCTAGTTGAGATTCCAACATGGCCCAAATGAAATTGATGAAAATAAGGTGAAATTATGGGATGCCTAGTGAGAAATTGGATCTTGATTGGACAGAGGGAGATGGGTGTTTTTCCAATCCCAAGTGGTTGCTTTGGGTGAACCCTGGATTACTAAGCAACTATTAAAAGCTTTGCAAGAAAATGAAAAACTAAGCAATGCATGGATGTAACTTCATTGTCAAAGGTAACTCCATACTTGAAACTGACAACATTTTTGTCTCCACATACTCTGTTGTGTCTTTGCAAGAATCCAAGAATGGATCTGCAATTGAAGCTTCATGGAATTGCATATAGTGGCCTGTATATTGATTTTGATAATTGTAACCTTTCACCTTATCATACATCATTCATGGATAATTGACTTATCTAACCATGTTTGTCTACAAATTTCACATACCAACTTATGTTCTAATTTTAGTTTAATTCATAATTAGTAGACGTTGTCCGTCTCTCATGTTAGTGAGCTGTAAGACAACTGTATTAATCTGACTTAAAAAAAAAAAAGAGAAGTAACTAGAGTTTAGATTTTCTACACTATTTTTAAGATCAATTTATATTTTCATTTGTATTTTCATTATGACTAGTAGATAAAAGCAGACCGTCCCCCAAATGAAAATATAAATTGATAAAATGACTCCCATTAGATAAAAAGACACAGTATAACAATATTTTAATTGGTTAAATTGCATAATAATACATATCTTTAAACTCTTGGGTGTATTTTAGGCGACATTATACCCATTTGAGCGTATGTGTGATTTTATAAGGTGGTGTAAAAAAAGCATTCTTGTGTCTTCTATCCTGAAGTTATTATATATGGTTGTGTGTATGAGGTTGGTGAGTGTCTTGAGTTGGTCTAATATGTGAGGGGTTTAATTGTGAATATGTTAAATGGGTGCGTATATCGTTGTTGAGTTGAAATATTAGAATATATTATGGATTCAAACAAAGAGGCTATTTTAGTCATTTGCTATATATATTTAAGTTTTGAGATGTCACGTGGATGTAAGTAGTAAAAAGTAGGGTGTGGGCAAAGACATAATTGATCGATGAAAGTAATTACTATCCAATTATATTATTTAATGAGTAATTCATAAAAAGTAATAACATGAAATGTGATAATAATTAAACAAGAAAAAGCAAACTAATGGTATCAATAATCTTGATTAGATATAATTTTTCATTAAAAATATTATAATTATTTTTCATTTATTATACAAATTGTTCTTAAAAGAATTTAATTTAACGATTATCGTTTTTCATATATTACATATCATTTTTTATTTAAAAAATTATCGTTTTTTATACAACTCACAAGATGTTTCACACGTTATCCACTTTGATTTACTAATTACTATTTAGTACATGAAAATTTATATTTAAAGAAATAAATTATAACTCTTTTGAATAAAAAATAGTATAATTCAAATTCTTATACCTTAACAATTACCAATTACTCTTTAATACATGAAATATTATTTTTTAGAGAGATGAACAATTATTCTCTTATAAATGAAAAATATTACTCATCAAATTCTTGCACATTGATTTACCGATTACTCATTAGTACATGTGAATTTATTTTTTAGAAAAATAAATTATTGTTATTATGAATGAAAAATATTATTGTTCAAATTTTGAAATGTGATTTTTTATATTATTGTAGAACAAATTTTTGAGAAATACTAAGAAATGATTTTACAAAAGCAAAGTATGTTGTTAACCGAGTACACATTTTTTTTTATCACAATATATAATTAGTTCTTTTATTTTTCTCCCGTCTAATAATGTTATGGTTTTAAAAAGCGAAAATTGTAACATGTTGGAAAAGGAAATTATATACTGTGGAATTTTTTTTATTTTTTTGAAAAGGAAATTCTACACAATAATAAATTTGAGGTAGTTGGCCGTCCCTAGATCAACTTAATTATAAGTCAACACACATTAAAAATATATTAGTACATACATACATGTAGAGTGAAGATTGTGTATACCCGGGCCACACCGTGCGCCTTTAGAATTTAGTATTATGGGTAAACGTACATTGTTTTGTTTTAAAGGGTATATATTTTAGTTAGTAAGGGTGCATCATTTTGTTTGAAAGAGTATACACTTTTTATTAATATTTTTTATTTTTCTTTAAAAAATAAAGGGTACACATCTTTATACTAAATGGTATATAATTTAACACAAAATTTTACACAAGTTTTTGCTATACATATATACAGATAAATGATATAGCTTTTGTTATAGAAAGAATATTCAAATAATTATAACACGATTAAAGATATATTCATTAATTCATGATGATATTTTTTATAAAACTAATTTAATTTGAAAATTTTTCCGTTAGTTCCAAAAGATGAGTATCGTTATACACATTGATTTCTTTACTAAAATAATATTGTATCCCCTTCGTTTTGAAAAGATGCGTATATAGTACATAAAGAAATTAAGAAAAAAATATTTTTTTAAGAATTTTATTAATTTTTGCAGGTTATGTAGTTTTTCTAATTAATAAATAAAGTAGTGTAATTTATGTGTGTTAGGAATGAATGATCCTTTTTAAATTAAAATATATGTTTTGTGATTATTGAATTGAAAATATACTTCCTCTTATAAATAATTCATATTATCGAGGAATAGAAAAAAAAAAGTCAGTAGTACTTTATAACTAGTTCTTGATTCTTCATTAATGAGGGGAAATATTTAGGTGGAGGGGCTAGAGAAAGTTAGTTAAATCTTTTGCTTGATATTAAGGGAGTTCTTATAAGGGTTTTAGGAGATTATAGGCATGAAAATAAACGATGTTGATTTATTAAAAATTCAAAATTTTTAATCATTTCTATAATTTTATTAATCATCCTACAACTTTTAATCAACTCCAATCTCTTTTCATTAACAATTTATATTACCAGAAATTTGAATAAAATGCTATATGAGTAATTAATAACTAACTCTGTGGATGAAGTCTATTTTGCAGAGGTGAGAGACCATTATTTAAATATGTTAGAGCAAGGAAAACGACATTAATTATGTCTGCTAAAAAGTCTTGCATTCTTTACTTGTACAATTTTTTATTAAGAAAACTAAAAAATCACATTTATTTAATTTAGTTGGCAGAAGACCATCACCTATGTATTGCTACATGTTACAACTTCGATTTCATAAATAATTGTTGCCGCAGCACAATCAGCTTCTAGCTTTGATAGGAATTACTTTATCAATTAATTTATTACAGAGTAACTTTATTGTACATGTAGATGTGCACATTTTAATTGAGAAGAGTTTACTCAATTAATTTAAAGTTAAATAAATTAATAATAAAACTCATATAAAAAGAATATAATAAATTCTAGGAAAATTATCAATTCAAAAATTAGGAATCTGGATCCAAAATATTTTTTCAATACTCCAAAATTTGAAACTATCAATTCATCATCTAAAATTATAAAGTTAATTAAAATAATTTAATAAAAAAATATATATAACAAACATGTTTTATAAAATTTTATTTTATAATTTATTATTATTAAAATAAAATATTAATTCAGATAAAATTTATGCGATTATGTGGAGTAAAATTTTTTGGGTAATAAATGTCATATATATGGTATTGTTTTGAATTTTTAGTAAGATAAATTTTAACTATATGTCAAAAAGGAGATATTAATTTATAGAGTATTAAAAAAGAGGGGAGAGAAAAGAAATAAAAAGATAAAAAAATATTAAACGAGGAAATAAAATGTAGCAATATATTTAAAACCGGAAATAAATATTAGTAATTTTGTGGTTTTAGATTCTAAATACATAAAATGTAGTAATATATTTATAGAATGTTTATGCTCCAAATATGCAAAATAAAACAGCAATCAACCAAGATATTACAGCTTTCCGCAATGAAATTCATATGGATGTCCGCAATGAAATTCATATGGATGTCAGTTGTTTAAATAAAGAGACAGTTGATTTGCAACAAATAAATGCATCATAGAGTCATGTTCTCTACATAATTAAAAATATCACCAAAAAAAAGTATAAGTTAATTTGCAAAATACGTGTAGTGTGTGCATTTTTTTTTATGAAAACTACGGATAAAAGTTTGAATTTTGACAAATTTTCTGATATTCCCACGTCCAAAACTTATATAAACTAACGAACAAAAATATACTATATTGCTGATGAATAAAATTTACACTATATTTTTGTTAGGAAATTTTCTGTTTTTTATTTTTTTTCTAATGAAAATTTGAATATAAAAATTTATACATTTCTTAAAAAATGCATACAATCAAATTAATACACATCATATGTGCACACGTGGTTGCATCGGATATCATCATATCAGCTGTTGATATTTTAAGCAGAGACTCAAAGTAGACAATACAACCAGAATTATCATTTCTCAGAACTTGTCCTAGCAATTTGTGTTACCATAACATCAAGTCCTCCATCCCAATATGTGTGGCTTCAGCTCAATGAATCTTTTTTTTTTTCTTTTTATCAAGTTAAAGACAAGATGCATGCTCTCATTACTCAAAAAGTTGCAACTTTAACCAACACTGCAAAAATTAATCTGAGGGTTCATCTGGAGTGGGACAAAACGTACTGAATTTCAGGTATAAAAATGAATGAATAAAATGGTACATATATAAAAATTACAGGCTGGCGGGCCAGCTCGGTTAGCCCTGAAATTAATGATTCCGGTTAAAAAGGCCCAATTTAAAACGGGCCTAACATATGCTGCCATAACCCTTATTTTATAGGGCTAAACGGCCCACCCAACCTTCACTTCACTTTACTCTGCCCTTTCCTTTCCTTTCCTTTCGTCTCCAGTCCCGTGGAAGGTATTCTGAGATTGTAGATCGTCAATCTGCTCTAATCTGTTCTATTTGTTGATATTAATTTTTTATTTAATCAAAACTTTTTGAACGGTAAGTATTTTACATGAATAGTTAGCGATGTGAATGCAATTGAAGTTGTCTTGTGTTAATATGTGGTAGGCTTGTTCTTATTCTCTTTAATAACTTTCATTTGATTGATTCGATTCGTTTGGTTTGGTTTGGGAGGTGGTTTTGTTGCGTTTGGAGACTTAATTATCATCTCATCTCTGTTTTTTGTTGTTTTAATGAAAGTTATTATTCGATCTAGGTTTCAATACAAAGGGATCAGTTTGAGAATTTGAATCAGAAATATGAAACAAGTGTGTGATGTTGGAAGGCAGAAATGCAGTACTAGTACTAGTCGTAGACAAATAGTAGAGATCATCTTGTCCAAATTACCTGTGAAGGATTTACTTAGATTCAGGGTGGTTTGCAAACAGTGGGAGGCCACTATTGTTGATCCAACATCCAACGCTACAAGAAAATGTCCTCCCAAAATCTACTTGCATGGCAGAATCTAAGTGGTTACTATGGATTGTATGTTACTGCATTGAATTTGTGTCTGAAATTGAATGTGGCCTTGATACAAGTTTTGTTACTTTGTGTAGTTGTGATGGATTATATCTGAAGGGCTTCCCCACTGAGCGTAGTAAGTGTGTGCTGTGGAATCCATCCAGTAGAACGTATCGGGAGTTGTATTGTCAGCCATCAGTTGATGTCTTTAGGGGCAGTAGATCAATTCGTGCAATGTATCACGATCCATTGATGAAGGATTATAAGGTGGTAATAGCTGATATGGACCGTTATGTTGTGTATTCCTGCAGAGACAACAAATGGGGTGATGTGAAAGAGATGAAAGGATTCTTTGGGGACTATTGCCCTAATAAGGGTGTCTTTGTTAATGGATCTATTTATTGGGTGGTGACCGATTGGTTGGAACCAGAGGTTTTCATGCGTGATCATGAATTCAGAGAAGTAATTTGTTTTGATTGCAAGGATGAACGTTTCAAGATTATGCCTTTGCCAAATCTTATAAATCGTGATGAGAATCACTTCCAGCTGACTTCGTTTTTAGGCCAACTTTGTTTGTTCATCAGCGAATAGGAGACTAATCGGCTTAGGATTATGAAAAAAGTCAAGTGCTGATGGGAATGATGAATGGGTGGAGTCTAAGGAGGAGTGTTTATGCGAGTGCAGATCGAAATACCACCCCATCACACCCGTGTCAATTGAGCGAAAATGAGCTTGTTTTTCATGTTTTGAGGAGGCTTAAGATGGTTTATATGCTGTATGACAAGAGTAAGAATACAGTCGTAGATATTCACAATAACCATCTGCCAAGTAGCAATATATTTCCCGTCGCTCATCTAGAAAATCTCCTTTTGCTTTGACACAACACACAAGTAACTTACTGTGTTATTATATGGAGTAGTTTTAATGGTGAGACGTGAACCCCATTCCAGTGTATCGTAGACCCCGGTGATGTTGAATCTGTTCACTCCTCGTCTTTGAAATGGAGCTCGAGCTGCTAATAAGTCCCTCTGTTGTTATTTCACACAATCCAGGAACTTCCATTAAAAAGGGAAGAAGTCTGTAGATATGACATTCTTTCCTCTAAATTTAATTTATGGTTAATGATATTTTCTTCACGTTATTCTGATTCTGTGTCGTGTGTTACTATATTTTATACTCCACATTTTTCTTGTTATTAGTTTTATGCTATTTGTGTGATTCATTTTTACAAGCTTTCTTAACTTGTGATGTACTCTACTAAAAGATCTTAAATCTTTTCTTTTATTTTACACTGAAGGTATAAATTACATTTCACTTGTCCAACAACTTTGATTAAAAAATATATCACCAGAATGTTGGACTGCCACGATCGAATTGAGCAAAATAATGTTGTTTGGAACCCTCTCTCTCTCTCTCTCTCTCTCTCTCTCTCTCTCTCTCTCTCTCTCTCTCTCTCTCTCTCTCTCTCTCTCTCTCTCTCTCTCTCTCTCTCTCTCTCTCTCTCTCTCTCTCTCTCTCTCTCTCTCTCTCTCTCTCTCTCTCTCTCTCTCTCTCTCTCTCTCTCTCTCTCTCTCTCTCTCTCTCTCTCTCTCTCTCTCTCTCTCTCTCTCTCTCTCTCTCTCTCTCTCTCTCTCTCTCTCTCTCTCTCTCTCTCTCTCTCTCTCTCTCTCTCTCTCTCTCTCTCTCTCTCTCTCTCTCTCTCTCTCTCTCTCTCTCTCTCTCTCTCTCTCTCTCTCTCTCTCTCTCTCTCTCTCTCTTCTCTCTCTCTCTCTCTCTCTCTCTCTCTCTCTCTCTCTCTCTCTCTCTCTCTCTCTCTCTCTCTCTCTCTCTCTCTCTCTCTCTCTCTCTCTCTCTCTCTCTCTCTCTCTCTCTCTCTCTCTCTCTCTCTCTCTCTCTCTCTCTCTCTCTCTCTCTCTCTCTCTCTCTCTCTCTCTCTCTCTCTCTCTCTCTCTCTCTCTCTCTCTCTCTCTCTCTCTCTCTCTCTCTCTCTCTCTCTCTCTCTCTCTCTCTCTCTCTCTCTCTCTCTCTCTCTCTCTCTCTCTCTCTCTCTCTCTCTCTCTCTCTCTCTCTCTCTCTCTCTCTCTCTCTCTCTCTCTCTCTCTCTCTCTCTCTCTCTCTCTCTCTCTCTCTCTCTCTCTCTCTCTCTCTCTCTCTCTCTCGACAAAATCCTCAAACATTCAATCATGCCATTATACAGTACTTATGTTTCTTTTTTTTTTTCAAAGAGAAAAAGTTATTAAAGAGAAAATATATAATTTTCTTTGGCGGGAATAAAGGAAAGGGGTTTCAACTGTAGAACATAAAGCCTAATCTTGATCTAACATGGGAATAAATTTCAATCAAGGCAATCATGGCTATCACTATTCACTTTATAATTGACAATACCGCCCACCAATATCATCACCATCCACCAATACTCTTCCTCGTAAAGGTTTCTTACCAAGTATTGTTATTGACATATTGTAGTTAGTGACAATTTACGCAAAGACCAAAGATAGAATCTCGCTGCCGTAGCATGGAGTGACCTTTCAAAATAAGGAGCTTCCTTATGTGTAGTAGATAGTGATTAGTTGAGTCATAATGATTTATCTCTCCACCACTATGTCGGGCCGAGATGTGGAGTGTATGATCAGGAGGGCGAATCCACATTTGAAATTGGTAAATTTATTTCAGTGAGAACGGTTACAAAATACATTAAGTATAGTGCGAAAACAAGATCCTATCCATACATCCTTAGCCTAAGACTTTGAATGCTATAACATTAATAATTAAGATACAAAGTAGCTATCTGATTCTTAATTGTATCTACCACTTGAGACGGAGATGGCATTCTAGATCCGTGGTATAGATTATTCCTTTCCATCCAAATATTATAAATCATGGTGGAGAATGTGATGAAAAGGCATCTGATCTAGCCTTGAGGTTGCAGCGATTCCACCTTTTCTCCAAGGTATTGTTAGTTTTACTGTTACAATACAAATATTGAATTAACTGAGTTATAGATCTAAACTACTAATTTTTATGGTGCATGGCAGAAGAATTCCAGTAACAATAACTAAACACTACAAAAAATATTTTATAGCAATGGAATTTACCAATGGAATTCACTCATTTGATAATTATCAATGTATTAGCAACTAAAATGACATTTTTCTATTAGCAATGAAATATTAACGGATTTATTCTCTATTTTACCAACAGAATTCAATCCGTTGGTAGTTACTAACGGATTATCAAGGAAATTTTTATATAAATTACCAACAGAATGATTTACCAAAGGAATTGATTTTTTGTTGCTAAAAATTTACCAACCATCACTTTACCAACGGAAATTTACCAACGGATTCCGGTGCTAATATATTGGTAAACCAATTTAACAATGGAATTAAGAATTTTACCAACGGAATATTCCATTGGTAAAAACAGTTTTTTTTTGTAATGAAATGTGCAACAAAAGTTTTTTAACTGCTTGATCAACAAATATAAAAATATTAACTATTTGGTAAAAAAAGTCACAGAATTAATATCATAAACTCCCTCCATCTGGTAAATTTTGTTGATTTTGTTGTTTTCCTTAAGATCTCTGGTTCAAAATCCGCAGGTGCGATCAACCACTAGGGGGCTAGTTCATATGAAGTGCAAAACTCTGATTTGAAATGGAGGTCCCCGTTAATGGACGGTGGGTTCTGGCCTTCCCCGATTAGTCGGTTTACGGATTAGATATCGATGTATCAAAAAATAAATAACAAATTAGATAAATTATATATGCATTAAGTAAATGTGATAATTATAAAAGTAAGATGCCAATTGGAAGATTAATTGAGCTGAAATTATTATTATTATTATTATTGAGATATAAATAGTATAGGGTAAATTACGAACACCCTCTCGAAATTTGTCCAAATTACCAAATAAATACAGTATTTAAAAAAAATTACCAATTACCCCATTTAATTTGTATTTGATTAGAATTGATGAAAAAATATATTTTTTAAATAATAATAATAAAGAGATACAGAAATAACATCAATACTCATTTATTTAACATGTAAATTAAAGTCGGGGCGTGAATCAGCTTCACGCTATTCTTCTTCATCCGACGACCGATTGCAGAATTTGAGCATTAGGGTTGAATTTCATGAAATCCACTTTTATGGTTAGATCTCCACAACTTTTTTAATGGTTTCCTCTTCCCTCCGAAGAATTCATCTCCGCTATAAATGTTCACAATTCCGCTGTATGAATTATTAAGTTTAAATTTTTAATTCATACGTTAAATATATGAGTTTATTTATTATTTGACCACACATGTGGTTTTGTTGGAGCTGACTTAGCTGCTCTCTGCTTCGATGCAGCCTTGATTCGTCTTCTGCAGTATGATGTCTTGATCAATTGCCTGGCTAATTCATATTTTAAATATTTAAACGTTAAATATATGAGTGTTGATGTAATTTTCAAATATTTCTTTTTTTAAAAAAAAAGAAAAAGAATGTATTTTAATTAATATTCTAATAAATACAAGTTAAAATGAGGTAATTAATAGTTTTCAAATTATAAGATTTATTTTGTATTTTGGACAAATTTTAAGGGGTGTTTTTAATTTATCCAAAAATATAATGAGACAGACTAATGAATAATGTCAACATTGGGATAGATGAAATAATAAAGTGTATTGTAAAGTTTTGTATTGGGTGATATTTCTTAATTTAAGAAGTGAAAATAGTTTTGACATGAAAGATAAAAGAAAGTATGAAGAAGATTAATAAGTATTTATATATTTCAGTAATTATTTCGAAATGAAAATCTGACCAATTATATACACATAAAAATGTTACAACCTACCGACAATGTAATTTGATCATGTATATATGTAATAGACCTCCCCAAACCGATAAGAAGTTTCATCCACAAAGAATTAATAGCGTTATTGATTAAGCACCCGACTCTATATAGATACCTTAAATGCAGGCGGGAATTCCTGTATTTTCGTGTATCAATTTCTATGTCACTCGTCATATGATTAAAATGTAATAGAAGAAGGAAATTCTACTCTTAAGATTTATATTTTTACTCTCAGAGTATATATAGTTCGCCCCTATTACATTTATTCAACAATATGGTTTAGAAAATATTACATCACAGGAAATTTGTATGGCCTCTAAAACTAGCTAATCAATATGTAGCTAATTATCATTGAAATATAATAAAACTCCTCCACTCACAAAGATTTTTACTATTTTTCTTGCATTTATTTTAGTCCGTCTTTAAAAATTTTACTATTTTTACTAATTTTCTTACATTTTTTTAATCAGTCTCTAAAAAATTTTAAACTTTCATAAATAGTAATAAAGTTAATACAAATAATTTCTCTATACATTTTATTTACAAAATTATTATCATAGTACAGAGTATAACATATTTTATTCATTATTAATTCCTAAAATATTAAATTATCTTTAAAAATAATATTTTTTAATCTACATGTAAATATAAAAGTAAAAATTTATATGGAAGAACGAAAGTAGTACCATATGATAGAGATTATTGTGGCAAGTTTCTAACGATTAGTTTGATTTCATGCGGAGTAATATTCATACACGTAGAGTTTATCTTATTAATTTATGATAATAAGTTTTAAATTTTAAATTAATCTCATCCATATTATGTTACATAAGAAACTCACGAAGGGTTGAACACAGTTGATTTTGCATGAAACAAATCAAGATCAATGAAATCAATTTTAGAAAAAAAAAAGAAAAAAAAAACTATACAATATATAAATAAAATCCTAACTACAAGAAAAAAATAGTTTTTGTGACCATGATTTGTTGTTGCTACTTAAAAAATTACATTATTTTTTTTATCGGTAAATATTACTCCCTCCGTCCCATAGAAGTTGATATAATTTTTTTTGGGCACGGAGATTAAGGAGTATAATAATTTAATGTAAAGTGGAGTAAAGTGAAGTGAGAGAAATAATATTTAATGTGTAGTGGGTAGTTGTATTAGAGGTGATATGTGGGGCCATGAGAATAGATTATTTTTTTTTGTGTGGGTCCATGTATTAAAAAGGAAATATGTCAACTTTAGTGGGATAAACCAAAAAGGAAAGTGTGTCAACTTCTATGGGACGGAGGGAGTAGTTGTTAGTCCAATTAGTAATTAGTATACATCAAACATCCTTACTTCCTCTTCTCCAAGCATCCTTATATCACCTCTCCTGATTCGTTTTCAATGAAAATCAAACATGAGTCTCCCACTTAAGTGAAGAGCCCAATGACCTGGGAAAAAAAATACAAGGCATTACTTACAAAAATACATTACTCTCTATAACTGTATATTTGTTTTTTTATTAAAAAAAATTTAAACCTAGTATTTAAAATAATGAATGATGCAAATAAACATGAAATGAATGGAGTATATAAATCCGCTATTAATGTACCAATTTATTTTTTGCACGTGCATTAAAATTATTTTATATATAATAAGTAGGTAGTTGTATTGATGGTAAGTGGTTAGTAGGTGTGGAGTCTTTTTACTAAAAATAGAAAATAAATACCTTTATAGTGGACGATCAAAATGGCAAAATGAATACTTTATCAGCGGATGGAGGGAGTATTATATTTTGATACTCCCTCCGTTCGATTCTAAGGTGTCCATTTGTTTTTTACACGTAGATTAAAAAGTATTATTATATGTAAAGTGAGTAGTTGTATTAGAGGGAGGTGGTGAGTCATATTGTGTATTTTTTTACTAAATAGGGGAAATAAATACCTTTGAATCGGACGTCAAAAATAGTAAAATGAACGCATTAGAAGCGGACGACGAGAGTATTTTTTTATAGTAAATATTGGATAATTAACGCAAAAGATATAATGAAATTTATATGCTAAAAGAATTATATCAACCTAAAAAGAATGGTTGAGATTTTTGTCTTCAAAATTATATACTCCCCCGTCTGCTTCTAATGTATCAATTTTACTATTTTTGACGTCTAGTTCAAAAGGTATTTATTTTTCCTATTTAGTAAAAAAATACACAATTTAGTCCACCGCTTCCCTCTAATACAACTACCCACTTTACATATAATAATAATACTCTTTAATTCACGTGTAAAAAATAAATGGAGAAAGTAAATTGGACCAAAATTGTGAAGCTGTATTTATGGTGGGTCGAATGGACACGTGCAAATGATGGGGAATGCCTTAATGAGGTATTGATGGATTTCCACCGTTTCACTTTCAACCACTACCTAGCTATCCACTTTTTCTTTGACCAACTAAATAATGGGTTAAATTCCGTTAAAAAAAAGTACCTATAATAATTAATTATAGGTTAAAATATTTTATTTATTGGATTTGTTTTTAACTTTTCTTATAATAAAAAAATAAAATAAAATAAAATAAAAGTTATCCCTTTTTTTATATATTTTACATTATTACGTACTCATATCCTCCCTCCCAAAAGAAGTTTGAATGTTTCTGCATAAATGATTTGAAAACCTCATAGTATTTTAAAAATTAAAGATAAAAATATATTCAATTTTTTCAGTATTTACAAAAAAATGAAGTATGCAACAATATTGCAATGTCAAAAAATATAAAACTAACTTTTAGCAAGTAAAATATAATTATGACATATTAGTTTATTTAACTGATAATAAAAAAATTTTATTAAAATATTCTTGCTTTTTATTCAAATTTCTCCACAGAATGCCTCTAACATGTGTTCTCATTCTAGTATAATACCTCATATTCATAATCATTTACATGGTCTTTTTATTTTTTTTATAAAGTAATCATTTTCATTTTCCTTTGAAAAAGGATAACCGTGCGTGGAAATTTAAAGGCAAAACACTAGCGAAAGCCAAAGAATTTAATGATGAAACTAACAAATGGTGTCACATGATTTCATGTTGCACCGTCTTTCATGATTGAAATTTAAGGAAAAGTGAAGGGTTTATGTCTGTTAAAATGTCACTTTTAAAAAATACTTATAGTTTTTTTTTTAATTTAAAAAATTGTTTATTAAAAAAAATAAATTAAATTTAAACATAATTATCTCTAGTTTATGACTCCTTGTGTGATTATATCTGTGACTTCACACATAATTTTCACGTGACGTTTGGTGCGGTTATACCTACAATTACATTTGTGACTTCATGTATAACTTTTTATGTCTACATACGTCAGCGACTCCTAGCACAATTTATCTCTAGTTTTTGTTTTTTTTCACACAACTATATGTATGAATTTAAATATATTTATATATTAATTAATATATAATGGAAAAACAAAAATAATCAAAATGTGACATTTTTTGTCATCTTTTATTCCACTCGTTTAGATACTTGTCATATGTTATAATTAATGACTGATAGATTACATCTACCTTTTTAAGGGTTTATTGGACCGATCACTAATTAGTTATATATAGTATTTTAATAGAAAACAAATTATGAAACATGAAATAGAATATTATTGTGGAATAGAGGATTCGAACTGGTTTTCATATCACATATATTGCTCCCTTATTCTCGTATCATCGTCCACCTTCGTTGTGTCGTATTGTTTATGAAAAAAATATTTTTTTAATTAATTTTATTAGTTGTTGGAATAATTTAATATTTTTAGATAATAATTAAAGTAAATATGTGAGTGTATAAAAAGTTGATAATATGTGAAAATTTTTTTATGAAAAAAAAAAAGTTAACGATTTTATGTGACTGAGAGTACAATCATGGTTGATCAGATTATTTAAAGTGATTTAATAATTGGATGGAGTGATGGATATAATTAGTTTTAGTTCGTTCTATTACATTATCATTGATCAGTGATAAATAATATCATGTGGTTTTACCACACTATTTCGATTCTTATATCACTTTAGGATTATTAAAAATTAGTATTTCAGTATTTAAAATTATTTTTGGTTAAATATGCGCCACATCAACAAATAGTCGTTTTATTAACGTTTAGTATCATATTCAAACACATGAATTGATTAGGATATATATATACACATCAGGTCTGAAATTTCTACCATGATAATTACTTTAAAATTAATACTATATTAAGGTGCATGCTATCATAAAATTGGACAATCTTTGACTATATATATATGTTTTGTGTCATGTTCTGTTTTCTGGAAGAATGTTTGGTCTTGCTATTTCCTGTCATGTTTTGGTGTCTGTTTCAAAAAATAGATTTTCTTGTGTGTGGAAGTACTACTGCTCCTTTGTGATAATAAGGGATTCATCATTTTACCAAAAGTTCTAATGGATTTAGTAATTATCGGCAATGAAGTAAATATTACTTCATATAAAGAGATTGTGGCTTTAGAAATACAAGTAATATTTGCAGGTGGACTAGTCACCTGGCCACCTCACTTAAGTGAGAGATCTAGGTTCGATTCCCATTAGAAAAAAAAATGACTTCAGATAACGTGCTTAATAGAGGATTCGATAATTTTTTTTATAAACTTAATGATTTAAGACAAAGATTTGTGTGAGACCATCTCAAGTAAGCCCTTACTTAAGATGGGTAAAAAATGACAACTTTTATAATAAAAATTTATATTTAATTAATAAAAAGTAATAATATTATTTTATAAACAATTCATAGTATTAATAAAAAGTAATAACATTTAATGGTAAAAGTTATAACTATTTTAAAATATATATAAAATTATTATGACCATTATATATTAATCTCAATTTTTTAATACAAAAAATACTTTATGTGGTGTTTGAGACGGAATAGGAAATAAAATTCTATTTTGGAATAGGGGATCTGAGTCGGCAAAACTAAGACCATACGACTGATTTGGATTTTTTAAATCAAATGATTTTCAAAACCGCACCTAATTTTTAAAAGTAAGCATTATAAACGGTTTATAAACTCTATTAATACTTAATTCACCATTCTTACATATTTTTCTTTATTTCAATTAATATTTCTTCTCTCTTGCTCTCCCCTTTCTCATCCATTATCTCATATCAATTAATAATCTTTAACACATTTTATTACACGTTTTACACATTGGATTTGATCTATGTAAAATAAAAGACAAAGTATCTTGTGCATCTAGACGTATAAACTTAGATCCGTGCGCACCGAACCTAACCCTACCCAAACAAAAACCAGACCTGGACTATATAAACAAAAATATATCCTAATCTTCCTTCTACAGTACTGGTCGGTCTTTCTCTCGTTCTGTCCTAACTCCGCACCCTTCCTCTTATTCTCGAATGTTCTACGAAGCCAACCAACAATGGTTATGGGTAGGAGAGTAGAGAGTAGGTGCGACGACGGTAAAGAGATGAGTTTCTACAATATTTTCAATCATTCACAGTTGATTAAATATGTAATGAAAATAAATACTTCCTTCATCCCCTTCAAAGGATTTCTTTTTTTTTTTTATTTTGGGCGGACCACTCAAAGTATTCCCTTTCATTTTTACATCCACTAAGGCCTCCCCCAACGGGAGGTTTTTTGCCAACGTGGCAAAAACAAAAAAACCTAAAAAACAGGTTTTTTGCGATGGGGAAATGCAAAAGTTTTTTCATGGGTTTTCTGCCCGCTACCCAAATTTTATAAAATTGGAGAGAGTGGAAGAAGGGAGAGTGGGAATCACAATGAAACAGCAGAGCAAGTGTTTCTCGCGCTGTCGTGGAGTGGGGCCCGCACTGCTCCATCCTTTAAATTTCTTTTTTAATTCTTTTTTTCTTCACTGCTCATTACACGTGGTTAACCCCTCTTTTTTTTCTTTTTTTAAATTATTATTAACATCTTCTTTATTGATTTTTTATTACTAAATTTCTTTATTAAAAAAATAATAACCAATTTTTAATATAAATTTTAATAATACTAAAAATATTTCTCTTAAAATTTTAATATATAGGTTTGCTTAAAAAAAATATCTCTCCCTTTTTATAATATTTAATTTAAATTTTCGTATACACAAGTTCTTAATATGATATAACCAAATTAAGTTGATATCGGGTATACTCGTGCATCCATATTTCTATACGCGTGCGTCCTTTTAATTTGTATTTTTTTATTTTATGTTATGAAAAAATTAATAATTTTTTTTTATAATTTTACAAAATTAAATTACTCGAAATAAAATTAGATAAATATAATTAATAAATTAAATGAAAATAAAAAGAATTTGAAGTGGGTCTTCAAAAAACCTGCTTTTTAGTTTTATTGTTGGTGAAGAGTTTTATTTTATAGGTATAAATTTTTTGTTTTTAAGGTATCGTTATCGTGGCACCAAAAAACCTGCTTTTTAAGTTTTATGATTGAGAAAGGCTTAAGGCCTTCCCTAGCGGGAGGTTTTTAGTCCAATGAGGCAAATGAACAAACTCAAGGTAAGAGGTTTTTTTATCATTGGGAGGAAGCAAGATTTTTATCCTGGTAGAAGGAAATAGGAGAGAGGGAGAGAGGATAGAGGAGAGAGAGGGTCATAGAATTTTCTATGAGAGATGGATTCTACGACAGATGGATGGAAAGGAGAGAGAGTGTGGGCCCTACAAAAAATAAAAAAACCTACTCTACTTTTCTGGGTTATGCGTTTGGGGATATCTAATTAAATTAAAATATGTAATTCATACACCATTAATACAACTACTTATCATACATTAAATAATAATATTTCTTAATCCACGTATAAAAAGCAAAAATACCCCTTTGCATGGGAATGAGAAAATAATATATTTTTTTTCAAGAGTGAGGCTCTTGTGCCCCAGGAACACCGTGCCTCTTTGCAATTTAAACTCTTAACAATACATATGTTTTGTCTTTTTTTCAACTATGATTCACTTCTCTCTTTCTCTGGATTAAATGTGTAACAAATCGAAACTATCTAATTTTCTATCATATTTATTGCATCTATATTATATTTTATAATATTTGATTATATTAAGTTAATAATATTTCATGAATCTTAAAAATTTAATAAAAATAAAGAAATGTGTACATTATTTGTATTTAAATGGATTTAATTTCCTTCTATATTCGTTAGTTAAAATAAAAAAATCCGGTGTATATATTACAATTTGAGGAAATGAGTTATTATATATTCTATAAAACAAAGAAGGAAATGAGTTATTATAATTCTTAAAGTTAAACAATTCTCATATTTATTAATTAATTATAATATTTTAAAATATTATTAACCCACCTAATAAAATTAAAAAAAAATACTTCCTAATAATTCTAAAATGTTCACATGATCTCGCGAAGATGCTAAAAGAAACTAGAATATCAAATTTTCGTGATTGATGGGAATGAGTAGTCTACTATAATTTCCCATCACTTTGTTAACAATTCAAAATTTCGGACAAAATCCAAATGACGTGGTGAACATCGATCAAAATGTCAATATTAGTATGATTATTATTCCACACTAGTATAGTAGTATGTGAGATTTTAGTATGCATTAATCGAGATTTTCCTTCAAATTGGACCCACCATGTTACCACACAACATTGTGGAACCCAACTCAAATTAGCATCATATCTAATAGTAAAATTATATTTATTTATAATAAAATACTCCTTCCTTCCGACCACTTGAAAGGTAACCATTTATTGTTTGCGGACAGTTTTAAGGTCTTTATTTGTTTTTTGGACGTAGATTAATGAATATTATTATTATAGGTAAAGTGAGTAGTTGTATTAGAGGGAGTAGTGTGTTATATTGTGTACTTTCTTTACTAAATAAAGGAAATTGATATCTTTGAAGCGGACGTCAGAAATAGTGAAATTGATACCTTATAAGTGACCGGAGGAGTAGTACTTTGAATTGAAAATTCCATTATTTTTTTCTGATAAAAAATTCTGATCAATTGAAAATTTCACCAAAAGTAGAAATAGAATTCATCAATTTGGCCTTTCGATGTGAGCATTTAAGGTTAAGATATGAAATGGAAAATTACTCATTCAGGATTAGATATATTTTATTAGCCAGAATCAATCAATTAGATAATTTTGTACTTATTTTAGTATTTATAGTTATATTTAATTTGTATCTAATTAGTTCTTTTAAATTTAATTTGTCGCTAGGTTTGATTAGACATGATGCACGGTAATCGGAATAATGCATGCACGGACTAAAATTTAAAGAAACAAAATACTTGTACTGTTTTTTATACGCATCAATTTTGTCATATAGTTTACTATCTCATTACAAATTATTTAATTCATTTTTCATAGTATATAAATCACACATCACCTAATACAATAATTACCCTATACACCTATAATAATATTTTTATCAATGTAAAAAAAGTAAATAGGTAAATTCAAAAGGTATAAAGGGATTGATAAATGTATCAAATCCTTCCTTCTATAGTAGCAATGAATTATTAATGAAATTATTTATTAATGAAATTGAATTTTCTTTGTTAAAAATTTAGCAATTACCATTTTACTATCAAGTTTTGTTGTTAATTCTTTGATAAATCAGTTTAACAATAAAATTAAGAATTTTACCAAAAAAATATTATGTTGGTAAAAAGTAATATATATATATATATATATATATATATATATTTATATATGTGTGTGTTTCTTAGTGTATGGTGTTTGGAGATTATTTTATCTCTGAATTTACAAAACTATTATCTTTAAACAAATTTTATTATGTTAATCTTATTCGACGTACGGTAAATTATGTGACACATGTATTGCTTGGATTTCATGATCTATGTATTGCTTGGGTTTCATGATCTATTGCAATTTGCAAGTCCATATTATTGAGTCGAGCCTTTTCATTTTATTGATTATTCCCTCCGCCGGATTCAAGGGTGTCATTTGCTTTTGGGCACGGAGATTAAAGAGTATTGTTATTTAATGTGTAGTGGGTAGTTGTATTAGTGGAGGTGTGAGTCCTATTTTTTAGTTGTATTAGTGGGTGTGTGTGGATAAAAAAGGAAATGAGGCCCTTGGGGGCGGACGCCCAAAATGAAAAAATGATACCCTTGAAAGCGGACAGAGGGAGTACCTTCTTAATAACACTTGCTCTTGTTCAATTTAATATGACAAAAACTTGTGTGTCTTGTAAAGGTGCATGGTGTGCCCCAAGCACAAGATAACAACTCATTTAATATATGCTAGCTGATTTTGCTTTAAAGAAAAAAAAGTTAATTATCATTTTATTTGCCTTAAAATTAGACGAAGTTATTTCAAATTTGCCCTTATCAAAATGTTATAATGTGATGTTGTAATTGAACTTTAAGTTATTAATCTCTACTTATATATATTTCATGTTTTCTAACACAAAAAATTAAGGTTAAAAGTGAGTTGACGGATTTGCACTAATCAGGAAATTGGAGCAACAGTTCCCAATGACAAAGAGACAAGAAATCTAAATAAATATTAAGTAGATTTCATTCATATATCTTATGGTTGTTTGTGCACATATACATATAAGTATATTATATACTGTGATAAGAGTAACAAATCCTAATTTTTTAATTAAAATGATTATTTAAAAAGTATAATGTGTTGTGTTAAAAAGGACTGCATTCAGTTAGTGTGAGGCGACACACCATATCCGTATCTTGAAAAGGAAAAAGCGTGTTTGCATTTTCAAGTTTTGGGATTGGAGGAATGCTTCTTACATTCTCTCTCTCATAAAGTTAACAAAGAGGAGAGAGAAAGAGGGCACCGAAAAGCATATATATACGACAACAGTTATCATGAAAGAGAAGAAAATTTTAAGCAGTTTGATTTGACTACCCAACCATACGCATGAAACATATATGTATACATACATATATATTTGTCCATTTATTATTCTTCCAAAGATGCTCCAATTATAGGTTTTTGAGTGAGAGAATGAATCTTTATCAGATGTTTCAGGTACATGGAGGATATAATATTACACGAATTATTTTATGGAACCGTTGTATGCATGAATTTTTTTTTTTTGTCTTTTTTATTTGAAAAAAATTTATGATCTATTTTGCTATTAGAGTGTAGTATTCCCTCCGTTCCGGCCATAGGTTCCCATTTGCTTTTAATACGTGAATTAAGGAGTATTATTATTTAATGTGTAGTGTGTAGTTGTATTAGTAGTGAGTGGTGGGTCATATGTGAGGCCCTATTACTAAAAGAGAAAAATTGGGATGAGACATTCAATATAATAAAATGAGGATCTTTCGGTGAGATAGAGAGATTATGTGTTTACCCCCTAAGATTATGTTTATTTTGGGTTTATGTGAGATTTGAAAATTATTAAACAATATTATGTGTTTTTTTTTTAGTTTTCGATAGAATAAATTTAACTTTATGTGAAATCAATATAAAAGAAGTGTGTAATGATATGTGTAAAAATGTATTAATAGATAAGAGAGAAAAGATACGGAAAACAAAAATAGAGTTAGAATTTAGTATTAATTAAGGATATAATTGTAATTAGCAGTATAAAACGGGTGGAGACCACAAATATGCCCCATAAAACTAGTTTTAGGATACTCCCTCGTAATATTATACTCCATTATACATGGATAAATTTCTAAACGAGATGATTAGTTAACATGATATCAAGATCATATTTTACTAATAAAGATCATCATTCGTGTAAAACTTTGAGAGTTTAGAGTAAAATGACACTAATTAATCATGATAGAGTGATTTGAAGGCGTCATGAGATCATTTAATTGACATACATAATTACAATATTCCAAAGTAAAAGAGGAGCCCAACATGAACAAATGTTTTATGAGTATGATTAAAGTAAATACACTAAGTGTTGCTTTAATGCACTAGAGTTGTGAATAGAGATCACTTTCCATTCCTCTTTATAACATGAAAAATCTCAAGTCAACCTCACCTCATCATTTGGTCTTGGTAAATAATCTCAACTCAATCACCCCACTTTTTTCCCTCCTTTATCCCCCACCACAACATCACCTTTCTTCCTATATAACCACCACATTTTTGCAATCAAAACTCACCCCCCCATGGGCATGCCAGCCATGAACAAGGTGCACCACTTCGCACGTGCGATTTGGGAGCACGAACCGGCCACGCTCGCCTGCAAAAGGTTGCGCCAGTTGGCTCCCAAAATCACAACCACCACATCCGACACGTTTGATCTCAAGAGCTTCATTAGGCCGGAAAGTGGACCAAGAAAACCCGGATCCTCCGATCATCACAAGAAAGAATGTGCTCAGGTGACCTTGCATGCTTATATATACTCTTGTTCACTATATATATTTGTTGTCGCGTGTAAAAAGTTAAAGGACTAAAATTGATACAGATAGAAACTATGCAGGGTGGGGGGACGAGGTGGAATCCGACGCAAGAACAAATAGGAATACTGGAAATGCTCTACAGAGACGGCATGCGAACGCCCAACGCACAACAAATCGAGTACATCACCGCGCGCCTAGCAAAGTATGGCAAGATCGAAGGCAAAAATGTGTTTTATTGGTTCCAAAATCATAAAGCGCGAGAGAGGCAGAAGCTAAAGCGCAATTCTCTCCCTCTAATCTCACCACAACCATCTCCATCTACTAGCTCTTCTCTCTTCTTATCTCTGGTAATTAATTAAGTAAAAAATCTCACTTATACATGATTTTTTTTATTCTTGTTTAGTATGTCATGTTATGTTGATTATAATTTCAGGGAGAAGGTGGGATGGAGGAGGAATTGGGTTGTGTCTCTCAGAAAAGAAAGTGCAGATCATGGGCATTTGATCAATGCCTAGCTGAAGACATAAGATTTTATAACCAAGAATACGAGGAGGACGAAGAAGAAGAAGGAGAAGATCGGACACTAAAGCTCTTTCCTTTGCACCCGGAGAGAAGATGAGATGTCTAAATTCCTTCTCTTAATTAACCTCTATTTTGAGTATTATATATCAATGCACGTCAAGTGCACAAGGTGTTTGAGATGATGGTTAAATCTCGTGAGCGATCTAGAAAGGGTAATTGATCATAAATTATTAACTTGGATTTAACTTGATTGTTGTCTATTAGTTGGTTAATTATGTTGCATCTTTTAAATGCATTATTTGTATGATGAAAAGGATTGTGAAAGCAAAGTCTTTAGAGGTGTTACTTTTGACTATAAGAAGAAGATGAAGAAATTAACATTACTTTTAGGTTGAAAGTAGTTGATGCTAACTAGGGTAGGACACTGAAGTTCATGCACACCACCTACAAAATGTCCATTTAAGAACATTGTCTTATTGCATGTCTAGTTTTGCACACTAGATCCTATTTGTCATTTTCATCTCTTTTGTACCACTAATTATAGGTTTGATACGCAATCAAATAATAAAATCTGATCATTATATTTAGGGTTGATATATATATTAGGCCGATATAGTTTTCACATCTCTCCTACGTGTCATTTATCCAACAGTGCCATGGAGAATCAGAAATTTTGATTTCAAAACAAATAAGAGTGAGGCTTGTCACGGGAACACATTCTGTGCACCTTTAGAATTTAGTATTATGGGTAAGAGTACATTACTTTGGTCTAAAGGGTATACACTTTAATTAATAAATGTACACCATTTTGTTCTAAAGGGTATACACTTTATTAATATTTTTTATTTTTCTTCATAAAATAAAGGGTACACATATTTATACTAAAGAGTATAAAATTTAACACAAAATTTTAAAGGCGCTCGAAATGTATTCCCGTGCGCCCGGGCACACACAAGTTTTTGCCATGGTACACATCTTTATACTAAAGGGTACACAATTTAACTCAAAATTCTAAAGACGCACGGAATGTGCTCCCGTGGCCCCGGGCGCACACAAGTTTTTATCAACAAATAATTGGTTTCCAATTTCTTAATGGGCGGCGCTATTGCCACCCGAAAGAGTACTAAATGCACCCAACTATTTTAAAAAGTTCATAGGAAATGTCTATGATAACCCTTGTCCAAATTCACATCCAAATATCTTAAAATTAAAAAAAAAAACCTAATTCTAAAATTAAACATCCATTTTCCATAATATTTGGATCTTTATTAAGCATGGAGAAAAATCGAGGTTGATGGTTTCACATTTCCAAAAGGTTTCACTCAATAATTTGAACACGATTTGATTTCATCTTCTTCTCTTCCTTCAAATGCTATTCCATCTGCATGTGGGTTCATTGTGTTTAAATAAATATTTCAATGGATTCAAGGATTTCACTTCAAATAATTTTTCCTTATAAAATAGATTATGATAGGCTTAATTATAAACCCTAATTTAATTTTAAACAGATTCAAATAACATTTTGTGGAGTAGTTGGGAATATATATAGTTGGAGATTTCTGAAATATATACGTGAATTCAAATCCCAAAAAAAAAGAATTAATTAAAGATGATAATGATTAAAAAAGAAATAGATGATGAACTACTCAATTCGACTAAATCTATCAATAACTAACAATTTCTTCAGTTCCATGTAATGTTGTATATGAGAATTTATGTTTCCATTTGGGTGTAAATAGCAATTTTAGATTTTGAATTATTGATTTTAGAATTTTGAATGCTTTATTTTGAATGATGTTTACTATAGTCTTTTCATAAATAGTTTTTTAAATAATCGGGTAGCTTTAGTAATTTTTTGGGTGGTAATAACCCCGCCCTTCTTTTATATTAGTGTGAAAATTACATATTTATCCTGATCAATGGAAAGTCAAATTTAAATTTAACATTTTCGTTTGAACTAGAAATGCAATCTCTATGTAATTAATATGATGTAATTGGAGATCTATATTCAAAATGAAAATTTGATAGTAGTGGTTTGTGGGGTCAGAAATATATGCATGATATAGACAAGACATTTTGGAGGGAAGGTAGTTCAAACATTATCAAAGTATGCAAATTTTTCTTGACATATATGAATACACACATATATGTGTGTGAAAATTTGAAAATATGCGTTTAACTATAGATATGTACACAGACATTATGTTGGGTTCGTCAGCAGTCAGCTTTTTGCGCCCGAGTACACATAAACCTCACTCCTCACAAAATTCGAAGGTCCATGAGCTATAATATTATAATCTAATTGTGGGTAATATATTATTATGCAATTATATTAACTATTCAATTATATTATGGACTTAATTAAGTGATCCAATTAAGGTTGAAGGTCCATGAGCTATAATAATAAATGATATGGGCTTATTGAGTAGATACCCAATACTACATGATTAGGTGATTATGGGTGGTCTAGTCAAGTAGTATATAAAGGCTCCCAGGTTATGGTCCCCAATATACTAAGCCGCACATTGTATTCCCTTCTCCCCATCGGGAGGGATTACTACGGTCCCCATAAAGGAATTAAGAGGGCTTAGTTGAGGAAGGCCATATAACCACTGATCTTGAGTTCGTGTTCCACCTAGAGACTCATTGGATAAGGTACGCTTCCGCTTTACGATTTTGATCTCGGTTTATCATAATAGGATTTAAGGTATTAGGATTTATTAATTTATTTCCTACAAGTGGTATCAGAGCCACCCTATATATGATTCTCTGTGATCACAATAATATTGTGGTTAGATTCGAATGTGTGTTTGAATCTTTATGGTAAATCACGTTTTTTTTATTAAAGGATTGGTGTTGTTTAATGATTCATAGATTAATTATCGTATTCCAGTTTGATAATTGAGTTCATAACATGATTAATAACGTGATGATTGAGATTTTCACTATTTTGTTTCATATAAATATAAGTGCATTCGGCGATGACATGTGGTGTTTCGCTAGTTGGTATGATAATTGGAAAATTCATATTTCCTCTATTGAAAGGAATTACTGTGATAATATCAATTGAATATTCGGATTAGTAATAATTAATGTCGGCAATCTTTGACATCCAATTATATTTGAGTAAATACCATACTATTGTAATTTTAATGGAATGTTATTTGGATTCGATTAATTTTGAAACTTTAAATTGAATTTATTTGTTAGATATCAACTAAATCTTCAAATTAGTGATTGGTGTACATAATCCGTTTGTGATTGAATACGGATGGCGTAATTAACATACTGTATTTTATAATTGATCAAGTAAGAGCAAATATAATGATTTATTTGGGAGTATTTGTATGAATATCCATTCTGATAGTAATTTCCAATGTTGGAATCAATTGTGATAACTCATAATTTTGGATATAGCAAATTAACATTTGCAACATAATTGATAATTGAGTACACAAGGATGTTTAGTCGTGTCATGATCATGATATCATTTTAAGGTTATATATGCTGCTCATTATTTTCTCCTCTATGCATATATAGATTTAATATTAATTAAATTGCGATATCTTATTTGCTCATTTGGAGGATTGCATCAATTCCATATTGGTCGTATTAAATAAAGAAAGCCGGTTCATTCAATTTAATAATTGATTTATGGGACAATTATGTGATTCAATAATATTTGGTTATATTCTATTTATGGCATAAGAAATTAATTGTGCAATATTTATTATTGATTCTGGAATCAATTACGAGTCCCATTATTTTGGAAAGGATTGAGTTTTATATTAAATTGGGATTTTGGAATCCCTAATTAAGTAAAGAAATCTTTCATTATTTTTTAAGTTGGTATGAATCATCTAATATTCCTATTTGGTTAGAGGAATAAAATTAAATTAAATTGGGGAGACAGTTAAATGTCGTTTAATTAAATTAAATATTTTAATATTTATTTAATTAGTCTAGTAAACCTTCAATCTAGTCAATCGAAGCACCATGTTGCCACATCAATAACGTGTGTGGAGAAAAACTTTATTGAAATTACATAGATGGGTGTGATATTATTTATGTGTTCTGTGTTCGGCCCACAGGTAGGCACAGTTTGACAGAATAATAACACACATGTGATAATAAGTATGTGATAATTATTTGGATTATTCATGTGAACAGAGTCGGTCCACAAATAGACTCTTGTTTGACAGAACTTATTGTCAATACTTGATTGTTACACCAAGATTACCCCTGCAGTTAATTTTTGTCCATAGACGAGGTTAATGTTGCACAAGGTGTCTTGTGATGGGTCCCTAATTAATAATGTTGTGCGAGTGTATTTTCATGCGGGTATTGATCGGCCCACAGGTAGATTAATATTTGGCAGAAATACACAAGCACCTGTGGTAGTAAATATGTGACGATTATTTGTTTAACATGTGAGTAATAAGTCGGCCCACAGGAAGGCTATTGCTTGACAGTTTTATTGTCAGTATTTGACTACTACAAAGAGGTGCCACTTACAAGTTAGTATTGTTGTCATTGGACTTGATACTAATGTTGTGCTTGATTCCTTGAGATGATTCTAAACTATTTAAAATTTGAAAGATTATAAAGTTTAGTGCAAGCATGATAATCATTTTGGATTAATTCTCTGTACAATTAAGAAGTCTATTAATTAAGTTTAGCCTATGCCAACAACAAAATTATACATGATGAGAACTTCAACAATAAGAATGAACTAATAAGTTTCTAACAAACTCTTTCTCAATAACGTACAAGGGCAACAAAGAAAAACCCGTTTGGAAAGCTGTTAAAAAGAAACTAAAGTATAACCTTTTGTTTTCTCCTAAAGGCTTGTGGAATTGTTTTATAATACACCACATTAAGATTACTTAGTATGAATGGTGTTGTGGTGTAGTTAAAAGACAAAAATAGTACTCCATAATATATGGTTACTAATTGGAGAAATACTAAAGATTGCAGCTTATGGTCTCAATAAAGTTCCAACCAAAGTAGTTGTGAGAACTCTTTGAGTTTCACATGTGGTGATATCCAACTAAGGCTAGATCATTGGGATCTACTAAAGAAAATTGGATTCAAATAGATACAAACTACTTTATTGGTATTAAATAAATATAATAAGTTTGTGATCCAATTGATCGGATCATATTTGAGACGGCTAATACGGTATTATGTGAGGATGTTGATTTTGGGGGAAGAATAATATTAGAGACATTGTCCTTTAGGGGAGTCGATTCGATCTCCACTTATGCTTTAAAGAATTGATGCAAATTCAGAATAACGATATGACAATGTCAATAATATTTAAGGAATAACAAATTCAACAACCTCAAGAATTAATGTCACTAAGGAAACCACTAGAGTTGGGAGAAAGACAATTCGAATGATTATGTATTTTTTCTCTTAAATAATGAGGACATTATAGAATTAATGGTAGAACATTCAAACAATGTTCATCAAACCATGAAAGGTCCAATTACTCCAAAGTGTGTTAATGCTATAAGTTATGAGTATAAATCAATACAAGATGATTAGGTTTGCATCTTGATATAGGATTATACTCAAAAGGGAAGGAAGACATTATTATAAGATAATCGTGACATTAGTAACACATTTTGATCTTGAATCATATTAGATGGATTTAAAGATAAAGTTCTTTGATCGCAACACTGATGATACGATCTAAATGGTTTAAGAACTAATAGGAAATCCATCTATGCATTCAAGTAAATTTTTTTCGTAAAGGAATCACAAGTATCATCATGAAGTAAGTGTTTCATTTGGTTTTGAGACAAATGTAGATGATTATGTGATTCAGTGGGAGAATATTTAAGTTAAACTAAGGGAGACAAGTGCAGTCTCATTCAAGTGCCCTAAAGTTAAACTAAAGATTTAAGTAATGTAGAAACATTCCATATTCATTGGTTGTTGGAAGTTGTTGTATGATGAGGTCTCTACAAGACCTAATTTGGCTTATGTTGTTGGTATATTAAGTAAACATTTAAGTAACTCTAGTATGAATCTTTATAAAGTATGTATAGAGAACTAAGAATAATATGCTTGTACATCAGGGATCAGATTTGTTAGAGATCATGAGGAATTCTGATTCTAAGTTTGTTGGATGCCAATATAGTATAAGATCCATCTCAGACTACATCTTCTGTTGGTTTTGAAAGCTATATAAGTAAAAGTATTAAGCAAACACTTTAGATCATTAACCATGACAACAGAATTAGTAGCACACTAAGGGCATTCAAACATAAAATAAAGGTTACGAAAATTTGTCACATAAAGTTCATTGTGACAGTTAGTTCGCAGTAAAGTATTTATGACAAGAATACTTATAAGTCAAACAAATTGACCTAGATTCTTGGTTGTTAAAGAAAGTGTTTTGTGTAGATAAAATTTTAGAAGAGCATATTATGATAGACTCTAAATATGGATCCACCAATTATGTATTCAACGCCCTGCAATTTTGTGAGCTAGCTAATCATGTGGGTGTTATATGATTTTAGAATAGATTAGTTAAGTGGGAGTCTATATTTATTATTCTTTAAAGTTTTCAAAACACTTTGATTTGGATAATTCAGTTTTCTGCAGAATAAAGTTCATGACTTTGAATTCATTGTGAATTCACTTAAGTAATTTCATTTTGTAATATTTTACATTATGGATTGATCTCACTAAAGTTTAAAGTTGGACCAGTTGGAAATAGACATGATGTTGATCACATTTGACATGTAATTTCCATGCTACTCACCATATTTGATCTATGTCATTGAGTATATTGATATGGTGATTGTCGGGGTTTAATCACGATTTATAATGTGGTGAATGCCGCGGTAGTTCCATATTAGTATATGAGATGGACCAGATTGTTAAGTATAACCTAAAGAGGAATAGCATAAAGTTGCGCAACTAAGGACTCTTGATATAATTGCTAACGAAATATATATAGCCCAAGTGGGAGATTGTTGGAAATTTTTAATTTCCATTATAATCTAATTGTGGGCAATATATTATTATGCAATTATATTAGCTATTCAATTATATTTGGACTTAATTAAGTGATCCAATTAAGGTTGAAGGTCCATGAGCTATAATAATAAATGATATGGGCTTATTGAGTAGATACCCAATACTACATGATTAGGTGATTATGGGTGGTCTAGTCAAGTAGTATATAAAGGCTCCCAGGTTATGGTCCCCAATATACTAAGCCGCACATTGTCTTCCCTTCTCCCAATCGGGAGGGATTACTACGGTCCCCATAAAGGAATTAAGAGGGCTTAGTTGAGGAAGGCCATATAACCACTGATCCTGAGTTCGTGTTCCGCCTAGAGACTCATTGGATAAGGTACGCTTCCGCTTTACGGTTTTGATCTCGGTTTATCATAATAGGGTTTAAGGTATTAGGATTTATTAATTTATTTCCTACATAATACACACATATATGTGTGTGAAAATTTGAAAATATGCGTTTAACTATAGATATGTACACAGACATTATGTTGGGTTCGTCAGCAGTCAGCTTTGGCTCGAGAGGTGACATTGCAGTTGATGAGAGTTTTCTCGAATTTTGTGAGGAGTGAGGTTCATGTGTACTCGGGCGCAAAAAGCACATTTCATACGCATTTGCAATTTTCGTACCCCTTTATAATTTAATCCCTTAGTAATATATACATAAGTTTAAATAAAATATAGGGGGAGGATTGTGTTCACATGAGGACACCGAGTATCCCTCTGTATCCCGAGGACGCAGGAGTTTTTCCCGATGAATAAAACTAAAAACATTTTTAAATAATAGCAATTGTTATAACAATGAAGCAATAGAGGATTATTTTTTTTCCGCCATAAAATACTTGAGAATAATGTTTGATTGGATGTAGTTCTATGATAATTTTTTTGGGTGGCAACCCCAAGTAACCAATTTTTAATGTTGGAAATCATTGTCACCATCAAATAATTTATATAACATCCATACATAATTGTCCATTTTTAACCAAAATACTCATCTTGTCGAAATGCATTGTTGGGTTTCGACATCGATTCTGACATTTGATGAAATACCCCAACCTTGTCGGAATGCTATGTTGGAGTTCCGACACCGAATCCGACAACCGATGATGTCGAAATCGGTGTCAGAATCCCAATATAACATTCCGACATGGTGAGGGTGTTTTGGTTAAAAAATGGACAATTGGGTTGAATGTTATATAAATTATTTGATGGATGATAATGATTTTTGTCTTTCCATTTTGGATATTTTTTATAATTATCTCTAATTTAAGAAACAAAAGTTAAAGAATGAGTATGCAAAATCTAAAACTCAATTATTGTTAGAGCATCTCCAAGTGGTTCTTTAAATTTTAGAGAGCAATTTTACAAAATAGATAGGATTTTTAATTTTAAAGAATTAAAATTTTATTATACTCCAACAAGCTTTTTATATTTTCATTTCCAATGTACATTTGTAGCATATTTTTTCTTTTAATTTATTAAAAATTATTTCTCTTAAGCAAAAACACATAAAGAAGTCAATGATATTTAATGTTATTTAAGTTTAACGAGTAAATTTGAATCTTCAAATTTAGAAAGTGAAATGATTATGTATATTTTAATGTTAAAATAGAGAATGTGTTGGAGTTTAATTTTATTGAAATCCTCTTTATATATGAATATTTTGTATTTTACATTAACTTTTAAAGTTGCTATGTATAACTTTTTAAGTTTAATGGTCATTTTCATACTATAATAATTCAACACCGATAAAATACAAACAAATTATTAAATACGGAATCCAATCCTTGTTTGACGATAACCCCATCAACAACCCAACTTATCAATAAAATATTTATTTCTCTCTCTTACACGTATACAATCTACAACCCAATTCAAATTCAATCTTTTTATACTTTATCAACAACCATACACAACCTAACTTTTAATATAATATTTATTTCTCTCATCCATATATACAATATATTTATTAATATGAAATTAATATATTATTTAAGATTTTTTAATTACATTTAAAGTTATACTAATAATTTATATTTAAAATTTTGATTTTAATTCATAATCACAGAAACAAAATTATTTTGAAAATACACTAAAAAATAACATACAAATACAATAATTATAAAATAGGAGTATGTCAATATTATACTTTTATTTATAGATTAAAAAAAAGAATTATAATTAACTTTTAAGAAATATATATAATTATTCTTTTAGAATATAAATTTAAAAAGAAAAGATTTGAAACCAATAATTGAATGACATTTGACAAAAAACAAGAATAAGTATGCGGTTGTGGAGGTTGTGGTACAGGTCATGGTATACCGTATACCCTCTGACCTCAACCGGTTGCAGCATTATTTATATATATATATATATATATATATATATATATATATTTTTTTTTAAATGGGGGCGCATTTAATAAACATACCCAGAAATTATTAAAATTAAGATATTTTTAATTAATATGACTTAATACCCCATACATTACATTCTTTATTTTTGAGGATTATATCCATGAACCCTAATTTCATTGCTTGAAACCCCGATTCAAGAAATATCATCCCTCGAAAGCCAACAAGAACTACACTCTTCTGTGATCATCAACTACCTATTGCTGTTATTGGGTCTGTCTTCCAGACTTATTTCCAAATACTACTTTATCCACAATGTTTCTAGAAGATGGGTTTCCTCGTAGTTTTAATCTACTGGTTTCCCTCTTTTTCATCGTCATGTGTATCTCCCTTTCTATCTCTTCAAATCCACTGGACATCCTTTTTCGGGATTTACGAGGAAGCTTTTGATGTTGTTGGTGTGGTGGTCGGATTTCTTGGATGTCAACAATCTGCTGTTTTCATGGGGGAATCCATATCTCGTTGTTTCAATAATTCGCGTGAACCTCAAAATAATAAACAAAAAGGAAACAAAAAGGGAAGAAATACGTTGTGTATCAATTATTAGTGCTCTGTTTGCAAACTTCATCTGCTGGAGTCTTGTTTATGATGTTGTGGTTTTAGTTCAGAAATGTCATTCCACGGTATTGGATCTTTAGATGATTTTATTTCTAGTCATTTAAATTTTAATTACAAATTTAGGTGAAATGTTGTGATATGGACTTTGATTCTAAAAGTAATCTAGGGTTCGTGGAGGAATAATTCTCAAAACATCTAATAAAGAGTATAATGTAGGGGTAGATTTAGAAAATATATAATAATATATTTTTTAAAAAGGGTATTTAAGTCATATTAATTAAAAATATCTTTATTTTAATAATTTTGAGGTATGTTTAGTAAATTTCGTGTGCGAATAGCCGCCCCTTTTTAAATTCCTCATCCTTTGTCTTATTTGAACGATCCAATTGTTCGGTCGCTGATAAACATAGCCTAATAATCTACTCTACGTTTCCCGTCATAACATAACACACAGTAAATTAAATAGGATAGGATATAATATAATAAATGGGCTTTAGCCCATTCATTATTGATAAAAGTCCAATTCATAAGGGCCGTGATAAATATTCTATAATCTCTAATTGGGCCTCGAAGAAAATATACGTCATTCACCATTGCATTTATTTAAATAAATTGTTTTTTTCACTAAACGAATCTGTTCTTCAACAAAGAACATTGAATCAGGGCACTCTCTTTATCACACCCGTATATTTGCGACTACTTCTACTCATTATTAAATTATTAAAGTATAAACTTTTGTGGGGACTGTTCTAACCTATTTATATCATTGCTGCTGTCATATGATGGCTCCTCCGGGGTACATGAGAACATAATAATTTAATAGTATTAGTTTTTGCCATTAATTAATATTTTATTTTTGTATTCACGGTGTGTCCTGATGATACAGGAGACAAATTCTTTATTATATAAATAAGATTGAAGCTTGCGTGTGCCCGGGCGCATGCCGTGCGTCTTTAGAATTTAGTATTATGGATAAGAATACATTATTTTGTTCTAAATGTTATACACTTTAATTAATAAGAGTACACCATTTTGTTTTAAAAGGTATACACTTTTCATTATATTTTTTATTTTTCTTCAGAAAATAAAGGGTACATATTTTATATTAAAGGGTATACAATTTAACACAAAATTCTAAAGGCACACGGAGTGTGCTTCCGTGCGCTCGGGTGCACACAAGTTTTTGCTTTGTAAAATAAAGAGTACACATCTTTATACTAAATAGTATACAATTTAGCATAAAATTCTAAAGGCATATGGAATGTGCTCCCGTTTACCCGGACACACACAAGCTTTTACGTATAAATAAAGTATAGTACTAGTTAATAGTTAAAATATGGAGTACTCTACAGTGCACCGGTGTGGTGCACAGGTAGTTTATAGACTATTTTTTAGGGCATTAATATTTTTATTTTTAAAATTTTTAATTATTTTATTTTGATCAAAAGTGGTTATTAAGTAAATTTTTTAATATAATGGATGGTATTAATTAGGTACACCGGGTGCACCCTAGTTTAACTCTTAAAATATTTAAAAACATACTTTAACTATCAATAAATATATTTTGCTAATAAATAAAAGGATTATCCTGTGGTGCATCGGTATAACCGGAGCACCTAAGGGTTTTTAGCTATTTTTTAGGATATAACTAATTTATTTTTTAAAATTTTAATTATTTTATTTTGATAGAAGGTGATTATGAATTACATTTTTAATTTAGTGGTTCATAATAACTTAGATGCATGTAAACTCTATTTTAACTCTAAAAAACAATACTTTAACACTTCATAATATTTGTATTGAATCAAATATACTTTTTCGGTATATTAAATTACATTATTGTTTTTGGATGTGATGATTCAACATAGATCCAAAATTACTATTATCAAATAAAACTGAATTTTGATCTGTTATTTACAATCAGTCTTCTTGTGAAATCCTAAAAAGGAAAACAATTAATTAAGACATTAAGTACCAATTTTCCTACCGCATCTTTTCTATACCCATCACTCACTCTCAACTAAATTGACCACGTCATGCACCGTTCATTTCTCATGACACACGTGTCCTCATCCTGATGACCCATATATCCGACAGTCGAATCCAACGGACGAGATTCGACACCTCTCTGAACTAGGGTTTGCAGTTCATATATATATCCTCACAGTTGGGTTCTCACCCGAGTGCGGTGCAGTTCCCTCATCCCTGCCCTCCCAAAGAAAAAACCCAAAAATTTTCTCTGGAATTTCTCTATCTTATTATCTTACCCTTTTATTTTATCCCCAATTTTCCATACTGAAAAACCCCAAAAAAATTGCCTCACGTTCGGCCATCTCTGTGTTCGATTATCTGTTTGGCCTCTCAGATCAATAGCGACTGCGAGACGGAATTTATTTTTTTCGCTGAAATCAGGAAAAATGGCACAGATTCAGGTTCAGCACCAGAATGTGGCGGCGGCGCCTGGCGCTAATGGAGTGGCGGCGCCTGGAGGCGCATCGGGACCGCAGTTTCAGACGATCTCTCTGTATGTTGGAGACTTGGATTTCAATGTGACGGACTCTCAGCTTTACGATCTGTTCAATCAGGTCGGTCAGGTTGTGTCGGTTAGGATTTGCCGAGACCTCAGCACTCGGCGTAGCCTTGGCTATGGTTATGTTAACTATAACAATCCCCAAGATGGTTAGTGCTTGGAGTTATTTTAAGATTTGTAATTTTTGCCCTCTTGATATGCTTAAATAAATTTAGAATGGGATTGCATGTGAGTAAATTTATTTTGCATTTAGAATAATCAATTGGTTTTTGTCATATGCTTGTCGTATCTTACTTTTAGCTTGAATTTGAGAGGAAGATTGAAATGTTCCAATATTATTTAATCCCTATTCGGAATAGAAACACTATTAATGTTTTGTGAGAATAAACATTTATTTGTTAGTTATTAGTGGTAATGTGAACAGAGTTCGATTTAAAAGGCAATTTTTCTGAAAGAATATAATGCGAAATGTTTGTATTTGTGGTGAAGGGAACGTACATTAGAAACATTTCTAACGATTAATGTGCCAAACTTTGCAGTAGGAAGTTTAGCATACCTCAGTTACCATAATATTTCTGCAGTTGGTTAATCTGAAGAAAAAATTTCCTATCTGATATATTTTGATGTTGAATGATGTTATGGCAGCGGCAAGAGCTATGGAAGTGTTGAACTTCACTCCTCTCAATAGCAAGACAATCAGAGTCATGTATTCACACAGGGATCCAAGTATTAGAAAAAGTGGAACCGCAAATATCTTTATCAAGGTAATTATGTGCATGATTTTTCTTGCAATTTTTTTTGTTTGTTGCTTCCTGACATTGCCTCTAACTATTTGGTTTCTTATCTGCTTTTCTCATAGTTTTTACTTTTACTTATAGAGCCAAAGGCCTTAACCGTAACTTCATTTAATATTATTTACATGAAAGCATCACATGTAGATTTGGCTTGCAATTGTGTCTGGCATTGACATCTTGATGTTTTTCAATAGATTACATTTAACTGCTGTCCATTCCTGATTACATAACCTCTTCCATGTTTATCATTCTTCATTTGTGTCTGCCTTTTATTTGTTTTCTTATTAGAGTTATGCCATCTGCTGTTAGATGAGTTAATAATTTTTCTTCTGCAGAATTTGGACAAAACAATTGATAACAAAGCACTTCACGACACCTTCTCAAGCTTTGGGAACATCCTATCTTGCAAGATAGCGACAGATATGAATGGCCAATCTAAGGGTTACGGATTTGTGCAATTTGATACTGAAGAAGCCGCGCAAACTGCTATTGATAAGTTGAATGGTATGCTTATAAATGATAAGCAAGTCTATGTTGGTCATTTTCTGCGTAAGCAGGAGAGAGATACTGCACTTAGCAACACAAAGTTCAACAATGTGTTTGTTAAGAATTTAGCTGAGTCTACCACTGATGAAGAATTGAAAACTATTTTTGGTGAATATGGGACAATCACTAGTGCTGTGGTGATGAGGGATGCTGATGGGAAGTCTAGATGTTTTGGATTTGTTAATTTTGAAAATGCTGATGATGCTGCTCAAGCTGTTGAGGCTCTAAATGGAAAATCATTTGATGATAAGGAGTGGTACGTGGGGAAAGCCCAGAAGAAGACTGAGAGAGAGCAGGAACTCAAAAGTCGTTTTGAGCAGACTGCCAGAGAAGCTGTTGATAAGTTTCAAGGAGTTAATTTATATATTAAAAACTTGGATGATAGCATTGATGATGAAAAACTGAAAGAATTATTTGCTGAATTCGGTACTATCACATCATGCAAGGTATACTGAAATATCTTGCTGGGGGGGGGGGAGCTGTTTGTTAATGTAATGTTTGTACTTCTCTCCACTATGGATCATATTATATCTTTGGTTGCAGGTCATGCATGATCCTAATGGAATAAGCAGAGGATCTGGATTTGTAGCCTTTTCAACTCCGGAAGAAGCTTCCAGAGCTGTGAGTTTCACCCTAATGTAGACCTTGTGGATTACATTACATTACATACACCCTGAACTGACACTGGTGCTGTGTTTTTAGCTTGCTGATATGAATGGTAAAATGGTGATCAGCAAGCCTCTTTATGTTGCACTTGCACAGCGCAAGGAAGAGAGAAGAGCTAGGTTACAGGTGATGACTATTACATATAAACTTCTAATTATAGGTGATAGTTGAAACATGTCTGACACTTGATGATTTTTTTTACTTGCATTTTTCTATATGGTCTCCTTGTCTTCATTAAATTAACTAAAGTCATCTTTGTACTCAGCAATATCTCTGCTACTAAATGTAGTCATAGATATTTAACTATTGGCTTCCAATATTCTCTAGCCTCGTATTTATGATGCAGGACACCGAAGAATCTTGTTGCTTAACAGTCTCTCTAAATTGTGTTCCTGCCTATTTTATTCTAGTTGGTAAATCTAGTTTGTGGCTTTTTGTTGGACTAGTCTGTAAGTTGTCTCTAGTTTTGGTATTTTGTGTCTGAGTTTCTGGAGAAATAGAAATCTGCAGGCTTATTTTTGTCCTTTGGGCAGCTTCAAAGTGAAAGGGATTTTACTGATGAATTTTGTCAGGTTTGTTGAATAAAGCTGATGTTGGGGTTTTGTATCATCCAAGTCTCATTCTAACGGACTCAAGGACAAGCAATATTTGTTTCTCTGCCAGTTGAAATTTCTCTCTTTGAATTCTTTCCAATGCCTAACATCCTGGTTTCTCTTGTCCCATTATCTATCTGCACAAATCAATTTGCTGACTTCTCTCTCTATTTTTTATTTTTTTGGGAACTCGCTCAACTGTACTCAACTATCTTTGAATTTTATTAGGTATTATGTTGTTTACCTATGCTGTTTATGATTTCACTGTTATAATCCTGTCATTTGTTCATTTTCAACTTATCCTTGATTTACAGGCTCAGTTTTTGCAAATGAGGCCTGTTGCTATGCCACCTTCAATGGGTCCGCGTATGCCTATGTATCCTCCTGGTGCTCCTGGTATTGGGCAGCAGCTATTTTATGGCCAAGCTCCTGCCTTAATTCCTCCTCAGGTGGAATATGTCTTTTTGAGTTTCATTTTGTTTGACATGTGCTTTTTGATGGAAGCTATTTCTATATTTTATTAAGATTTTGCTCGTGGCTCTGCAAAGATCCTTGGGAGAGTTTGTTCTCTAATATTGTTGTAACCTACATGATCTGTTTCTTCCATTATTTGTGAATACTGTGTGTTACTGGAACTTGGGGCCATAATTTATTTTAAATTATCTTTCCCCTTTTTTTTTGTTGTTGATCACATATTTTAGTTTCTGGCGTATCTTCTCATTTTTGTGGTGCTCTATTGGATGCTCGTGTGTTTTATAGGCAAGGCATATATACTGTGCATAATTTTATTTGTTCACTTGGTGCTTGTAGTTGGGTGATTAGTCACATTTTGCATTATACATTTTTTTATATAGACAGTTATATTCTAAAATACTAACTACATTATAATTTCAGGCTGGATTTGGTTATCAACAGCAGCTTGTTCCTGGAATGCGCCCTGGGGGTGCTCCAATGCCAAATTTTTTCGTGCCTCTAGTTCAACAGGGTCAGCAAGGTCAACGACCAGGTGGTAGACGAGGTGGTCCAGGGCAACAGACCCCGCAGCCTACACCAATGGTGCAGCAGCAAGTCAGTTTATTCAGTTTCATGTTTTTCTTTTTATGATGATATCGTACTGTATGAAATGCGTTGCTAATTATGATTTTTTTTCTCATCTCAGATGCTACCAAGAGGAAGGATGTATAGGTATCCACCTGGTCGTAATGTTCCAGATGGTCCCATGCCTGGTGTTGGGGGGATGCTTTCAGTTCCGTATGACATTGGTGGTATGCTTCCTAGAGATGCTGCCGTTCCTCAGCCTATGCCAATTACTGCTCTGGCTTCTGCACTCGCAAATGCAACTTCTGATCAACAGAGGACGGTAAGAAACATCCCATAAAACAAATAGATTACACAAACAGACTAATGAATCTTTTTTGCTTTCATACTTCCTAATCTCTGGTTTTGCCCTCAGTCTTTATTTCGTATACTTTCGACTGTATGTTGTTTCACACTCTTGACCATGTACATTCTCTTTTGTGCTTTGATATTACCTCATCGGTTTTCCCACTGCTTTGTTAATGGCGGGGGCACACGTTGGAAAAAAGAAAATACAAGGGGCAGAGCATGAGCACAAAACATTAGTCGTTTGGTGTTTGGTGTATTTTATATGACATCCCCTGATACGACTGTTTTGCATAACAGATGTTGGGTGAGAACTTGTACCCCCTTGTTGATCAGCTGGAACACGAGCATGCTGCTAAAGTAACTGGGATGCTTCTGGAGATGGACCAGACTGAGGTTTTGCATTTGCTTGAATCGCCGGATGCTTTGAAAGCAAAGGTGGCGGAGGCTATGGAAGTGTTGAGGAATGTCCATCACCCAGGGAATGCTGCTGCGGAGCAACTTAGCTCGCTATCTCTCAACGAGAATCTTGTTTCTTGAGGTGTTTAAGCAGATGTGGGCACAGCCTTGTCTGAATCTTTTGAATCTTTTTGTTAGTGAGGGTACTAAATTTTAGGATGAGTTTTTGGAGGGGGTACGATGAATTTTTTTGGATTACATCTTATCTAGGGTCTCGACGCATTATTACTGTTGTTTTCAACTTTTTCCTGCGTTTCTTTGACATCGTACGGAGTCTTAAAATTGGCTTTTGTTGGACTTGGCTATGTTTGTTGTTTGTCTTCATTTTTAGGTGGTAGCTATTACGCACGCTTTTTTGGTAATACTGCTATCTGCCTTAATTAGAATCTATTTATTTATTTATCTATCACGTATGTATTTTTTTTAACTTTTTCTCTATTACAAGTAAATAATGTCGAAAAATTCCAAATCTTCTTTTTTCTTAAAAAAAAAATCATATGAAAATAGATCACTGAAGTCCCGATTTGAATTTTAATTCTCCATTTTAAGAAATACGAAATTGTATGTAATTTTTTTTTTTAGAAATACTACTCCCTATCCTAGCATTGCTGTAAATGAAATACTACACCAATTTAGTATTGTAGCTACAGTATTTCAACGTCAAAAATACCTTGTATTCCTCCAGCACATTTGTGCACATTTTTCGTAGGTATTTGTGAAGGTATAATTAATAGTTAAAATATATGACAAAATCTCTTGTGAGACATTAATTATGTGAGGCCGTTTGTGGGACTTATTAAAGTATGTCTATTATAGAGATAAAATATGTTTAATGATGGTTAAAATATGTATATTAAATTATGATGGATGATGAATTAAAGTATGATTTTTTAGGGTGTTATAATATGGTTTATTGTTAACATACTTTAATTACAAATAAACATGTTTTACCTATATAATAAACATACTTTAGTAATGAGTCGATTCGCCTCACATCCGTCTCACAAGAGAGCTTCTCAAAATATATTATATTACAAACTACTCTTGCACTATTATAATGTTTATTCTTGCATGTTTATGCATTTTTATTTGGATGTCTTATCATAAAATTTATATATTTAGTTTTATAATGAATAAATGAGAGTGGGACTAATAACAAAATAATTAATATACTTGCATGGAATTTACACATTATTAAAACAACCACTCATAACTCTTTAAAATATTATACTCCCTTAATTAAAATATTATACTTATATCTTAATCTACATAAAATAGTAGACGTAAACGTAGAGACAATTATTATCATTAAAATATGATTGGTGTATTATTATAAGATGTTATGATAATTATTATAGTTTGTTAGATTTGTTGTTATATCATCAGAGATTTATGATTGGTGTATTATTATAATATGTTATGATTAATTATTAAAGTTTGTTAGATTTGTTGTTATATCATCAGAGTTGTTAAAAGGGAAAATCTAATGTACCAAATTATTTAGGTCCAACTGGGTCAACCCTTCCTAACCTTGACCCGATATATATTAAAAAATTAAACCCTAATTTTATTCCTCTCATTCTCTCTCCCCAACCCATGCTCATTCTCTCCCCCAATTCACCATTCATTCTCTCTTCTCTCTCACCGCCCCCAACTGTCCGCTGCTGTATCGACGCCTCCACCATTCGTCGGAACTCTTGTCACTCATCTCCTTCTCCTTGTACGTTTCCTCCCGTATTCGTCCACCACAACTCCACTTCAATTCAAATCTGCTATCACAATGAACGCCTCCACCTTCAGATCTGATGTCACGATGAATTCCTCCACTTTCCATCACTGCTCGCTCATGCTCCGCTTCAAATGGCGGAGTCTCCGCTACTGTCTCTCTAGAGAGTAGGTTCTACTCAACACTTTTTCTTCTTCCAATGCTCTCATCTCCTCCAGCAACTCTTCTCTTGGAGCCTTTCACTTTTTATTTTTTTTGAGTCGTCAATTTCATTAATGTATACCTTTTAAACATAAAGTGTATATATTTTATTGAACAAGTGTATAACGTAACCTTTCACTTTTTTTGTTTGAGTTGTCGATTTCATTGCTGTATACTTTTTTAAACATAAAGTGTATACGTTTTTATTGAAAAAGTATATAACGTATCCTTTCAATACTTTCTGTTTGAGCTGTCGATTTCATTAATGTATAATCGATTTCATTAATGTATATTTTTTAAATATATAGTGTTCATGTTTTATTGAACAAGTGTATAACGTTTTGTAAATAAACAGTTCGGTGTTTTAAGATTGATTTGACTGCAATTGATTAATAGTTTCACTATATTCATAATAAGAATTGTGTGGGAGGAATTATTGATTTTAAAGCGTAAGTGTATAAGCTTTAATAAAAAAGTGTATGTCATTTTATTGTGTGAATTCGTACCATAAAATTTCTTAAAAAATAACAATATAGAATCAATATAATCTTTTAAGGGTAAATCTAAAGGGTATAAATATAATTTTAAGAATATAATTGTAATTTTTAAAAGCACATTAAGAAAAATTATACTTTTATAATTAATATTAAACCCTAATAATAAAATCTGTGAATCAAGCGGTGAAATAGAACCTAAACCACAAAAGTAGAATATTACATGACATGAACCATTAGGTGAAATTATAAGTCAATATCTAAAAATAAATACTACTCTTTTCGTCCCGAAACACTTTTCGCCTTTACTGTTCCACGTTATTTAAGAAAAGTTGCACTTTTTGACCAACTTTATTGACTTTGGAGGGTATTGTAGTATTTTTAGGTAATAAAAAAGTATAAAGTAATTATATGTGTGTGAAAAAGGAGTGACAAATTTGAAATAAAAGTAACTTTTGAGGTTGTTGGATAAAGTGGTGTTTCCTTTTTTGGGGGGTGAAAGGTTTTGTGGGACAAACAAATGAGGAAAGTGAAAAAAGTATTATGAGATGAGTAAATCATAAGCGTACACATTAAACCTCTGGGATATAATAATACATTCCAAATAAGATATTTCACCGTATCATGGTTGTACGTCTTCTAATTTCTCTTGCATAAGTATTGTCGATTCCAACACATTAATATTATCCTACCTTTCTCGTTTAAAAAAATGAAACAGATGTTAGTTAATATTTGTCCAAAATCTAATTTTCTGAATTAAAAAAAATGTAGAGCTTGGACTATATATTGAATGTTATTCAAGAGGACAAGTGTTTAATAATATATTGTTTTGTTTATTAGATTGGGTACGGGTTTGACCCATCTAACTTGTATAAAGGATTACTAACTCATAAAAGAAATTGATTTCACTACATTTTGATCCTTCTCAAAACCATATTATGCAAAGCTAGAGATGATAGAAAATTAAAATTCTTATTTATATTCTTGTAATTAGAAGAAACATTTTGGTACACCCTTATTAATTCAAGACTATAAGATATAGCTAGAAGAACATATAGCATTGGCTACAACAATCTTACAATATAAAAATATGCTAATGTGTTTGTATAGCTTATGCATGATGGATACAAACACAAGTTTCACACTGCCATAGGAATAGCTTTGAGGGGAACTGTCTTGTGCAATGCCAGTCCAAACTTCTCAGTTAAGTCCAATTTCTCTGGAACCATCCCTTGTTCAAGCTTCCAATCAAACTTATGAATCAAAGAACCCACCATCAGATGCAACATTCGATCGGCTAATGGCAAACCGGGGCAGATTCTTCTTCCTGATCCGAATGGAAGAAGGGTGAAATCTTGGCCTTTGAAGTCTACTTCGCTGTTCAAGAATCTCTCCGGCTCGAATACTTCTGGATTCGACCAGATGCTCGGGTCTCTCCCCATAGCCCAAATGTTGACAAGTATCTCTGCGTTCTTTGGAATTGTATAGCCCTTGATCTCGACTTCCTCTTCTGCCTTGTGGGGGACTAATAGCGGAGCAGGCGGGTGGCATCGGAAGGTTTCTTTGATCAAGGCTTGCAAGTATGGGAGCTTTGATTTGTCCGATTCCTCGACTTGTTTGCTCACTCCGATCACACTTCTGACCTCTTCCGTAGCTCTTGCCATCTTCTCCGGGTTCAGAAGTAGCTCTGTCATTGCCCATTCTACTGTGATTGAAGAAGTTTCTGTTCCTGCGAAGATCAAGTCCTAACATGAAGAAGAATTAGTCCACATTATACATGTATGTGGGTTGAGGCATTTCATCAAACAGTTGATATACAGTCTAAGTGCATAAAAGATCTCACCATTAGCAGATGATGTATCTCCTCCAAGCTCAATTCGTACTCACTTTTCTCCCTGAGATCCAGAAGCGCTTCCAGCATGTCGCTCTTCTTGCCCATGGATGCCTTCCTCGATTCCAGCCTCTGATCCGTAATATCCCTAATTATACCAAGAATCTTCCCCATGTAAATCTCACCCTCCTTACGGATTCCTTTCGGATCGATCGCCTTAAGAACCGGAAAAAAATCGGCTGGATTTGGAGCCCCTGCTATCTTCGCCATGGTTTCGAGCCACACGTTCAATTCATGAGTGGAATCGGAATCGAAGTCGGTAAAATCGACAGAAAACAGAGTGGCCGTCAGCAGATTCAGAGTGGTTATGAAGGCGGCCTCACCGATATTCACCGCTCTGCCACGTCGACTGCATTCGCCCACATAATCGAGCAGTTTCTGCAGCTTCTCCTGCCGGAGGCCATGGCCGGCATCCAGCTGAAAACCAGAGAACATCTGCTCTCTGCTTATCTTCCGCAGCTTTCGCCATTTGTTTCCGACCGGCACATAGGCAATCGAGAGCTTGTCGTGGTCGTGCGCTTCGACGGCTGTCGGAATCGGCCGGCCGGACAGAACATGGTCTCCGGTCTGTAGTATTTCTCTTGCCATTTCCGGCGATGATGCGACCACCGTGAATTTACTCCCCAGATGGAGAGACATTAAGGGGCCGTAAGTTTTGGAGAGAGTGGCGAGTGACTGGTGGGGATTTTGGCCGAGTTGAAAGACGTTTCCGATGACCGGAAAAGGGTAGGGTCCCGGCGGGAAGTTTGGTCGGCGGCGTTTGAAGATATGAAAAGTCCATCCACAAAGCAAGACCAGCGCAGCCACCACTGCTACAAAATACATTCTCTCTGGAAGTATGGAATGTAGCTTATTATTTAAGGAATTTTTCAGTTGCCACTTCTTACTCTAATAATTTAATATGCAGTCGTTAAGGACTAATGCATACCTATAGGCACTGATTAGAAAACCGAACCAGAGAACAAATCGGTGGAGACAGCGGTTCGAGGTTCAGTTAGTCGGATCGATTCAATCGGGCAGTCCAACTCAAAAAATTATATAATTATTAAAAATAAAAATATTTAATAAATAAATTATTTAATATTACTATTTTTAATTTAATATAGATTAGTTAAAACCCAGGCCACAATATAAACTAAAAAAATGTTGGCCCATAAATATTGGCCCATTTTTTAAGCATATACTCCCTTCGTCCCGCACCAAGGTCTCTTTTTTCCATTTTGATCGTCCAACTCAAAGAGTTCTCTTTCCTTTTTAATATACATAGATCCCACACTCACCCACTAATATAATTAAAATATGGAGTCCACACTCCCACTAATACAACTACCAACTACACATTAAATAATAATACTCCTTAATCTACGCGCAAAAAAACAAAATTCACTCTTGGTGCGGGACGGAGGGAGTATACAGTGGATTAGGGTTATCAGTCAGTAGCTCCTCTCATCATAATCATCAACAACGCCACTTTCAATCATCTTTATTCTCCAGTTCTTCCTCTTTTCTTTCTGTCCTCTCATTCTCTTCTCTCTCTAATTTCTCACTCTATTTTCTCACTAGCATTCGATTTCGTCGGCCGTATGTAGAAGACATTTAGCACTCAATTTCGTCGGCCTTAATATGCAAAAATTCGTGGAGGCATTGGTTGTCGTTTAAAGGCTTTTCAATGTTTTCTTCGAATCTACCAGTAACAGGTATTTAATTTCTTGTAAATCTGTTTCTATTCGGGAGAGGATGATCAATGTTTTTTTTTTCTATTTAAGATATATGTAATTTCTTATTTTTTTTGTTAAAGCTTTCAATCATTTTAATTAATTGGACAGAACAAACATGAAATTGTTTGTGTGTGATGCATTTTTTAACATAAAACCGGCGGTTCTCCGGTTCCATCGGTTTTACCAGTTTAGAGGTTTTGTCTGGTCCAAACTGGTTATTCCCGATTTAATCAGGAAAATAGTTTTGGGTGATTTTGTACCGATCTCGGCACCGGTTCTCGATTTAACCCATTGAATCAGCCGGTTCGGTCTGGTTTTCAGACACACTGCTTTAGGCAAAAGCCCCTGTACTCCCGGGGACACGCTATGTCCCTATGAGAACACAACTCTCCCCCTTCCATATTCTATTTAAACATATGTATTGCTAGGGGATTTAAATTGCAAAGGGACACGAAAATTGCAAAGGGGCACGGTGTCACCGGGGGCACAAGAGCCTCACTCATACTTATAGGGGTAGTTTAATCATATATAAGTCGTTTGCTAGTAGGTATGTGATATAAAGAGATTGTGTATAATGACATTTGTTTGATCTGTGACTAATTGTATTATTTTTGGTATTATGGAAGAATGAGATTGTGGATAACTAGGTATTAGTTATTTTATATTTGTTATTGAGTATTAACAAATGAGATAATAAGTAAAATAATATATTTATCCCTGATTATTATTATTATTATTATTAATGATGATATTATTATTGGATAAGGGTATAATGGTAAAATTACATTTAATAGGTATTAAATGGTGGTATTGTGTATCCCACCTTTTGTGGTAGTATACACAATACCAAAGAAAAATATTATTAATACTTGGTCAAAATAATATCGGGTCATAGGTATTATGAATACATCAAGACAAACGTTGTATTACGTGGTATACTGCATCAGTACCTAGCTAATCAACCCAACCAAACGAGCCCTTAATATATGGGCCCCACACACTTTACTAATACAACTATCTACTATACATTAAATAATAATACTTCTTAAAAAATATGAATTGATTTTTGTGGTTACCATTTACCAAAAAGAGAAATTTATACTTTCTACTAAGACAGATAAAAATGACAAAATGTACACGTTATAGTGGGACGGAGGAAGTACTATACTCCCTCCGTCCCTATGTAAGAGTTCAATTTTACCATTTTGGTTGTCCCACCCAAAGGATCTCATTTCCTTTTTTTGGATATATGGGACTCACCAACACCCATTAATACAATTAAAACATGAAGTCCACACACCCACTAATACAACTACCCACTAGATATTAAATAATAATACTCATTAATCCACATGCCCAAAAGTAAATGAAACTCTTACCAAAGAACGGAGGGAGTATATACCAAATCAATCTTCTATATTTTGATATTATATCTTTTGCTGTGAAAATATTTATTTTGATTCAAAGTGGGAATAAGAAAAATACATTTAAGAATTGATGGATTTAATAAATTTAATCAGTTATTAATCTATTATGTGTTTTATTTTGGAATTTAATGTGTATGAGTAGAGGTTGTTAGAATTGTGATGCCGACCAGGGTAGACAAGGAGGGGCGACGGCCTGAACCCCAAATTCTAAGGCCCATTCTATCCCAATAATGCATACTCGCTTCATTCCGTCTTAATAATTACATTTGTTTTATGTTTGTTTTTTTATGGGGATTAAAGAAGTATATTATTTTTGTATTAGTGTTGTAGGTGGATTCCATATATTTTAATTGTTTTGTATGTGTCACATATTCCAAAAATAAAATTGTAACTATTAAGACGAGACTTTTAAATTAAAAATATGTAACTATTAAGATGAGACGGAAGGAGTATATGTATATATAAAAATCTTCAAATATTACAAGTTAATAATATAATTCTCTCCAACATATCTCATAATCATTTGATTCAGTCGATTTAGGTTTCCCCTTATCACGCTTAATTCTTACTCCCTCCGTCCCGTTTCATGTTTACGTTTGCTTTTTGCACGTTGATTAAGGAGTATAGTATTTTAATAGATAGTGGGTGGAAAGATATAATATTTAATGTAAAGTAGGTAGATGTATTAGTGTTGGATGTGGGACCATGATAATATAATAATTATTTTAGGTGGGTTCCATATTCCAAAAAAGGAAACGTAAACATTGAAATAAGTCGCCTAAAATAAAAATATGTAAACATTAAAATGAGACGGATGGAGTATTTATGAATTGATAGAAAGACACGGTACGAAACGATATTAACTAGCAAGCACACCTAATTAAACACTGATGTTGATTGGTGGCATTCACTTATTTCCATATTTAAATTAATCATTCTTTAAGTTTTATATTTCTTATTCTATGTTTTTTTTAATTAAAATTATTTTTAAATTCATAATATTATTCTTATTTTTTTTAATTAAAATTGTTTTTAAATTCATAATATAGTCATATTTCAATATGCATCAAGGAATCTAAAAAGAGATAATAAAAATAACTTGAAGAATATGCTAATTCTAAATGAAGGTCAAAATAGGAGTTTATTAGCAAATGAAGGTCTAAATTATTGAAAACATGGTGTTTAGGACCTTATTTTATTATTTCACCCAGGACCCCACTAATCTTATGGTCGATCCTAAAGTGTGTATCAGTGATTAGAGAATTGGACCGAACCGACCGATTCAATCGGTTGAACCGGGAATTGGTCCGGACACACCCTAAAAACCGTTTTAATAGTTCAATCGAAAAAAACCGATTTGAACCGGTTCAAACTGGAATAATCGGCTGAACATCCCAATCGGAAACCGCCATTTTTTTTTTAAAATTTTCGTATTGAGATTCGAGCCAACATCCCAAAATAGGATGAATGCAAAGAATAGGTAGTAGTGATCATCACATATATATAGAAGTACAATACCTCTCATTTTTAATAAGTTTTCAATGTGGAATCTTGACGTTGAGGGAAAAGAAGGGAGAAAAGATGATCTTTATATATAGAGGTCCAATACCTTTTTCTCTCTTATAATTAACCAATGTGAGATCTTATCTTACAAGTATATACATTTGTAATTTATCACTCATTATTTTTTAAATTTTGAAATAAATAAATTTATTTGCTTAGTTGTATCTAAATAATTGAAAAAAAATACTCCCTCCGTCCGCCACAAAGGTGCACATTTGCTTTTTGCACGTGGATTAAGGAGTATTATTATTTAAGGTATAGTTGGTAGTTGTATTGGTGGGGTGTATGAGTCCCATAAATTTATTGTATTAGTGATGTGTGTTGGTCCCATGTGTTTAAAAAGGGAAATGTGGGCCTTTGGTGCGGACGCCCAAAATGACAAAATGTGGACCTTTTGGGCGGACGGAGGGAGTATTTTTATATGAATATTGATAAAAATTAGAGTCAACAAATAAAAAGAATTAACAATTTTCTTTTTATTTTTATTTTTATTTCAATTCTAATATTCTTAATTAATTTTCTTTCAATTTCAAAATAAATTTTAATTAAATTAACTATTAATATAAATTAAAATAAAAAATTATTTTATTTTTACATTTAACTTTACATTTTCAATCTATTATTTTTCATGTACACTAAATACTAAATACGTTAATATAAAATTATATATAAAATAATAAAATATTATTAAAATTAAAAAAATATAGTATAATTTTGTTTTCCAGTTAAACTACCGGTTCGATCGGACCGACCTTGAACCGTTAGGATCATCGGGTCACTAGTGTATAATCATCTTATACATCTAATATTAAATGATGTAATACCAACTGGCATGTAATACCTCATCTAATACATGAGTGATAAGTTGCAATTACTTATTATTATTATTTTGTTCAAATGATAAGTTTTCATTATTAACCATGGCTACATGAGTCTATGTGGTTAAACAAAAAAAAAAAAAAACCACAAAGCCCCCATAGAGAATACAACAATTCCATAAATGAGACTTTAATACCCTGTAAATGAGGACACCAAAACTTTCTTAAGAAGAAAATTGCAATTATTAAAATGATTACTCCCTCCACCCCACATTTATCTTCAAACTTTCTATTTTCGTCCGTCCCACATTTATCTTCACACTCCAAAAAAGGAAACTTCACACTAACCAACAACCTCAAATGTTACCTTAATTTCAAAAATATTACTCTCACCTAACACACATAACATTTACAATTTATTTATTACTTAAAAATACCACAATACCCTTCAAAAGTCAATAAAGTTGGTCAAAAAGTAATTTTTCTTAAACTCCGTGTCTACATTAACTACGAAAACAAATATGAGACGGAGGAAGTACTTTTTTTATAAAGTTTTAAAAGTTTACAGTAAATTACAATTGTTGTAGTAAAAAAGAGACTTTTCTGACAATTAACTAAACTTAAAAACATAAGTATAGACTAAACTAAATGTGCATGAGACTATACACTCTTAACAGCATGGAGAGTTGCACCGCACAAAACGGATCTTGCTATAAAAAATATACAAATAATTGATCCATCACACTTCATTTTTTCTAGTAAAATTCATATATAATACTCCCTTAATCCCATATAAGTTGACACACTTTCTTTTTTGGTTTGTCCCACTAAAGTTGACACATTTCCTTTTTAGTACATGAGACCCACACAAAAATAATTAATCTATTCTCATGGGCCCCACATATCACATCTAATATAACTATCCACTACACATTAAATATTATTTATATCACTTCACTTTACTTTACTTTACATTAAATTATTATACTTCTTAATCTTTGTGCCCAAAAAAATTATACCAACATCTCCGGGACGGAAGGAGTATTTCCCAAGGTCATATATAATATTCCATCAAACTCCAACAATTTCTTTGTCGAAGGAAGAACAGATGGATTTCTCAACACTTATTATTGTACTACTTCTGGTGTTTTGGCCAATATCGTTTATCTTCCTAAGATCCGGTCAACGGCGGTGGAAGAACCTTCCACCGGGGCCCTACCCGCTTCCGATCATAGGAAACATACTCCAGCTTAGCTCAAACCCCCACCAATCACTTGCTAATCTCTCCAAAACATATGGTCCTTTAATGTCTCTCCAGTTCGGAAGCATACACACAGTGGTGGTGTCATCGCCGGAAATGGCAAAGCTAGTACTCCAAGAACACGACCAGGTGTTCTCCGGCCGGAATATCGTGGCGGCGTGCGAAGTTCACAGCCACCACGAGTACTCGTTGGCCCTGATGCCGGTGGGAAACAGGTGGAGGAAGGGCCGGAAAATATGCAGAGAGCAGATATTCGCAGTTCATCGGCTCGACGCCAGCCAAGGCCTCCGGCGGGTGAAGCTCCAGAGACTGTGTGAGTATGTGCAGAGATGCTGCTTACGTGGCAGAGCTGTCAACATTTGGGAGGCAGTGTTCATAACCTCGCTTAATCTTATGACAGCTACTCTGTTTTCTGTTGATTTTACCGACTTTGATTCGGAAAATACTCATGAGTTGAAGGAAACCTTTGAAGGTGTGATGAAGAGTTTGGGGGCTCCTAATGTTGCTGATTTCTTTCCTGTTTTGAAATCCATAGATCCACAGGGGATTAGGAGGAAGTCTGAGATTTGTTTTGGGAAGTTGTTTGATACTTTTGAAGGTATGATTAATTCAAGATTGGAATCAAGAAGGGGTGGTTCTTCCAAGAAGAATGATTTTCTTGAAACACTTGTTGATATCATGGAGGGAAGTGAGTACGATTTGAGCGTCAAGGAGATTAAACATTTGCTTACGGTGAGTTTAATTAACACTCCCTCCGTCCGGAGAACCCTTCATATTTACTGTTTGATTAAGAAAAATTGTTATTTTGACCAATTTTGTTCATTTTAGAGGGTATTTTTGTATGTTAAGGTAATAAAAAATATAAAGTAATGGTATATGATTGCGGTAAAAGTGATAAATTTGAAATTTAAATAAATTTTGAAGTTATGGATAAAAGAGTTGTTTCCTTCTTTGGAGTGTGAAGGGTGGTATGAGGTGAACAATTGTAGGAAGTGTGAAGGGTTCTTTGGACGGATTACTTTGGTTTTTTAATATCCCACAACACTTGTGTTTGAATGCATTTGTTCATTGTAATAAAATCTTGTTATTTTAGGACATGTATCTTGCAGGATCACACACAACATCAAGCATAATGGAATGGGCAATGACAGAGTTACTGCTCAACCCTGAGAAGATGGATACTGCAAAGAATGAGCTAAGAAGTGTGATAGGAGACAACAAGCAAGTTGAGGAATCAGACATATCCAAGCTGCCATACTTGCAAGCCGTGATCAAGGAAACCTTTCGACTCCACCCAGCCGGTCCGCTCTTAGTTCCTCATAAGGCAGAACAAGATGCGGAAATCAGTGGCTATACGATCCCCAAGAACACACAGATACTTGTTAACGTTTGGGCTATTGGTAGAGATTTGCGTGTTTGGGCAAACCCGACTTCATTTGAGCCGGAGAGATTCTTAGACAGCAAAGTGGAGTTCAAGGGGCAGGATTTTAGGCTTATTCCATTCGGGTCAGGAAGAAGAATGTGCCCTGGATTGATGTTGGCTGATAGAATGGTGCATCTGATAGTGGCTTCTCTGATTCATAACTTCGATTGGAAACTTGAACCAGGGGTGAAACCGGAAGACGTTGATACGAGTGAGAAGTTTGGGTTAGCAATGCAGAAGGCAGTTCCCCTTAAGGCTATTCCAATGAAAGCCTGTCAATGATTCTCCACATACACATAATGTGTAAGGGGTTTTGCAACTAATGATGGAGGGGCAAAAATTTTAGCTTTGAGAGTTATTAGAACAGATTTTAAACACCCCATTATCTATATGTATGTACTAAACCTATTATTCAATTTTAATACTCCCTTCGCCCATCGAACGTATCCACTTTACTATTTTGAGAGTCGACTATTAATTTCCCCTTTATGGAAAGAAGGCCTACACTAATATAATTACCTACCCACTACACAATCCCTTAATCTACGTGCAAAATACAAATACATGCGTAGTAGGAGGGAGTATTTTATTGTGCAAGTGAAGCATGATTTCTGTGTTTCTGTTTTTGTGTGGAATAGACCGGTAATCAAAACAAACTCAAAGTTAACTGTTTGAGTTCTTTTAAGTGTATAACAGAGTCATTCCAACACATTAATATTATCCTACCTTTTAAAAAATGAAACAGATATTAGTTAAAATTTGCCCAAAATCTAATTTTCTGAATTAAAAAAATGTGAAGCTTGGACTATTGAATGTTATTCAAGTGGACAAGTGTTTAATACTATTGTTCACTTGTTTATTAGATTGGGCATGGGTTTGATCCATCTAACTTGTATAAAGGATTACTAACTCATAAAAGAAACTGATTTCACTACATTTTGATCTTTCTCATAACCACATTATGCAAAGCTAGAGATGATAGAAAATCAAAATTCTTAATTCTTGTTAGAAGAAAGATGTTGGCACACCTTTATTAATTCAAGACTATAAGATATAGCTACAAGAACATATAGCATTGGCTACAAAAATCTTACAATATAAAAATATACTAATGTGTTTGTATAGCTTATGCATGATAGATACAAACACAAGTTTCACACTGCCATAGGAATAGCTCTGAGGGGAACTGTCTTGTGCAATGCCAGTCCAAACTTCTCACTCAAGTCCATTTTCTCTGGAATCATCCCTTGTTCAAGCTTCCAATCAAACTTATGAATCAAAGAACCCACCATTAGATGCACCATTCGATCCGCTAATGTCAAACCGGGGCAGATTCTCCTCCCTGATCCGAATGGAAGAAGGGTGAAATCTTGGCCTTTGAAGTCTACTTCGCTGTTCAAGAATCTCTCCGGCTTAAATACTTCTGGATTCGACCAGATGCTCGGGTCTCTCCCATAGCCCAAATGTTGACAAGTATCTCTGCGTTCTTCGGAATTGTATAGCCCTTGATCTCGACTTTCTCTTATGCCTTGTGGGGACTAATAATGGAGCAGGCGGGTGGCATCGGAAGGTTTCTTTGATCAAGGCTTGCAAGTATGGGAGCCTTGATTTGTCCGATTCTTGGACATGTTTGTTTTCTCCGATCACACTTCTCACCTCCTTCGTAGCTCTTGCCATAATCTCCGGGTTCAGAAGTAGCTCCGTCATTGCCCATTCGACTGTGATTGAAGAAGTTTCTGTTCCTCCGAAGAGTAAGTCCTAACATGAAGAAGAATTATTGTACATTAAATTGAAGATATGGTTGAGGTATTTCATCAAACAGTTGATATACAGATCTCACTATTAGAAGATGATGTATCTCCTCCAAGCTCAATTCGTACTCGCTTTTCTCCCGGAGATCCAGAATTGCTTCAGCATGTCACTCTTCTTCGGAGAAACACCCATGGATGCCTTCCTCGATTCCAGCCTCTGATCCGTAATATCCCTAATTATACCAAGAATCTTCCCCATGGCAACCTCACCCTCCTTCTGGATTCCTCTGGGATCAATCGCCTCTAGAACCGGAAAAAAATCGGCCGGATTTGGAGCCCCTTCTATCTTCGATATATTCTCGAGACACACGTTCAATTCATGAGTGGAATCGGAATCGAAGTCGGTAAAATCGATTGAAAACAGAGTGGCCGTCATTAGATTCAGAGTGGTTATAAAGGCAGCGTCGCCGATATTCACCGCTCTGCCACGTCGACTGCATTGGCCCACATAAGAGTTTCTAACTTTTTTTTATTAGATTTGTTGTGCAAGAATCATTACTCCCTCCATCACACAGAAGTTTTGACATTTTTCTTTTTGGGGTTGTCCCATAGAAATTATTACATTCCTTTTAAAGTATACGAGACCCACACAAAAAATATTAACATATTCACATTGGCTCACACATACTACTAATACACCTACCAACTACACATTAAATATTGTTTCTCTCACTTCACTTTACATTAAAATATTATATTCCTTAATCTCCATGCCCAAAAAAATGTTACAAGTTTAATGGAACGGAGGGAATAATTTTTATTAAGTAGCCTTTAAATTTTTATTTATTTGACGAGTTATTAATCATATTTTATATGATATATTTTTTTTAATTATTATACATCTATAAAGTATAATTATATTCATATATTTTTTTTTTAATGTTTCTAGAACAATAAAAGGCCTAAAAATATTTTCGCATCGGCCCTTGGAATTAAAGAACAGGCCCTAAAGGCTGTAGGCAGCTTTGGATCATTTACCAGACCACCTTGTGATACTGCCCAAGTAAATTTCAGCCCAACTTCTCGGCCCATGATGCTTAGGAAACTGGTACTCTGTTAGAATCAGGAAGAATATTTTTGGCATTCTGTTTCTCTACCCTTCTCCATTTCTGTTTCTCAACTCCGTTTCCGTTTCTCCCTCTCTTTCTTTGGAGCTGACACTCGCTCGAAGAGTGCTATCTTATAATTTTCCTTTTATCAATTAAGGTCGTATCACCTTGATTGAAATATCTGGCTCCAATGATCTTCTTGTTGCAGGATGAAGAATTGAATTATTCCTCTTCCTGGCAAATCTCCTTCCACCTTGCGGAAACTTCAGTCATGCCGTCGTCTCTAAATCTTGGACTTTCCGGCCAGATACCGGAGTCGATCACGCCGACGATGACATCCTTGCCGTACAGAGAGGCCGGCCACAGCCCTGTTGCGATGTTGAGAGAGAGGAATTCGGTGGAACGGGTTGTGTCGGGTGCATCAGCGTAAGAGGAAATGAAACCTTTTGTTGACTTTAAGGTTTTCAGTTCGTCTTTGGACAGCATTACGCTGAATCCATGGAAGGCGTGGTCGTGTAGAAAAAATCTTCGGGTCGGGTGTGTTGGTGTCTGGTGAGGATTGGGTGATGGATTTAAGAATGGAAGAGTACCAGTAATGGTGAGTAAAAAATGCTTTGGGCATGTCCGCATGGAGGGTTTGTCCATGTGGACAATGTATGTGGTGTGGATCTCTTTTCTGCTGAAGCATTGTTGTGACCTAAAACTCAACACAGCAGAAACAGAGCAACTAAATTTGGAAGACCCATTCCAATTTTCTGGGATGATGTCTTAATGTTACTCATAATTTATACTGTCTTAACTCTAATTCTACATTATATATGGGATTTAAATGGTGACACAGTTGTTGACTGGTAAGCATTGATGGCTTTTGGCAGTGTTCTCATACGTATTCTTTCAAAATTACTGGACCCACATGATCCTATTATCTAATGTTTTTTTAGAAATTCTGTCACATTTTCAGTCATAAAAAATTACTACTATAATATAATATCTGAATCATGTCATCATTCATCAACTAATGTTTTATATCTGTAATTTGTAAATTTGCTTCCACTTTTTTCTGTTTTCATCATTTCATCATCCACCATTAGTTATCATTTCCCATAAAAAGTGAAATACACTTAAAAAAAAGTATTTTTTAATATTATGCTAAAAGTCTTAATTTTATGTAGATTTTGCACAACACATGTTTGATGAAATGATTATTATGAATATTTTCCATCATGAATGCTTATTCTCATTTCATGTATGATTTGTGTGGTTAAATAATCTATTCATAGTGTTAGGATGATCATTCCAATATTATGCTTAGTGGTTTAATTGAATCATTGATTGCATGAGGTGACTATATTAGTATGTGGGAAGTTTGACCATAACCTTCACGTGCTTATAATCTCATAATAAGACAATTGATAATTATTTGTGGAAGTGTTTGAAATAGTGAGGGGACCCAAGACATGACTCACTTGACCTTAGAAAGGGAACACTAGGAAAACGTCCCTACCTATAGGAAGAGTGAGGATTGGAGACATTCTTAGTGAGTGCCCTTAATATCATAGTATGATGACCTTCAATGCATGTGTGTGTGAGTCTACATGTGCTTTTTCCATGAATATTGCTTGCCTTACATATTTCTTAGATTGCTCACCTTCATCCATCATCCATCACATATGTACATGTTCTATCTTTAATTACTTTCTTAATTAGTTTGTAGTGTTAAACAACCCTATCCTTTATTGATTAATCCTTTTAAAGTAAAACATCTTTCAAATACGGCTACCCACTTTCACCCTTGGGTTCGATATTATAAATTTTGCACTTGGTCACTTGGTCTACTACGCGATAGAGTACGCTTGCTATAATCAATTTATACTAAATTTGAAACCAAATTCATGGGTCCCATGTTTGTAAAAAAAGAAATAACACTCTTTAGGGTGAACGACCAAAATGAAAAAGAAAAAAACTATCTTTGGAACTGATTGAGTGACTAATCGTTTAACTATGAATTGCAGCTTTCATGAATCTATAATTATACATAAAAAAAAAAACATAATTTAAATAAACAGATTTATAATTTATAATTTAAAATTCATTCATTTTAAATTCATTAAATTTCAAATGACTCATTAATCCCAACACAACCTTAACTAACTTGTTTATGATCCATTTATCTTCCATGAAGCAGGTTTAAAATTCCAACAATTCAGCTAACCAAAAATTAACCTCGAATTAAAGCATTGGATCAAGTGTTACACAAACAGTCACACTTATAATTGAAAAATTACAAACAAATTATTACACAAACAGTGTCACACTTATAATTTAGAAATTACAAACAAATTATAATTACACACAGAGTCTCACACTTATAATAGAGAAAATAAAAACGGAGGGAACAGACGCTTAACAATGACGAGCTCGTGGACTATTGATAAACAATGTCAATGCGCCATGAGATTTTATTAAGAAACATGACACTCTTGCTATGACAACATAACGCACACATTTGCCATAGCTAGCTTATTTTGACTCAGAAGTAGCTATATAGATGAGACGAGATTTTCAGTGATATTTTGGTGCGACATCTCGGGTGATAGAAAAGGATTAGATGTTGGAGAAACCATAATTGGACTTCTGACGGTGTGTCTTCCACTGTTCTCAATCCAGGTGATGGAACCATCTCTATGCCCAGTATTTGCAGTAGGTGTAAAACGAACTATTAAAAAGTAGACCCCCTTCTCATTTGTACTCGAAAACGATAATGTCTGTGGCAGGACTGTGATCACGGTACCGGGAGGGGCGACTACGTTCACTGTGTACGTGGCTGCGCCGTTTCCTACGTATGTCACGGTCCTTAAGAATACCCGTGTTATTGTGGTCCCGAGTTCTCGTGAGTTAAACAGAGCAACAAACGATGGATAATTGAGATCCGAGGATGGATTGGAGCAATTGTAGTTGTTGGTTCTTAAAAGGCTCCGAATTTGCGCCGGAGTGAAACCCATGGAGCAAACAAGATTGACAAAGTCTTGTACGGATGCATCATAAATAAGGCCTGGATCGAGGGCACGGTTGGGATCAACCATTCCTGATCCTATGCCTAAAGGTGTTGCCGCCGGCCTAGTAATTGAAGCGTCATCTTTGATGGGTTGATTGGTGTTATCAAGAGGATTAGCAGTGGTCATCATGGCTGATTGGATTGCGGATGGGCTCCAGTTGGGGTGCACAGCTTTGAGAAGCGCAGCAACTCCGGCGGCATGAGGACAAGACAATGATGTGCCTGATGAAAAATCGTAGTAGTATGTAATGTTACGGAATGTCTGAGGAACGTTGGCTGCTATAATGGAGTCTCCCGGTGCAATTAAATCCGGCTTCAAGAGTCCTTCGTAGCTGATGTGGACAAGTATCAAGAAAAAACTCAACCTTCCAACTTCCAATCTTGAAAGTTGAGGTCCTTAATTATTTATGTTGATTTCTAAGTTTGAATGCCTCTTCAAACTTCTTTTCTTCTCTATAAATAGGCTGTTTAGTATGAAAGAATATAACTAGAAAACTTTGAATATTAATTTGAGTCTTATATTGAGTTTTAGAACTCGATTTCCCTTTACGTACGAAGAGCGTTTGTCTTCTACGATTACCTCCCGTGTCAGTTGGTATCAGAGCCAAGGTTTCTCCTTCGGCAATGGCTAACGACGCAGAACCTACCCTTGCTGATTTATTCAGAGAAATGCAACGCTTGAGTACAACAATGCAAACGTTAGCTACTCGTGTGGAACGAGTGGAGAAATTTTGTGGCATTAAAGAAGAACATCATGATTCACCCAAAGTTGTCCCTATAACCATTAAAGAAGCTGCCTCTAGCACTACAAAGAATGGAGGAGAAAAGGAACTTGCTAAGGAGAGCGCTAAGACAACTGAGCATCGATCAAACAATTATCCTCTACAACACCCGGTAAGCATGATCGAACATGAAGAAGACGATGATTTATGGGAAGAGGAGGATAGAGTCTGCAAACCTGATGGTGAGGAGGTTGACGAACAATCAACAATGGTGGTTTATAAAGCGCTCTTAACACCTCGAAAAGATGATTCCCATCGAAATGCTTTATTCCGAACCAAGCAACGGCAAGTTGATCTTGGCACCATTCATGGAAGACAAAACATCTACCAATTCTTGAAGGATAGGAAGAAGGTAACCTTACTGCCTTTGGGTTTCGAGCCCAAAATTGAAATTCGTAAGCTTCTTTTACTAAATTGCTCTAGGAAAAAGTGGATGAAAGATATGCATGATGATAGAAATATACATGCTTTGGTGGTGAAGACTATGTTCATGGTTGGAAATTCTGAGCAAAATAAGATAAAGGTGCGATACAAATTCTTGATTCCTAGATTGAAATACATGTCGGATAATATGTCCGGAGCAAAGATAGATCTCCGAAGTGGTTATCGTCGGATTCGCATTAGACCGGGGGGAGAGTGGAAGACATCTCTTAAGACTAACGATTTGTTTTGGTCGTTTGGGCTGTCGAATGCGCCGAGTACAATTTTGCAATTGATGACAAAAGATTTGTTCTTGAAGTACCTTGTTTACAGCGGGGTGATGATTTGGTATTCCCGGTGGTGGAAAGGATTTAAAAAGGGGAGCACTTCATTACATGCTTTTTCTATTGCAAGCAGCATGATGCTTCCGCAAGGTGATGGTCAGAATGGAGTCAATCGAACTCTTGAAAATCTTATGTGCTTCATTTGTGGGAGTCAACCAACGCGATGGGATTATGATTTACCTCAAGCAGAATTTGCTTTCAATAGTGCAGTTCATAGTTCAACTGGGAAGACACCATTTGCTGTGGTTCATGTGGATTTAGTCTATTGGCCAGGAGCTGCAAGTGTGGCAGCAACTAAACTTGCAAAAAATGAGTTGGATGTGCAAGCTAAAGTTGGACAAAAGTTGATGGAAACTATTCAAAAATTCAAGATAGTTGCGAATGAATATCAGCGTTTGCTTTTATTTGATCATATCACGCAACTCGAGGACGAGTTCTTTTCAAGTGGAGGGGTCTGATGTGGACAAGTATCAAGAAAAAACTCAACCTTCCAACTTCCAATCTTGAAAGTTGAGGTCCTTAATTATTTATGTTGATTTCTAAGTTTGAATGCCTCTTCAAACTTCTTTTCTTCTCTATAAATAGGCTGTTTAGTATGAAAGAATATAACTAGAAAACTTTGAATATTAATTTGAGTCTTATATTGAGTTTTAGAACTCGATTTCCCTTTACGTACGAAGAGCGTTTGTCTTCTACGATTACCTCCCGTGTCAGTAGCTTTGTGCGGGGCCTCTTGATGAGAAATCAGCGAGGGCAGATGCAGCTTTTGGCTCTGTTCCAAGAACCGTCTGTTGGAAAGCGATGCGTGCTCTCGGAGCAGAGCTACTTGATGCGTAAAAAATCACTTCTTGCGCTTGTGTTGAGCTGATTAATACTGCGGGAAATGATACAAAGTCCAAGCGACTGAATCTATAAACGCTGGGAGAATCAGCTATGATGATGGCTGCTGCTGCTCGCATATTAGAGTCAGACAGAGAACTCATAACGTTATGGAAAGCGTTATAATTTCCAGAGCCTATATTGCATACAATGATAGTGTTGGGTGGGGCGGCAGCTACTTGGTTTAAGCCGCAAGCCAATAAGGCCGGATGGTAGAGGAGTGGCAAGTTCGGGACAACGGCTCTTTCAATTAACGTCGTCCATCCTACAACGGTTCTCCCATTGCCAAGAGTAATAGTCCCAGCAAGCCAACGATCAATCGTCCCTGCGCCCACAATCATGGACCAAGGGATGCCATTCCCAACTATAGTCCTCGCATCAGGGCCAGTGTTTCCTGATCCGATAGAAACAAAGATTCCCTTCTCTCGTGCACCATAACTAGCTATGGCGAGAGGGCTTTCATACAGATTTACCACCGCAAGAGACAAAGATAAGTTGATTATATCGACTCCATCGGCTACAGCCTGATCAATGGCCGCCAATACATCAGATGAAGACGCACCTTCTTTAAAGAATACCCTATACACCGCTATGCAGGCGTGTGGGGCGACTCCTCGTGCCGTTCCAGGCGCATAACCGAAGAAAGAAACGCCACTCACGAAGTTTCCGGCAGCTATGGATGCCACCTGTGTACCGTGACCGCTATGGTCCTTAGCTGAATTAGGAACATTTGGTGCGGATGGTTTAACACCTTGATTGAAATATCTGGCTCCAATCAGCTTCCTGTTGCACATCGATGAAGGGAACCCGTCCCCTCCCTGGCAACTCCCCCTCCACCTTGCAGGGACTGCACCCATTCCGTGATCCATAAAGCTTATACTCTCTGGCTCTATACCGGAGTCGATAACGCCTATGATGACGTCTTTGCCGTACCGAGAGGCTGGCCACAGTCCAGTAGCAAAGTTGAGACCAAGGAAATCAGGGCTTCGGGTGGTGTCTGGTGTGACGGCATGATCCGCATGCGCCGAAATGAATCCATCAGACTCCTTTACAGCTTCCAGTTCATCTTCGGACAGGAGGGCACTGAATCCATGGAAAGCATGGTCGTAAGTGTACATGACCTCCGGGTCGGGTTTCGCATGGAGTGAGTTTGGAGCTGCTGATTGTGCAGATTTAAGAATGGAGGAATACCAATAATGGGGACTGGAAAAGGCTTTAGGCATGTCGGGTTTGTCCATCTGGACAATATATACGGATCTTTTTTCTGCAACATTTTTTTGCACCAGAAGAAGAATTAAAGAGAGCACAAACAAAACTACTGTTTTTGTGAACTCCATTTACTACTCAACTCTGATACTGATATATTGGTTATAACAAGAATACTGTTGATTATATAGGAGGATTTTTGTACGGAAAACATAATGCACGAATAAAAGATGAGGGAAAGGGGATCAAATCACGAAATCTAGGTTCGTATGATTTCTAGTCGGTTTTCATAGCCAAGTAGTCCTAATACCAAAGAGAAAGCTTAAATTCTAGGGGTAATAGTTGAGATTTTTTTCCTCGCACACCTCTCACTCATCTAACGCGTATAACAGGAGATGTAAAGTGTATGATGTGCAGGATTTAATGGTCATTAATTAGATTATACTCCCTTCGTCCCAGAGAAGTTGACGCATTTTTTTGGCACGGAGATTAAAGAGTATAATAATTTAATTTTTTGGCACGGAGATTAAGGAGTATAATAATTTAATGTATAGTGAAGTGAGAAAAATAATATTTAATGTGTAATGGGTAGTTGTATTAGATGTGGTATGTGGGCCCATGAGAATAAAGTAATTATTTTTGTGTGGATCTCATGTATTAAAAATGAATTTGTCAACTTTAATTGGACAAACTAAAAAGGAAATTGTGTCAACTTCTATTGGACGGAGGAAATAATAATATTTTAATAAAAAATAAATTATGAAACATGGAAATATCGTGGAATAGAAGATCTGGACCGTGATGAGAAACATGTATAACTACATGATTCGATATTCCACCTAATTTTGCAGTGATTGTGATTGTATGTAAAATGTGATCTACAAATAAAAGATAAGGAACACGTTTTTTAATTACAATAACTTTTTTTTTTTTGGAAGAAAGCCAAGAGTTTTATTATGTGAGTAGAGCATCAGGAGTGCTCTACCTCAAAAGAGTAAAACATTACAAAATTAAACTAAGACAAGTAACTTACAAATAAATCGGCAAAATCATAATTTTTCACACTTTTTTCACAATCTAATGCATGTTTGAGGTTCTCTCAACCATTCACTGAAAGCATATCCCGACGTTATGCGACCTTTATATTTAATCCAAAGCCATGTGTTGATTTTGATCTTCATCACTATATTTTCGTAGTCAACATTCCCTCCATTGAACACTTTATCATTTCTTGCCTTCCATATTTGCCAAACAACACCATGCCATACCAATTCCCATAGACCACTTTTTTTTCAATAACACCTTCTCACTGTGATGAATAAAATGATTCAACAGTGTATTTTCTTGCCCTGCATATTCAATGTTGAACCATTGATAGATATGCTTCCATGTCTTATCTGCTACAACACAATGAATAAACAAGTGATTCACTTCTTCCTCAGTAGATCCACATAATTGGCATACCCTTGAGAAATTTTGATTGAAAGCCCATCTCTTAATAAGGTTTGATATCGTTGGAATCCTATTTTGGATTGCTTTCCAAGAGAAAGACACCGCTTTGAGTGGAACCCATTTATTCCACACTCCGTCAATCATCTGACTCCCAGAACCCAAGCCGTGCCTTTCTTCTATCTTGCTATATGCTGACTTCACTGTATAGCTTCCACACTGTGAGTATTTTCATATCCATCTATCCTCATCATTAGAAGAGAATATATATTTGCTGGCTTTCACACATAACTCATTTACCATTTCTTCCTCCCATGAGAATAAAGGTCTTCTCCAATTCCAATTCACAACGATATCCCCGTTAACCCGCTTCATTCTCTCTGCCACTAAACATTGTGGATTCATCTCTAACGAAAAAAGTCTCGGATAGTTGGATTTCATGGTGGTGCTGCCAAACCAATTGCAAGACCAGAAACCAGTATTCTACCCATTGCCAATACTTCGAGTATTTCCTTCTAGGAACCATTCATTTTCGGCGATAAGGGATATGAGAGATTTCCACCATGTTGTCCATGTTTTGCACATTTTATTCTTCATTCTCCACATCTCAACACACTTCATCATATCACCATACTTTGATTGAATCAACTTAACCCAAAGTAGGTCATCTCCTTCTAAAATCCTCCAGCCCCATTTACCTAGAAGAGCCTTATTGAATAGATCGATATTCTTTACTCCCAACCCTCCAAGTTGTTTCACTTTGCAAACTTGCTCCCATTTTAACCAAGCAATCTTTTTCGGGCCTTGCTCCCTTTTACCCCATAAAAATGTCCTTTGCAATAACATTATCTTCTTGATGGTTTTCTTTGGGGCTTTAGCGTAGGATAGGTTGAAAATAGGGATGTTGGATAGAGTAGCATTCAAAAGGATAATTCTTCCACCAAAAGACTACTTCTTATTTTCCCATCTATTTAATCGGCTTTTAAGTTTATGGAGTACTGGAGACCAAGCTTCCTTCTTGTTGTAGCGGTAAGCTTCCCAACCTGCAGTTTAAAGTGTACGCCATCTCTGCATGTGTATCATTTTCAACATTAATACCCACCAAAACACTTTTGCTGAAATTAATTCTTAGGCCTGACCATATCTCAAAGATCCGCAGAATACTCTTTAACGTAGAAACGTTCTCCATAGATGCCTCCCCAAAAAATATTGTATCATCTGCAAATTGAAGGTGAGAAACTTCCACCCCGTCCATACCCTCTTTCATAGGAATAAAACAAACTTTAGAGCATGCTTTTTTCACCATACGACTCAAGCATTCAACAACACATAGGAAAAGGAATGGGGATAAAGGGTTCCCTTGTCTAATCCCTCTTTCGATTTTAAATTCCTCCGTAGGGCTCCCATTTACTAATATAGATGCAATAGCTAAAGAAATACATTCTTTTATCTACGCACACCATTTAACATCAAATCCCAACAATTCCAACATCTCCCACAGAAATGTCAAATTAACCGAGTTATATGCTTTCTCGAAATCCATCTTTAATATAAAAGCCCTATCTCTCTTTTTCTTTATATCTTCCACTGTCTCATTAGCAATAAGAATACTATCCATAATATATCTATTACTAATGAATGCAGATTGATTAGGGGATATGAGTTCCTCCATAGCTTTTTTCATTCTGTTTGCTAACACCTTTGAAAGAATTTTATACATGCTTTCAATTGGAGATATAGGCCTATAATCCTGGATAGTGTTAGGATTACGTACCTTAGGTATTAGCGTGATGAATGATGGATTTGTTCCCTTCACAAGTTTAGCATACTCATGGAATTGTGAGAAAAATTTGTAGAAGTTTTCCTCCATTATCTCCCAAAACTGTTGATAGAAATAAAAATTAAATCCATCAGGACCTAGGCTTTTGTTCCTTCCACATCCCCAAACAGATTTTCTTATTTCATCTTTAGTAAATGGAGCAACAAGAACAGCATTAACTGGCTCACTGATGTTTGAGGTTGGGATACCTTTAATCTTAAGGTCCATTTTCTCATGTTCTGCAAACTTCTCCTTAAAGAAAGAAAAGATGCATCTTTTCAGATCTTCCACTTCATCCACCCATTTCGCATTGAAGTATAGACCTTTAATTTTCGATAATTTGTTCCTACTGTTAACACGAGCATGGAAGAACTTAAAGTTTGAATCCCCTTCTTGAAGCCATCTCGATCTTGATCTTTGAAAACTCAATATGTCGGATTTCCTCAACCCTTCTTCAATGACGCAACACGCTTCTACATACTGCTCCTTATCTGTAGTGGACCATTCGCCTACTTCTTTTTTCTGTCTAAGGAGTAGATTTTTTCCTTGGCATCCTCAATTTCTTTGTGTGATCTCTTTGCATGACTTGGCTTCCAAATTTTGATTTTTTCTTTCATCAGCTTCAATTTATTCTTGATAACGAAACATCCCCATCCTTTAGCTTCCATAGACGGCCACTCTGATGTAATTAAATTCTTGAAGCTTTCTTCATACAGCCAACAATTGATAATTTTGAATGGTTTTGGACCCCAATTAATGGTGGCATCCATGGTGAGCAAGATAGGAGCATGGTCTGATATGGATCTTTTAAGCCCAGATTGCTTGGAGTTCGGCCACTCTGATAACCATCCTGGAGAAATTAAAAATCTATCCAATCTGTTGCACGTGGTATCTATACTTCTGTACCATGTGGATCTACGACGGAGGAAGGGGAGATCATGAGGTTTGCCTCCGAAGTAAATTCACGAAAATTGTCCATATCTTTTTTATAAATATGCGTGTGCTTTCCTTGTCTCTCAGACTCATGTAAAACTGCATTAAAGTCACCGTAAACAATGTACGTAAAAATGCGATCATTGTACGTAAAAACACGTAATGCATGAACAAAAGATGAGTGTGAGTGGAATTACATACTCACTCCGTTACACCAAAAGGGTACTTTTTCTTTTTACACGGATTAAAGAGTATTATTATTTAATGTGTAGTGAGTAATTATATTAATGAGAGTATGAGTACATATTTTAATTGTATTAGTGGATGTATATAAGTCCTATGTGTGTAAAAAGGAAATAGAACACTTTGAGTGGGGCGCCCAAAATGGAAAAAAGCACTACAAAAAAACTATTTTTAGTAACGGAATATTCCATTGGTAAAAACCTTAATTCCATTGTTAAATTAGCTTACCAATGGATTAGTAAATGGAATTCGTTGGTAAAATTCTATTGGTAAAGTGGTGGTTGATAAATTTTTAGCAATGAAAAATCAATTATGTTGGTAAATAATTATGTTGGTAATCCGTTGCTAATAATTCAGTTGGTAATTTATATAATGATTCCCTTGCTAATCCGTTGGTAATTAGCAAATAATTGAATTCCGTTGCTAAAATAGAGAATAAATCCGTTGGTATTCCGTTGCTAAAACAAAAATGTCATTTTTGTTGCTAATCCATTGGTAATTACCAACGGATTGAATTCCGTTGGCAAATTCGGTTGCTAAAAAATAATTTTTTTGTAGTGAAGGGACTCTTTGGGTGGGACAGAGGGAGTATTCCAATTGGAATTTCCGTGTTTCACCTCTTATTCCATTTTCGTGTTTAATCATATTTTGGATTTATCTACTTTCAAAATGGTTAATTACACCAAAATGTCTAAATCTTTTCGCGGATTGTAAATTAGTCCAAACTTTTTAATATTTACAAATAAGTTCTCGACCTTAAGCCCGGTTGCTGATCTGTCCATTTTTTTCAACATCATCACTCCAACAGTAAAGAAAAAAAAAGCTCGAGTTGAGAACTGCGCGCTACAACTAGCAGCCCCTTGACTAGTAAGGGGAAAAGGAAAGTGCGCTCCTGTGCACCAGCTGAAGAAGGGAGCTTTGGTAGCTTACCTTATTAATTAATAGTGTTCAAAATGGATATTCCTAATAAGAAGAAATGGGCAAGCTAAAACAAACCTACTCCTAACAAGTTGCTCGGTAGCTTGATTTGAAAAATAGGCTTAATGTTAAGTACTTATTTGTAAATATTGAAAAGTTAGAACTAATTCGAAATCGATGAAAAAGTTGAGACTTTTAATGTAATTAATCCTTTTCAAAATGATATTTTAAAATTTTAAATATTTTTTAAAAGGAAAAATAATTATTTAAAATATTACTACCTTCGTCCCATAAATAAATTCACACTTTCTATTTTTGTCCGTCTCATAAACAAGTTCACACCCCAAATAAGAAAATACACACAAATCAATAACCCTAAAAATACCAAAATATCCCTAAAAGTTTATAAGCAAAAAATAACTTTTTTCTTAAACTCCGTATCTACAGTAATCGGGAACTTCTCTCTGGGACGGAGGGAGTAATTTTTAAATACTTAAATATTCTCTTCCCATATACTAATTAAATTTCACATTTTCCATTTTTTATGTCCCATAATAAACTGCACCACTAAAAAAAAGAAACATCATATCAATCTTTAACCTTAAAAATACATTTTAATTATAAATTTAACCACCTAATACACAAAACATACTTAATAATTTATATATTATCTAAAATACTACAATATCATCTAAGTCAATAAAATTGGTTAAAAACAATTTATTAGGATGAATGGAGTAGAGTTTTCAAATAAATATTAAACAAAAAAGAGACTAAAATTGATAAAAGCATATAAATAAAGGACTAGAATTTGACCCCAAATATTTTACAGCAATCTCCCGGCAACCTAATTATTTGCCGGCTAAAAAAAATTAGCAATTGTTCATTATCTTTTTAAGAAATTATAAGAAATTATTATAAGAAATTATAATCTCCCGTTTAAGAAGGATCAAAATTAATTTGGAATCGAACGAACTTATAAGAAATTATTATAAAATTTTCTCTATAAATCCACATAATTAAAATGATCAATATTTTTTTAATGAAATCATGAAATGCATCAATTGTTCATAAAATCAGCAATGATGCAGGCGACAAGATATGCATCATGAAAGCTATCTTTTAGGTACAATCCCTCTCAAGAGGATTTTCAGACACACATGATTTCATCATTTCAATTTTCAATGATTGATGAACAACTTGAAATATCTAAGAAGTTTCAATTTTCAATTATTGATGAACAATTTGCAATATCCAAGAAGTTTTTATTTACATATGTTTTTCCCTACTTTAAAATGTGCAACATTTTTTTTTCGTGCATCTACAGTGACGCAGATAACAACATAAGTATACATCATGAAAGCGATCTTTGAGTACAATAACTCACTGTTTGTATTTGAATTGAAACATTTCAAATTCAATAAATTTAAAAATGGGTGCATTTTAAATTTTATTAATTTTAAATCAATTAATTTGAATTACATTGTTTGGATTGATGATATATATAGATTTATTAAAGAATTTTCAAATGAATAATTCAACAATTATTTTTTAATTTTTAAAATAAAATTTTATTTATGATAAATTTATTTATTATAAATAAAAATAATGAAACTTTATTATATTAAATATTAAAATTTAAATTTTTATTAAAGGTATGTGTGGGGGGGGGGGGGGGGGGGGGTGGTGGAAAGGATATTGGGATAGGCTGATTTTTACTATAATAAATATTCAAATATAAAATTTTATAATAATTTTTTTTATTTTGGGGAGGGGGTGCGGTAGGGGGCGAGACGGGACGGGATGGGACTGGATGGGATGGGATGGGATGGATGGGATGGGATGGGTTATAGAGTTAGAATTAAAAAAAAATTAATTAATTAATTTAATCATTTTAAATATTTTTATATTGAGTAGCACCGGTTCTACCGATGGAATCCTCTTCTTTCAATTGGGTCTTCAAATAGTAAGTTAAATTCTACTCGAAATCAATTTCAAAAATCACGAAACCAGCTCCCAAAATAGAATATGATTCTTCAAACTTCAAAATCCCTCAAGCCGACATCAAATCAAAGTCGTCCTTTGCCGGAACCCGCGATTGTTGCCCCGCCGGCCCCATTTACCGTCGGACCCATCTCCAAATCCACTGCTTCAGGCAAGTCGGTGACGGAGGTCCACGCCACGTCGTCACCTTCTCTGAAAATTAAAAAATGGCTTCTCTCCTTCTCTCCTTTCTGATACGACTTCTAATTATTTTTCTCAATTGATGAGCATTTAAATTTTTGTCCATCTTAAATTGTGGAAGCTGCTTCTCGTGCTCTCTGTTCAAGTTTTGGTGTTATGAATTGATTATATGCTTCAATTTGTTGTAATTGTATGGGTTTTAATGTTGATTTGAATGTCAAGGCACTTTTAGGGGGACTTTTGATTCTCTGTTTTAATTTTATTCACTAAAAGGAATGTAATGTTGCATCTTTCAATTGTAGTAATTAAATTGCACTTTTGATAAATTTTTGAGTGATTTATATATGCACTTCATTTAATGGTTTGCAACTTGAATTTATGTTGTTTTAGCATGTTGTTACTGGGCAATTTTTCTATCTAGCTTGTTTAATTCTAGTTTGATGGCCCTCATATTAATGAAGAAAGATTGTGATCACTTTTCCAGCTTCAAAGATTTGAGCTATTGTCCTATAATTGTTATATTCTTATTATTATAATTAGCCAATTTGACTTGCTTTTTCCTCTGTGAGCGTAAGCTCATGGTGTATTCCATTATGCGACTCATTTTTCCTGTTTGTATCTTGAAAAATGAAATGGCTTCTAGGAGCACAATACATATTCCCCATACTTGAATGGGGTCGTAGTATAACATTATACTTGAATCTGATATTGTCTCTGATCTCACCATTGCTAGCCTTGCCATACCACAGGTGATGAATATCAGAATATCTTCAATCTTCATTTCTACGTACTCAATTACTTACTTCACTGGCTATTGGCTAAGCTAATTAATATGTATGATCAGAGAATAAGCTATGCAAAGCTGGCCAATTTGCCTCCAATTTTTGGTCTTTGTAAGTGTGCATGCATTAATGAATGAATATATATATATATATATATATATATATATATATATATATATATATATATATATATATATATATATGAGAAGTAGAAGCTTATAATTAAGGTGGTTATTTGTTGATGTTGTGAGCGTGCAGATTCAAGTTTTGTGTCACCCCCTGTATATGCAGTTCTGGGGAGCTCAAGGAGTCTTGCAGTAGGCCAAGTTTCCATAGCTTCTCTCATTATAGGATCAATGCTGAGGCCCATTTCATGATCGGATCAAAGCTCCTCCTCAGCCCATTGGAGTAGGGACAAGAACTCAGGTCGGGTCAGGATAGATATGGGTAGAATGTATCTGCTTCTGTTATCCCCTGCGTACACCACAAAGTGGCCTTTGGAGATGTCCAATGGCAACCCATTTTCATTTTCGTACCCTTTTTTCTTGCCCAAGCTGGAGCACCTCCTCATGATCTGCTTGATCATTGCTTTTTGTGACACCTTGTTAGATTTTCTTGTGGCCACTTTTTTTTTAAAGAAAATGTTGTTATTTTGATGATGATGATAATGGAGGAGTTTGTAGTAGTTTCTCTCGCTGTACATTCATCTTGCTGTAAATCTGTTTGTAGTTTGCTGTAAATCTGTTTGTAGTGAGTACTAATTGAGAGATTATTTAAATTTGAAAGTATTCATCTTTTTATTGTTTCTTTTGTTATGGTTGGTTGATTTAAATTTCATTGAGATGGCAAAATAGTTTCCATTATGTAATTATGGAACTGCTGCAGAATAGCTAACATTTTGATTCAAGTGAAAGTATGAACCAATGCTTTAATGCTTCTGTGATTGTGCTCTCCAGGTTCTTAATTCTAATGGTATAGTTTTAGTTGAGCACTTCACACCATGGTGTGGTCATTAGTAATAATTGTAAAGCATTAACACACCTGCTTGGAAATAACTTTATTTTCTTAACAAAATACATAACTTTATTAAAAAAAGAAAAAAAAATTAAAAATTAAATTAAAGAGTAATCCTATTAATTTCAAAGAGTGACCTAATTAATTTTAAAGCGTAATCTAATTAACACAAAGCTAGAATAATCCAAAAATTTATCCATAGTAACCTAATTAATTAGAAAGAGTAAATCACTTAATTCTAAAGAGTAACCTATGCATATTCAGAGTCTCAAATTAAAGAGTGGTCCAATAAATTTAAGAGTGACTTATTTAATTTTAAAGAGTAACCTATACATATTCAAGAGTCTCAAATCAAAAAGTGATCCAATAAATTTCAAAGAGCGAAAGAGTGACATAATTGATTCCAAATAGTAATATAATTATTTTTATAGAGTGATCTAACAACGTACAGTTGCATACAATTTAATTATTCTTAATTTCAGAAATAAGAATCTCAATCTAAGAGTGATCTAATTAATTCAAAAGAGTGATCCAATTAATTTCAAAGAGTAATCTAATTATTTTTATAGGGTAATATATCAATTTAATTATTCACAATACATGACTTCATTTTCATAAAATTAGAGTCTTAAATAAAAGAGTAATCAAATTTATTATAAAGAGTAACATAATTAATGGAAAAAAGTAACTTTATTCACCAAATTGAAAAAAAAAACATTAACGAAAAGGTAATCCAAAAACTTGTGCATAGTAACTCAATTCATTATAAAAAGTAATCCAATTAATATAATAGAGTAATCTAGAAAATGTTGAAAAAATGAATAATATTTAAATAAAAAAATAATGAAAGTAATTCAAAATATTGTTAATAATAGTATCTCACCTCATTATAAAGAGTAACCCAATTAATAAATAGGAGTAACCTTATAAATCAACAACAAAATTTCATGTGTTCTAATGATGCAATAAAATAAGAGGTGCTGCTCAATCCAATAAGGACATAATTCATTTGCATTCATAAAATTATAGAAGAGCAAGTACTTGTAGAATCTTAATCAAGTTAATATCGAGGAACTCTAAGAGAGATAATTTAGGTATGGATAAATTAAGAAAACTGTTATGGTTGATGCTACAAAAGAAATTGGGAAATCGATCTACTCAAAAGCCAAAAAGGAAAACATGAGAACTGTGAATTGATCGCTATTTTCTTTTACTCTCAAGTGTAAGGGATCAATTGTAGTGCGCGTGATCAAGTGAAATATCGTTCTCACGAGATAGTTACAAACTTAATAATTAATTCTATGTATGCAATTAAATTGCAAAACAAATCTGAGGATTTTTGAGATAATAATTAATTAACTAATTAAAAGTGAAATTAAATAATTTAAACTAATAATTAAATAAAATAAAATACGCAAGAGAAAACGATTTAGAAATTCAAAGATGGAGAATTGGAAATGCTCTGGCAAACAGTTTAATTATGCAATTAATTTATCTAGACCCAAATTAATTACCTGCAGACGTTTATAAGAGGATCACTAAACCTAGTTAAATCACCTTGATCGGGTAGGATCTAACACTTATAATGAGCTGCTAATCCTAGGATCAATAAGAAATTAACTCTTTCTCCCTCTATAGGTACTTCATGCTAAATTCCATCAAAGGCTAGAGCACTAGATTTCCCTTTCTAGGTACGCAATAATTAACCCCTTTTGTCTCCTTACCAATTATCTAATAATGATGTTTTATCAAGTAATTAATAATCCAAATTGATTGTCTAACACTCTTAGGTATTATAGGTCAATCCTCTAAGACTGTCACATGAAACAACAATTATTATGCATAAATAAAGAATCTTATTAACTATCAATCAGTGATACCGTCAAAAATAATTAAAGAAATGAAAACCCAAAAACATAATAATATGAAGTCTCGAAATATCTTCTTCAATAAGGAAATAAACAATCTGCAGAGTAATAAAATCCAAGTTTAGGGCAATCAAATCACATAGTCGAAACTGTCTAAAGCCCTAACATTACCAACAAAGAAACTTAGACCATGGATTTACGAGGGCAAATCACAAAGATGTAATAAACCCTAACCATTGTGCTAAAATAACAAAAATAAATAATTAAAAATAAAGAACCCTTTTGGAGGACTCCGTTTCTTTAATCTTTATCTCCGTTGAAATCTCCGTCTCCGATCCAAGTAGTAACTCTGATCGTCTCTCCGGTGGAAGGATGGAAGGTGAGTAATGGGTGGAAGTAAAGTGAATTTTCGGGAACTGGAGAAAAGCCCCCTGTTCATACTCGAAATTTCCCTTTATATACTCTGAAGCATTTGGATGGAATCCAAGTAATGGGCTTAGAAAAACGAATTAAATTGGGCCCTCAATTCACGACAATTGTAATTTGAAATAGGATACCTACTCAAAGCATGGCTCACTTTGAATAATTTGTACTACTCAAAGTCAATCTTTGACTTCTTATGATGGGCCCACCACTAATTTGGATACAATTAGATTCTTGAATTGCTGCTCACATAGTAAGTTAATTAAATTGTATCACAAATCAGGGGCTCCACAATTGATCCAATCCATTCTCAATTCACGTCTTCAAATTCTACAATTTTTGGGCTTTTCACTATTGGACCAACATCACCAATAAGGCCTTGAAAACTCTTTACGCAAATAATAACGAGCATAGTGGCCCATAATTTCGTGAATTTCGTCCATCCCGTCTGCAGTTTTCGACCTCACCGTTTTGATCATAACTTCTTCATTCGAATCCTGATTGAGGTGATTTTTACGTCCACGTGACTCTCTCTTCTATGGCTTTCCAACTAGGGGTGAGTAATATCGGTATACCGAAAATACCGTACCGTACCAATACCGTACCAAAAATTTCGGTATGGAAAAATTCATACCGATACCGAAATTTCGGTATACCAATTTTTTGGTATATCGAAATTTTGGTAAATTAAATCGGATACCGATACCGTACCGAAATTTATATCATACCGATTTTTCGATAAATACCAATTAATACCTAAATGTTGACATACCGTTTCATACCGAAAATTCAACATACCGAAAAATACCGATTTACCGAAATCATACTGAAAAATAATATTTAATTTTAATCAAAATAATAAAATTAATAGAGAAATATTTCAAAATAATTAAAGTTTCTAATCTCAAACATTTTACTTTGACACTTATGTTCCTTTTAATTTATTCATAATTATATATTAAATAACAAATTTTTTAGTATTATATTTTTATGCTCCTATATTTTAATTTGAAGTGTATTATATATTTATTTATTTTTATTAGAGCTTATTTTAAATTTTAAAAAATATATATGAATAAATGTGATACATAATAAAATAAAAATAATTTAAATATATTAATAATATAATATATACTTAAATATAGTATTATGTATAATTAAATTTTTAAAAAATAAATATAAAATTTTCGGTATATCGGTATTGGTATACCGATATCGAAATACCGAAAATAATTTCGGTATACCGATATACCAAAAATTTTAATATCCAATACCGATACCATACCGAAATTATCGGTATGACAACCATACCGTACTGAAAATTTTGGTATGTTGAAACTTCAATATTTTTCGATACGGCGAACGCGGTATACCGAGTTTTTGGTATTTTTTCCCACCCCTATTTTCAATCACGTATCACACAACCAATTTAGACCTCCGCAAGAATACAGAAAAATTATAGAAAATGGTCCTCTGTATTCTTGCATATTGCACAAATTCACACTTCATTCTAACTTTGCATTTTTTATCCTTTTTCCTATCAAAACACAACAAAATACCTCTCAAGTACCTTTTAGCCAATAATAAGTTAAAGTATTAATATTTGTGCAAATAATAACAATTACACACTCAAAGAGGTATCAAATTGGACCCGAAAATACATGAATTTCCACTCTCATCAAACCCCCCAAACTTAAGGTGTTGCTCGTCCTCGAACAACGAAACGAAAAACTAAGAGAATAATGAGATGGAAAGTCATGTTCAAATGGAAGATCATAATATCAACTAAGCCTTCAAAAGATGTAATCAATCTTAACTTGGTTCACATAACTTCAAACTCAAAAGCGTCAATTCATTCAAAATACGCAAGTTAAGATAATTACTTTACCAATTCAAGTGCTCAACCCACCCATGCTCACATGATATATATAGTGTAACTCTCACGCTCAAGGTGTATAAAATGTACACCGTTTAGGTTATATATAAGTGCTCTCAATTTCAATTCAAGTGCATGTGTGACCATAAGCTTGTCTATTGTCTCAACTCTCCTTTTACTTGTAGCTAGCAAATCATGAATCAAAAAGGTCTTTTTATTGAGTTGCAACGTAGGCTCTTTGGTCAAGGTAGGAAAAATATGGATAAGTGACTCAAACTCAGATCAATCAAGAGACCATCTATCATGATCTTTCATTCTTCCTCATCACTTTCATTAAAGTACAACTCCTCCACATCTTCATAGGAATAACAACCATCTTCTTTTTAATTCTTTCACTTTTCAACTCCATCATTTTTCTTTCCTTCACTTTTTTGAATGGGGTACCAGTTTTAGGCACTACCCCAGTGGATCCTCCATAGGGTACTAGATGTAAGTACTACCCTAGGGTGTCTGTTTCATGGAGTACTAGATTTAAACACTACACCATAAATTTTATCTTTTGATAATTTCTTCATCATCCTTTTCACTTACAAGATATTCACATTCTTCTTCTAACCTCCTCAACAATTACTCAATTGATCCAAGTAATACAAGAAAAAATCAAATACTGATTAAGCTCAACGGGTTATTCAAAGAATGGATTTTTTTAAGGCTCAAAGGGTTGACTAAGGATTAAATGAATTAAGGTAATATGTATGGAAAAGATGGGCTAAAATCAAAGACAACCTAATATCATTTCCATAATCCGCTAGACTATTCTCGAATATTCAAGGAGACTCAAGGCAAGTTCTAGAATACACGCACAAGAACGATACGCTCAAGAATAAAATATCATACCTCAATATATCATGATTTAATCTCAAATCTCACTTGGCTTTTTCATAGAAGGAACGAGCACTCTTCAAGGCTATGCATACATCATAACAAGCATATCAAGAACTTCAAGTACTTAAGAATTGAATCATGTTCCCCTTATTAATCATAATCAACATCTTAGGCAGAAAAATAACAGCTCAAAGATCACCATGAAATTCATGTCATAAAATTTAAAAGCTCATGCTCCTTACTCATAAGAATTCAAAACTCACAGAAAATTTAGAATAAGGAACGAAGTAACCTGATTTCAATCTCCTTCACATCTTGCAAGTTCCTCGAGTTCTCCCGCTCGGTCAGGCGTATGCCTCAGATAAAACTCACTTTTCTTCATTTCAATACCATTCTCAATCAATAAAGCTCAAACACAAAATTTATCATCACAGAAGAGATAAAAATATCAGAGACAGAGCACCAAGTGGCACACACTAACACGAATAAAAACACACAAGACACCTGGATAGTCGCAAAAAAATTTGAAAGATCGAATAAAATTAAAAAATTCAAAAAAAATTGACTTCCAAGCACACATGCAGAGTAAACATACCTGGGTGTGGATGGAATAAGGGAAAAACATCACACCTCCCAAACTTAGATGAAAACGTGAGTTGAATCTAAGTTTAAAAGGATATTATTACCTGAAGTGTAAGCACGCACATTGAGTATAATTCACCTAACACAAGACACAACAAACAAAACAAAATAAAAGTAATAAAACAGTGGGTTGCCTCCCACCAAGCGCTCATGTTTAACGTCGTTGAGCCCGACGAAGCAGTGTAAATCAAGTCAAGAAATCCACAAATAGAACTTCCACTTCACCATGATGATGATAATGTTTCAAGCGATGCACATTCACAGTGAAGAGAGCTCCATCATTCTTCTTGAGTTCAACCATTCGACTCTCATAGACTCGACTCATCTCATAAGGACCCATCCACTTTGATTTCAACTTACCTGCAAAAAGCCTCAAACGAGAGTTAAATAAGAGAAAAAAAATCTCCCACTTGAAAGTTCTTACGGCTAAGCTTTGCATCATGCCATCTCTTGATCTTTTCTTTATAGATGTAGGAATTTTCATACGCCTTTTCTCTAAACTCTTCAAGCTCATTCAGCTGTAGAAGGCTACTACTACCCGCTGCTTCAAGATCAAGGTTAATCTTCTTCACCGCCCAAAAGGATTTGTGCTGAATTTCCACCGGAAGGTGGCAAGATTTTCCATACACCAATTGGAATGGTGACATCCCTAAAACAGTCTTATATGCAGTTCTAAATGTCCACAATGCATCATCAAGCTTACTAGCCCAATCCTTGAGGCTAGTACTCACAGTCTGCTTGATTTGACGATTAGATACTTCAGCTTGTCCATTCGTATGTGGATGGTAAGGTGTGGATACTTTATGTTTCACTCCATAAGACTTGAGAAGATTCTCCATTAGCTTATTGAGAAAATGAGTTTCCCCATCACTAATGAGAATTCTCGGCACTCCAAAATGTGAAAATATGTGCTTCCTCAAGAATGCAATGACCATTCTTGCATCACTCAACTTGGTTGGAATTGCTTCCACCAACTTTGAGACATAATCAACAGCAAGCAAGATATATAAAAATCCATTTGATGAAGGAAATGGACCTATAAAATCTATGCCCCACACATTAAAGAGTTCCACCTATACACATTCTTTAAGAGCATTTCATCCCTTTTTTATATGCCCCCTATCCGCTGGCATCTATCACAATTCTCTACATAGAATCTACAACACTTAAATAAAGAAGGCCATGTAAAACCTGATTAGAGAACTCGTGCTGCAGTCTTCACAGCTGCAAAGTGTCCCTCATTTGGTCCATCTGGCATATACGCAATATGCTCTCACACTCTTCTTCTGGAATACACCAGCGTATGATGTTGTCCGGACACATCTTGTAAAGAATTGGATCATCCCATATGTACTTCTTGACATCAACAAAGAACTTCTTGTAAAGGTACTCACTCAACTTGTACGGCTTTACTACACCTCCACTAGCCAAAAAGTTAACTATATCAGCATACCATGGTGCTGGAGGTTTCTGCACCATCTCCACTAACTTGCAGCTATCAATTCGAAGTATTTCTTCATCAGGAAAGATTTCCTTAATGAGATCGTACTTCACATCACAATGATCCCTTGGCTCAACTATATAGAGATGATCAGTTACCACATTCTCACTCCCATTCGTATCCTTGATCTCAATATCAAACTCTTGAAGGAGCAAAATCCATCTGATTATTCTTGGTTTTACATCCTTCTTCTCCATCAGATAGCGGATAGCTAAATAATCAGTGTACGCCATTGTCTTCATGCCCACCAGATATGGGCGAAACTTGTCAAAGGCATACACTACTGCAAGGAACTCATTTTCTGTGACTGTGTAATTTTTCTGAGCTGCATCGGTGGTCTTGCTGGCATAGTAGATAGGTCTGAATATCTTATCCCTAATCTGCCCTAGGACAACCCCCAATGCCATATCACTAGCATCACATATCAACACAACAGGCTATGTCCAATCCGGAGTAATCAGAATTGGAGCAGTTATCAAAGCCTCTTTAAGCACCTGAAATGCATGTAAACAAGTATCATCAAATTTAAAAGGTACATCTTTCTCAAGCAGATGAGACAAAGGCTTAGAGTATTTGGAAAAATCCTTGATAAATCTGCGATAGAACCCCGCATGACCAAGGAAAGATCTAACCACTTTCTCATTAATAGGTGGTGAAAGCTTTTCAATGGTTACCACCTTTGCTCGATCAACCTTCAACCCTTTAGAAGACACATGATGGCCAAGTACTATACCTTCTCTTACCATGAAATAGCATTTCTCCCAATTTAGAGCAAGGTTAGACTCTTGGCATCTCTCCAAAACAACAGTGAGGTTAGCTAGACAAGAATCAAAGGAAAATCCAAAAATGGAAAAATCATCCATGAATACTTCCATAATTCTCTCAATCAAACCCTCAAAAATATACATCATGCATCTTTGAAAAGTAGCAAGAGCATTGCACAAATCAAAAGGAAGCTTCCTAAATGCAAAAGTACCATACGGGCAAGTAGAGGTAGTCTTATCCTGATCCTCCGGTGCAATCATTATCTGATTGTAACCAGAGTATCCATCTAAGAAATAATAAAACTCATAACCCGCAAGCTTATCAAGTATTTGATCTATGAAAGACAAAGAAAAATGTTCTTTGCGTGTGTTTTCATTTAGTTTCCTATAATCAAAACAAACACGCCAACTTGTAGGTATCCTAGTAGCCAAAGTCTCTCCGTCCTCAGACTGTACTACAGTCATGCCCCCTTCTTAGCTACCACATGCAATGGACTCACATAAGGGCTATCACTAATAGCATAGATAATATCAGACTTCAACCATTTAAGTACCTCTTTTCTAACCACTTCTTGCATCTCAGGATTTAAACGCCTCTGATATTGCACAGATGTTTTCTTTTCATCTTCTAACCAGATCCTATGCATGCAAATAGACGGACTTATACCTTTCAAATCTTCCAAAGACCATCCTATGGTGGACTTATGCTCCCTAAGGACTCTAAGCAGTTTATCAAGTTCAAGTTCAGTTAAGGCTGATGATACAATTACTAGATATGTTTGATTTTCCCCTAAAAAGGCATGTGCTAGATGATCCGGTAAAGGCTTCAATTTCACATTCTTCTTCTCTTCAGCTTCAGGCTCCTCCTTCTCCAGTGGTAAGAACCTTGATGTTCACTTTCCTCCTTCAATTTTAGACACCTCTCTTTTATCTTCCTTACAAGTATTCAAAGCTTTCAAATATCTTGTAAATTTATCATAAAAAATATTACATGAAAAATCAGATGCAAAATTAGTAGCAAGAGTAGGGAAAGAAAGACTATTACTAATGCATGTTTCCAATTGATCCTTAGACAAGATCAATGACAGTTTCTTCTCGACGATCTCATCAAGAACATCAATGAACTTGCAGTTCACTTTTTCAGCTGGCCACTTCAATGCATTGTCAAGAGAAAAGACAACTTCATCATCTCCAACTCTGAGCCTCAACTTTCTGTCTTCAACATCAATCAGATCTCTAGCAGTGGCTAGGAACGGTCTTCCCAAAATTAAAGGCACATTGTTATCCTCTTCCATCTCAAGCACCAAGAAATCGTCCGGGAAGATGAATTTATCCATCTTCACAAGTACATCATCAATAACTCCTCTAGAGTGCGTAAGAGACCTGTCAGCTAGCTGCAGTGTCACCGAAGTAGGCCTCACTTTCCCCAAACCAAGGCTTTTGAATGTATTTAGGGGCATCGATTGATGCTAGCCCCCAAATCACACAAAGCTCTGCACGTGGCATTCTTTCCAATCTGAACAGGGATAGTGAAACTACCCAGATCCTTCAGCTTGGCTGGAAACTTCCTTTGGATGATGGCACTGCATTATTCAGTCAGGTTCACTGTCTCCTTATCCCCGATACTACGCTTCTTTGACATAATTTCCTTAAGAAACTTTGCGTAGTGAGGCATCTGTTCAATTGCTTCAGCAAAGGGAATGTTGATGTGGATCTTCTTGAATACTTCCACGAATTTTTAAAATTTCTCATTACGACCCTTTTTCAACTGCACAGATGGAAGGGGAATAGGATATTTTGTTTTCAGTATACACAAACTGTCTCTCTCAAGTTCATCATTTTTGTTCCTTTCTTTTTTAGCTCTTTCTCACTTCTTTTCGTTGACAACTGGATGATCTATATCCTTCTGAAAACCCACTGTATCACTTTGCTAAGGAACCGGATCAACAAGCACGGAAGTAGGATCACACGGTTGTGAATGAGCGAGGTCGCCTGTAGGCATGTGACCTTGCACGGTGCTGTGCTCGGTGCTGTGTGACCAGTCATGTGGCACATTCAGTGATGGCTCGTCGACGTTTGGGTACACACGATCATCATCATATGTGCATCCGGACCGGTTGTTCACATACTGTTCCTCTGGCATATTCGGTCCTTCATATTGGGTGCCACTTCTCAAAGTAATAGCATGACACTCTCTCAGATTCAACTCAGTCTGAGCAGGAAATTTACCTTGTTGTTGCAACTTACCCACTGCAGCATTCAACTGACTGATAGCAAGATCTATTTCTTTCTGTTTCCTTTCTTCTTCCTTGTATCTTGCTTCAACTTCTTTATGTCTCACTTCAGATATTTCCTGATTTTTGACCATCAGCTTGAGCATCAAATCCATCTTACCCCCCATTGATGATCTTCCTTCAGTAGGTTTCTGAGCTGGATCAATTTTCAGAGGTGGTGCATGATCGTCGTTGAATTCACCTAATTTTTTGGATTGCTTTTGTGTTTATTTTGTGTGTTTTCGTGTTGTTTTTTGCTTTTTATATGGTGTAAAAGGTGGAAAATATGAGTCTAATGTTAAAATATGCACATACAGGTGTAACGGAGGAAAAACGAGCAAAAATGGAGAAAATAGAAGAGTGGAGAATAGCAAGCTGACACAAAAATTTGACCAGAATCACAAAAATTCGGTCGAATTTTTATCCAGAATGAAGGGAAAAATAGGGCAGCGGATGCTGGACACACTGACAGGAAAATTCCACCCGAGCATAATTGCAAAAAAATTCGACGCCCCTCACAAAAATTTGGTCGAATTTTTGTGAAAATATACACCTGTCCAGAAAATCAGTTTTTATTTCCATTTTGGCTGCTTTTTCCCCAAATTTGGATTGGACAATCAGCCCTAGCCTCCATTTTTCATGAAAAACACATACTCCACACCATAATCTGCACACACTACCATCTCCATCCATTTTCACTTCATTTTCCACTATATTTCCACCATTTTCACACTTCCACCTATCAAACTTCATCTCTTTCATTCACCCATCATACTTCTAGAGGAGAAAGAGGCATTTGGAAGAAGGATTGCATGTTGAAGGAGAATTTCAAGCCAAACACAAAATAGGGGGGAAATTACCTTTGATTTGAATTTTCTTTGTTTATTTAGCTACAATGGATGTTGTTAAACATTGTTTTGATGATTTGATGATGTTAGTTAGTGGCTAGACCTCTTGTGAGGCTAGCCACATGATGGATTAGGGATCTATGGATTTGTTGAATGTTTAATGGTTTAATTGATGTGATTTTAGAATTTCTTACATGATTTTTGATTTGCTTGATTTGTATTATAATTTGTGTGGTTGAATTCCCTATTTATTGTATTAGGAGGGCCAATCCAATATTATGATTAGGGGTTTGATTGAATTATGTTATAATATGGATTTTGTGTGTTAGTGTATGAAGTATGTGGTTGTATCTTTATATGCTTAGAACATTCATGTGAGAACACTTAATTGGTTTATCATATTTGGTCTATTAATTGAGTGAGAAGACTAATTTTGCTATCATAGTACCTTAAGGGAATTGGAAGTGGAATTCCAACTGCATTGTTAGGATTAGAATAAGATAGATTTTCACTCCTTCTCTGATTGTTGAAGTTTGAATTCTTTTGGTTCCAGCCTTGTTGATACTGACGGTTGTTCCCTTGGTCATTCCTTCCCCCAAAACTGATTGTTCGGTCTAAAATTCTGTCTGTTTCTATTATCTCCTCCTTGGAATATAACATAATAAGCCTCCTCAAATTCTTCCTCATCTCCAGCCTTTGTTACCTCCTCTCTGTTCCCTTTGGTGAGGTGATCCATCTTATTATTCAATTCATCTAATCGATCATGGATAGCTGACACTTCATTATTTTCGGCTTGTATCTCTACCTTTGCTACTTTATCAAAAGAAGCGTCTTTATCTGCTCTTTCTGCCGGCCAATCATAAGTGTTTGTTGCCATATCCTCGAATATCTCTTCCGCTGCTTCTGCAGATTGCTTGAATATAGATCCATCTGCTGTCGCGTCCACCAACACTCTTGAATCTCTTCTTAGGCCTTGATAGAAGAAGCCTAAGTAAGTATCCTTTGAAAATCCGTGTTTGGGACAGCTTCGCAACATATCTTTGAACCTCTCCCATGCCTCATAGAAACTCTCTAAGGATTCTTGCTTGAATTGTGTTATCTTCTTCTTTATAAAAAAACTCTTAGAGGGAGGGAAATAATTATTCACAAATTTATCTGCCAATTGTTCCCAATTAGTACAACATCCTTGAGGAAGGTTGTTGTACCACTCCTTGGCTTTCCCCATAAGTGAGAATGGGAAAAGCCGCATCCTGATAGCATCATCCGGAACATTCCTGTGCTTCTGCATCCTAGCACATTCATCAAATAACTGCAGATGCTCACTAAGATTCTCTAAAAGATTTCCACTAAACTGCTGTCTTTCTACCATTCAGATCAATCCAAAAGGTAACTCAAAACTCCCTGCGGTGATCGCAGGTCCATTTAACCCAGCATTCGTGATGTGCTTCAGTTTATATTGGTCCTGCATAGGCATCGGGGTCTGATCTTCAGCCATCTCTCTAGTCTCAGCCTCCTCCGTTAAGTTAACTTCGCCAAATATCTGTGAAAGTTGTTCGACCTCTTCTTCTGACGAATGAAATCTATCCAAATCCGAACTAGGAATAGGTGTAGCTGGCTACTTTCTCTTCCTGTTGTTCTCTCTAACAAGTGCTTCATGCTCTAAGTTTAATAGTTCGATTGCTCGTCCACTCGACCTAGTGATCATACACTTGTTTTCACTCAAAAGATCAGATTTGTTTGGATCACAAATAAAATGAACTAAAGCAAGTAAAATTTAACGTCCTACAAGAAAATAAATCACAATAAAATTAAATTTAAATTTATTAACTATCCCCGGCATGCGGCGCCAAGAACTTGATCGCTATTTTCTTTCACTCTCAAGTGTAAGGGATCAATTGTAGTGCGCGTGACCAAATGAAATATCGTTCCCACGAGATAGTTATAAACTTAATAATTAATTCTATATATGACAATTAAATTGAAAGACAAATTCGGGAATTTTTGAGATAATAATTAATTAACTAATTAAAAGTGAAATTAAATAATTTAAACTAATAATGAAATAAAATAAAACACGCAAGAGAAAATGATTAAAAAATTCAAAGATGGAGAATTGGTAATGCTCGGGCAAACAGTTTAACTATGTGACTAATTTATCTATACCCAAATTTAATTATATGCAGACGTTTATAAGAGGATCACTAAACCTAATTAAATTACCTTGATCGGGTAGGATCTAACACTTATAATGAGCTGCTAATCCTAGGATTGATAAGAAATTAACTCTTTCTCTTTCTATAGATACTTCATGCTAAATTCCATCAAAGGCTAGAGCACTGGACTTCCCTTTCTAGGTACGCAATTATTAACCCCTTTTGTCTCCTTACCAATTATCTAATAATGATGTTTTACCAAGTAATTAATATTCCAAATTGATTGTCTAATACTCTTAGGTATTATAGGCCAATCCCCTAAGACTGTCACATGAAACAACAATTATTATGCATAAATAAAGAATCTTATTAACTATCAATCAGTGATACCGTCAAGAATAATTAAAGGAATCAAAACCCAAAAATACAATAATATGAAATCTCAAAATATCCTCTTCAATAAAGAAATAAACAATCTGCAGAGTAATAAAATCCAAGTCTAGGGCAATCAAATCAAATAGTCGAAACTGTATAAAGCCCTAACATTACTAACAAAGAAATTTAGCCCATGGATTTACGAGGGCAAATCACAAAGATGTAATAAACCCTAATCATTGTGCTAAAATAACAAAAATAAATAATTAAAAATAAAGAACCCTTTTGGAGGACTCTGTCTCTTTAATCTTTATCTCCATTGAAATCTCCGTTTTCGATCCAAGTAGCAACTCCGATCGTCTCTCTGGTGGAAGGATGAAAGGTGAGTAATGGGTGGAAGTAAAGTGAATTAAATTGGGCCCTCAATTCACGACAATTGTAATTTGAAATAAGATATCTACTCAAAGCATGACTCACTTTGAATATTTTGTACTACTCAAAGTCAATCTTTGACTTCTTATGTTGGCCCCACCACTAATTTGGATACAATTAGATTCTCGAAGGGTAAAATGTACTTTTGGTCCCATACAAGAATTCTATTTTCATTTTTGGTCCCTAATCTTTTTTTGGTTCCAAATGTTACAATTTTAGTCCTAATCGTTAAATATTGGATGAAAACCGTTAAGGAGTAAAAAACAAAGAAAAAATATTTTATTTCTTTTTTTTTAACAGAATTCACTCATTAGTTTTTATTTTTATTTTTTCATTTCCTCTGCCAACCATTACAACACTTCTAACTCTTAATACACAAATTTATTTTTTCACAGTGTCGACCACCGACGATCCGACTACCGTTCTCACCGGAATAACGAATGTAGAGCCCTAGTTGCTGCTGGGATCTAGTGACCCCATCGCCACTGTGGTTCAGCGCCGTACGCCGCCGTCGCTGTTTGTCCAATCGTGAACAACAACCACTGTGGGCGAACCGTTGCTGCCTCTCGAACCCCTTTGAGCAAGCCCCGATGCACTCCAACCGCCGTCGACCACAACACCACTAGCGACCATTGCTCACCTGCTTTTAGATTCACTAATGTCCGTCGATCGCCGCCGAAGTCACAAACTCCAACTTTCGGAAGCCCCATCACATATGGGCACCCTCGCCGGCCTGAAGATCTCGTATGGGCCAGATCTGATACTATCCATGATCGTACAGGCTAGATTTGATACTCTTCCAGAGCTGTCGGAGCTGACGGATTTGCTCGGTGGCGCTAGGGTTCCAGTCAGATCAGCAGCCGCTCGTCGTTGGCCTGCTGCTTTTCTATCATATCATTGCAGATCTGCTGATCGCCACCACCGCTGCTTGTTCGCCACCACCACTGCTGCTCGTCTTCCGGTCAGCCGGCGTTCGTGGTCATACCAGTCACCGTCCATTGACGCTAATCTTCAGCTGGAAGCGCGATCGCCGGATCTACTGTGCGCTGCAGCCGCTAGGTTTCAGGTAGGATTTCAGCCGAAAGGTTCCAGCCGCCACCAGCTGTTGACCGTCTCTCAGCCGCCGACCGTCACCGCTGCTCGTCGCTGCCGCCGCCGCCGGAAGTGAAGGAGCTTTTCTGATAGTCTATACCATTATGCTTAATGAGTGATTTTGGATAATGAGGATTTTGGATAGATGGATTGAATAATGAGTGATTTTTTAGATGGATTGAATAGATTTTGGATAGATTTTCCCAATTGATTAATGAGGATTTTTTTTCCTTTTTTTCTTTTTTGATTGAATAGATTTTGGACAGATTTTTAGATTAGTAATGAGGATATTTTTTTCTTTTCTGATTGAATAGATTTTGGACAGATTATTAGATTAGTAGGTGAAATTTGAGAATAGGCTTATGATTTTCAAACTTAACGGTGCTTGTACAATTACCGTTAGTTAATAGACGGAAAAGGCTTAAATTTTTTTATAGGACAATGAATGTAAGCAAAAGGACTAAAAATGAAAATGAACTTGTTGTATAGGACCAAAAGTCATTTTACCCAATTCTTGAATTGCTGCTCACATGGTAAGTTAATTGAATTGTATCACAAATCAAGGGCCCCACAATTGATCTAATCCATTCTCAATTCACGTCTTCAAATTCTACAATTTTTGGGCTATTCACTATTGGCCCAACATCACCAACCAGGCCTTGAAAACTCTTTACGCAAATAATAACGAGCATAATGGCCCATAATTTCGTGAATTTCGTCCATCCCGTCTTCAGTGCGCGACCTCACCGTTTCGATTATAACTTCTTCATTCGAATCCTGATTGAGGTGATTTTTACGTCCACGCGACCCTTTCTTCTGTGGCTTTCCAACCATGTATCACCCAACCAATTTCAACCTCCGAATACAGAAAAATTATAGAAAGTGGTCCTCTGTTTTCTTGCATATTGCACAAATTCACACTTCATTCCAACTTTGCATTTTTTATCTTTTTCCTATCAAAACACAACAAAATACCTCTCAAGTACCTTTTAGCCAATAATAATTTAAAGTATTAATATTTATGCAAATAATAGCAATTACACACTCAAAGATATATCAAATTGGACTCGAAAATACATGAATTTCCACTCTCATCATGAATCAACCTCAGTGTATCACCGGTGCCACAATCCAAGCACTTGAAAGTGCCGTACGGAAGCTTGGGACGAACCTTGCCGGTGCGGGTGACCACATCGCTCACCGCAACCAACTTCCCAATCTCTGTTGTTCCCAATTCTCTCAATCTTTTAACCAACAGAAGATTATAAAAGACAATGTTGATGTCCTTGTTCTGATAGTCTTCGGCTATGAATGTCGGGTTGAGCTTCATAATGAATCGCTTGCACGCGCTCCTCAGAAACGGCTCGAACTGCCGGAAATCGCCATCTGAAGAACATCTTTATAGCGCATCACGTGTGAGAAATGGTGCTCGACTCGTTCCGCCTCAACTTCTTTTCATTTCACCCTGCAAATGGGGCAAACTTGGTTGTCATGCTTCACGTTTGATGCAATGCAATAAAAATCACCTGGCCATCGCACGCCAAACATATGGAACAAGTCTTATGCAATTTTACGCCAAACTAGCAGAATTACAAATCAGGTTCGATTATGGACATTGAAATTAATATTGAATCGAATGATAGTTGGAAACCCATGGAAATCAGGTTCGATTATCCTGACGAAGAATACAATATGTATGGAGAGAGAAAAGAGATAGAGAAAGAAGAAAGAGAAGGTTCAAGGACCACCCGCACATTGTATTTGGATCCAAATAAAATCCGGTTCCACCAATTTAAAATATAAGTGGTCTGGCCCAAGGTAGTGATTGTCATTAATTAATATATAAATTACACAATGAGAAGATTTCAAATAATACTATTTGATTAAGGAAATTCATTCAAAACAACTAAAGTATCAAAATCAAATTTATGATTTTATAATATTATTATTGTTACTTTAATGAAACTAATTTTTCGCTAGTTTGTTTTACGCGGCTGCCTATTCTTTTCAATGTTTTTGATTTCCATTCGCCGAAAATTGTCCACTCGTACAACTTTTGCCTATTTGTCTCAATTGTTTAATTGTTCCAAATTTGTCTAACTTTTGCTTATTCATTCTAAATTGATCTATTCATTCCAAATTTTTCTACTCATCCAAAAAATGAGTGTAATTTTACCCAATATTACTGTTGATTGATATATAAAATTTTACCTTCATCAGTTAGAGTTAATCTCCTGTGAATCATTTTTACGATCATTCTATTCCCTATAATTTAAATTTCTATGTAACTTAAATCCCTAGCAATACATATGTATAATAGGATTGGAAAGGGGAGGGCTTAGGGTGAGAAAAAATCAAGGTTCACATAATAAGCTATGTAAACCGGGTTTATAAGAGCGTTTGTGGATCGGTAAAGTAATAACATAGTTTATAATCTCATGTTAAGATGATATGGTTTATATAATTTGTTTTTCTCTGTATTAATGTTTGTTGTAATCTTAGAGACTTACTCTAAGTGATGCATTGTGATTTTGCACGACTAAAAAAAAATCCTGTTCAAAGTAGCCAATCTTTCCTTGGCCAGAATTATGATTTTCAACTTCTCTAAAACTACTTTGCTTATGATCAATTTATCTTCGAGGCAGCTATAGTGTTAAAATAAACGAGCCACCCGCTAACTCGATTCGGTTCAGTTCGATAAGGCCCAAACTCGACTCGAACTTTTCGAGTTCAAGCTTGTTTAATGATCGTTACGTTATCAGTCGAGCTCGATTCAACTCAATAAGACTCGATAATGATAATTAATAATAAATATTATATAATGATAATTATATACTACCTCCGTCCACCATCAATCTATCTATTTTACTATTTTGGGCCGTCCACTGTTAATCTATCCATTTTCCCTTTTAGATACATGAGACCCACACACAGTAATACAATTAAAATATGTGACTCACACACCCCACTAACACAACTACTCACTACACATAAAGTAATAATACCCCTTAATCTACACAAAAAGCAAAAGGATAGATTGACAATGGACGGAGGGAGTATATTAATATAAAATTTTTTAAATATAATACTACATATAAAATATATTAATTAAAATATTCCGGCTCAATTAAGCGCGAAAGCTCGTCAAGGCTTGAATGTTTGACTCGTTTTTCTCAATGATTCGAGTCGAGCTCGAGCTCGCTCTTAGGCTTGTTATCCAATCGAGCCGAGCTCGAGTTTGCACTGTTGGGACTTGTTCGGCTCATTTAAAATGTAGAGTCCTACATGCATGGTTTAAACTCCAACCAACCAGCTAATCAAAGCATTGGATCAAGGATTACACAAACGAACAGTCTTACACTTATAATTGAGAAATTACAAACAGTTATAATTGAGAAATTACAAACAGAAGAAACAGACGCTTAAAAATGACGAATAATTGAGAAATTACAAACAGAGCATCACGTGGACATTTGCCATAGCTTATTTCGACTCATAACTAGAGCTAGCTAGATGGATGACACAAGATTTTCTGTGCTATTTTGGTGCGATGTGTCGTGGGACAAAAAAACATTAGATGCTCGAGAAATCACAATGGGACTTCTGACGGTGCGATTTCCAGTGTTCTCAATCCAGGTGATGGAACCATAGGTATGCTGAGTATTTGAAGCTGTGAAACGAACTGTTAAGACGTAGTTCCTCGTGTCATTTTTCTTGGCAAACGATATTCTTTGTGGCTGGACTGTGATCACAGTATTCGGTGGCGCGTCTATATTCACTCTATACGTGGCTGCGCCGTTTCCTACGTTTGTCATGGTCCTTTGGAATGTCCGTGTTATTGTGCTCCCGACATCTCGTGAGCTAAACAGAGCAACAAATGACGGATAATTCAGATCTGAGGATGCATTCGAGCAGTCGTAGTTATTGGACCTTAAGATGGTTCGAATTTGTTCCGGAGTAAAACCCATGGAGCAAATTTGATTCACAAAGTCTTGCACGGATGCATCGTAAACAAGACCCGGATCGAGGGCACGGTTCGGATCAATCATTCCTGATCCAATGCCTAAAGGTGTGGCCGCCGGCCAATCAATAAAACCCGTATCCTTGATGGGTTGATTGGTGTTATCAAGAGGATTCGCAGTGGTCATCATGGCTGATTGGATTGCCGATGGGCTCCAGTCCGGGTGTGCAGCTTTGAGGAGCGCGGCAGTTCCGGCGACATGAGGACAAGCCATTGATGTACCTGACATAAGATTATAGGAGTATGAGATGTTACCAATATTTGGATCTCCAGAAATGAATACCCGAGGAAGGTCGGCTGCTAAAATGGAGACTCCCGGTGCCATTAAATCCGGCTTCAAGATGCCCTCGTAGCTTTGTGCGGGGCCTCTTGAGGAGAAATCACCGAGGGTAGTGGCAGTTCCAAGAACAGTCTGCTGGAAAGCGATCCTTGCTGTTGGAGCAGAGGTAGTTGATGCGTAATTGATCACATCGCGAGCTTGTGTTGAGGTGATTAAGGCTGCCGGAAATGTTATGAAGTCGAATTGAGTACGCCAATAATTTCTAAAATTATCAGCGATGATGATGGCTGCTCGGACGTTAGACCGAGACAGAGAACTCATAAGAGAACGGAAAGCGCCCACATCTCCAAAGCCTATATCGCAGACGATCACACTGTTGGCTGGGGCGGTCGCTAGTTGGGCTGGGCCGCAAGCAGATAAGGTCCGATTGTAGACAAGTGGCAAGTTCGGGACAATAGTTCTTGCAACTAACGTCGACCATCCAAAGACGATGTTCCCGTTGCCAAGTACAATAGTCCCACCAAGCCACCGATCAAGCGTACCTGCGGCGACAACCACGGACCAAGGGATGCCTTTCTCATTAATAGTCCTGACACCAGGGCCATTGTTTCCAGCTGAGAAAGAAACCAAGATTCCCTTCTCTCGTGCACCAAAACTAGCTATGGCCAGATGGCTTTCATAAAGAATACTCCTCGGAGATCTTACAGATAGGTTGATTATATCGACTCCATCGGCTACAGCCTGATCAATGCCCGCCAATACATCAGAATTCCACCCACCTTCACGCCAGAGTACCTTATACGCCGCTACGCAGGCACGTGGGGCAACTCCTCGTGCCGTTCCACGTGCATAACCGAAGAAAGAAACGCCATTCACGTAGTTTCCGGCAGCTGTGGATGCCACGTGGCTGCCGTGACCGTTATAGTCAATAGCTGTATTAGGAACAACACTTGGTACGGATGCTTGAGCACCTCGATTGAAATATCTTGCCCCAATGAGCTTCCTGTTGCACGATGATGAAGTGAACCCGTCCCCTCCCTGGCAACTCCCCCTCCACCTCGCAGGGACTGCACTCATTCCGTCATCCCTAAAGCTCGGACTCTCCGGAAGTATACCGGTGTCGATAACACCTATGATGACGTCTTTGCCGTACTGAGAAGCTGGCCAAAGTCCAGTAGAAGAGTTGAGGGAAAGGAATTCAGTGCTGCGGGTGGTGTCTGCAGTGACAGCATGATCGGCGTACGCCGAAATGAATCCATCAGAGTTCTTTACAGCTTGCAGTTCATCTTCGGACATGAGGGCACTGAATCCATGGAAAGCATAGTCGTAAGTGTAAGTGAGATCCGGGTTGGGTTTCTGATGGAGTGAGTTTGGAGCTGCTGATTGTGCAGATTTAAGAATGGAGGAATACCAATAATGGGGAGAGGAAAAGGCTTTAGGCATGGAGGGTTTGTCCATCTGGACAATATACATGGATCTTTTTTCAGCAACATTTTTGTGCACCAGAAGAAGAATTAAAGAGAGCACAAACAGAGCTACAGTTTTTGCGAACTCCATTTACTACTCAACTCTGATGCTAATATTTTGGATAACAAGAATTCTGTAAATTATATAGGTGAATTATTGTACGTAAAAACGCAAGGCATGAATAAAAGATGAGGTGACTTGGATCACATATTCATATTTCATCTCTTATTCCATTTGTTGAATACTCCCTTTATCCGTCTCATCCTAATGATTACGTTTCCTTTTTGCATTGAAAATTAAAGAGTACAGTATTTTAATGTGTATATAGGTTAGAAAAATAATACTTTAATATATAGTGAGTAGTTATTTTAGTGTTGTAAATGGATACCATGGAGGTATTTTAATTGTTTTATGTGGGTTCATATATAAAAAAAGAAAATGTAACTACTAAGATGAAACGTCCAAATTAAAAATTTGCATGTAACCATTAGGACGGGACGGACGTAGTACTTATCATGCGTTATAATCTATACATAAATTACGGCAACGTATGCAAAGGTTTAATAGTATTTCAATAGAAAATAAATTATAAAATATAGAGTGCAACTTTATTGTGGAATAGCCATCGGACCGTGATGAGAAACATGTATATGTAATTACATGATTTGATATTTGCTGATTGTAGAGGATTTTGCATTTTTTGTTTTATAGGACACATTTACTTTGCAAAATGGTCCAAACATTTTCTTTTTCAGTCTAGTAAGATTTATGATTTGATATTTTCTGATTGGAGAGGATTTTGCATTTTTAGTTTTACAGGGCACATTTACTTTGCAAAATGGTCCCAATATTTTTTTTTAGTCTCGTAAGAGTTTGACTCGAAATTGATCTCAAAAGTTTATAAACTTGCACATTTAATCCCATACAGTTGCACTATTAGTCCCATAAGAATTCTAAAAATGCTTAGTATATGACATTCCACGATCGAGCTCCCATATCCATGTCATTTCTGTATAAAATAAGCATTATTATTTAAATAATTTGACAAAGGCTTGTGTGAGACCGTCTCATGTAAGCCCTTAATTGAAACGGATAAAAAGCGATAACTAAAAAGTGATAATATTTTATTGCAAAGTGATAACTAATTACGAAAGCGTAAAATGACCTTACCGTGAGACGGTCTCACACAAAACTGGCCCAAATAAGCCTTAAACTTGCATGTCCCCGGAAAACCGTGCCCCCAAATTACTAACACCTGACATTTACCGATAAAAAAATTACATTAGTTTGATACTCCCTCCATCCCGGACCACGCTTCCCATTTGCTGTACACATTGTTTTAAAAAAGTTGTCATTTTTTACCAAATTTGTTGACTTTAGAGGTTTACTTTACACGTTTAAGAAAATTTGTTCTTTTTGACCAAATTTGTTGACTTTAGAGGTTTACTTTACACGTTGTTTAAGAAAATTTGTTCTTTTTGACCAAATTTGTTAACTTTTGAGGGTATTGAAGTAATAAAAAAAATATAAAGTAATGATATGTGTGTGAAAAAAAATTGGCAAATTTGAAATTAATGTAACTTATGAAGTTGTTAGATAAAATAATGTTTCCTCTTTTGGAATGTGAATGTTGGTGTGGGACGGATAAGTGACGGAGTGAGTATTTTCTTATTCTACCAAGCGTTACTGTCTATTGGCGGTCCAAATATTTGCGGATAATACACATAATATATGTACTCTATTTCATACTAAAATCCCAGGAACGGACCAGAACCAATTCGGAACACCAAAAAAACCATATTTTAAGGTTAAAACTAACTGAATCAGGTTGAACCGGCCAAAATCAGAAAAAACCAGCTGAACTGGACAAATTCTACCAAAGTATTGCTCAGAACTTATTACAAAATTTTCTCTATATTTTAAAATGATTCAATATCTTTTTACTGAAATCATGAAATTCATCGGTTGTTAATAAAATCAGCAATGATGCAGGCGACAACATTATACATCATGAAAGCTATCTTTCAGTACAAGACTTTTATGGACATATGATTACATCATTTTAATTCTTGAAGAACAGCTTGCAATTATATCCAAGTTTTTATAAGTAAAAATATATGTTTTTGCCCAATGGACTACATAATTTTTGCTTGCATATGCAATAATGCGAGTTAAATTCATTTTTAGTCCCACAACTAATGCAAACTTCGATTTCAGTCCCAAAATAGTTAATCGTTTCAATTTAGTCCCATAACTTCTTAATTTGGTCGATTTTTGTTCAATTTTCGTTGAGAATTTAATTTTCTAACGGAAAATGCCACGTCAGTGCATGTAAACTTCAAATTTGGGGGAATCCGGAGTACAGGGCAAACATGACGTACAAAATTGAATTTTAACCAACAAAATTGACATGTCAGATTTAATTAATTAATTAAATCATTTTCCACATCATATATACTTCAAATATTTTTGACAGAAAATCATTTATGTTTATATAGAATAGAACTATGCAGGAATAATATATACTCCATATATTAATAGTAAAAACGTATTAAAAATCAAAACAAAAATACGGTATTAATTAATTGGAGAAACCTAATAAAATCTAAGAATCCTAATTTTATCCCCTTAACCAAACAAGATGTATGATAGTTGGTTTTATGTGAATATTCTTTTTCTTTTCCATTAATCTTATAAATTTATTTTCTGTTTCTTAATCTGAATTTTTCATCTTCTAAAACAGTAGATGGTATTTAGAGGTGCAGATTCGATGGCCTTGCCGACGGAGTGAGTAATGGGGGAGTGCTTGCTCGCCTTGTCGGACTTCCACCTTAGCAACGGTTTGGTTGTTCCCTCTAGCAACACCGCCATGGTTAACATGTAGTAAATCACTCAAAACTCAACAATTTGAGGAAATACTCTAGAATTTTTGTCTAGAAAATTCCTGGCGGCAGTGGGCGACACGGTGTCGTGGACATTCGAGGCGGCGATTTGAGGTTGTTGTCGTTTGGAGGTGGTAGGGGTCCTAGGGGATATGCCTGGGTAAGAAATTGGGGATGGGGATTGTGGTGTTGTGGGTGGTGAAGCTAGCTAGTGTGGCACTTCAAATGAGCACGACGATGGATTTCGGCGTGAAGTTGAAGCTGTCGTTCCAGACTCGATAAAGAGGATAAAATTTAGGGTTCTTAAATTTTGCTGTTTTGATTTGATTTTATTTTTTAAATAAATGTATAATTATTCCCAAGGATATGATGTGTAAAATGATTCATTTATTTTCTTAATTAATTATGCTGATGTGGCAATATCATTTGTCAAAATTCAATTTCTTATGTTTTAAAGTCGGATTCCCCTAAATGTAAGTGTCACGTGGGCTGCACATGGCATTTTTCGATAGAAAATTCACTTTTTCCGGCGAAAATCGAATATAAATCAACTAAATTAAGAAGTTATGAGATTAAATTGAAACGATTAACTATTTTGAACTGAAATAGAAGTTTGTATTAATCGGGGACTAAAAATAAATTTAACTCCAATAGAGCACAATCCTTCTCAACTTTTTAAGATACATGATAAAATCGTGAGCGACAACATACACATCATGAAAGCGATGTTTTGAGTGCAATCACCGTCTAACTTTCTCAGATACACATAATTAAATCAGTTCAATTATTGATGAACAGCTTGCAATGTGTTTTTATTAGTGAAATGTATGTTTTTGTCCACTTTAAAATATGCAAATATTTTTTGGCCGCGCCTTTTTGAAAACACAAATATACCCAAATTTATAATGAATTACATAAAATAAACCTCATTACATAGTCTTATTGTTTAGTGAAGTTGTCTGATATGAATGAATAGCACACTAAATCTTCTTTGTCATTTTCATACATAATTTTTTGTGTCAAGCGTTATATGATTGACATATAAGAAAAGAGAGAAATCCAACCCCATTTTTCCTAGGATTTAAAATTTTATTTTTAGGGTATAGTTTCCCTCTATCTCCCATATATATGTCATCCATCTAACAAAGTGTGATACGTGAGATGATATATCAAAATGATATAGAGAATCCGAACCACTCAACTATCGTATAAAACAATAAACAATTAACTAGGTAGTTGGGTCAACGTTGTAATTAATTTACGGTTATCCAAAAAAAGAAAAATAGGATTATTAACAATACAATTACAAAACTTAAATTTTTTTAATTCATCATATTCTACCTTTAATTTTTATATAAATATTACCACCGAGAGATCGGGAATGTTTGCGTAGAAGGGGAGATGAGGAACAGATGACTAATGAATGCAAGAGTCGGGAAGAACTGGATGGGAGATAAGAGTAATTGTTAATTTGTTTTGTTATGGGTGGGGGGAATCTCCACAATTATCCAAGAACTTAAATATCTGAAGAGGTACACTTCTTTCTCTCCTGTTCAACACACACTAACATGTAGGGTTTTGCAATCACTTCTCTCCTCTGCTACCCTTCCTCAATCGCATCATTCTTTAATACCCAATTCACAAGTACTCCTCTCTTCCTTCCATTGAATACACAATTTAATAAGGAATTCTATTCAATTTTGTGAATTATAATTACAGGGAGGGTTTATGCTCAAAATTTTCTACTGAGGAGAGCTTCTCTTTCGAAGAAAAAAAATAGTGTACCAGATGCAGCAGCGAAGATCTAATTGAAACATCAAACTTAACCCGCTTGACAAAAAAAATTCACACTCCTGGGGATGGATGGGTGTTCACAGTTAGGGAAAGAGCACAGAGTTTCCTATATTTAACACTGTTAGGTTATTTTTGACGTGAGGTGTATAGATGTTTTATTTTAAGAAGGTAAGGGGGTTTAATTGATCTACATAAGAAATTAAAAGGGTTTGGATGATCATAAAAAAAGGTGAAGGGCCAATTTGATCATGAGAGATAAGATGAGGGGCTATTTGATCCTTTGCACTAAATATTTACTTCTTCTGTGTTACAACTGCAGAACGGACAAAATGAAAATATCATATCAAACGGAAGGAATAAAACGTGAATTTTACAGGACAAATCTTACAGCGTTGAAGGAAGTGTAAAACGGCGTCGTTTTGGGACCAAGTTGTAGATGTTTGTTGGGAGGAGCATTTACTTTCTTAAAACATCACAGCTCAGCTCATTGAATCCTCCTTTACCCCACAACCCTAGTCTGGAGTCTAGACCAATCCCCTCGATTATCCTTTGTCAATTATTTACCCAATTCTTCTCATTATTTATACTGTGGTGTTTATTTTATTTTATTTTTATAAAGAGAGAATGTTAAGAAGGCAGTGTTGCAACAATTTTACTTCTAATAGTTTGAAATGCATTTCATCAAACAGGATATAAGCATTGTTTTTGGTGTTTAAAAAACCATCTAGAAGAAGAAAATTTTATAGCCCTGCATTTTGATGCTTTAAAGATTACATAAGTCCACTGGTCATTGATTCACAAGAAGGATATCAAGAAAAACACTATTCAAAATTATCCTCTGCAGCGGAGATCATAATGGGACTTCTCACTGTGTTCTTGCCTGATTGTTCGATCCAAACGAGGAAACCAGACCTGAATTGAATCTCAATATCACCCTTATATCGAATTGTCAAAGTACAGCTCTTCTTCTCATATTTCTTCCGAAACTCTAAAGTTTGTGGCTCAACTCTAATGGTGCTGTTCACTGGTGCTTCCACTTTAACCTTGTATGTGGCTGCACCATCTCCCGCGTTTGTCACAGTTCTTCGAAATCTCCGAGTTAACATTTTTCCGATTTCTGCAGCCCGAATGAGGGCAGTGAAAGACGGATAATTGAGGTCGGAGGATGGATTCGAGCAATTGTATCTTGATCTAATGATGGTCCGAGTCTGTTCGCGAGTGAAGTTCATCTAGCAGACCAGATTTACTAAGTTCTGTACAGATGCATCATAAACCAGCCCTGGATTGAGAGCATGATTTGGATCAATCATTCCTGATCCAATGCCTAAAGGCATGGCGACATCATTATCCAGTTCCCTGATTGGTTGGTTAATATTATCGAGAGGATTTGCAGTGGTCATCATGGCCGATTGAATAGCAGCAGGACTTCGATCAGGGTGAGCAGCTTTGAGCAGTGCTGTTACACCAGATACATGAGGGCACGCCATTGATGTGCCTGACAACAGAGTATAGTCACTCGACAAAACTATGTTGTTTCCAACACGTGCTCCTGACAAAATGCAAGGATTGTATGCTGCTAAGATTAGAACTCCTGGTGCCATCAAGTCAGGCTTCAAGATGCCCTGGTATCCTAGTCCAGGACCTCTCGACGAGTCATCGGACAAGCGTGGAGCATATTTAGGCTCTGAACATGATAAGATGTCGACTTCATCTATACTTGAATTCATCCATTAAATCCACCATCCAAGTGATCAAGGAAGCAAGGGGAGTGAAAATTGCAAGAAGAAGAAGATTTCCATTGAAACACTTCAAATAGGAAACTATTTCTAATTTTTATAAACTTCTTTATAGTTTGATCATGGGATTTGTAGACACAATTGTCTATGTTGTTTTCTCTAAGACTATGATAGGCTAATCTCCTTTGTGAGATTAGCTCCATGATTGGCATTGGATAATTTAGTTTTTATGCAAATTGATTTTAATCTTGAATGAACTTTGTGTTATTTGTATCATTGATTGTTAATTGCTTGATGTATATGATTGATTTATGTGATTCATTGTCATGGGCATGTGATTAGATTGAAAAATCAATTATGTGTTTAGAATAGTTCATTGAATCATTTCATCACACTTCATGTTCATTAATTTAGAATAAGATATAGATATCCTTCTAAATTTAGAACCCTTTGATATAGTATTTAATTGGCTTAATCGAGAGATTGGTTGATTAGGTGAGGAGACTCAAACCATTAGCGAATTCATAGTACCTTAAAAGGGAATATTGTCTATGATTTAGTACCTAATTAGAGAACTCGTAGAGTAATTAATACCTATTGAGTGGTGTTCGCTATGTTATAGATCCTAAGTGCTTTTGGGACCTTGTTGAGGGCCTACATTCTATCCATCTCGAGAGAGAGTTTAGGTGAAATTAGTGATCGCTCCTATGCCATGTCCATGAGAGATTAGAATTTATTGTATGATTGATTTATTGTCTATGTCATGATTTTTGCTTAATCTCATCCTTATATCGTTTGAACCCATTATTCTTTGTATTTATTTTATTCCTATTTCTTGCATTATTGTAATTGCATTTATTTGCAAGCTATCCATCCCATTCCGTCGTCCTTATAAAATCACGACAAACTTGAGATCGCTTAAACTCTAGTTCGTTCCTCCATTGGGTTCGTTAAATTCTTTAATGGGTCATCCGACTATTAACGACCAATCTTAAATTCTTTAATAGGTCTTGTATGAGACTGTCTCACTTGAGACCATTTTACACTTTTTAAAATAGTTATCACTTTATCTATAAAATGCTATAACTTTTGCTATAAAATGTTACTCCATCCGTCCCAGTAGAGCTTTCACTCCTCTTTTGTACTTTTACAAAGAAAGAGTGAAAGGTCTGTTGGGACGGAGGGAGTATCACTTTTCATTTATAATATAAATTATTCATGAAATAATATTATAACTTTTCATTAATTCAGTATCACTTTTCGTTATAAAATTTATCACTTTTCGCCCGTCTCACGTAAGCGCTTATGTGAGACGGTCTTACACAAGTCTTTGTAAATCTCAATTTAGAACAAACTACAAACTAAATTAGAGAAATATCTTTTATTAATAACTCAAATATCAATGTGCAACGAGATTACAAACAGAAGGAAAAGATGGTTAACAATGACGTGCTCGTGGACAGTGATAATCAATATCAATGTGCCACGAGTATTTGCACTAGGTGTAAAACGAACTGTTAAAACGTAGCTCCTCCTATCATTTCTCCTCGCAAACGATAATGTCTGTGGCTGGACTGTGATCACGGTATTCGGAGGGGATACTATGTTCGCTCTGTACGTGACTGCCCCGTTTCCTAGGTTTGTCAAGGTCCATTGGAATGTCCGTGTTACTGTAGTCCCGATTTCTCGTGAGCTGAACAGAGCATCAAACGACGGATAATTCAGATAAGAGGATGGATTCGCGCAATTGTAGTTGTTGGATCTTAAGAGGCTCCGAATTTGAGACGGAAAGTCTTGTACGGATGCATAGTAAACAAGGCCTGGATCGAGGGCACGGTTGGGATCAATCATTCCTGATCCGATGCCTAAAGGTGTGGCTGCCCTATTCATAAAATTTGTTATATCCTTGATGGGTTGGTGTTATCAAGAGGATTGGCAGTGGTCATCATGGCTGATTGGATTGCGGATGAGCTCCAGCTCGGGTGTGCAGCTTTGAGGGCAGAGGCAGCTCTTGGAGCAGAGGTACTTGATGCGTAATTGATCACTTCGCGCGCTTGTGTTGAGCTGATTAAGGCTGCGGGAAATGATATAAAGTTGAAGCGAGTGTTCCAATAAACGGGGAAAGAATCAGCTATGATGATGGCTGCTCGCATGTTAGAACTAGACAGAGAGCTCATAACGGAACTTAAAGCGTTCTCATTTCCAGAGCCTATATTGCATACGATGATATTGTTGGGTGAGACGGCAGCTAGTTGGGTTGAGGTGCAAGTAGTTACAGCCGGATTGTAGAAGAGTGGCAAGTTGGGGACAACGGCTCTTGCAACTAACGTCGTCCATCCTACAACGGTTCTCCCGTTGCCAAGGGTAATAGTCCCTGCAAGACACCGATCAACCGTCCCTGCGCCAATCACTGCCCAAGGAATCCCTTTCTCACCTATAGTCCTCGCTCCAGGGCCAGAGTTTCCAGCTGAGAAAGAAACCAAGATTCCCTTCTCTCGTGCACCATTACCTAATGGTGTAGCAGCACACGGTCTCTCCCCTGGGCGTGTAGCATTTTCTGACGATTGTACACGGCCTTCTCGAACAGGACCGTATTCCGCACACGGGGCATGCACTTGCGCACGGCTCGTGCGCCGGAACACGACCTTCTCCTGGGCGTGTCATATCTTCTGAAGCTCGAACACGGCCACCTCAAACAGGCCCATGTTCCGCACTCAGGGCGTGTCCGAGCGTGCCCTGTTCTTCTTTCTCCGTTAAGCTTCCGATTCCATATTTCTCCATTTTCAACCTGTTTTAAATACATTTAAGCTCATTTACACACTTTTATCAATTCATACCACACTTCTCTCAATTAACATAAAACTCCACCAATGTTACACAAATACGGATAAAAACATTCGAAAATCTACAAGTAAAGACACTAAAATCTAGGTGAAAATAACAACGATCATTCAGCTAACTAACAAATTAACCTATAATCAAAGGATTAGATCAAGGGTTATACAAACAGTCTCACACTTGTAATTGAGAAATTACAATCAAATTATTACACAAAGTCTCACACTTGTAATTTAGAAATTACAGAGGGAACAACACTTAACAATGATAAGCTCGTGGACTATTGATAATTAATGTCAATGTGCCACGAGATTTTCAGTAATATTTTGGTGTGACATCTCATGTGATAGAAAAGGATTAGATGCAGGAGAAACCATAATGGGACTTCTCACGGTGTGTCTTCCACTGGTCTCAATCCAGGTGATGGAACCATCTCTATGCCCAGTATTTGCAGTAGCTGTAAAACGAACTGTTAAAACGTAGCTCCTCCTCTCATTTGTCGTCGAAAACGCTAATGTCTGTGGCTGGACTGTGATCACACTACCCGGAGGGGCGACTACGTTCACTCTGTATGTGGCTGCGCCGTTTCCTACGTATGTCACGGTCCTTCGGAATGTCCGTGTTATTGTGGTCCCGAGTTCTCGTGAGCTAAACAGAGCAACAAACGATGGATAATTCAGATCCGAGGATGGATTCGAACAATCGTAGTTGTTGGTTCTTAAGAGGCTCCGAATTTGAGCCGGAGTGAGACCCATGGAGCAAACAAGATTCACAAAGTCTTGTACGGATGCATCGTAAATAAGGCCTGGATTCAGGGCACGGTTGGGATCAACCATTCCTGATCCTATGCCTAATGGTGTGGCCGCCCTATTCAAAAAATTTGTTATATCCTTGATGGGTTGATTGGTGTTATCAAGAGGATTAGCAGTGGTCATCATGGCTGATTGGATTGCCGATGGGCTCCAGTCAGGGTGCGCAGCTTTGAGAAGCGCCGCTACTCCAGAGACATGAGGACAAGCCATTGATGTGCCTGATAAGAGATCGTAGGAGAATGTGATGTTACCAATATTTGGATCTCCAGAATTGAGTACCCGAGGAATGTAGGCTGCTAAAATGAAGACTCCCGGTGCCATTAAATCCGGCTTCAAGATGCCTTCGTAGCTTTGTGCAGGGCCTCTTGACGAGAAATCACCAAGGGCAGAGGCAGCTTTTGGCTCTGTTCCAAGTACCGTCTGCTGGAAAGCCATGCTTGCTCTTGGAGCAGAGGTACTTGATGCGTAATTGATCACTTGGCGTGCTTGTGTTGAGCTGATTAAGGCTGCGGGAAATGATATAAAATTGAAGCGAGTGTGCCGATAAACGCTGAAAGAATCAGATATGATGATAGCTGCTCGGATGTTAGACCTAGACAAAGAATTCATAACGGAAAGGAAAGCGTTCAAATCTCCTAAGCCTATATTGCATACGATGATACTGTTGGCTGGTACGGCAGCTAGTTGGGTTGAGGTACAAGCAGTTACGGCCGGATTGTAGACGAGTGGCAAGCTCGGGACAACGGCTTTTGCAACTAATGTCGTCCATCCTACCACGGTTTTCCCATTGCCAAGGGTAATAGTCCCAGCAAGCCAACGATCTAGGCTACCGCCTGCAACAATCACTGCCCAAGGAATCCCTTTCTCAACTATAGTCCTCACACCAGGGCCAGCGTTTCCAGCTGAGAAAGAAACCAAGATTCCCTTCTCTCGTGCACCATAACTAGCAATGGCAAGAGGGCTTCCGTGCAGATTACTCACCCCAATACCCAAAGATAAGGAGAGTATATCCACTCCATCGGCTACAGCCTGATCAATGCCCGCCACTACATCAGATGAAGATGCACCTTCACGAAAGAGTACCCTATACGCCGCTATGCAGGCGCGTGGGGCGACTCCTCGTGCCGTTCCAGGCGCATAACCGAAGAAAGAAACGCCATTCACGTAGTTTCCGGCAACTATGGATGACACGTGGGTACCGTGACCGCCATGGTCCCTAGCTGTATTAGGAACATTTGGTATGGATGCTTGAACACCTCGATTGAAATATCTGGCTCCAATCAGCTTCCTGTTGCACGATGATGAAGGGAACCCGTCCCCTCCCTGGCAACTCCCCCTCCACCTTGCAGGGACTGCACCCATTCCGTCATCTCTAAAGCTCGGACTCTCCGGCCAGATACCGGTGTCGATAACGCCTATGATGACATCTTTGCCGTACTGAGAAGCTGGCCACAGTCCATTAGCAGAGTTGAGGGAAAGGAATTCAGTGCTGCGAGTGGTGTCCAGTGTGACGGCATGATCGGCATACACCGAAATGAATCCATCAGACTCCTTTAGAGCTTGCAGTTCATCTTCGGAGATGAGGGCACTGAATCCATGGAAAGCATGGTCGTATGTGTAGATGAGTTCCGGGTCGGGTTTCTCATGGAGTGAATTTGGAGCTGCTGATTGTGCAGATTTAAGAATGGAGGAATACCAATAATGGGGACTGGAAAAGGCTTTGGGCATGGAGGGTTTGTCCATCTGGACAATATATACGGATCTTTTTTCTGCAACATTTTTTTGCACCAGAAGAAGAATTAAAGTGAGCACAAACAAAGCTACTGATTTTGTTAACTCCATTTACAACTCAATTCTGATACTGATACATTGGATAACAAGAATATACTGTAAATTATATAGGAGGATTATTGTACGGAAAAATAAAAAAAGTAATGCATGAATAAATGATGAGGTAAAAGGAATAACATACGTTAGATACTTGTTATTTGGATTGAAAGCTTGGAGCAACCTTGTGCTTATGTAATATTTTCTTAATTTAATAAACTTTTGCTTGATAAAAAAAATACTTGTCACGTGGCGTGATGAATACTATTATGCTTAGAAAACAAATAAAATACTTGTTACGGTCGCAGAGTTTAATGGTCATTAATTACATTATAATATTTTATTAGAAAACAAATTATGAATACTATCATAGATTAGGAATCCGGGGCGTGATGAGAAACATGTATAACTACATGATTTGATATTTGTTGATTGTACATAAAAATGTGATCCACAAATAAAAGATGGGCAATCTTGGATGAGACGATATTATGCTTAGACCACCTTTTTAATTAATTATTATTTTTTATTTTTTAAAATATTATCATTTTTTATTTATATTATAATTTGTTTATAAAATACTCCCTCCGTGCCGAAGAAGTTTGTACCGTTACTGTGTATACACACGGAGTTTAAGAAAATTTGTTTTTTGACCAACTTTATTAACTTTTGGAGGGTAATGTAGACTTTTTATGTAATAAATAAAATATAAAGTATGTTATGTGTGTTAGGTAGGAGTGGTGAATTTGTAATTAACATAAACTTTTGAGGTTAAGAATTGATGTGATGTTTCATTTTTTGGCTGGTGCAAATTATTGTGGGACGCACAAAAATGGAAATTTTGAAGTTTATTTTGGGATGAAGGGAGTAGTTTATTGTACCATTATTACTTTTTATTAAGGGCAATAGTTTGTTTATAAAAAAGAATTGATGTGATGTTTCATTTTTTGGCTGGTGCAAATTATTGTGGGACGCACAAAAATGGAAATTGTGAAGTTTATTTTGGGATGAAGGGAGTAGTTTATTGTACCATTATTACTTTTTATTAAGGGCAATAGTTTGTTTATAAAATAGTTTACTGCACCAGAATCACTTTTTATGGGCAAATTTTTTGTGAGACCGTTTCAAGTAAACCCTTATATCAGACAGATAAAATCGATGAAAAATGATAATAATGCAGTGAACTATTGGATGAACAATTTATAGTATAAATAAAAATGATACTCCCTCCGTTCCGGTAAAATGCGAACAATACCTTATTATAAACATTAGGTAACTGTTCGTATTTTACTGGGATGGAGGGAGTGACATTTTATTGTGAAAATAATAATACTCCCTCCGCCATCCTCAATGTATTCATTTATTTATTGCACGTAAATTAAAGAGTATTATTATTTCATTTGTAGTGGGTAGTTGTATTAGTGAAGTGTTGTGGGTCATATGTGTACCTATTTTACCCAAAAAGAAAAATGAATACATTGAGGTAGACAAATTAAAATAGTAAAATGAATAGATTAACAGTAGACAGAATGAGTATTTTATAAAAAAAAAATTAATAATAATATCAGTTTTTATTCGTCTCACGTAATTAATCTCAAACAAGCCTTTGTCTTTTATAAGTTTAATATCAATTATCAATTTTCAATTAAAATATTATTACTCTTTGTCACAAAAAAGACATAATAAGATAAGGAACACGTCAATTACATTAATTTTATAATTGTTGATTGTGCTAAAAATGTGATCCACAAACAAAAGATTATAAGGTTTACGTTTACCAATGAAAGACGAGGATTCTGACACACTGGATAACAAAAAAAAAATTTAGATTATGTAGGAGGATTATTGTACGTAAAAACGTAAATGCAATGAATAAAGATGAGGTAAATGGGATCATTAGATACGTTATAATATATGTCTAAATTATCGTCACGTTGCTCCAAGTATTTAACGGTTATTAATTAAGTTATTGTATTTAAATAGAGTAAATTACCAAATAAATCTGTGATTTGAAACTACCAAATATCCTTACTTGTATTTGATTTTGATTTTTGAACATCGATAAAATACATTTTTATTAAAAATAAAAAAAATAAAAATAACATCAATATCTATATATTTAATATTACATTTTTAAATTTCACTTTTTTTTAATGCATAAAACTGAATCTTACCGAAGTACTTAGCAGGAATTATAGGGTCGTGAAAATCGTGTCTAGCTGTTGTTATTATTACTTTATTTTTTTATTTTTTTGGTTTTAAGTTAAAATTATTAATTAATCAGCATTACTTCATGTCGATTTCTAAAACTATATCATAGTTTGATCAATTTAAATATTTTGAATAATAAATAATTATTGTCCGCCTTTAAGGTGTCATTTTTCCATTTTGGGCGTCTGCTCTCATGGGTCTCATTTCATTTTTTACACATATGGAACTCACACACACCCACTAATACAACTAAAAAATGGACTCACACCTCCACTAATATAACTATTCACCACACATTAAAAAATAATATTCTTTAATCCATGTGCAAAAAACAAATATCACCCTTAAAGGCGGACGGAGGGAGTATATTATAGTCAAACATAAGGTTTTAATACATAAATTCTTAATTCCCTATAAGAAATGCATTATATTATTAAAAACTAAATATATACTCCCTCCGTCCCAGGTTAAGGGGGTCATTTTTCCATTTTGATCGTCCCTCCCAAAGGGTCTCCTTTCCTTTTTTTACACACATGGGACCCACACACCTCCTCTTATACAATTAAAATATGGGGCTCATACTCCTACTAATATAACTACTCATAACACATTAAATAATAATACTTCTTAATCCACGTGTCAAAAAACAAATGACCATCTTACATCGGGACGGAGGGAGTATGTATAATTGTAATTACTAGTAAAAAAAGTGGGAACCAAATTTGCACTTGTTGTAGCAATATAAATTCTCTATAATTATTAATGTTAAATCTTTAAATTTACATATTAAATACATGAGCATTGATGTCATTTGTATCCCTTTTTATTTAAAGAAAATTGTATCCGCTCCATCCTGGATCATGCTTCCCATTTACTATAGCATATTGTTTGAGAAAAGTTGCTCTTTCTAACAAAACTTACTGATTTTTTAGGGTATTATAGTATTTTTAGGTAATAAAAAAATATAAAGTAATAGTATATGTGTTCGAAAAAGGAATGACAAATTTAAAATTAAGGTAACTTTAGAAGTTGTTGGATAAATTAATATTTTATTTTTTAGGTATGAAGGGTGGTGTGGGACTAACGAGAAAAGAAAGTGTGAAGGGTGATGTAGGATGGAGGGAGTATTTTTTATCTATATTCAAATTAAATACAATTTAAATTGGGTAATGGAGGGGAAGATATATTTTATTTTTTTTAAGTAGTGATATAATTTTTTTTTTTTTGAAAACAACCAAAGTAAGTACAGGGGTACTCATCCCTTACAAGAAAAAAATGTAAAAATAAAAGGATGCATCTCCAACGCTAGACTATCGTCCTGTTGTAAGACAAATAATTGGATTGACAGTCCAATTATTAATACAATAATGTCATAAGTCTACCCTTAATTCTAATCCAATTTCATGTTCTAATCTTGAACAAATCGAAAACTTTCTCCAAGTGCCTTTTGTCACCTCTAAATACAACTCCATTTCGCCATTTCCAAATGTTCCAAATCAATCCTAGCCACAAGGCATTCCAATTAACAGCTATGATGCCCTTCGACTTTGATCCAATGTGCATTTCAAAGTTATTAATAGGGGCGATAGTACCTGCAGAATAAAATCCAAGCCAATTCCAAAACAAGGACCATAGCGAATAAGTCAAGGTGCATTCAAAGAAAAGATGTTCCTCAGTTTCATCAACATTGTCGCACAACGGGCATCTAGCATATGTTATTTCCAACATAAAAATTTGAGAGATTCGCGCGAGAAATAGGTTGAGTGAATCACTGAAGCTGAGAACAATGGTAAAGGGAGTTTGATTGATCAAGTCTCAACTTGGTTGAAAGATTAGATTTTTCGTCGAAGGGAAGTTCGAGCAGCTAACATGTTTGATGACAATAGATGCATGCATGAGGGTTGATCACACATGGATTATGTTCATTGGAGGCTTAAGAATGATCATCACGTGTTGCATGCAAGCTGGAAGCAGTTGAAGTTGTTACAACAACTCAAACAATTCAACTGATAAAAACTGTCAAATTGGTGCAAGGTTGAGCAGCTGACTTTGGAGCTTGAGCAGCTGACTTTGGAGCAGTTTTTGGGTAGTTTATCTAGTTACTTGTGACTGGCTAGATGGCTGCATCTCAACTACTAAGTGAGGGCTATCTAGTGGAGGTTCAACCTGATCAATAGGTTGAGGGGTTAGCTAGATATAAGGGCTCAAAGTAGCTTGATCACATAAGTTTTTCACACTTTGAGTTTGACAGTTTGTGAGCTTCGTTTTGTGCTTCTAGTTAGCTGATTGAGATCAGTCTCTTCTTGGTTGTAATTGTTGAGTGATAATAAAGTTTATTCTCTCTAAAGTGGATGTAGGTTATTCATAATCGAACCACTAAAATATGCATCCTTGATGGGTTGATTAGTGTTATCAAGAGGATTAGCAGTGGTCATCATGGCTGATTGGATTGCCGATAGGATCCAATCCTTGTGAGTGAAGCGCAGCAGTTCCAGCGACGTGAGGACAAGTGATCGTCATTGAATTCACTTACATTTTAGGTTGTTTTGTGTTTATTTTGTTTATTTTCGTGTTGTATTTTGTTTCTTATGATAGAAAAGGTGGAAAATATACTTCTAACGTCAAAATATGCATATATAGGTGTCACGATGGAGAAAACGAGCAAAAACGGAGAAAATGGTGCAAAAAGAGTGAAGAATAGTAAACTGACACAAAAATCCCACCATCATCACAAAAATTCGGTTGAATTTTTGTGCAGAATCAAGGGAAAATAGAGCAACAGAGGCTTAGAACACTGGCGGAAAAATTCAACAGACAACAGAAAAATTCGGTTGAAATCATATAGTCAAAACTATATTAACGCCCTAACATTACCAACAAAGAACTTAGCTCATGGATTTACGAGGGCAAATTACAAAGATGTAATAAGCCTCAACCATTATTCTAAAATAACAAAGATAAATAACTGAAAAATAAAGAACCCTTATGAAGGACTCCGATTCTTCAATCACGATCTCATTCGAAATCTCCGCCTCCAATCCAAGCAGTAACTCCAATCGTCTCTCCAGTGGATGGATGGAAGGTGGTGAATAATGGAGGAATTAGGGCACTGTGTGCCGCTGATGGTGGGGTGAAGGGTCTGTTCTCTCGATACATCTTTATATGGAGGAATGGGCCTGACCCAAAAATTAAGTGACGTGTCGTGCAAGGATTGGGCACACAGTAGATATACTTGGCGCATGGCACCTCACGGCAGTAGCACGACATTGTGCTTCAACACTCGATCTCGTGTGATGCAACATTCCCTCGCACGGCCTCGTCCGTGCCCCAATTCTTCTCACACGGTCTCGCCCGTGCACCAATTCTTCTCACACAGCCTCGCCCGTGCGCCAATTCTTCTCACACGGCGTCGTGTTCCTCGCTCTCGACAGCTACGACTTGAAGAACTCCTTGTACGGCCTCATCATTTGTCGCACGGTAGCAACCGTGTGACAAGATCTCACACATGGCTACTAGAAGTCTCGCACGACCATGAACAACCATGCACTGCTGCGGCAGTGCAACAGCCGTGCAACCTTCTTCTTCGACCTCTCCAGCTCCATTTACTCATATTCAATCCTTGATCACTTTATCCCTCTTTTCCTATGAAAAATACGAGAAAAATACCTCTCGAGCACCTTTTAATGGTAACAACAAGAGTATTACGTTTTTGTGCAAATATAACATCAAAATATATAAAAAAAAAAGTATCAAATCGGATCTAGAAAATCATGAATTTTCACTCTCATCAACCCCTATGGCCAAGATGATTAGGTTCTTGACTCTTTAACAAGTCTAAATCTCCTAAGATTGTTCTTACTCTCAATTCCCTTAAGGTACTATGATCATAAATTTGGTTTTTCTCACTCAATTACTTAAGTGTCCCCCTATGAATGTTCTAAGCACAAGAAGGGTGTGACTTACCTCCCCTCACACTAATATACATGCTCATCTTAATACATGATTCAATAAACTCAACCTACAAAATATCGGATTGGCTATCCTAACATATTGTAAGTAAGAATTAATTACACAAGCAATGAAATGAAGCATAGATCATAAATCATAAAATGAATTCCAAAATTAATTCAATTCAACATCTAAAATCATACATATCTAGCATTCTTCTCAACCAATCATATGATTAGCCCTACTATAGGACTAGCGACTATACACCATTTTCAAATCAATACTTCTCATGACTTTCTCCATTTGAGCCAAAATATGAAGAAAAACAACAATTGAAAAGTAGATTGATTTTCCTTTTGTGAAGATGGTCTTCCTTCCTTCCAACATGCTCAATTCTTCAATCTATGATGATCTTCTCTTCTCAAATTGATGAAATGATGAAGTGATGGATGAATTTTGGGAGAACCAATGGACTGAATGGATGAAAAGTGTGGAAATGGATGATCGAGAGTGTGTGTGTGTGTGAAAATGTGGTGAGGAATTGTGTGTTCTCTCTTGGTAACTGCTCCAAATGTGACCCCCCCTCTAATTTTCGCACCAATTAAGCATTTATACCCTTTGGGGACCTTCTAGAAGCTTCCAGAATTTTCCTAAATTTTGCCTGCTTTTAACCCAGCTCGAGTCGAGTTGCAACTCGAGCTCTCACCTGTCAAGTCGAGTTGTATGACTCTGAAACTGGACACTTCTCTGTACTCAGCTCGACTCGAGTTGCAAGTTGAGCTACGTCTTGCAACACGAGTTAGCTCGCTGGATGATTTTCGGATGCTGCTCTGCCCCAACTCGACCTATGGCTCAACTTGGCTTGACCCAGCTCGACTCGAGTTGGGTAACTCGAGCTCTCGCCTATCAAGTCGTGTTAACTCCATCAGAAATTGGATTTTCACCGGCACTCAACTCGACTCGAGTTGCAAGTCGAGGTTGGACCTTGCAACTCGAGTTGAACTTCTGGACAATTTCTAACTTTACTCGAGCATCAACTCAACTCGAGTTGCAAGTCGAGTAAGCCCTTGCAACTGGAGTTGGGTTTTTTTAGCTTATTTCAGCTCCAGACTCCGTTTTGCTCCTTTTTGACCTGTTTTATATACATTTACGCTTATTTCCACACATTTATCAATTCAAAGCACACATCTTCATATCTTCATATAACACCACCAAAAGATATACAAAATGAATAAAAACACACAACAATACATAATAAAAGACACTAAAATCTAGGTGAAAGTGACGATGATCACACATCAACCAATAACCTCAAAAATTTATCAAAATTTCAAAAATACCACTCACACCTAACACACATAACATACTTTATAATTTATTTATTACCTAAAAATACCACAATACCCCTAAAAAGTCAATAAAGTTAGTTAAAAAGTAACTTTTCTTAAACTCCGTGTCTACAGTAACTAAGACAACGAGTTTGGGATGAAGGGAGTATTATTTTTTATTTATAGTATACTTTATTTATAAAATAATTTAATACATCATTATCACTTTTTATTAATTGATAATGAATTTTCAATTAAATTATTATCACTCTATTATCACATGTTTTTTTTAGACGATGTCACATTAGTGGGAAAGATAAGGAACACGTTAATTACATTAATTTGAGTAATTGTACTTAAAATGTGATCCACAAATAAAAGATAAGGAATACCAGTGAAAGATAAGGGTTCTGATATTTTGGATAACAAGAATTTTGTAGATCATCCAACGTAATTAAAATGGATCAAAATCAGCAAGAACTTACCGAAATTATTATAAAATTTGGAATCGATTAAACTTACAAGAACTTATTATAAAATTTCTCAATAATTCCACATAATTAAAATGATCAATATCTTTTTACTGAAATCATGAAATGCATCAATTGTTCATAAAATCAGCAATAATGCAGGTGACAACATATGCATCATGAAAGCTATCTTTAGGTACAATCCCTCTCAAGGCTTTTTAGACACACGTGATTAAATCATTTCAATTTTCAATTATTGATGAACAACTTGCAATATCCAAGAAGTTTCAGTTTTCAATTATTGACTAGTTCTTGTTTACATACTCCCTCTTTCAAGGGTATCATTTTTTTTATTTTGGGCGTCCGCCTCCAAGGGTCTTTTTTTTTTTTTTATACATATGAGACTCACACACACCCACTAATACAACTAAAAAATGAGACTCACACCTCCACTAATACAATTACACACAACACATTAAATAATAATACTCCTTAATCCACGTGCAAAAAAGCAAATGACACCCTTAAAGGCGGACGGAGGGAGTATGTTTTTGCCTACTTTAAAATGCGCAACATTTTTTTCGTCTCAACATATATATTATGAAAGCGATGTTTCAGTACAATAACTGTCAGTTGTGTTTGGATTGAGTCATTTCAAATCTAATGGATTTGAAAAAGAGTGGATTTTAAATTTCATGAATTTTAAATAAATTCATTTGAATTACATTGTTTGGATAAATTATAGATTTATCAAAGGATTTTCAAATGCATAATTCAACAATTATTTTTTAATTTTTAAAATAGAATTTTATTTATAAGGGTCCATTACTATTAGGTACAATCTATATACCTATATTACTACTAGATACACAAATCAAATTATATTACTAAGCAATACAAATTGAATACGTGAAATACCACTATTATCCCTATTTTAAGTGTTCAAAGATTAATTAAAAGGTATTATGTGTAATTTAATATTTGAAAGATAATGAATCCTACTAATTTCTCCTAAAAATCGGGAAGATTGCGGCTTCAAAATTCTCACGTGGAGATTAAATTCACTCAAAATTTATTTTGACTTGTGTTCAATATTAATAATTTTAAAGGATAAAATATATTATTTTAATATTTAAAAAAATTTCACTATTTACTTGCATTAAAAATGGGTGGAGATTGGATTCAAATTTTATTTTGAATTTTTATGTTCAATAATAATTTAAAAGGATAAGACATATTATTTTAATATTAAAAGAAAAATTAATTTCATAATTTACTCCTAAATCGATGTTTATTCTGTGACATGAATTTTATTTTAGCATTCAATATATATATATATATATATATATATATATATATATATATATATATATATATATATATATATATATATATATATATATATATATCATTATTGAATATTAAGATGGATCAGAATGGCGTTCATCATTTATGAGTACATCGTTATTAATATTAAATGTTTTGAATACTTACTAATTTTGAATACAAAAATATTTTAATAAATAAATCTAAAATATATATAATCATTATAAATATTTCGTGGAATACTGAGAAAATAAATAATATATTGAATACATTTTGAATGTTTCGTGGAATATTGAGAAAATATTTTTAAATACATTGATGTTGAATATTAAATATTTTGAATACTTAATATTTTTTAATATAAAAGTATTTTAATGAATGGATCTAAAATTTATTGAATAATATTTCAGAGACAATCCAGAATAATATTTCAATCCTTAATGAAATCTAGATTTTAGCGGCCTTTAATTAATGGATGTCTAAATCATAAACACTCTGCATATTCACTTTGAGCAATCCCTCATCAAATTGTACGCTCTGTATATTCATTTTGGAGAGAGAATTAAAACATGTAAAATGAATTTATTATGGATACAAGTGGAGATAGAACTAAAATATAGGAAATGGTTTTATCATGTAAATATAAATCTAGTTAATGTATAAAGGGGGGGTTGGGACTTTTCATTAAATATTTTGTAATGGGTAGTAATAAAATATATAGCATGTATCTACTAATATTATTAACAAATATTTTGTACTATATAGTAATAAATCCTATTTATAATAAATAAAAATAATGAAATTTTATTATATTAAATATTTAAATTTAAATTTTTATTAAAAAAAATGGAGTGGAGGTGGAGGTGGAGGTGGAGGTGGAGGTGGAGGTGGAGTGGGAGTAGGAGTGGGGTGAGCAGGGGGATGAGTTGGAATAGGCTGGATAGTAATATTTTTATTATATTAAATATTAAAATTTAAAATTTTATAATAATTTTTTTTTAATTTTTTGGGGGAGGGGGTGCGTGTAGGGGATGGGTGATAGGGGTTAGAATTAAAAAAGAAATTAATAAATTTATTAATTTTAAATAAATATTTTTATATTAATTTATATATCGATTACACAATGAAAAAATTTCAAATGAAACATTTGAGTAAAATTTTGAAAATACATCTAAAACAGCTAAAAAATAATTTTATAATATTATTATTGTTACTTGAGGCACATCCTGCGATTTATCTCCTCCACTAATCCCCAGGGCAGGGGCGGTGGGGCCTTAATGGTGGGGTACACCATTTTTATAATATTATTATTGTTACTTTAATGAAAATTGTCTACTCGTCTTACTTTTTCCTATTTGTCTCAATTCGTTTATTTGTTCCAAAATTGTTGTCACTTTTGCTTATTCATTCTAAATTGATTCTATTCATTCCAAAATTTTCTGCTCATCCCAAAAATGAGTGTAAGAATCCATATTTTACCCACTTACTTTGCCGTTTAAACAATGCAGTAAATGAATCTCACTACTCAAAAGATACAAAATTGACGAGATGACAAAGAAGATTTTAGGAAGAGAGTAACTACTATAGAACCGGTATATTAGCAACTTGCCACGAATTTTCATTTTGCTCATAGAAGATGCTTGCAATATCATTAGACCTGTCTATTTGAGTTAAACCCAACGAATCAACCAGCCCCACTCCACAAAAACCCACTAATAACCCACTCCAAAAATGGCCCGCACCACAGTAACTCGTCTAGAAAAAACCCCGCCCCACACAAACCCATTAAAAAGTGGGTTGCGGTGGGTTGTGGCTCTTGTGGGTTAACCCAACCCACTAACCCACCATCAACCCACAATTTTCAATTCACTTCTTACTTCACCCTCACCCTCCCCATCACCACCCCCACCCCCACCCCACCCTCACCACCCCCACCCCATCGATATCGATATCAAATTTTCTATATCCTTAAAAATCTTCGATAAATAAATTCGATATCATACAGAATTTATATTGATATCATTTTTCAATAAATATTGATTAATATCGATATTTTAGCATACCGTTTCACATCAAAAAATTGACATACCAAAAAATATCGATTTATCGAATCATACTGAAAAATATATTTAATTTTAATTAAAATAAAAAATTTGACATGATATATTTTAAAATAATTTAAACATGTATTCCAAAATAATGTACTCAAATATAGTTTTATATAATTAATTTTATTTAAAAAATAAATCTAAAAATTTTCAATATTTTTTATACGATGAACACTTGTATGAATCGAATATATATAATGAATTGTGTGAGCTAATAGCTCATTTTCTATCATCAGTAAAATCATAGGAAAAATCTGGAAAAATCGAAAAATCAAATAATATCGAAAAATAAAAAATATCGAAATTGAAAAATCTACCACATAAAACTAGTGGACACAAAAAAAAATCATATCCTAATTTAATGTTATTAGAGTTTAAAATATTTATCGAAGGATAAAAAAGTAAATGTGAAACGTCATAAAAAATTATAAAAAAAATTGAGAAAAAATTTCAAAAAAAAAAATAAAGAAGTGGGTCAACCCACCAATGACCCAACCCGCAACTGATCCTCCCCGCGAGTGGCCCGCTCCACAGTGACCCACCACATTTGAGCCCACTAAAGAGTGGGTTGTGGTGGATTGTGAGCTAAATTGCCCCCAACAACCCATTCTGACAGCTCTAAATATCATCCTTTGTGCCATTAGTGAATCAGAATTCTCGTCAGCAGCTCTCTCTATCCAGTGTGACATTAAGAATTTGCTTCCTTCCTTATACCTAAAGTTAAATTGTGTTTCTTCCAATTATAATAGCTCATGAACTTGCTTTCTTTGTTAAAAATAATATTATTGGTTGTGAAAGTTCATGGAATACTCTTCCAAATTTTATCTTGTCACTCAATACTAGCCGGATGATCCATTATCATTAATGAAATCATTTTTCTTGTTATGAAAATAATATAATTTTAAATGGAGCACGAGTACATTTTATATATGTACGTATATTCTGATCATTAAAGAAAGTTTCCATGAAAATATATACAAAAATAACCCTACATACAAAGTCTAAACTCCCAACACCAAAATTATTTTTGCTTTTCCCACCCAACAACTAAATCCAATAGAAGCATTAGAGGTTTACTGTGAAGAAAGAAGGTGTTCGTTCACCACCAGTTCCGACCACCACACACATATCATTAACCTGGCCACGCGGTGTCGGCAATCCTGTAGAGACTACTTCAAGAATCCGTCAACTCTCTTTCCGGAATAAGACTGCGACTATAATGGATTTTGAGTCTGTTATTGAAGCTAAAATTTCTGGGAAATAGCTCCACGACTAATTGTTCTTGATTGATTTTTTTTATGGAGCAGAGAATTATTGAAGATGATATTTCTGGAAATAGTTACACAATTTAATTGTTCTTTGACTGATTCATTCTTCATGGAGCATATTCATAGAAAACACCTACTCCCTCGTCCCGGCAAACAACACCATTTACTTTTTACACGTAGATTAAGGAGTATTATTATTATTTTATGTAAAGTGAATAGGTGTATTAGAGAGATGTGATATGTAGTGGTGGATTAGTGGGTCTTTTTACTAAAAGAGGAAAATAGTGCAATTTGGACGAGACGCCTAATATAATAAAATGGTGCTATTTGGGTGGGATGGAGGGGGGAATAAGTTTGATTCATGATGTTGGGTGGGGAAAGAAAAATAATTTTATGTTTAATTTTTGGGGGTCTATGATTTGGGTGTAGGGTTATTTTCGCATTTTTCTTTTAAATTGATTCCGGTGCCCTAATAAATTCTTGGGTGGCGTTTCCGATCTTGGATGTCCTGTTACATTTTGATGTTACATCTCCTGTTACACGCATTAGATGAGTGACACGTATGCAGAGAGGAAAATCTCAATCTTTCTCCTTAGGGTTGATTGTTAGGATGTAGAATAGTTTATCCTACGTGTCAATCATCAACGATTTGTAACAGGAGATGTAACACCAAAATGTAACAGGAGATCGGAACCGGGCATTTCCGCAATAACACATTATACGACAAAGGTGATACAAATTCGGCCGCCACGTCACTTGCCATGTCATCAGTCTGTTATGGAAAATTGTAAATAAGTACTTCCGCAATGTTACAACTGAAGAAGATCATGATCAAAACCAAATTACAACATAGTCAAAACCTTACGGACAAAATGAAATATCAGATCAAACGGGCATTTTACAGGACAAATCTAACAGCGATGAAGGTTGTGTAGAACGGCGTCGTTTTGGGACCAAGTTGTAGATGTTTGTTGGGAGCATTTACTTTCTTAAAACATCACACAGCTCAGCACATTGAATCCTCCTTTACCCCACAACCCTCGTCTGGACTCTAGACAATCCCCTCGATTGTGCTTTGTCAATTGTTTACCCAATTCTTCTCTTTATTTATAAATGAATATTATGATGTTTTTATTTTATTTTTATATTTTTATAAAGAGAGAATGTTGAGAATGGAGTGTTGCTACAATTTTACTTCAATAGTCTAAAGAGCATTTCATCAAACAGGATATAAGCATTGTTTTTTCTGTTTCGAAAACCAGAAAATTTTATTGCCCAACTAATTTTGATGCTTAAAAGATTACATAAGTCCACTGGTCATTGATTCACAAGAAGGATATCATGAAAAGCACTATTCGAAATTATCCTCTGCAGCGGAGATCATAATGGGACTTCTCACTGTGTTCTTGCCTGATTGTTCGATCCAAACGAGGAAACCAGACCTGAATTGAATCTCAATATCACCCTTATATCGAATTGTCAAAGTATAGCTCTTATTCTCATATTTCTTCCGAAACTCTAAAGTTTGTGGCTCAACTCTGATGGTGCTGTTCTCTGGTGCTTCCACTTTAACCTTGTATGTGGCTGCACCATCTCCCACGTTTGTCACAGTTTTTCGGAATCTCCGAGTTAACATTTTTCCGATTTCTGCAGCGTGAATGAGGGCAGTGAAAGACGGATAATTGAGGTCGGAGGATGGATTCGAGCAATGGTAGCTTGATCTAATGATGGTCCGAGTCTGTTCGCGAGTGAAGTTCATGGAGCAGACCAGATTTACTAAGTCCTGCACAGATGCATCATAAACCAGCCCTGGATTAAGAGCACGATTTGGATCAATCATTCCAGATCCAATGCCCAAAGGTGTGGCGATATCATTATCCAGTTCCCTGATTGGTTGGTTAGTATTATCAAGATGATTTGCAGTGGTCATCATGGCCGATTGAATAGCTGCAGGACTCCAATCAGGGTGGGCAGCTTTGAGAAGTGCTGCAACTCCGGATACATGAGGGCACGCCATTGATGTGCCTGACAACAGAGTATAGTCACTCGACAATGCTATGTTGTTTCCAACACTTGCTCCCGAGTAAATGTTAGGATTGTTGAACTTGGTTTCAATTTTGGTAATTGATAAGAGCAAGTGTACTTTATCGCGTAGTAGACCGTAGTGATCAAGTGCAAAATTTAGAAATATCGAACCCAAGGGCGAAAATAGGTAGCCGTATTTGAGAAATGCTTTACTCTAGTAGGACGAATCAAAAGGAGGGGTTGATTATACTACAAACTAACAACTAGGAAAACAATTAAAGATAGAACATGTACAAATAAGATGGATGATGGGTGAAGGTGAACAATCTAAGAATTATGTAAGACAAGCAACATTCAAGGTATATATAGACTCACACACACACATGTATTGATGGTTTTCATGTTATGATATTAAAGGCAATCACTTTTGTACCCCTAGTCCTTATGGCCAAGGTGACTAGGTTCTCAACTCTTTTACAAGTTTAATCTCCTAGGGTTGTGCTTACTCTCAATTCCCTTAAGGTAATATGAGCATAAGTTGGTTCCCCTCACTAGTTCATCACTAATGTCCTATCATAAAGTTCTAAGCACTTGAAGGGTATGGTTTACCTCTCCTCATACTAACTAAGTCATCTCATGCAATCAATTATTCAACGCGATCCTCTCTTTAGTGGCTTTCCAACCATATATCACATGTCTAGTTTTGAGCTCCATATGAATACAGAAAAATTACACAAGTTGGACTTGCATTTTTCAGCATTTTGCTTTGGCTTGTTCTTCCTCATTTGAGCTCCATTTTTTCCCACATCTTCTTTACCATGTCTAGAATCCATTTTTACCTGAAAATCACACAAATTACACCAATTTACCAATTCTCTAAATATTCACAAATATAATCCAATTTAAGGCACTTAATCATGAAAATCACACATTTATCATTTTAAACCACACATCTCCATATCTTTATATAACACCACCAAATGATATACAAAATGAATAAAAACACACAAAAACACATAATAAAAGACACTAAAATTTAGGTGAAAATGACACCGATCAATTGTATGCTGCTAAGATTAGAACTCCTGGTGCTATCAAGTCAGGCTTCAAGATGCCTTCGTATCCTTGTCCAGGACCTCTCGATGAGTCATCGGACAAGCGTGGAGCAGAACTAGGCCCTGTTCCAAGAATTGTTTGCTGGAAATCCATGGTTGCTGTTGGGGTAGCACCATTTGTTGCATAATTTATCACATCACGACCTTCTTCCGGGCTTATTACAACTCCAGGGAAACAAAATTCATTGTCTCGAAATATGTTGGGATCATTGCCAATTATGATACCTGCACGGGCATTAGAGTTCATTACACCTCTCAAGGCCGAACATAAAAAGTATTGTGCGGAAAACATATGGCATATAAGTATGCTGCTATCAGGAGCTTCCGCCACATTAGGTTCGTGGCAACCGGAGACGGTGGCATTGTAGTAGAGTGGCAAGTTCCTGACTGTGGCTTTTGCCGGAAACAGGGTCCAACCTGTGATAGTTTTACCATTTCCTAGAGTTAGAGTCCCGGAAAACCACCGATTTGTCATCCCTGATGTAACCACGATCCCCCATGGTATTCCTGATCTTAAACTCCCAATGCTGGGGCCTCTATTTCCTGTAGAGAGACATATTATGATCCACTTCTCCAGTGCACCAAAGCCAGCTATTGAGAGAGGGTTCTCGTACAGATCGGTGTTTTGATTACTCATGGAGATTGAAAGTATGTCCACTTCATCAGCCACTGCCTGATCAATGCCTGCCAGAACATCAGACGTAGCACTTTCAAAGCCTATCACTTTGTAAATAGCAGCCTCGAGCGTGGGGCGACTCCTCTGGCTATTCCAGGGGCATAACTGAAGAAAGAAACACCCTCCACGTAGTTTCCAGCAACTATGGACGCCACATGTGTGCCATGGCCATCTGTATCCCTCGCTGAATCCACAGGTATTTCAAGACTATCTCTATTCAAAGCTCGAGCACCTTGATTGAAGTATCTGACTCCGATGATCTTCTTGTTGCACAATGAGGAACTGAATCATGTCCATCCCTGGCAATTCCCCTCCACTTTGCGGGAACTACAGTCATTCCATCATCGCTAAAGCTCGAACTTTCAGGCCAGATACCGGTGTCAATAATGCCTATGATGACATCTTTACCGTACTGATGCTGGCCATAGTCCAGTAGCAGTGTTGAGGGACAGGAATTCAGTGGTGCGGGTGGTGTCTAGTGTGACACCATTGTCGGTGTTAGTGTGACTGATGATGTTGCCACACTTGAAGTCACACTCTGAATTTCACCTCTCTATGCCACGTGTTCTATTAATTGTGTTATATTGTCTTGGCTATTATTGTGTTGATTTTTCTGACAACTAATAGAACGTAGAGAAAGAATTTCTGGGGATATCATGATAAACACGTAAAAGATAGAGGTTACTAGTTTTCTATTTTTAAGGAAGTGATGGAGATTGCGGTTGAGAAGACTATGGTCAAAAAAAGCCCACGAAGGCACGTTCATGAAAGGGATGAAGAAAGCATGACCTCTTCTCTTACATAATGGGGCTGGAAGCATTAATCTCGGTGTGCACAACGTCTGATACATACATACATATAATGTGGTTTTTATATGGTGGTTCTGGTGCTACAACACTCAGAGCCACATTGGTCTAGCGTTGGAGAGATGAGAGGTATCTTCATATATGCTAGAAGATTATAATTATCTTTTTACAATCTTCATTGTGAGAGTAGTTTTGTGATTCCATATCACGTTTTTAGATATTGTAATAGGTCTACCTTTGTGAGTTAGATAGGTTATATTCTAGAGAGTTAGAGTGTATCCTTGAAGACTTTTATATTCACTAATTTTTCAAGTTTAGTGAACGTTTTGCTATGGGGCCTCCACAAACGTAAGTTTGTGGAAGAGTTACATCTCCTGTCTGTTTATTTTCCACTGTTGTTTCTGTTTTCTCTTCTTAGTGTCATTCAAAGCGTCGCAACACTTGGAACGACATCTGTCATGCTAGTTTTCACCCATGCACACTTACAAGTGGTACCAGAGCCGAAACTTGACTCAACTAAGTTTTGATCCTGCGGTTAAAGTGTGATGTGATCGTATGGGTTACTATGGCGGAGATTGTTCTCGCCCTCCTATTCTTGATGGTATAAATTATTCGGTGTGGAAGAATCGAATTCGTAGTTACATCAAGGCTCTCAATATAAATGCTTGGGAAAGTGTTATGACAGGTTGGACTCCTCCCAGGTTGCAAGATGAATCTCAATTGACTCATGAAGAAACTGTTCTCTTAAGCGCTAATGCTAAAGCATTCCATGCAATCAACGTTTATGTTGATAATTCCATGTATGACCTCATTCAAAATTGCAATTCTGCAAAAGATACATGAGAGATACTTCAAGAGCATTGTGAAGGGTCTAACAGTGTCAAAAGAACGAAAACAAGGATGTGGAGCACTAAGTTTGAAAATCTACGAATGAGTGAAGATGAATCCATAAGTTCGTATACTGCAAAGTTGCTTGTCATGTCAATGAATTGGAATCTCTTGGTGATCCTGTGCCAAATCTCAGGTTAGTCAATAAAATACTCCGTACTCTTCCTAAAAGATTTAATTCAAAAATCTGTGCCATTGAAGAATAAAAGGATACAGATTTGATGAGTTATAATAAGCTTATGAGTATTCTTAAGGCCTATGAGTTGAATCTTGCTCAACAAGATGTTGTCGATGGCAAAGAAAATATGGTGCTTTTCAAGAGTGAAGTTTCATCAAGTTCATGTTTGGATCAATCTTCCACTGTCACTGATACGAATTATCTTAAGGATGAAGAACACATTCCAGATGAAGTGGACAATGTTTATCTCCTTCTTAAAGAGTTCAACACTTTTTAGAATTTGAAAGAAAAATCTAGGGATATCCCCCAAACTACCATGTTGTTCGTCTCCGAACAACGAACTCAAGACAAGAGAGAAATGAGAGTTGAAATTCTACAGCAAATAAGGGATCATATTAATCCAACCCAAGATAATATACTCAAATGCCAAAATTCTATCAATCGAAACATGCACTTCAAACCAGTCACTTCCCATTTCAGAATGCTCATCATCCACTCTCACGGATAATATTTGCACTCATCGCTCAAGTGTGAGATGTACACTTTCAAGGCTAAAATATATGCACTCAAATCAATTCACATGCACGCGTAACCATAAGCTTGACAATTATCTAGACTCTCCACTAACTTGAAAAACTTAACGATGGGATCACAAAGGACTTTCTAAATGTTGTAACGTTGGCTCTTTGGATAAGGGTAGGTACATTTAGGATAAGTGACTCAATCACTAGTAGAGAATTAAAAGTAGAGATATATCTTCAACACATATACTTGGCAAATCAATCTCATTTTATACCTCTTTCAATTTCTTTTCATCATTTCAATTCTCTCATTACTTTCAATCTCAACGTCTTCTTTCATCTCTTTCTCTTTCTTTTAAATTAGGGTACCAGTTTCAAGCACTACCCTATCTTTTTGCAAATTTTTAACCATACTTCATCTTCAATCACTTTCCTCCAACATTCATCTTTCCAGATTTCATTTCACACTACACCAATCTGTCTCCTTTATTATCTACTAGGATAGGTATTTAAAAGCTTTTAAAGGATTTAATTGGCTATCTTTATAGGTTTCCAACGAATAAGGCTTAAAGGCTCAAATGGGAAACTAAGGATAATATTTAAAAGGTAAGATACAATTTTGGTTAGTGACTCAATAAAGAACAAAATGGCCTAAAGATCATTTCCCATCATCTAATCAATCATCTAGTCTTAAGCAGATTAAAAGTCAAGTTCTAGAATACGCACATGTGAACGATACTCTCAAGAATAAAACCAATCATGTGTAATTTCAATATCTATTAAAGCTCAAATCTCACAGGGTATAATAGAATAATGAGCACTCCTTCATAGGTTAGTGAACCAAATTTTAATACATGCAACAACTAAAAGTATTCCAACATCTGAGTTCATATCTAGCTTGATCGTCACCATTATAACACAACACCACATTATCAATTAATCACAATTTCAATTCAATCAAGTGCCAATAAAAAGATCCAACAACCATCCTCAAGAACCCAAAAATAACTACACTAAACTAGGAAAAACACACAACAAAAACACACAAACGACACACATCTGGACAATCACAAAAAATCGACCTCTCAATATAATCAAATAAATCAAAAATACCAAAAAATCGCAAAAAAATAATCATCCAAGCACACAACACAATGAAGCAACTTTACTTGGTTATTGAGGTCGAATCGATGCTCGGGAACTTACCATATCTGTATTTTTACACCGTCAATGCGTGTGATCACTTAAAAAGCCCATTCCAGGCCCGGGAGGCGCAATTACAAGTATAAAAGAAGGTTTATGCAGCAGTAGAGAAATAATCTATAATACAAGAGAGACATAAGAGAGTCACAAACATATTACACCCCACAAGGGGGGGATCACCCCCCAACCATCATCCTTTCCTCCATCCATCCATCACTTTGAAGATTCGTTTGTGGAATCAATGGAGAACTAAGAGGAGAATTCAAGAGCGAGAAGGACGTGATGACGCCACATCTAGGGTTTATTCGTTTCCTAATTTATCTTGTATTTTCAGGACATCCGGGTAAGATCTATCCAACACTCATGATTGTTCTTCGCAACATCATAGGCTAGAACCTTTTTGGTAGAACTAGGGTTGTGAAGGTTTTATCTAGTTAATTGAACTTTCGTGTATACACTCCGTACAACACTACTTGTGGATATATTTTATATATGATTGTGTTTTATTAATCCATACTCACGGTGGTTTTGTGCATCATTAACTGTTATGTAGAGTCTGAATACATATCTTAGTTATTGATTGAGTGCGTTCACTGCTGAGCAGGATTCTATGTTATGATTCTAAGTAAGAGGACTCTGAAGCTTCATTAGAACTATCATATATGAATACTTATTAATTGAATTGAATTCGGTTAATAAGTAGGATAAAAAGGATAATTTCATAGTACCTATAAGGGGAGATCATATCGGATTAGAGTACCAATCCTAGGGGAAAATAATTGATACTGATAGTACCTAGATAGGGGGTTGAAATTATATCTCTTGCTCGAAGGTTATTCACACGTGTTACACGCATGTTTACTTGTGTCTATAGAGTAGATATGCATGGTTTAGTGATGCGTCCATATTCCACAAGGCAGAGTTGGACACTAACACACGGAAGGGAAGTTAAGTAGTAAAACTGGATTTCCCTTGAGCTACCTATTCTCCTACTTGATCCACTTTCGTATTCTTCAAGTGACTTATTTTATTTGTTATTTTAGTTACTTGTTTAGTAGTTTTATCATTCAATCCTCAAACTATATTGTCATAATTGTCTTAATTAATTTAGATAATAATTAAATTGATAATACGTCGTCCCTTGGGTTCGATATTCACTTGGTCACCTTTCGAAACTACAATTGATATTCTTCATACTTGGGGATTAATTGTGTCTTTAGAAAACGTTCATCAGTGGTCATTCATTTCTAACACATAAAAATCAGCAGGGAATAAGAGTTTGTCTACCTGAACATGAACATGAACATCCTCAATGACTCCATCTGGGTATGCATGGCTTCGATCAGTAAACTGGATGACAACTCCAGTCTTTTCAACTCTCCCACACCTAGCTTTTCAAACACTGATCGAGGCATCACATTAATGGAAGCTTCAAGGTCTAACACGGCTCTTTCCACCTTAAAATTCCCGATCTTACAAGGAACTACAAACATGCCAGGATTCTTGCGCTTCTGAGGTAACGTTTGCTGGAAGACAGCTAAAACGTTTTCTCCCATTACCAATTTTCATCTTCTTTCAACTTCTTTTTATTGGTGCACAACTCCTTTAAGAACTTGGCATATCTCGGAATCTGCTTAATCGCCTCAATAAGAGGTAGATTGGTCTCCACTTTTCGAAACACATCAAGTATTTGTTTATCCTTTTCATGGTGTCTGGATTCCTCATCCTGCTTGGAAAAGGCAAATAGTTAATATTAAAAAGAATAGGGTCAGAAATTTTAACCTAATTTTTTCAAACCTTCTGACACTGAAGGGTTCAGTGTCAGTGTTACGTTTCTGCACATCAAATTTTTCCGCCCCAAACTGATCGATCTGATCCTCCACTGTTCCAGCAGGTTCTGCATCATCTTTTTCCACGTCTTGGTCAGGCTTTTTGGACGGTACAACCTCCTACAATTTTTTTCCACTACGAAGTGTAATGCCACTCACATTCTTAGGAATAACCTCCGTTTGTGAAGGCAATTTCCCACTGTTTTGGGCCTGCATCTGGCCTACAATTGTAGTCAATTGGGTCATTTGATTTTCCATGTTTTGGATGGATGTCTGAGTAGACACTTGGAATTTCAGATTATTGGCAGCCATCTCTTTCATTATTTCCTCAAATGAAGCTCCGGAGCTTGCCCCACCTTGTTGGCGATTTCCACCATCTTGAGGATGATCTTGCTGCCTATTCACCACTCTCTGCTCTTGAAACTGCTGTTGCCCCCTATTTCCTCCTTGTCCACTACCATACCTAAGATTAGGATGATCTCTCCAACCCTGATTGTAGGTTTGAGAGAAGGGATCATAAGGTCGCCCCATGGCGTTTACTTGCTCCTCACTAGGTGTAGACCTGCAATCAAGATTAGAATGATCATAAGCTAAACAATATTGACAAGATGGAGGGTTTACCCCTCTTCCTTTAGCAAGATTCTCCACAGCAGCTGTCAACTTATTCAAATTTTCTTCCATCTTAGAGTCATAGACCTCCTTCACTTCTTTAAGTGATGGATCACGTGTGCCAAATTGTTGAGTGTTGGCAGCCATGCTAGCAATCAAGTCTCTAGTAGCAGTAGGTGTTTTCATCATAAAGGCTTGATTAGAGTGGAAATTCATGTATTTTCGGGCCCAATTTGATGCCTCTTTGAGTGTGTAATTGCTATAATTTACACAAATATTAATACTTTAAATTATTATTGACTAAAAGATTCTTGAGAGGTATTTTGTTGTATTTTGATAGGAAAAAAGATAAAAAAAATATGAAGTTGGAATGAAGTGTGCATTTGAGCAATATGCAAGAAAACAGGGGACTACTTTCTATAATTTTTTTTGTATTTGTGTGGAAGTTCAAAGTGGTTGTTTGAGATATGGTTGGAAAGCCACGGAAGAGAGGAACACGTGGACGTAAGAATCAGGTCAATCGGAATTCAGATGAAGAAGTTATGCCCAAAACTGTGAGGCCGCGCAGTTGCCTTCGGGATTTTCGAAACCCACGAAATTTTGACTCATTAGTTCACATGTGGGACCATCACCTCGCTGACTTGCTCAAAGGACTTTCAAAGTAAGTTTGGTAGTGGACCTATGCATAAAAGGCCATGGAAAACTAAATTGTTCGTGGGCCAAAGTTCAAATTGAAATTCATAGCCGTGTGGAGGCCTTTATCTCATTCCACAACAATAAGTGCCACGTCATCAGCCCATTAATTAAGGGAGAACCCCCCTTTACTGCTTATCTCCATTCACGCATAAGGAACACAATTGATGCCTACAAGGATCAGATTCACGCCACACAACATCGTCCCCTCATCCTCTTCTTGCCCTAATTTTCCTCCATCACCCACCTTCATCATTCACCCATCAGAGACGGAGATTCCGACGGAAATAGTGATTGAAGAGACGGAGTCCTCCAAAAGGGTTCTTTATTTTTAATTATTTATCTTTATTATTTTAGCACAATGCATTAGGGTTAATTATATCTTTTTGATTTGCCCTCGTAAATTCATGAACTAAGCTTCTTTGTTGGCAATGTTAGAGCGTTAATACAGTTTTGACTATGTGATTTAATTGCCCTAGACTTGGATTTATTATTCTGCAGACTGTTTATTTTTTTATTGAAGAGGATATTTTGAGACTTCATATTATTATGTTTTTGAGTTTTGATTCCTTTAATTATTCTTGATGATATCACTGATTGAAAGTTAATATTATTCTCTATTTCTGCATAATAATTGTTGTTTCATATGACAGTCTTAGGAGATTGGCCTATAATACCTAACAGTGTTAGACAATCAATTTGGAATATTAATTACTTAGTAAAACATCATTATTAGGTAATTGGTAAAGAGACAAAAGGGGTTAACAATGGCATACCTAGAAAGGAAAGTCTAGTGTTCTAGCATTTAATGGAATTTAGCATGAGGTACCTATAGAGGGAGAGGGAGTTAATTTCTTATTGATCCTAGGATTTTCAGCTCATTATAAGTGTTAGATCCTACCCGATCAAGGTGATTTAACTAGGTTTAGTGATCATTTTATAAACGTCTGCAGGAAATTAATTTGGGTCTAGATAAATTAGTCACATAGTTAAGTTGTTTGCCCGAGCATTACCAATTCTCCATTCTTGAATTCTAAATCGTTTTCTCTACTTGATTTATTTTATTTGTTTAGTTTAATTATTTTAATTCAGTTTTATTAGTTTAATTAATCATTCCTTAAAAAACCCCTGAATTTGTCTTGCAATTGAATTATCATTAATAGAATTACTTGTTAAGTTTATAACTATCTCGTGGGAACGATATTCACTTGGTCACGCACACTACAATCGATCCCTTACACTTGAGGGTAAAAGAAAATAATGATCAAGGCTCCTCCACTAGCTGCATCAAGCATGTTTCGATTAATGATTGACAACCCTTCATAGAAGTATTGCAATAGCAACTGGTCGCATATTTGATGTTGCGGGCATGCTGATGTGAGGCGTTTAAACCTCTCCCAATACTCATATAAACTCTCACCTTGCATCTGACGAGCTCCAGATATCTCCTTGCGCAAGACATCAACTCTAGTGGCCGGAAAGTAAGTTTGGAGAAAAAGTTTCTCCTTTTCGGCCCACGTATTTATCGATCCGGAAGGGAGATAATATAACCAATCCTTCGCCATGTCCTTCACTGCAAAGGGGAATGCCCTAAGCTTGACTTATTCCTCCGTCACTCCGTTGGTTTCATGCTCATGCACATAATTGAGAACTCCTTCAAGAACTCGTGCGGATTTTCACCTGAAAGACCATGAAAAGCAGGAAGTAAGTGAATCAATCCCGATTTCAATTCAAAAGTAGTATTATCATTAATCGCAGGAAAGTTAATGCATAGTGGCTGATGGACTACGTCCGGATTTGCCAATTCATTCAAAGTTTTTTTAGTATTTGCAGCCATGTTTTCCTCCCGCGACTTAGAATCTATAGTATCTTCCTCCTCTAAATCAGAAAGTTCAGAATTCTCCTCTTCAAGATGAAGTGGATCAACTGCAAGTTCAAGTTCGGTAAGGTTTCCGGCTTTTCGTCAGTGGACGAACTTGTTTTCTTCCTCTTTCGGGACTCCTTTCTCAACTTCTGGGCAGTTCTCTCGATTTCTCAAGTTGTATTGGACCAGAAGATCGAGTAATCATTCACAGAAAAAAAAATTTCGAAAACAGGGAACAACTAACACTGAAGGTTCAGTATCAGTGTTACAGAAAAATTCAAAAATTTCAAAAAAATTCCAAAAAATCCCATGACCTGTAAAAATGCAAAAAAATATCATAAACACAGAAATTTAACAAAGTTCAATTTTATTCCCCGAGCAAAAGGCTCCAAATTTGATAAGCTATCGCCGGCCTACCAAAATAGAATTTATTTTCGACTCACTCCAATACTTAGTATAGTAACGAGTACGGGTCAAACCCAAGAGAGTATAATTAGATTTTAATTAAATTTAAGTGTTGAAAATGATCAAAATAAATAAGGGGGGAGTTTTGTTTCGGTGACAATTGAAAATAACAATACAATAAATCAACTCAATGTTTAAATAATAAAGTAAATGAAAATTAATTATAAAATTAACCAAGTGAGAAAAACCTAGTTTAGGATGACGATCCCCTCCCGTTTACTAAATTACTTAATTACAGGAATTAAACATCTAGCCTAGTATGCAAACTCAAACCCCTAGTTTGACGGTACGACCAATCAACCCGAATGTTCTTAAGTTCATCAATTAGGGTACGACCACTAAATTGAACTATTTATGAGTGACCCTATGGACTCGAACTTGAAAAAACATTAAGACTCCAAACATAGAATTACTAGGCTACGAAATCCGGCTAGGAATCATACAACTTAGATCCTATTACATCTAGAGGGAATTATCTCTATTTGCTACTTAATCAAATTCCTACAACAATTACGAATTGTAAATCATTGAATATCATTAAGCAATTAAATAATTAAACTAGTTGGCCAGACTAAAATAATTATCAAAGTGCTATAAAGAAAATCAAAGCATGTAATAGAATAAACTTGCACAAAAGATTCAATGAATAATCCTTAGTAATTAAATAATCATTCAATGAGATGTACTAAAATAATTATCAAAGTGCTATAAAGAAAATCAAAGCATATAATAGAATAAACTTGCCCAAAAGATTCAATGAATAATCCTTAATAATTATATAATCATTCAACGAGAGGTTCACGTAATCCTAAACTAGAAAAGGGGATTAGCTCCACATGTTCATAACAAAATAAGAAATAAAATTAAATAACCGATGATGTCTGATTCTTCTTGAATCTTCACGCTCCCAATCTGCCTTGCAATCATCTCCGCTTCTTTTCTGCTTCCCCCAAGTAATCCTACTTGATCTCTTTCCTTATTTTCCTTGATCTCCAGGATCTCTTTTTACCGTGACTTCCCCCTCCTTGACCGTGACTTTTTTTTCAGATTTAGAGGGGATCTGGTCCTTCAAATATGTGGAAGATATGTTGGTTGATTTCTTTCCTTATTTGTTCCACATGACATCTTTCCACATCAATTCATATAATAATTAAAACAATTATTTTTTAAAGATAAAATAAGTCAATATTAGCACATAAATAAAATATAATTAAATCAAATAGACTTGAATTTCCATCAAATAATCGTGCTAAAATATGACTTATCATTAATTATGAATATATTTAATTAATTTATTTATTTATTTTAATTTATTTTTGTTAAATTTAGCAAATTCCAAGATATTAATAGCCGCCGCTTAATATAATTCTTATTTTATGAAAATAAAATACATAACTTACATCCATCATCCACACCTGGAACAGGAGATGAAAGAGAAGGATATAATGGGATGCTGGTCAATAATTGAGAGTCTAGTTGCCACCACTTTCCTTTTGCAGTGGACCATACACACATGCTTTTCTGGAGGCATTGTCATTAATAAAGCTACTTAATAATAATTAAAGCAATAATCTTGATTAAGCTAAACACGCATCTCGACTGTCGGCTGCTACAACCTGTTACAATAATTGAGAAAAAAAAAAAAACAAAAAGAGAAAAATCATGAAAATCTAGTCTTTAACATTTATAAATTACAGATTTGTGTTATCCATAATATGAAGCTTCAACGTTGAGAGTGAAATTAGCAAATGGAGTGTGCATTTGTTTGTACTCTGTTTCTGCTGTCTTGGTTTTCTTTGGTTCATGTTGATCATGCTTCTGAAGAAACAAGATCCTTATACATTGTTCACATGGACAAACCCTCCATGCCAAAGGCATTTTCCTCACACCATTATTGGTATTCTTCAATTCTCAATTCTGTTAAAGCAGTAGCTCCAACTTCACTCAATGCCCACAAACCCGACCCGAAACTCATCTACACTTACGACCATGCTTTCCATGGATTCAGTGCCCTCTTGTCCAAAGATGAACTCCAATCCTTGAAGAAGTCTCCTGGATTCATTTCCGCTCATGCCGACAATGGTGTCACGCTGGACACCACCCACACCCCTGACTTTCTTTCCCTCAACACTGCTACAGGACTATGGCCAGCCTCTCAGTACGGCAAAGATGTCATCATAGGCATTATCGACACCGGTATCTGGCCGGAAAGTCCGAGCTTTAGGGATGAAGGAATGACTGCAGTCCCTGCAAGGTGGAAGGGGAGTTGCCAAGGAGGGGCGGGATTCAATTCCTCATTGTGTAACAAGAAGATCATCGGAGCCAGATACTTTAATCAAGGCATACGAGCTACGAATCCAGATGTTCAAATAACTTTGGATTCAGCTAGGGATACGGATGGCCATGGCACACATGTGGCGTCCATAGCTGCTGGAAACTTTGTGGAGGGTGTTTCTTTCTTTGGCTATGCCCCTGGAACTGCCAGAGGAGTTGCCCCACGTGCGAGGCTGGCAGTCTATAATGTGTTCGCTGGTGAAAGCACTGAGGCTGATACACTGGCTGGTATTGATCAGGCAGTGGCTGATGGAGTCGACATCCTATCATGTTCTCTGAGCTTCGGCTCAGATCTGTTCGAGAATCCTCTTTCAATAGCTGGCTTCGGCGCCAGGGAGAAGGGCATTCTGGTTTCCGTCTCTGCGGGAAACAGGGGCCCTTTTATCAGAACTATAAGAAATGGCATCCCCTGGGCGGTTGTAGTCGCATCAGGAACGGTCGACCGGTGGTTTGCAGGGACTTTAACTCTTGGAAACGGAAAAACCATCACTGGGTGGACCACATTTCCAGCAAGAGCAGTGATCAGAAATTTGAACCTCTACTACAATGAGACAGCATCTGGTTGCACCTCAACTGATGTGGCGGAGGCCCCTGATAGCAGCATCATTGTATGCAACTTAACCTCGGACGAAGGTGCTTTCAGTTCTGTGATGAGTGTTCTACCTAACTCAAATGTCCGAGCAGCTGTCATAATTGTTGACGATCTCAGCATTTATCGATCCATTGCGTTTCGTTTCCCTGGAGTCGTAATAACCCAAGCAGAAGGGCCTATTGTGATAAATTACGCCAAAAATAGTGCAACTCCAACCGCAAGTATTGGTTTCCAGGAAACAATTCTTGGCACAGAGCCTAGAGCTGCTCCAGCCTTATCAGACAGCTCATCAAGGGGTCCTGGACGAGGATACGACGGCATCTTGAAGCCTGATATAATGGCACCAGGAGTACTCATCTTAGCAGCATTCAATCCTAATGTAGCCGAAGCAAGAGTCGGAAACAATATATTCTTGTCGACCGACTACACTCTCTTGTCCGGCACATCAATGTCGTGCCCTCATATATCCGGAGTTGCAGCACTGCTCAAAGCCGCCCACCCTGATTGGAGTCCTGCAGCCATTCAATCGGCTATGATGACTACCGCAAACATACTTGATAACACCAATCAACCAATCAGAGAGCAGGACAACACACTTGCCACGCCTCTAGGCATTGGATCCGGAATGATTGATCCTAATAAGGCACTCAATCCAGGGCTGATTTACGATGCATCTGTACAGGACTTGGTAAATCTGGTCTGTTCCATGAACTTCACTGCCGAACAGACTCGGACCATCATCAGATCAAGCTACAATTGCTCGAATCCAACCTCAGACCTCAACTATCCATCTTTTGTTGCTCTCATCCACGCTGCAGAAGTTGGAAAAAGGTTAACTCGGAGATTCCGGAGAATTGTTACAAATGTGGGAAATGGAGCAGCCACATACATGGTTACAGTGGAAGCACCAGTGAACAGCACCATCACAGTTGAGCCACCAACTTTAGTGTTTCGGAAGAAAAACGAGAAGCAAAGTTATCGGGTGACGATTCGTTACAGGGGTGATATTGACCCCATACAACACAGGCCTGGCTCTCTCACTTGGGTCGACCAAGCAGGCAAGTACAGAGTGAGAAGTCCCATTATGGTATCAGGTGCTGCTGATAATTTTGAATAGTTATTTATGATATCCTTCTGGCTGATCAATAATTGAAGTGATACCAACTTTGTGTATAATCTTTTGAGCATCAAAGAATGCTGGGCAATAAATTTCCATGTTTGAACTTAGATGGCTTCCGAAACACAAAAGAATGCGCATAATCTGTTTGATGAAATGCTGCATAGACTTTTTCATTAAAATTGCAACAGTACCACCCATCCAACATTATTATTAGTATTTTATGTCACCCCAATATCGTCTTTTGCGTAAATGATATAGATCTGGTCTGGATAACATAATAAATTGACAAGACCCAATCAAGTGGATGATGCTTTGTAGTTATTGTTCTTGTGGGGACAAGGAGGAGGAGACAATTTTCTGCGTGACTGATTAAAAAAATAAATATCTCAACTAACAGCTACAACTTGATCACCTCACAAAAAAAAAAAAGTACTCCACCATACTTTTTTTTATAAAAGTAAAATATAAATCCACCGCACTTAAATCAAATCTGCTTCGAGTTCTTAATATTTTTATCAATAAAGGTAATTCAATCCGGCAGGACCGGCACTGCACGTGACATTCACTTTATTATTTAATATGTACTATAGTATAATTTATCAATAATGTAATGAAACAAAATTATACTCTATCATCTCAAATTCATCTTCATGTTTACACGAAGTTTAGTATTTTTAGGTAATAAATAAATGATAAATTATGTTATTTTTATTAAAAATGTAATAATAAATTTGAAATTAAAGTGTGTAAAGTGATATTAGTTAATTGTTTTTTTTTCTTTTAAGAAAGTGTGAAGTTGAAGTTGGAAGGACCAAAACGAGAGTTGGGACCGAATGAGTATAATGTTAAAAATAATTTTTTCCATCCTTCAAAATGTGTCATTTTTGTCTAATTCATTACAAATTATTTACTACTCCCTCTGTCCCACACCACGCTTCTCGTTTAATGTACCACGTTGTTTAAGAAAAGTTATACTTTTTGACCAAATAGATTGATTTTAGAGGGTATTGTAGTATTTTTAGGTAATAAAAATATTAAAGTAATGATATGTTTGTAAAAAAGTAATGACAATTTTGAAAATAAAGCAACTTTTAATGTTATTGGATAAAGTAAAGTTTCCTTTTTTAGAATATGAAGGTGTTGTGGGACGGAGTGAGTATTTTTTTTTGGGCAAAAGTTCCTGCGCCCCTGGGTACACGGAGGGATACTCCGTGTCCCCATATGAACACAACCCTTCCTCTTCAATTCTATTTAAACCTATGTATTGCTAGGGATTTAAATTGTAAATGGGCATGAAAATTGCAAAGACACACGGAATGTGCTCCGTACGTCCGGGTTCAAAAGAGTCTCACTCATTTTTTTTTAGAAGATATAAATGTCATGACTCATAACAAAATTCCAAAAATTTGCTATTAAACTTCACAACATATCATCACTTTAAATTAAAAGAAGTGGACGCTGAACTTGGTTTCAATTTTGGTTAAATTGATTTAGAACAAGTGTACTCTATCGTGTGTAGCACATAAGCGACTAAGTGCAAAATTTATATAATATCGAACCCAAGGGCAAAAGTGGGTAGCCGTGTTTAAGAAGTGTTTCATTCTAGTAGGACGAATCAAAGAAGGAGGGTTGATTATACTACAAACTAACAACTAGGAAAGCAATTAAAGATAGAACATGTACAAGTGTGATGGAAAATAGATGAAGGTGAACAATCTAAGAAGTATGTAAGGCAAACAACATTCATGGTAAAGTATATATAGACTCACACACACACATGCATTGATGGTTTTCATGTTATGATATTAAGGGCAATCACTTTTGTACCCCTAGTCCCTATGGCCAAGGTGACTAGATTCTCAACTCTTTTATAAGTTTAAATCTCCTATGATTGTTCTTACTCTCAATTCCTATGAAGGTACTATGATCATAAGTTGAGTTCCCCTCACTAGTTCATCACTAATGTCCTATTATGAGGTTCTAAGCACTTGAAGGGTATGGCTTACCTCTCCTCGTACTAATTAAGTCATCTCATGCAATTAATGATTCAATTAAACCACTAAGCATAATATTGGAATGATCATCCTAACACTATGAATAGAGAATTTAACCAAACAAATCATACATAAAATGAGAATAAGCATTCATGATAGAAAATATTCATAACAATCATTTCATCAAACATGTGGCGTGTAAAATCTACATAATACCTAACCAATCATATTGTTAGCCTCACATGAGGACTAGCCACTACAAATTATAATAGAATCAATACATTCCATAGTTTGCTCCAATTGAGCCAAATAATGAAGAAAATAATAAAATAAAGGTAAGTTGGCTCCCCTTTGATGGTGAACTTCCTCTCCTTTGATCATGCTAAAATTTTCAATCAATGATGAATTCCTCTTCTTAGATTAGTGGATGGATGGATTTATGGATGAATTTGAGAAAATCAAGTAGATTGGATGGGTGAAGTGAAGGATGGAAGAGATGGAGATGAATGTGTGTGATTTAGGTGTCCAGTGTGTGTGAAAACTGACCCAAAATTATTTATCCCGGATTTTATGGTCAAAACATATATTAATACCCCCATGGAAGCTTCTAGAACAAGTGGATATCATAAAACTGCCTTTTGCACCTACACGGGCCGTGTAGCAGCACATGGGCCGTGTAGAGTCATCGCATGCAGCGCAGTCTCACCGTTTCGCACATAACTTTCACATTCGATCTTCGATTTGAATGATTCTTGTGCTCACGTGATCTTCTCTTCATTGGCTTTCCAACCATATATCACATGTCTAGTTTTGAACTCCATATGAATACAGAAAAATTATACAAGTTGAACTTGTATTTTTCAGCATTTTGCTGTGGCTCGTTCTTCCTCATTTCAACTCCGGATTGAGCTCCGTTTTTTTCCACATCTTCTTTATCATGTCTAGAATCCATTTTTACCTGAAAATCACACAAATTACACCAATTTACCAATTCTCTAAACATTCGCAAATATAGACACTTAATCATGAAAATCACATATTTATCATTTCAAAGCATACATCTCCATATTTTCGTATAACACCACCAAATGATATACAAAATGAATAAAAACACACAAAAATACATAATAAAAGACACTAAAATCTAGGTGAAAATGACACTGATTAACTCCCAAACATAAAGTGTTGCTCGTCCTCGAGCAACGAAAATGAGAAAACGAGAGGGGGAATTTTCACCTAGAGAAAGACCTAAAGAACATAAGCAACAACACATCATAAGTAACAAGGACTACAAATCATATCGAGCCACACTACAACATTAAAATCATGACATAATAAAATTAACAAGTTCAAGTCTAAGAAAATTAAGAGTAATAAAGTTCCTTCAGGCCCAAGCCTCAAAACGGGTATTAAAATGCTCTCAACACTCTATGAAGTAGTGTAATTTTCACTCATCAATCGATTGAACCCGACGCACCATAGGCTTGCTCACGGACTACATTCACAAGCCGCCAAGGCTTCAACTAATGATCAAAAAGGACTTTACTTTTGGATGTAATGTTAGGCTTTTTGGTAAGGGTAGGGAGATTATGGATAAAAGCGACCCATCGAGTGCAAGTAATCGAAGAGATGATCAGCTTCTTCAACTTCTTCACGTTTCTATCTTCCTTTCTTTTCTTTTCTAATCACAAGCACTAATCATTATCATTCCTTGGATTTCTCGAGCTTCTTTTAATTTGCACGCTTCCTTTCTTTCAACTTTTGAATTCCTTGAGTATATTTTTGTTGATTTGCTCATTTTTCTTATTTTGAAGTCGCATGTACATTTTTGCTTGAGCTCTTTTCATCATTTTCTTGCTTGTTTACCATTTTCTTTCTTCTCTAGCACAATTCTCACATCAAACCTTGTAAACCATCATCTCCTCAATCACCCACACAAAGGGTATATATATGAAGCTTAAGTGAGTAATTATGGCTTGTAATGTGCTTATATCACAAGAAATAGGTTTAAAGGCTCAAAGTGGTTAACTAGGGATGATGTATAAGGTAAGGAAATATATGACAATGACTATGAAATTACAAGAATGTCCTAAGATCATTTCACTAACCTCCACCAATCGGGCTCATTCCCATAGTCCATGAGCAAGTTCTAGTTTATCAAGACTCAATCGATCCACTCATTAAGAAATTAACCATGGATGCACGGTTGAGGCTCAAATGCTCACAAGCTTTTGCTCTGACCTTTTGGAACTCATTACACCTCAATTCATCTCAAAATTGAACAAGTTAAATATAACATATCACAATTTTAAAGAGTAGAGATTCTCAACTTAGTTCGCCATCACTTATCACAAATAACATGCCGTTACTCATATCCAAAAATGACTCACAATATCCCGAAATAAACCACCAAACAATCCTATACAATAATAAAAATATAAACAAAACACATGAGCAAAGACTCACTAAACAAGGAACAAGACAACAACACAAAACATGCAAAAATGACACTTCATCCATCAAAAGAAAATCAAGCACATATCCTCATCATCCAATATCGTTTAAACTCAAGATTTTGCCACCTTATTCAAAAATAAAAAATAAAGCAAGTAAACCTCCGAAGTACATAACAAATGAAGTAACATGTCAATTCAATCAATCCAAATCAAATCAAATTGTCTATGCTAAGCAAATTGACATGATGAGTAGTAAAGTGAACTCCCTGAAAAGGCATCTAGAGGTGGAAATGGCTAGCACAAACAAACGGGCTGCATACAAGACGAACTACAATCTTGGGATGCGTATGGAGTGAATGACATATTTGAAACTGCTTGCAAACTCAGGTTTATAAAACTGCTTTCAGACACTACACGGCTCGTGTTCCGTTACACGGCCTCAGTCATGGCCGTGTAGTGTTTTCTGATGCTCGAGTACGGCTGCGTGTTACAGGGTCGTGCTCAGCACATGGCCCTATTCCTTCTCTCCTGCACGGCTCGAGCTCGGAGCTCGGTCTTCTTACTGACCGAGTAGCGACTTCTGATGTCAGTACACGGTCTGTCCTTACAGGGCCGTGTACTGAGCTCGGCCCGTTTAGCATTTTTATCCTATTTTTTAACTTCACACTACACCTCATTTTTGCCCTGTTTTTGCACTTCCACTATACCTCACATATGCTCAAAAGTTCATCAAAAATCATCAGTTCAACAATTGTAACCAAAATATGAACTAACATGCACTTCAACACAACCAAACTAACCAAAATAAAATCGATACTCATGAGAAAAAGTTTAAAATTTACATAATTTTACAAGAAGATCTCTCAATCAACATAATAAGCACACTCAAGTGGTGAGTCACACCACGCACTTTCCCCCCAAACTTAAATCGAAACAAGTTGAGAATTAAGTTTACAAAAAGTGGTGGGACTTACCTTGTAGTTTCCACCAATGATCTTCTTGTAGAGAAGCATATGCATCACAACACTCAATGTACGTCCACCACGCACTATCCCCCCAAACTTAAATTGAAACAAGAGTTTCGATTTAAGTTTGCAAAAAGTGGTGAGATGTCCCTTCACACTCAAATCAAGCACTTCACGTATTTTCAATACGCATCCTTCTCATGAGCACAATCAACCTACATGCCAAAAATACAAAAACTAAATCAAAGTAATTAAATAAAAGCATTAAAATAAACGATGGGTTGCCTCCCATCTAGCGCTAAGTTTAATGTCTTCAAGTCGGACGGATTATGAAGAACTCATCGGAATGGCCAAGGATATCGTTCGTTCTTGCCATCAAATTTTAATCTTTATGTTTCTTCCTCTATTAGGAATTTATGGCAAGTAACGACCTCGATAGCATCCTTCGAGATTGGCTTCAAAAATTCCACTCGTTTGAGCTTACATTCCATTAGCCGCTCTTTTTTCGACTACCACTTATTCCTTTTTATCAAGTAAGTTCCCAACACTTCTTCAAGTTCTCTTTTATACCTAAGGCATTGAGAAGAATCGATAGGTAAAACAAAGTCAATATAAATAATATTTTGAAAATCAATGCAACTTGAAGAGTTAAAAGATGTAGAAATGCTCATTTCACTCTCAAACTCATCATCAAGTGCTCTTAGACCTTGTTCCACTTCATCGAATTCATATTCATCACTTGATTCTTCATCTTCACATGAATTTTTCTCATCAACAAGAGACAAGAAATCATAGATAATCTCTTCATCCTCAAAGATCTCTTCTACCTTAGGCTCTTTACTCCTCTCACTTTCCTCCTCTAAACTTTCTTTTACCTTGTCTTCCTTATCCTCAATAAGCTCAACATCTCTTGAGTCTTCTTCATTATCCCCCGAACACTCTTTTACATCTAACTCTTCTTCAATCTTTTCATCAAAATTCTCCATTTCATGAAGAGTGTTCCGTTTTTGTATCATTTGACTCATTCGATGCTCTAAGGCCTCAAGTTTCCTATCATTTTCCTTATCTTCTCTCTTTCTTTCTTCAATCATTTCATAGATCATCTCCATGAGTTGACCAAATCTTTCTTCTACGGATGGCTTTGCATCTTCACTCGGTGGTTGCCATCTTTGTTCTTGGACATAATTCCCTTGATAAACACTCAGAAAAGTACTCTCTTGCATGTAAGACATATCATCTACTTGAGAACTAGGCATCATCCACTCTTGTTGCACCGTAGGATAAGAGGTTGCCATACTTTGAAGATTTTGAGCCCCATAACTAGGAAGACTTGGTTGAAAACTTTGTCTTGCATTGCTCCCTTGAGCATATCTTCTACACATTTCAAGTAAGGCACTATTTTCGGATAGAGGATTAACCGTAGGCACTTGATTGTAGGAACTTGGTACGGAATAAGTGTTTCCTTAATATGGTTGGAATGTATTCACATTGTAAGCTCCTTGCCATCCCCCATATATTCCATTATTGTAGCATTGATCCATTTTTGCTCTTCTTCACAAGATCTACTACAATCTTCTCCACTTTATATTTTTGGTTTGTTCTTTCTCCCTTTTTTTAAGGTTGATGTACCTACCACGAAGAACAAGTTAGAACAAGATTTTCCAAAATAAATATAAGATGCAAAAATAAGAAAAATGTGCTAAGTAGAGCTAACAAATTCAAACACGTTACACCGAAGGCTTTCGCCCCGGCAACGGCGCCATGAACTTGGTTTCAATTTTGGTTAAATTGATTTAGAGCAAGTGTACTCTATCGTGTGTAGCACGTAAGCGACCAAGTGCAAAATTTATATATTATCGAACCCAAGGGCGAAAGTGGGTGCTTAGTATGACGAATCAAAGAAGGGGGGTTGATTATACTACAAACTAACAACTAGGAAAGCAATTAAAGATAGAACATGTACAAGTGTGATGGAAAATGGATGAAGGTGAATAATCTAAGAAGTATCTAAGGCAAGCAACATTCATGGTAAGGTATATATAGACTCACACACACACATGCATTGATGATTTTCATGTTATGATATTAAGGGCAATCACTTTTGTACCCCTAGTCCCTATGGCCAAGGTGACTAGGTTCTCAACTCTTTTACAAGTTTAAATCTCATAGAATTGTTCTTACTCTCAATTCCCATGAAGGTACTATGATCATAAGTTGGGTTCCCCTCACTAGTTCATCACTATTGTCCTATCATGAGGTTCTAATCACTTGAAGGGTATGACTTACCTCTCCTCATACTAACTAAGTCATCTCATGCAATCAATGATTCAATTAAACCACTAAGCATAATATTGGAATGGTCATCCTAACACTATGAATAGAGAATTTAACCAAACAAATCATACATAAAATGAGAATAAGCATTCATGATAGAAAATATTAATAACAATCATTTCATCAAACATGTGGTGTGCAAAATCTACATAATACATAACCAATCATATTACTAGTCTCACATGAGGACTAGCCACTTCAAATCATAATAGAATCAATATATTCCATAGCTTGCTCCAATTGAGCCAAATAATGAAGAAAATAAAAAAATAAAGGTAAGTTGACTCCCCTTTGATGGTGAACTTCCTCCCATTTGACCATGCTAAAATTTTCAATCAATGATGAATTCCTCTTCTTAGATTGGTGGATTGATGGATTTATGGATGGATTTGAGAAAATCAAGTGGATTGGATGGGTGAAGTGAAGGATGGAAGAGATGGAGATGAATGTGTGTGATTTAGGTGTCTAGTGTATATGGAAACTGATCCAAAATGATTCCTCCCAGATTTTGTGGTCAAAACATGTATTAATACCCCCATGGAAGCTTCTAGAACAAGTGGATATTATAAAACTGCCTTTTGCATCTATACGGGCCGTGTAGGGTCATCGCGTGCAGCGCAGTCTCACCGTTTCGTGCATAACTTTCACATCCGATCTCCGATTTGAATGATTCTTGCACTCACGCGATCCTCTCTTCAGTAGCTTTCCAATCATATATGACATGTCTAGTTTTGAGCTCCATATGAATACAGAAAAATTACACGAGTTGGACTTGCATTTTTCAGCATTTTGCTTTGGCTCGTTCTTCCTCATTTCAACTCCGGAATGAGCTCTGTTTTTTCCCACATCTTCTTTATCGTGTCTAGAATCTATTTTTACCTGAAAATCACACAAATTACACCAATTTACTAATTCCCTAAATATTCACAAATATAGTACAATTTAAGGCACTTAATCATGAAAATCACACATTTATCATTTTAAAGCACACATCTCCGTATATTCATATAACACCGCCAAATGATATACAAAATGAATAAAAACACACAAAAACACATAATAAAATACACTAAAATTTAGGTGAAAATGACACCGATCTGGCGCGCGGGGTAAAAGATCATCTAAAACTCACCCACTGTGCGTTAAAAAATTCTCATTAATCCATGTACATAAACAAAAGAAGATACACTATACATTAAAGTAAGGCTTATGAAGGATGTATGTCCTAACATTTGAAAGTCTTATTGTTTTTAAATTTTATTTATTAGGCCTATTAATTCAAAGCCACGTTAAATGTTGTCCGTTAACATTGACTGAGTACAAAAGATAACGTTGAAAACTTAAAAACTGAGTACAAAAAACGTTGAAAATTTAAAAACTGAGTACAAAAGATTACGTTGAAAATTTGAAATTAATCACTGTGAAAATTTTCCCTAATAATTGCTACCCCTCCATCCATCAAAAGGTTTACATTGCAAAAATATGTAGCGGTAAATTTAAAGGGTATTTTTATTTTAATGTCATTTATTTTAATTTAAATTAATGACAAATTATGTAACATTATAAAATTTTTAGAAGTACTAATTTTTAAATATATAACTTACACTTGCTAAAAGAAAAAATATAAACTTTTAAATAAAACGTAAAGAACTTCTTGAACTAGCTGGAGAGAGTATGTGCCAGTGATAATATTTACATTGCTAATGGTGTGAGTTCAAGCCTTAAGTAGGTTCGAATTTGAGTCACCAAATATTGTTATTTAATAAAAAAAAAAGTTACTCCATCTATCCACCCCAAATGTCTTTCATTTTTATTATTTTGAATGTTCACTTAAAAGTGTTCATTATTTTCTTTTTAAGGAAAAGTACTTCATATATAGTCCATCACCCACTAGTATAGTATTACTTCATCAATCCCAAATTAAATTTCAAATTTTCTGTTTTCGTCTGTTTCACATAAAAAGGAAATATTTTATAATTCTCTCATTTTCTACCTAACACACATAATATATTTTATAATTTATTTATTATCTAAAAATAATATATTACCTCAAAAGTAAATAAAATAAAAATAAAAAAACAACATTTCTTTTTTAAACTCATCTATTACAACGGTGCAACTTTTCTAAGAATGGTATTTTTACTCTTTTGTCTCCACCTTTACTGAGTGCAGCCATTTTATTCATTAATTGAGAATAAGCACACACAATCCCCAAATGCCCAAAAGGATTGGCTCTGTATACACTACCACTCGCAAGCTACATCATAAGCTTTTCATAAGTGACCACAATGGGACTTCTCACTCTATATTTCCCACTTTGGTCGATCCAAGTGAGAGAACCATTTGCAGGATAATCCGCCTTATAACGTATAAACAAGCTGTAGCTCTTCTTCTCATATTTCTTCTGAAACACCAAAGTTTGTGGCTCAACTCTCACTGTTGTGTTCTCTGGCACTTCCACTTTAACCCTGTAAGTAGCTGCACCATCTCCCACATTCGTCACAGTTCTTCGAAATCTCCGAGTCAACGACTTCCCTGTTTCATCTTCGCTCTGAAAGAGTGCGATGAAAGACGGATAATTGAGGTCGGAGGAAGGGTTCGAGCAGTTGTAGGTTGATCTGATGATGGTCAGAGTTTGTTCGGGAGTGAACTTCATTGAACACACCAGGTTCACCAAGTCCTGTATAGATGAATCATAAACCAGTCCTGGATCCATGGCCCGATTCGGATCAACCATTCCTGATCCAATGCCTAAAGGCGTGGCGACATCATTATCCAGCTCCCTGATTGGCTGATTAGTGTTGTCCAGAGGATTAGCAGTGGTCATCATGGCAGATTGAATGGCTGCAGGACTCCAATCAGGATGTGCGGCCTTGAGCAGTGCTACAACTCCGGAGACGTGAGGACACGCCATGGATGTCCCCGACAGCAGATTGTAGTCAGTCGACAATCCTACGTTGTTTCCAATTTTTGCTCCTGAAACAATGTTAGGATGGAAAGCTCCCAAGATTTGAACTCCTGGTGCCATCAAGTCGGGCTTCAAAATGCCATCGTATCCTTGTCCAGGGCCTCGAGACGAGTCGTCTGACAGCACCGGTGCTGCTCTTGGCCCTGTTCCTATTACCGTATGCTGAAAATCGATGCTTGCTGTCGGATCAACCGCATTGCTCGCGTACTCTACCACCTCACGTCCTTCTCCTGGGCGTAGTACGACTCCAGGGGATGGAAATTCGTTGAATCGATATATTCTGGGATCTTCAGCTATTACTATAGCTGCATGTGCATTAGAGGAGAGTAGATATCTCATCACTGACTCGAAATCGTAGTTTCCAGTGGTGACATTGCATACGATGATGCTGCGATCAGGGGCTTCAAAGACATCAGTTGGGGTGCATCTCGATGCGGTTTCGTTGTAATAGAGTTGCAAGTCTCTGATCACGGCTCTAGCTGGATACAGGGTCCACCCGGTGATGGTTTTTCCGTTTCCAAGAGTTAAAGTCCCTGCAAACCACCGATCGACCGTCCCTGATGCCACTACGATCCCCCACGGGATTCCGGAGCGTATAGTTCCGAATCCAGGGCCTCTGTTTCCTGCAGAGAGGCAGAGTACGATACCTTTCTCCCTGGCGCCAAAGCCAGCTATTGCGAGTGGGTTTTCGTACAGATTCGTCTGGCGATTGCTCAAAGAAATCGATAGTATGTCGACTCCATCGGCTACGGCCTGATCAATGCCAGCAAGTGTATCAGATGAACTGCTTCCTAAACCCAACACTCTGTAGACAGCTATCCTCGCACGTGGGGCGACTCCTCTGGCAGTTCCAGGGGCATAACCGAAGAAAGAAACACCCTCTACATAGTTTCCAGCAGCTATGGATGCCACATGTGTGCCATGCCCGTCATCATCTCTAGCTGAATCCGCCGATATAGCAAGATCTGGATTTGAAGCATGAACACCTTCACTGAAATATCTAACTCCAATGATTTTCTTGTTGCACAATGAGGAATTGAACCCTTCCCCTCCCTGGCAACTCCCCTTCCACCTTGCTGGGACTGCAGTCATTCCGTCGTCCCTAAAGCTCGGACTTTCCGGCCAAATGCCGGAGTCGATAACTCCAATTATGACATCCTTGCCGTACTGAGAAGCTGGCCATAGTCCAGTGGCTGAGCTGAGGGAAAGGAATTCAAAGGTGTGTGTGGTATCTAGTGTTAGAGCATCATCGGCGTAGGCAGAAATGAATCCTGCAGACTTCTTTAAAGCTTCCAGTTCATGTTTGGTCATGAGGGCACTGAATCCATGGAAAGCATGGTCATAAGTGTAGATGATCTTCGGGTCGGGATTGTGGGCATTGTGTGGAGTTGGAGCTACTGATTTTACAGATTTGAGAATGGATGAATACCAATAATGGTGGCTGGAAAAGGCCTTTGGCATTGCGGGTTTGTCCATGTGGACAATGTATAAGGATCTTGTCTCTGTAGAAGCATGATGGACATCACAGTGAGTCCAAATTAGAATCAGAATCAGAGAAACTATATTTGGAAGATCCATTTTTTATTCACTCTGAAGTGTGAATGTGGATGATGTTTAAAGCGCAGAATTTCTCATTTATTAAAACAATTTATGCAGCCGACAGTCGATATGTAATGGTTTTGGATCCAAATTATATCAACTTAATCCAGATCATGGCTTTGTATTGTTCTGTTATCCGTAGAGCTGTAAAATAGCGTTGGTCAAGAAATGACGTGGCGTGGCAACTAAACTGCCTAGATTGCTGATAGTAGTAATACTTATCTGCTTTATTAATGGAAATGGGTAAACAGAGATGTAAAGATGTGGACCATTTTTCTTATCTTCCAGCCTGTCATCACCTTTATGTTTATGCATCACATTAATATGTCAATGTGAAAATATCTTTTATTGGTGTTTAAATTATTGTAATTAATGCTGTCACGAGTGCAGCACTGTCAGAACGGTCCGGCCTAAAACCCGCCTCAACCCGCCCAATGGCGGGGCGGACCTAAACGGGTTGTGAACTAGAAATATGTGGCCCATGAAGATTGAAGACATGAACTAATAAGTGATAACAATAAACAAAGATCATGAATAAAAAAACATAAAGTCTACTAATTAAACTTCTCAAAGCACAAATAAAACAACATAATTCTTATAGTTCTCAATTACCCCAAATTAAATCACCAAAAGTCTACTAATAAATTTAAAGTCAACACACAAGTTCAAAACACTAATCTTAAAATCTCTTCAAAACTCATCCTCCATAAAATCATCATGATCAAAATCACAACCATCTCCTTCTTGTTCGCTTTCTTTTTCGCTTTCATCCTCATCAATCTTCAAAGGATTAGACACGGTAAAGTGAGTTTCCTCAAAAATTTTATCATCTTGATCATCTCCATCTACATCCAAAACAAAAAACATAATTAAATAATTGAAAGATAGAAAAACAAGATAATATAAATATAAATAGTATTTTCTAACTTATCATTAGATTGAAAACCATGCAACCAATTGCGAGTACAAATAAGGGCTTGAAAGTTTTCAGGAATCATGGAACTTCTATACTTGTTGAGAACTCGACCACCAATAAAAAAAAATGATTCCGATGCAACGGTTGTAATAGGAATAGCCAATATATCACATGCCATTAATGCAAGGTCCGGAAATCGATGTCTTTGATCCTTCCAAAATTCTAAGACATTTAAATCTTGAAAATGCTTATATTCAAGTTTTGGCTCCTCCAAATAGATATCCAATTGACTCTTCCCAGCTTTTGTTATAGTTTGAGTCTTAAAAGCACTCATGCCCTACGTTAATTGAAATATCCAATAAATCATGAAGCATATTATGTATGCACAAATATAAAATACTACCAATAATTATACATAAGAAATAAAAATAAGAAGAATACTTACTTCCAAAAATTTCTTGCTCTTTGCACTCTTACTTGATCCAAACAAATGGGATAAAGACGATTGAGAAGATTGAGATTGCAAATTTGAAGAACTCGAGTCACTTGTCTTCGTATTGTAATCCTCAAAAAGCTTATACAACTTGCTCTTCACAAGTGTCATCTTCTCTTGCACTTTTGTGGATTCACTCTCAACTTGTGAGTAAAAGTATTCCATCATGTGATACTTAAATCGTGGATCAAGAATAACCCCAGATGCAAGCACCACGCTATACTCACTCCAGTACTTGTCAAACTTTTCAAGCATCTTTTTACACATGCCACTTATCAAAGTATCGCTATTCGACAAGTTTTTTTTCAACAAACATTCAATTTTCCATACTTGCATAAAATACAAATTTGATGTTGAATAAGAAGAACCAGAAATCAAGTTGGTGGTCTCATAAAAGGGCTCAAGAAACTCATGTAATTTCTCAACTTTAATCCACTCTTCATTTGTTGGACAACAATTATAAATCCTGTCACTCATTGGAAGAGAAAAAAAAGCCTTTTTGTATCTAATGGCACTATCCAACATCAAATATGTTGAATTCCAAAGAGTAACCACATCCAACCTCAAACCAACACTAGAATCAATGTCACGAACTCCTTTCACACATTCTTGAAATTTTTTCATTCTACCTTCTGAACTTTTGACATACTTTACAGAATCTCTAACCTTACTCAAGGTTCCACCAATCTCACCACCAATTTTTAAACCATCTTAAACAATAAGATTTAGTATGTGAGCAGAACAACGGATATGAAAAAATTCACCACCACATACCAAATTTCCATTCATGGAGAGTTGATCTTTCAAAATATTTTGCATGGCATCATTACTAGATGCATTGTCCAATGTTAAAGAAAAAATCTTTTTTCATTCCCCACTCTTTCAAAAACTCCAACACTTTTGCAGCTAATTCAACACTGGAGTGTGGAGGAGGGAAATGATCAAAGTTCAGAATTTTACTATTCAACTTCCAATTTTCATCAACATAATGAGCAGTTAAACAAATATAACCCTCACCAGTACATGCGGTTCATACATCTGAAGTTAAGCAAATTCTATTCTTAAGTTTACCCAAAACTTCCTTAAACTTAGCCTTTTATTTCATATACAACTTATTGATATCAGAAACTAGGGTGTTCCTAGATATGCATGGAACATTTGGATTCACATAATATAGAAAAGCTCGAATACCATCATATTCAACAAATGAAAAGGGCAAATCATGCTTAATGATGGCACTTGTAAGCAATTCACGTGCTCTCTTTGGGTTCACCTTTCTGTTCATTATCTTCCCATCATGATTAATAAACATTTGTCCTACATCATGAAATTTCAATTTTGGGCACCTCTCTATGTGGTGTCTCAATGTAGAGGTACCATGAGATTTACCCCTACCTTTGTAAATCTATTTACAAGCCTTACATTCAGCAATTTTATCCTTACCAGTTCCTTTCTTCAAAAAAAATTTCCAAACACCTGAAGTTTCCCTTGAATTATTTTTATCTTCTGACTTTGAGTTCGTGTTTCCAATATCATCCATGTTATTACTTTGATTCAAATCAGTAGAATCCATAGTTTTTTCTTCTAATCTGCAAAAATATAAATATAAACACCATTCTTAATAAGTTTTATTGTTACCATATGCCATTTGATGCACCCCAGTCAAGATACCTATTACATAACCTTTATCGCTTTCATTCAGGGGGTGAGGTGGGGGCCAAATGATTTTCAATTTTCATATTACAATCATATATCTATCCCTATTAGGTTTTTGTCTCTCCAATACACATAAATATGTAATAACCATAACAGCAATTGATTCACATGACATACCTCAAAGGATTATGAAAAAAAATCGACAACTCTAATAAACAGCAACGACAAACCAACGACAATTCCATTTTCCAACTCTAGTAGTTCTGTCCTCATTTATTCCATAAACACAATATATCTACACACACTTCAGTATCATCAATTTTTCCCCATAATAGATGATATAATTATACTACCAAAGATGAATGACAAATACACACATTATACTACCAAAGATGAATGACAAATACACACAGACACATAGACATAAATTGGAAATGAGTAAAAATTATGGAGATGCGAATCTTGGCTTTGCAGACAGTGAGTAGTGTAGGTAAAAAAATAGGGTACATTAAGAGATAGAGAAGATAGAATGGAGATGAAGAGTAGAGAGTCCGAAATAGACTTCAGTGAATAATGGAGATGTGATGTAGTGGCGTGGCGGCCGGTGGGAACGGACAGGCTAGGCGGTTGCCGGCTACGTCGCTACCACTGCAATCCCTAATTCCCAATCTCAATTCTCACATCACGTTTACTGTAACTTCACGTGATATTAGTTTCCACTTGCCAGTTGGGCTTGGGCTCTTCCTGCTAGTCTATTTGGGCTTTGCCCATTAAAAATAAAATAAAAAAAGAGGCGGGTCAACCCGCTCCCCCGGCCCAAAACCTGCCCCCGTTTGGGCCAGCCCGTTTAGGCCCGCATCTAAACGGGCTGTGAATTTTAGAGCCCAACTCGTCTTTTTTCAAGGGTGGGGGCGGTCCGGCCCGCGGGCCTAACTCGTTTGACGGCTCTACACGAGTGTGTGAATCTAGGGGGGTTTGGTTTATTGAAAAGAATTGAAATTAGAATTATAGTGATATTAGCGAGGAATGGTAAATGGTTTGTATTTTATAATGATGATATTTGGTTGATAATAGGGAATAACTATCATTACTATTAATGTTGTTTGCTATGATTAAATTCTATAAGAATATATTTATATTTTTTATTATTTTTTAAATTTATTATTATTATTATTAGAAAATTTTATTATTTTAATAATATTTTATATCATTATAAAATATTAGTAATAATTTAAAACAGAGGGATAGTTGAAAGTCAATAGTTCACGTTTTCCGTGGGAACGAGGGATTCTCACTTTTTGGTAATTGAAATGTACTGTATCACTTTAATTTCCATCAACCAAAAATATTAGTACTCCATTTCCTTTCTCATTCCCACCTTCCAAATCCTTCAACCAAACAAGCCCTTAGTAATGCATGAGTTTATAATTACCCAGAATAGAGCTTTAAGAAGTGGCTAAATTCTTTACAGCATGTCTATAATTTCAACATTGCTAAAATGGTGATTTGAAAATAGTTTTGAGACATGGAAGGTTTGTCGGCTATTTTAGTGAGGAGTAAATATCAATGTAACTATTGTTTTTTCCAACTTCAGTCATTTTTTTATTGTATTTCTCACTTTTGGTCCTCCGACATCCATTTTTTGTCCTTTTGGTCCAAATTTAGTCATTTTTCGCGGAAATTCAAAAAACTCGCCGGAAAAATTATGTGTGAGTTGCACACGCTCAAATTTGGTCCTGTAAGTATGGACCGTTCCAACTTCTGTCCCTTTCTTATTGCAATTTTCACTTTTGGTCCTCCATTGTCTTATTTTAGTCCTTTTTTGTCCAATTTTAGTTATTTTTTGCCGAAATTTTAAAAAACTCATCGGAAATTATGCTTGAGTTGCATTAATCTTCCAACTTTCCATTTTTCTCTTCATTTCTCTTTTTTCTTTTTAAATTAAATTACGAACTTTACGTATTAATTACTTATTCACTCGAAAAAGGATTTGAGCAAATTTTTACATTAAATTGTTCTAATTAAAATAAAATTTTTAAATATAAAATTAGATCCGATTGTCGTTAAAAGAAATATTACAAAAATATTGATAAAAATGGATTTGACCCATAGACCAATCCACTTTCCATTTTTCTCTTCATTTCTCTTTTTTCTTTTTAAATTAAATTACAAACTTAACATATTTATTACTTATTCACTCAAAATTGGATTTGAGCAAATTTTTACATTAAATTAATCAAATTAAAATGAAAATTTTAAATATAAAATTAGATCTGATGGTCGTCAAAAGAAATATTACAAAACTATTGATAAAAAAATGGATTTGACTCATAGACCAATTCCAACTAAATCAATCCATTCAATAAAACCCAATAAAAAATTCAATCCTCTTGAAAATTTACGTGTACATCTTAAGAAGCTTGAAAATTATATATCAAGACTCTAGAAACTTTATTGAAAAGATAAATAAATAAATAAATAAAACAACATTTATATTATTACGTATAAAAAATTAAAAAAATTAAAGCCAAAATTGTAACACAAAATTAAATAAATAAATAATCTAGAACATTTATATTATTTAATTAATTGTTAGTCCCAAAATAATATTATTCCCCACGTGATTCATAACAAATGTAATGTGAAATTGTGTTTTTACTAAATATTTTAGCTTTTGTTATTTTAATTAATCGTATCATATACAGATGAAGCAAATGTGAATTTTATTAATTTAGCAATTTTAAGATTAATAAATATAAATTACAATTTTGAAATAATTTGTTTTCTCCGCCGCAAACATTAAAGATTTCTTAAATCTTGAGCATGAGAATTTTGAGCACGTTCAACTTACGCATGATTTCAGACGAGTTTTTTAAAATTTCGAAAAAAATAATTAAATTTGGACAAAAAATGACTAAAATAGGATAATGGAGGAACAAAAGTGAAAATTATAATAAAAAAAGACTGATATTAGAACGGTCCATACTTACAGGACAAACTTTGAGCGCGTGCAACTCAGACATAATTTTTCCGGTGAGTTTTTTAAATTTTCGGCGAGAAAGAACTAAATTTGGACAAAAAGGACAAAAAACGAATGCCAAAAGATCAAAAATGAGAAATCTAATAAAAATAACTAAAATTAGAAAATGGCATAGCTACATGACAAATTTTGATATTTACTCTTTTAGTGAGCAAAAAGAAAGGCGCATGAGAGTCGAAACAGAACCATTTAAGGCATCTTCCCAACCAATTATATTGACCCACTTATTGATATCCATTTAAGGCAATATTTTATTATTATTATTATTATTATTATTATTATTATTATTATTATTATTATTATTATTATTATTTGGTTATTTATACCTATTTTGTCCTTAAATTTTAGCATCTTTCACTTTTTTTTCTTATTTAGTGGTCAATGATATACTATTTCGCACTTAAAATTTAGTACTCCATTATTTTAAGGTATTATCGTAATTAACTGTAAAAAGTGGCTAAGACCACAAGCTTTGTTTGTTTTCATTTTGAAAACCGCAGTTGTGTTTTCAAAATTACGCTTATATACAGCTACCAACTCTATTAATCTCAATTCATCCATTTTTCATACTCCCTACATCCCATACTAAGGGTAGTTTTGTTTTTTGGCAATTGAATTAAGGAGTATTATTTATTATTTAATCTATAGTGGGTAGTTATATTAGTGGGAGTGTGAGTTCCATATTTTAATTATATTAGTGGGTGTATGTGGGTCTCATATGTATAAAAAAGGAAAATTGACTCTTTAGGTGGGACGACCAAAATGAAAAAAAGAGACTCTATGAGTGGAACGGATGAAGTACATTAATTCTCCTTAATTAATATTCTTTCCATCATTCTCTCTTCTCTCTCATTCCATTTGTCACATCAATTAATACATCTTTCATCCCACCGAAATGCTAGAAGTTGTTTTTTGTATGGAGGTTAAAGAATATACACCATATTTTAACGTATAGTGAAATAAAAGATATTATATTTTAATGTATAATGAATAGTTGTATTAGTGTTGTCTGTAGATTCTCATTAAAATATAGTACTCCCTCCGGCCACTTACAAGCTAACCGTTTGTTGTTTGCACGTGGACAATTCTAAGGTCTTTATTTGCTTTTTGCACGTGGATTAAGGAATATTATTATTATAGGTAAAATAGGTAGATGTATTAGAGAGAAGTGGTGGGTTATATTGTGTACTTTCTTTACTAAATATAGGAAATTGATACATTTGAAGCGGACGGCAGGAATAGTGAAATAGATACCTTGTAAGTGACCGGAGGTAGTATTAATTAATTTATGTGGACTTCATTTACTATAAAAAAAATGTTAACCTTTTGACGTTACGGTGAGATGGAAATAGTATTTTTTTACATATATTATCACATACCTCTTACGCATGATGTTACGTGAGATGGCAGTATTATTTATTTATATATATCACCACATACTCATACGCATTGATTTGATTCAAAGTTTAAATACTCCCTCCGTCCTGGTGAAAGGTCACCGGTTACTTTTTACACGTGAATTAAGGAGTATTATTATTTTGTATAGTGAGTTGTTGTATTAGTAGTGATTGGTGGGTCATGAGTCATTTTTACTAAAAAAGGAAAATGAGGATATTTGGATGAGACGCCCAATATAGTAAAATTGTGATATTTCGGTGGGAAGGAGGGAGTATATTCTACCAAAACTTAAAATAAATACTATTTCACTATTCAATAATTTAGAAAGGTAGTGCAAAGGTTGAATGGGATATTGCCTCTCCGTTTAAACAGTTGTCTATCTCATCTTCATATCTCTCGAAAGGTGAAAATCCATGCTAAGGTCTCTTTCCGTAGGGTAGGGGTGAATACAACTAATAAAACCTATCCATAGTACTTTTCATTTAAATATTTTTGTTCTCATTTTGAATTAAATTGTACCAGAAAATTCTCATGTACTCCCTACTTAAATCCAAGCTATTAAATCCTTCACTCGGTGACTCATGATATAGTATAATGAGTTGTATACAAGGTTTAAAATATCGATATAGGTAGAAATATCAGTATCTCAGAATATATCGAATATTGATATCGGTAAAAATTAAAAATATCATGAAAACTTAAAAAAAAGAGAAAATTAATTATTTAATTTTGCAATATATTTTAACTACTTTTAATTTATAAATGCAATTTAAAATCTCAATAAAACTCATAACATATGATAAACAAATCAATTACAACATATTTAAATAGTTTAAAGTCATACAATACTTAATAACTAATAATACCAAAATGATAATCTATGATGCTCAAGTGTAAAACATGTGATGTCATCTTGATCTAAAAAATATTGGTATCAGTTCATAAAATTAAAGAAATTCTGAACATAGTTCTGAATGCGCCAGTAGTATTGTTATGTACCAATAAAATACTCCCTCCGTCCCGATTCGATTGAATGTACTAAAATAATTTTATTTTTAATATTAGAGTATACTATCATATTGTGTACATGAAATGAAACTCCTCATTTACTTAATAGTAATAATTTTAATGAAAAGTGATAATAAGTGATAATTAATTAAATAAAATAAAACAGTCTTAATAATTTCATGCAAATGTTGCTCTATTTTTTTGTAAATTGATCAAATTAATGAAAAATTTGTATTTAGTTGGTAAAAGTAATATAAAAAATTATTAAATTTTCATAAAAATATGGATAATTTTTCTATATTTTCGATATATCCTCGATATTTTATCGATATTTCCTCGATATATCTCGACATCTGAAAAAATTTGAACTGTGACAAACTGATATCGATATTCTTACCGATATTTCCTGATATATCTTCGATATCAGAAAAGATATATCTTTTTCCCTAATATCGATATCGATACTTTCCAAATACGGATATATTGTTACCGATATTTCCTGATATATCTTCGATATCAGAAAAGATATATCTTTTTTTCTAATATCGATATTGATACTTTCCAAATGCGAACATATAGTGAATATTTTCGGAAATTTTAAACCTTGGCTGTATATATTCCTTTTATGTTGTATATCGATTTGTTTTGTTGTTGTGTTTTATTACTTTAATAATTTCAAGCATTACTTCCTATGAGCTTCGGTCTAGTAATAATTTTAAAGGAAAATTTAAATATTTTAAATAAATATAATGCCAAAATACCACTATGGAATATGGATCATCAGTCAACTAGTTGAAGATGGAATTTTAGATGGTTTGATCTTAATTACATCCTTTCACAGTTTGTAGCAGCAAACACAGAATTAATGACAACAATTAACCGTAATTATCAGCTCCCCCAGAAACCACAATAGGACTTCTGACAACATATTTACCAGTCTCCTCAATCCAAGTAACCGACCCTGAAACAGGATAAGCAGAAATGTTGGAGTAGTAACGAATTCTTAATGAATAACTCTTCTTCTCATATTTCTTTCTGAACACTAAACTCTGTGGCCAAATTCTGACTGTAGTGTTCTCCGGTGTCTCCAACTTCACTCTGTATGTTTCTGCACCATTTCCAACATTCGTCACTATCCGCTTGAATGTTTGAGTTATCGTCATATCTCTTTGTTCGAAGGTGAAGACAGATATGAATGACGGGTAGTTCAGATCAGAGGATGGATTCGAGCAGTTGTAGCTCGACCTTATGAGTGTTTGTGTTTGTTCACGTGTGAAATTCATGGAGCAAACAAGATTCACGAAATCGTGAGGTGTAGCATCGTAGATCAGGCCTGGATCAAGGGCGCGATTGGGGTCGACATGCCCTGATCCAATGCCTAATGGATCAGCCAGTGAGTAATTGAATGCTGAATCTTTGATGGGTTGGTTGGTGTTATCAAGATGATTGGCAGTTGTCATCATGGCAGATTGAATGGCAGAAGGACTCCAATCAGGGTGTGCAGCTTTGAGAAGTGCTGCAACTCCAGCAATGTGAGGTGCAGCCATGGATGTTCCTGATAAGAGCGAGTAGTCGGTCGACAAAAACATGTTGTAGCCAATTCTAGGACTGTTGACAGCTATAGGACTATAAGCAGCTAAAATCAATACCCCGGGTGCCATTATATCCGGCTTCAGGATCTTGTCGTAGCTCTGCCCTGGACCTCTTGACGACGAACCTGACAATGCTGGAGCCGCCCTCGTTTCGTCCCCAATGAAGGTTTGTTGGAAATCTATGGATGCTGTTGCGGACTCATTGTTTGATGCGTAGCGGATCACTTCTATGGCATGTGCTTGGTTGATTACAGCTCCAGGAAAAGGGAAATATGTTGATCGAAGTATGCTGGTGTCTTCAGAAATGATAATAACTGCATGAACTTGATCTTGAGCTTGTGATATATATCCCATCAAAGAGAAAATGGAGGTCTGTTCATCTGTTAGATTGCAGATTACAATATTTCTGTTAAATGGTGGAGCCTCCCTCAACAACTCACTTGAGTTGCAAGCAGCCAGCGTCTGGTTGTAAACGAGACGCAGGCCTGTAATCGAGGCTCTTGCAGGAAACATTGTAAATCCTCTGATGGTTTTACCATTCCCAAGAGTGATAGTCCCTGCGAACCATCTATCAACGGTCCCGGAAGCCACCACTACTGCCCAAGGAATGCCTGCTCGGACAGTTGCAATACTTGGGCCACGATTTCCAGCAGACATACAGACAATCACACCCTTTTCTCTTGCGCCAAATGTTGCCACCGAAATAGGATTTTCGAACAGATTCGGATTCCGGAAAGTTATAGAGATGGATATAATATGTACTCCATCGGCAACAGCCTGATCAATGCCTGCTAGAGTATCAGATTCATAGCTGCCAAACTGGGTGCTGTAAACTGCGATCCTAGCACGAGGGGCAACTCCTCTTGCTGTTCCCGTAGCATAACCGAAGTATGAAACACCATCCACATAATTTCCAGCAGCTATGGATGCCACGTGGCTGCCATGACCTTGATCATCTCTAGCTGTATTCCTTATCCCAGCGGCATTAGTGGGATCAGCTGCTTTAGCCCCTTCGTTGAAATATCTGGCTCCAATGAGCTTCCTGTTACAGAGTGAGGAATTGAACCCATCGCCACCCTGGCAACTCCCCTTCCACTCCGGAGGAACTTCAGTCATGCCATCGTCCTTGAAGCTCGGGCTTTCGGGCCAAATTCCGGAATCGATGATGCCGATGATCACATCTTTGCCGTACTGAGAAGCAGGCCACAGGCCAGTGGCGGTGTTGAGGGAAAGGAATTTGGTGGAGTAGGTGGTGTCTAGCGTGACGAGGTTGTCGGCGTAGGCGGAGAGGAATCCCGGAGACTTCTTTAGAGCTTCCAGTTGGTGAGGCGACATGACTGCACTGAATCCATGGAAGGTATGGTCGTAAGTGTAGATGAGTTTTGGGTGGGATTTGTGAGCTTGGAGTGATGATGGAGCTTCTGAATTAACAGAATTGAGAAGTGAAGAATACCAATGATGGTGGGTGGTGAATGGCTTTGGCATGGAGGATTTGTCCATGTGGACAATGTATGTGGATGATTGAGCTGAAGCATAGTGAGGAAGTAGAAACAGAGAGAGCAGAAACAGAGCAACTGGATAAGGAAGATCCATTAATTCACTCCTTAACTTTCAGATGTGATTAAAGAAGCAGTTAATAAAGAACAGTAAGAATTGGCGGGCTCCTATTCTTTTGTACATTTACTGCATTCTTACCTGCCGCCTGTCGGTATGTTGTTTCAGAAGATATTTTGAGGTAATCGATGTCCACACCATTTGTGATATAATTACTCCTACAAATTTTTTTGAAATCAATAATTCTCGTAGAAATTATAAGAATTAAATTGCACAGTGATGTAGACACGCAAATTTAAAATAAAATAATTGTTTTTAACTCTACTAACTTTTTTTTTGTAGAAAAGGTTCTGGAAATAAATTATAGTCCTTATTCCCTCCATACCGGGCAATTATGTACACTTTGCATTTTAAACCGTTCCAAGTACTCTTCCATCTTATTTTAATGGTTTTTTTTGCGTCACATCCTAATAGTTACATTTCCCTTTTTGGTACTCACACATATTAATTACTTCTCTCTTTATCGTCCCACATGTCATATTAATACACCTACACACTACACATTAAAATATTAGAAACTCACCTCAATACACATTAAAATATTATACTCCTTAATCCTCATGCAAGAAGCAAACGTAACTATAAGGATGAGATGAAGAGAGTATTCTTTATGATCACTAGTAACTGTCTCAAAGTAAATGGTTATGTTTGTGTTTTTACATTAATTAAAAAATATAATATTTTAATTTATAGTAAAATGAGATAAATAATATTATAATGTTTATCAATGGTAACAAGAATGAAAGATATTTGATTCTTATTATTCACGTTTGGTACCAAGTAATGGAAATACAAATTTCTTAACTAATCTAATAACTATTTCACTGCTTCAATCAACTTCTTCATCATCATTATTATTATTATTCTGAAATTTTATTATCATTCTCATTATCATTATTATTCCAAAATTTGAACTAAACTGTTCCAGAGAATATACGGTAGCCCTTGCTATAGTTGGAGACTTGGGAGGATATATTAGATAAATCGTTTTCATTATTTTGTATTTTAAAATATATATTTTTTAATTATGAATGTAGTTTATTAGTAGTACAATAGTGGATATTATGTGCTAATAATTCTACGGAAAAAAAATCTACGAAAGAATTTGAATATTTTAAATTTTTAAATGCTAATTATATTGTGTATCCAGGTCAGGTGTACCATAAGATAAGATAGGATGCACCCACTTTAAAAAATGTATACAAATATAAACAAAACATATACAATTATGAATAAAAATGTATACAATTCAATTGCTATTTTTTTAATGAAAAATTGAGTGTAAAAAAATACAATTATTAAAAAACATGTATACACTATCGAATAAAAAGTTATACACATATGGATGCTAGTTTTTTTTAATGAAAAACTTAATATGAAAAAAATATACAATTATTAATAAACATGTATACAAAATAGAATAAAAAGTTATAAATATATGGTGCATCCCAACTAATATCAACTCATTTTTAAATAAATATAATGACAGAATACAACTATGGGAATGATATCACCTTGTTGAAGAAGGCTTTTTACATGGTCTGATCCTTATTTTTATAGGATTAACGGCAAACAAACAACACAACTAGCACGAAAATAAGTATAGGATTCTTTATTTCATAATTGGTGCAAATGATCTGATCGTTGTCATTTTCACCTAGATTTTAGTGTCTTTATTTGTGGATTTTCGAATGTTTTTATCCGTATTTGTGTAACTTTTGGTGGAGTTATATGTAATTATGAGAGATTTGGTATGGATTGATAAAAATGTGTAAATGAGCTTAAATATATGCAAAACATGTAAAAAATGAAGCAAAACGGAGTCGGGAGCTGAAACGGGCCGAAAAACACCAAACTCGAGTTGCATGGTCTTGCTCGACTTGCAACTCGAGTCGAGTTGAGGGTCAAGCAAAGGCAGAAAGTGTCCAGTAGCTCAACTCGAGTTGCAATGTCCAAGTAGACCTGCAACTCGAGTCGAGTTAGATACCGAGAAAAGTCAAGCTTCTGACACGAGTAGACAGGCGAGAGCTCGAGTTATCTTACTCGAGTCGAGCTGGGATCAGTGTAAGTCGAGCAGCAAGTCGAGCTGGGGCAGAGCAGCGTCCAAAATCATCTAGTGAGCTAACTCGAGTTGCAAGGTCCAACTCAACTTGCAAATCGAGTCGAGCTAGGGTCGAAAAACCATCCAGTTTGCAGAGCCACGCAACTCGACTTGACAGGCAGTAGCTCGAGTTGGCTACTCGAGTCGAGTTGGGTCAAAAGTAGGAAAATTTAGGAAAATTCTAGAAGCTTCTAGAAGGTCCCCAAGGGGTATAAATGCACAATTGGTGCGAAAATTATAGAGAGAGCCTCATTTGACAGTTATTTTAGAGATCAACACACACACTTTCTCACCTCCATTTCACACACTCCATCCGATCCATCTCTTTCACCCTTCAATTCATCCCTCCATTCAACTTGATCTTCATCAATCCATCACTCCATCCATCCATCCACCATTTGAGAAGAGGAAAGCTTAAAGAAGTGAAGAAGTTGATATATTGAAGAAGATGAAGGATTCTCCATGCAAGGGAAACAATTCCATTTTTCATTTGTTGATTTTCTTCTCAATTTGGCTCAAATGGAGAAATACTTGATTTGTATTGATTTAAACACCATGTTTAGTGGCTAGTCCTATAGTAGGGCTAATCATATGAATGGTTGAGGTGAAGAGTTACATATGTAGAACTTGAGTAATGATTTGAATTGATTTGTGGATTTTCTTTTATGATATATCAATCATGTTTCATTTCAATGTTTGTGTGATTAAATTCTCTATTCATAATATTATGATGACCATTTCAATATTGTGAGTGGATGTATAATTGAATCATATATTGAATTGTGCATGTATGTTAGTATAAGGGGAGGTAAGTCATACCCTCCTTAGACTTGGAACATTCATAGAAGGACACTTAAGAGATTGAGTGAAAAGAACCAACTTATGATAATAGTACCTTAAGGGAATTGAGATTAAGACCAATCTTAGGAGATTTAGGCTTGTAAAAGGGTCGAGAACCTAGTTGTCTTGGCCATAGGGACTAGGGATAAAATTGTGATTGCTTTTAATCCACAAATTAATGAAAATTACCATCAAGAGTTTTGCATATCTAGCTCAAGTCTTAACCATGAGTATGATTAGTCTTGCTCTCTTCTCAAGTGAATTTCTACATCCATTCCATTTATCATTTGCGTGTTATTTGATCATTTACTTTGTTAGTCTAAATTCTAGTTAATTGAGTAGAATCGTAAGTGATAGTTTTAAATAACAAAACCTTCAATCTATCATTCTTACAAAGCATAAATCAATGGAAAATCCGGATACAAACCTAAGTTTCATTTCGCTTAGGACGATATTACTATAAATTTTGTATTTGGTCGTGTGTTTACTCGACGATAGAGTCTCTTACTCTTACACATTGAAAAATGCGATTAAGAACATGATCATCAAGACCTCAGAGCGGTAATTTTGGATATTTTTATGAAACATATCATTTATTAAAAATAGTGGAAAATAAGATGAAAGATGAAGTTGGAATAGGTTAGGAAAATTAACCGTAATTATCAGCTCCCCCCAGAAACCACAATTGGACTTCTGACCACATACTTACCACTCTCCTCAATCCAAGTGAGAGACCCTGCTCGGGCCCCAACATAAATGTCAGAGTAGTAACGAATGCTCAAAGAATAGCTCTTCTTCTCATATTTCTTTTTGAACACTAGACTCTCTGGCCAAATTCTGACCGTCGTGTTCTCTGGTTTCTCCAACTTCACTCTGTATGTGGCTGCCCCCTTTCCAACATTCGTCACTGTCCGCTTGAACGTTTGCGTTATCGTCCTATCTCTTTGTTCAAAGCTGAAAACAGAAATGAATGACGGGTAGTTGAGATCGGAGGACGGATTCGAGCAGTTGTAGCTTGATCTTATGATCGTTTGCGTTTGTTCGCGTGTGAAATTCATGGAGCAAACGAGATTCACGAAATCTTGAGGTGTAGCATCGTAGATCAGGCCTGGATCAAGGGCGCGATTCGGGTCCACTTGTCCTGATCCAATGCCTAACGGATTAGCCACTCTGTAATTAAAGGCCATGTCTTTAATGGGTTGGTTGGTGTTATCCAGATGATTGGCGGTTGTCATCATGGCAGATTGAATGGCAGAAGGACTCCAATCCGGGTGTGCAGCTTTGAGAAGTGCTGCAACTCCAGCAATGTGAGGTGCAGCCATGGACGTCCCTGATAAGAGCGAATAGTCGCTCTGCAAATCTATGTTGGAACCAATTCTGGGATTGCTGAAAGACAAAGGGCTATAGGCAGCTAAAATCAGCACCCCGGGAGCCATTATATCCGGCTTCAAGATCTTGTCGTAGCTCTGCCCCGGACCTCTGGACGACGAACCTGACAAGGCTGGGGCCGCCATTGTTTCCTCCCCGATGAACGTTTGTTGGAAATCTATGGTTGCAGTTGCGGACTCATTGTTTGATGCGTAGCGGACCACCTCAATGGCTTGTGCTTGATTGATTACAGCTCCAGGGTAAGGGAAATATGTTGATCGAAGTATGCTGGTGTCTTCAGAAATGACAATTACTGCATGAACTTGATCATGAGCTTCTGATATATATCCCATCAAATCGAACATGGAGGTCTGTTCATCTGTTAGATTGCAGATTACAATATTTCTGCTAAATGGTGGCGCCTCTCTAAACAACTCACTTGAGTTGCAAGCAGACAGCGCCTCGTTGTAAACAAGACGATGGCCTATAATGGAGGCTCTTGCGGGAAACATGGTCCATCCTCTGATGGTTTTACCATTCCCAAGAGTGATAGTCCCCGCGAACCACCTATCAACTGTTCCCGAAGCCACCTCAATAGCCCAAGGAAGGCCTCCTCCTATAGTGCCGAGACTTGGGCCGCGATTTCCTGCAGACTTACAAACAATGACGCCCTTCTCTCTTGCGCCAAATGTAGCTGTTGCAATTGGATTTTCGAATAGAACGGGTCTTCCGAATTGCAGAGAGATGGATAATATATGGACTCCATCGGCAACAGCCTGATCAATGCCTGCCAGAGTATCAGATTCGTAGCTACTAACTTGGTAAGCTGCGATTCTAGCACGTGGGGCAACTCCTCTTGCTGTTCCCGTAGCATAACCGAAGAAGGAAACACCATCCACATAGTTTCCAGCAGCTATGGATGCCACGTGGCTGCCATGACCATCATAGTCCCTAGCTGAATTCCTTATGGCTGTATTGGTGGGGTCTGCTGCTTTAGCTCCTTCGTTAAAATATCTGGCTCCAATGAGCTTCCTGTTACAGAGTGAGGAATTGAACCCATCCCCACCCTTGCAACTCCCATTCCACCCAGGGGGAATTTCAGTCATGCCATCATCCTTGAAGCTCGGGCTTTCCGGCCAAATTCCAGAGTCGACGAATCCGATGATCACATCTTTGCCGTACTGAGACGCAGGCCAGAGGCCAGTGGCGGTGTTGAGGGAAAGGAATTTGGTGGAGTGGGTGGTGTCTAGAGTGACGACGTCGTCCACGTAGGCGGCGAGGAATCCGGGAGACTTCTTTAGAGCTTCCAGTTGGTGAGTGGACATGACTGCGCTGAATCCATGGAAGGCGTGGTTGTAAGTGTAGATGAGTTTTGGGTGGGATTTGTGAGGATGGAGTGATGATGGAGCTTCTGATTTAACAGAATTGAGTAGGGAAGAATACCAATGATGGTGAGTGGTGAATGGCTTTGGCATGGAGGATTTGTCCATGTGGACAATGTATGTGGATGATTGAGCTGAAGCATGGTGAGACAATAGAAACAGTGAGATCAGAAACAGAGCAACTGGATAAAGAAGCTCCATTTATTCATTCAATTAATTATTTCACTTGGAGATCTGAATGTGATGAATTATATATTCTAAATAAGCAGCATTATGATTTAAAAAGTTGAGAATGAATTGTAAGAATTGGCGGCTTCATTGGACTTCTCCTGATCTTTTGCTCAATTATTGCATTGTTGGTGTGTGACGTTTTGGAAGAGATTTTGAGGGAATGGATGTCCACACAATTTTTGTTAGGCTCCAGCAGTTAGCCCGCCCCATTTTACAGTACATTCACCTCAAAAATGCAAACAACTCAGTAAATCATTTTCAGCAGTTGACTCCATTTTGCAGCACATCCATTTTATTAATACTATTTTATTAATTTTTTACATTTAATTCATTTTTCATTGTTATATTTATTTTTGAATACAAAAAATAATATAATAAAAATATTAATATGTCTAAAATTAAAATAATATAATCACTAAAATTACGTTAATATTTATTTAAACATGAAATTACGACAACAATTAAAATTAAAATTACATTAAAAATACATAAACATCAAATTAAAATTACAACACAAAAATTAAAACTACAACACTTAAAATTAAGAATGATTATTTCTACTCCTCTGAGTTGGAATACTCCATCCATAAATGATCAATTAAAGCATTTTGAAGGTTGAAATGGACATCTGTATTTCTAATTTGTGCATATCGAGTAAGGAAGTTTTGGAATCGAGCAGGATCACTAACCGCAAATTCAACATTCGGAAGTGGCACTTCTCTTGCTTCCTCAATTGGAGCATTAAAATCTCATTCATCTTCAATTATCATGTTATGCATTATTATGCACGCACACATAATCATTTTCAAATCAGCTTTATTCCAAAAACGTGCTGGGTTTGCAACAATTGCAAATCGATTTTGTAGAACTACAAATGCACGTTCAACGTCTTTTCTACAAGCTTTTTGTTTTGTTGTAAAATATTTTTTGGCCCAATGGGCTCATGAATAGTTTGAACAATTGTTGCCCATTTGGGGTATATCCCATCGGCCAAATAATACCCCATATTAAATTTTTTTCCTTTAATGATATAATGTGCCGGAGAAGCAATGTCTCTAGTAAGGTTAGAGAAAAGAGAAAATGTCTCTAACACATTAATATCATTGTTGGAACCCGACATCCCAAAATATGCATGTCATATCCATATATCATAGTCAGCTACAGCTTCAAGGTATAATTGTTGGAGATGCACTACAACCAGAATATTGTCCCGCCCAAGCCGTTGGACAATTTTTCCACTTCCAGTGCATACAATCCAAACTTCCTAACATACCTGGAAATTCACGATGCTTCCCTATGTGGAGTAGTCTTGCAACGTCATTGGCATTAGAAGCTCTTAGATATTGCTCTGAAAAAATTTCAACAACAGCACGACAAAATCTTTTAACACATTCGATGGATGTAGATTCTCCAATCTTGATATACTGTCGGTTGCATCAGCTGGAACGCATATGCGAGTATACGAATTGCAGCCGTCACCTTCTGTAAAGTTGACAAATCAAGTGTTCCAGCTGCATTCCTTCGTTGTATAAAATAATTATCGTGATTTTTTACAGCATCAACGATTCTAAGAAATAAATCACGAGACATTTAAAAGCGTCGGCAGAAGTGATCTTCATTATACGTTGGATTTTCAGCAAAGTAGTAATTGTAGAGATTTTCAGCAGCTACTTCTCGATCATGAAAAATAATTCTCCGACCTTGCACTGATCCTCCATGCCTTGGATTTTTATTTTGTTGGCTAAGACATTCAGCCATCAATACATTGTTGTTTCGTAGATGTTGCACAATCATTTTTTCTTCATTATCGTAACTCTCTAATATTGATTGGGCAAATACATCAAACTCATCACTTGATGAGCTTGATGAAGAAGAAAATATCTCATGAAAATTCATTGTTGTATGTATGAGTGGAGTGATGAAAAAATTGATTTTGAAGTGCTAGTAAGTGGTAGCATGTGTTCATTATATAATCCAAAATTTTACTATTTATTAAGGCACAATTCATGTACTTAAAATCTCAATCATTGTTAAAAAGATATGATCTTTAAATCTCAACCGTTGGACGATGATCTTGTAAAGAGTAGAAAGAAAATAAGCACAATCCATGTACTTAAAATCTCAACCGTTGATAAAAAGATATCACCTTTAAATCTTAACCATTAGATGAAAGTATAGAGAAAAAAGAAGCACAATCTATGCTCTTTAAATCACAACCATTGATAGTAGAACATCATATTTAAATCTCAACTGTAGGATGAAATGTAGAGAGAAAAGAAGCACAATCCATGTTCTTTAAATCACAACCACTGATAGTATAACATCATCTTTAAATCTCAACCGTTGGATGAAGTGTAGAGAGAAAAGAAGCACAATCCATGCTCTTTAAATCACAACTATTGATAGTATAACATCATCTTCAAATCTCAATCGTTGGATGATGATTTTGGAAAATGTGAGAAGTCTAATATTTATTATAAATAAGTGACACACAACCCTTATCCTACCACAAGCCTCTACAATTTATCTTTTCACACTTAACTTATTATTTTTTTTCGTATTTCTTCCCTCTAAAATGTCTAAACAAGATAAAAATTTCTCTTCTTCCGATGATAAAAATCTTTGCACTTGCTATATTGATGTTTCGCAAGATCCAATTGTCGGTAGAAACCAAACAAAAGACAAATTTTGGCATCATATTACTGAAAATTCAATTCTGAAAAGCCATCGCAATCAGTCTCTCGTACTAAAAAATCCCTACAATACCGTTTCCGAGTCACACTTAAAGATTGTAGAAAGTTCTGGCATGTCTACAACAAGTTCGATATTCTCGTCCAAGTGGTGCAAATGATGAAGACATAGTAAGTGGAATATTTTATTTTCTTTTAATTATAAATCATACTAAGTTTATTATAATTCATACTTGATTAATATTTTGTATACAAGTAGTGGAACAAGGAAAATGAGTTGATGTCTAAAAATGAAGAATATTCAGATGGTTTCAAATTTGCGCATGTGTGGTCTATTATGAAGAAATACGTAGAAGAAGTTGCAGAGGAAGAAAGTTCAAGTGCTCAAGTAAACACGTCAGCATCTCCTATATCTCCTATATCTTTTAATTATAAATCATACTAAGTTTATTATAATTCATACTTGATTAATATTTTGTATACATGTAGTGGAACAAGGCAAATGAGTTGATGTCTAAAAATAAAGAATATCCAGATGGTTTCAAATTTGTACATGTGTGGTCTATTATGAAGAAATACGTAGAAGAAGTTGCAGAGGAAAAAAGTTCAAGTGCTCAAGTAAACACGTCAGCATCTCCTATATCTCTGCAAGCCTCATTGTCAGAATTTGCAATCAATTTAAGCAATGATAGTGGAGGATCTTCATTGAGGCGGCCGGAGGGGATAAAAAAAAGCTAAATTGAAAAGGAAACAAGGTGAAGAAACATCTAGTGTAGCAAACATATTACACGAAGAGGTGAAAAAAATGCGTGAAATGTTACACATGTCTGCTGAAAAAAAGACTGAGATGCTGCTATAATGTGTGAAAAGGTTAAAGCTAAAAATCATAACAATAAATTTAAAAAATTAATGCGGGAAGACAAACTCATAATGGTGAATTTGGGCACCATTTTGGATACCGCTTCCAATTTCTTTGGCCAATTTATCCGAGATATTGGAGGAGCGTTCGGGGATGGTCTCTCAGATTATTAGTATTTGTGTGTTTATTTATTATGTTTATGTACTTTATTTTTTTCTTGTGCTAGTAATGTTGTTTTATCAATTTATTTTAATTAAGGGTGTGTTTTATATATACTAAATAATGTAATGTAAGTTTGTGTTTAGGATTTTAATATGTGATGTAATTTAAAATTTTATATATTTTATTATTTAAGTATATATATCTTTTAAACACAAAATAATATAATAAAAATTAACCATCATTTTTTTCTCTTATAAAAATTTAAAAATATATATATACTCTACAGTTTACTATTGAATTGACTATCAAAATATTTTTTTATTTATTTAAATTAACTAAAGAAAATAAGTAAGAGAAGAAATTATTAAAAACACTATCAAAATATTTTTTCATTAACTAAAGAAAATAAGTAAAAAAGAAATTAAAAATAAATAAATAAAAAATGATGCAGCACTCTACTGTAGCAGCTGGAGAATCCTGCCACTGCAGTAACTTCCCTCATTTTGCAGGTTGGGATGCAGCACGGCTGGAGGAGCATTTTCCTGCAAATTGGAGTTTGCAGCATGATTTGCAGAGCTGCTGGAGATGCTCTTAGCTGTTGTGGTGCGGAAGATGCTTTTGCTTAAGATATTTTTTCAGCGTATGTAGATGAAAAGTCTTAAGATACTATTAATCCTCCATTAAAAAAAGCCTTCACATTTTTTGTTTGTGTCATTGTGTGGAGATGTTATTATTAGGGTACTTCTGATCAGAAATAACAAAATGCATTCTCAGTTAAAAAACAATTGATCAGAAACATTCCAGAAGTCCAAATTTTATGATATACTAGTTACATTGATTTATCAAAAGGGTGTTTTAAATACACACCCCATTTTATTAAATATTCGCCCCATTAATATATAATTAAAATATATATTTTTAAAATGTCTAATTTACCCTTATAAATTATTAAATACACATCCTATCTTTTAAATATTATAATTATACTGAAATTGATTAGACAAATTAAAAATAAGGAATCTAAAATATATTAATTCTGTGTATGCAGCTGGATTAAAGAGAAGAACGTAAGATTTTAACTTCTGTAGGTAGAAAACACAAATTAAACCACAAAGAATGTAAATCTAAGGAAAAAAGTTATTGCAACGATATTTTCGTCTATGTCAGCACTTCCTTGGCTTCAAATCTGAAGCCCGTCAACCGCCGAGCATAGTCTGGATCGGCTGCTATCTTTCACCGCAAACCCGCTAGCCACCGTGAGTTTATTCCAGTCACATCGCCGCCTTTTGCCCTCGTCAAATATGCCATATCGAAAGTCTGTTGCACACCTCAAATTTGCTCCAGCCACCACCTCCGCTGCTGCACTATTCTACAAGTCATGCTGAAATCTCTAAGTTAGAAGTTCCAGCCTCACTGGAAGAAATTGCTACTACCAAACCATTGTTAGGCGCCGTTCAGCCTCGCGATTTTCTTACTCGGAAATAGCTGCTGCTTCCGTTACTGTCACTGGTCAAATCAGAGCCTGGAATTTCTCCGTTAACACATTTTCCGACTTAATTTCAAATAAATTAAAAGTAGTGCGTATTCAATAAAAAGGGGTGTGTATTTAACAATATTCTTATTAAAATTATTCTTCAATACATGAAATATTATTTTTTAGAATAATGAAATATTACTCTTAAATATAAAAATATTATTTATTTTAAATTTTGATATGTTGGTAGTTTTTATAATTTTATTGAGATGGTTAATATTTTTTATTTAAAATAATAATAATAATAATTCATTTTACTTAAAAAAATAATTTTTTATATATTAAAATTTAATTTTATAAAATTAAAATTCAGCAGGTTCACACTTGTATATAGAGTATGACTTTGGTACAAGTAGGGGCAACAAATGAATTGGAGGTTCATTTGATCCCACTCTTCTTAATTAATTCATGTTCCTTTATTAATATATATATATATATATATATATATATATATATTTTAAATTTATTATACTTAAATGACTATTATACCCTAAATCTTAAACTTTAGGGATTAATTATATCCTAAACCATAAGGATAAATTATAATTATACTCTAAACCTTAAACCCTAGGATTAAATTATACCAAAAACTATAAGGGTAAAATTATAATTATACCCTAAATTAATTAAGGAATAATTTATACACTAAACCACAAGGGTAAAGTTACAATTATATCCTAAATCATATGAATAAATTATAACATAAACCACAAAGATAAAATTACAATTATATTTCAAAATTAAATTAAAAAAGAAAAACAGAAAAAAAATAATAAATAACAACAAATGAGAAATTTGTACCGGCGATAACAGTAGGAAATAGGGGTGGAATTGGGGGTGGGGGCCACGGTTCAACAATGTGAAAAAAAAAACTCTGCCTACACAAGTCCTTGTCATAAAAAATAATAATAATAACACAACAACTTTATAAATTATAGTGAATTAACATTGTTATTAGTCAATGTCACGGGGATAGAACAATTCAATTCCCCTATTACTTATAGAGGTGTGCAAAGTTGGTTAAAATTGAACAATCCGACCTAATCAATTCGAAATATCAATTTGGTTTGATTTTTTAAAATTCGATTTGGTTTTCGGTTTTGCAAATTCAATTTTTAAAATTTCGGTTCGATTTTTGATTTTGAAATTTAAAATTTCGATCAATTGAAAACCGAAATGAACTTTTAATTTATTATTATTTTATATATATTCAATAATAATTTTTTTCATCCTAAACAAAATTACTTAATTAACTAGATTTAATTTTCAATATCAAAATTTAATTAAAACTTAAAATAATTTCATCTATTCAATATATTTTCTTTAAATTGTATTAATTTATACTACGAAAAAAGTGAAATATTTATAGAGTTATATAATATAAAATTATATATATTATTGTAGTGTATGTTATATTAAAAATATTTTTTAAGTAGTAAAAATATAATAAAATGATATAAAAAAGATTGTTTATTTTTTTAAAAAATTAATAAATTTCAGTTCGGTTAACCGAAATAATCGACCGAAATAATTCGGTTCGGTTAATACCGTTTTTGTAAAAGTTCTGTTCGATTTTGGTTTTGTAAAAAAGTTCGGTTCGATTTTTGATTTTGAAAGTTTGATTTTTGATTTTCGGTTAATCGACCGATGCACACCCCTAGTTACATCCCATGTTACATGGGTGAGATGGGTGACAAGTGTTCCATCTTAAACATAATTATGTATAAAATAGGACACTTGTCACTCATTCCACCCCATGTAATATGAGATGTAATCTCTTAATTTCATGATACATGCACGATATAGCATAAAGGCACATTCGATATACTAGCGTTTGTCTTATTTATTGTTCTCGTCGTCACCTAAAACAATGCACTTGTTTTTTCACCAATTTTTATAAGAATAAATTAGAAGAGAAATTTTTAAAAATGTCACAAAATATTAATTTGTCCATTCTATAACAGTTTTCACATTTTCTATATTTATTTGTCTCATAAACTTCCACACCCTAAAAAATGAAACAATTTTAAAGATTACTTTTATTTCAATTTTGTCATTCATTTTTCACACTCATAACATTACTTTACACTTTATTTATTACATAAAAATACTAAAATATCCTTAAAAGTCAATAAAATTAGTCAAAAAAGTAACTTTTCTTAAACAACGTGGAACAATAAACGTGAAGGGTGTTATAGGACGGAGGGAGTAGTTGATTGATGAGAGTGGGAATTCATGTATTTTCGGGTTCGATTTGATACTTCTTTGAGTGTTTTAAATGCTATTATCTACACATATCTTAGTATTTTAAATTATTATTGACTAAAAGGTGCTTGAGATGTATTTTGTTATATTTTGATAGGAAAAATGATCATAAGTGTAAAATTGAAATGAAGGGTGAATTTGTGCAATATGGAAGAAAACAGATGCTTATTTTCCATAATTTTCTGTGTTCGTATGGGAGTTCAAATTGCTCGTGTGATACATGGTTGGAAAGCCACGGAAGAGAGGATCACATGATCACATGCGACATATTAGAGTTTGTCTTATTTATTGTTCTCACCGTCACCTAAAACAATTCACTTGTTTTTTCACAAATATTTATTAGAATAAATTAGAAGAGAAATTTTGAAAAATGTCACAAAATAATAATCCCTCCATTTCATAACAGTTTTCACACTTTCTACATTTGTTTGTCTCACAAACTTTCACACTCCAAAAGAAAAAATAAAATTTTATTCAATAACCTCAAAAGTTATTTTTATTTTAATTTTGTCATTCATTTTTCACACTCATTACATTACTTTACACTTTGTTTATTACCTAAAAATACTAAAATACCCTTAAAAGTCAATAAAGTTAATCAAAATGATAACTTTTATTAAACAAGATAGAACAGTAAACGTGAAGGTTGTTATGGAACGGAGGGAGTAGCTGATTATGAAAAATGTCATCCAACATAAATTTTTTGGAAAAAATATTAATTTTTTTACTTTTTTCCGTCTTTATAATATAATTCATATATAGCTATATGTATAGTCGCACATATAGACGATTGCAGCGTCACACATATATTAGTGAATAAAAATGTGTATGGTCGCAAATTAAGTCGCGTGTAGGATTGTATGGAAAAATATTAATTTTTTTTACTTTTTTCCCTCTTTATAATGTACTAATTCATAAATAGCTATATGTATATTCGCACATATAATCGTTTGCAGCGTCGCACATATATTAATGAATAAAAATATGTGTATGGTAGCACATTTAGTCGCGTGAAGGATTGTATAGAAAAAATTATTTATGAAGTCGCAGATATAGTTGCAGACATGGTCGCAGGACCGTCGCATCTAAAAATTGTGTATAGTGGTTGGTGGGCATAGTCATATGAAGTGTTGCATTAAAATTGTGTATGAGCAGATTTAATTGGAAATGTAATCATAGAAGATGTTGTACACCAGAATTAATTATATCCAAAATTAATTTTTTTAAAAAAAGTTACATTTTTCTAATAAAAAAAATTACAATGAATAATATTTTTTTTCAAAATAATATGACATTTTTGTTGATGCCCTATTTTTTAAATCCGGCTGAAAAAGCATTTTGCAAAGAGGACAGTATTTATTATGAGGTGGCTGCACTACTAATGAGAAAAGGACACTAATAGAACATGCCCACTGAATTTTCTGCGTCATTTTCTTGCATTATCTTCTATGTCACACGTTAAGTGATTGACACGAAAATAAATCCAACCATTGCTCCTAGGGTTTAAGGTTTAGGGTATATTTTCTCTCTCTTACTTTCGTCAATCTAACGGTATAACATAAGAAATGATTTACAAAGCGGCATAGAGAATCCGAGCCAAGTGGTAAATAAGGTGACAATAATTTTTCATATGATCAGATGATTTACTATTACTCTATCTTCATAGAGTATCTTCTAATCAGCACAGCCGGATTTATTTGGAACACATTGATCACAATATTTCCTATCATATTTGGCTATAATCGTCTCGAAATATATAATTCCGAAACTATAGTTCAATCGGACAGGACAGAATCTGCGGGTCGGGGCCCTGCCCGATTGACAGGAACAGCCTTGAGAGGCACAGCCTTCTTCAAAGAAAACTCAAACTTGTCATTCATGTCAATATCTTGCAACTTCATTCCATCCTGCAGTTTCCATTCAAACTTGTGAATCAGTGTGGCCACGACCAGGTGCACCATGCGATGGGCCAACGGCATACCCGGACAAATTCTCCTGCCCGACCCGAATGGAATCAGCTCGAAATCTTGGCCCTTTACATCAATCTTGCTGTCTAAAAATCTCTCGGGCTCAAACGAATCAGGATCCGACCATGAATTCGGGTCTGTGCCAAGAGCCAACACGTTGACCAGTATCTGAGCATTTTTAGGTACGATGTAGCCATTGATTATAGTATCAGCTTCGGCCTTGTGTGGGACCAGTAATGGACCAGCCGGATGAAGGCGGAGAATCTCTTTCATGACTGCCTGCAAGTACGGCAGCTTGGCTATGTCGGATTCTTCCACATTGTCCTTGCTTCCGATCACTCGTTCCAGCTCCTGTCTTACCTTTTCCATCTTCTTCGGGTGGCGTATCAGTTCAGTCATCGCCCATTCTTCCGTTGTTGCACTCGTGTCTATTCCTGCAACAAATAAATCCTGAAATAGAGAAGAGATGTTAGTTTTTAGACGAGATGGTCAATTTACTAATTCGTAAAATCATGTACTAAAATCCTTTGCTCAAGTCAAAAGTATTAATTAGTGTTATGTTTTCTAGGTTAATCACTATGTTAATTCTCATGTGCCCAAATGAGTATGTATTAGAAAAATTATCAAATGGAAAAGAAACTTACTAGAAATTTATCAAATAGAAAACAGTAGCTTTGCTATTTCATATCCTCAAAGTGCAGGGTGATGTTATCACTTTTTCTTGTAATGATACTACTTTTTATCGGTCTCCCATAAGTATTTGTCATTCTCAAAATATTATTTAGATCCTATAATTGTGATATGTAACAATCTTGGAAATAGTCAAGAAAAAATGAGGAGATTACCAGAAGTAAATGTATGATTTCTTCTCGGCTCAACTCACTGTTGCGATTCATATCAAGCAATGTATCTAGCAAATCATACTTAGGCTCACAATCCATCAATCTCCTATCAATTATATCATCAAAGATCCTTCTCACTTTCTTGGAATAATACTCTGCTTCTCGTTTAAGCCCCTGAGGATCAACTCCTTTAAGAAGTGGAAAAAAGTCAGCAACATTAGGCGTTCCCAGCACTCTCATAAACCCATACACAATTTCCTTAAACTCCCTCGACGAATCCGAACCAAACAGCCCAAAATCAATAGAAAACAAAGTGGCCGAAGTAAGGTTCATCGACGTGATGAATGTAGCATCAGCAATATCCACAGCTCTTGATCCATCACTACATTCCTGCACGTAGTCCCGAAGGCTCCTCAGCTTCTCCCGACGAATCCCCTGGCTAGCATCAAGCCTCTGCAGAGAAAACATATGATCTCTTAACAATCTCCGGAGGTCCCTCCACCGGGGGCCTGCAGGGAGCCACACGATCGACATCTGGTTGTGGCTGTCGATATCCGTGACAGCATGCTGGAATCGGCTAGACAGAAGCTGGTCGTGCTTTTGAAGTACTTGTCTGGCAAGCTCAGGAGAGGACACAACTATTGCGTCCAGAGTACCTGTTAGAGTGAACTGATTAAATATTAAATGATTATTTTCTTTACAAGTTTAAGTTTTTAGATAAGTTGGTTATTTGACAGTACCGAGCTTGAGGTGCATCAAGGGGCCGTAGATTTTGGATAATTTGGCGAGTGATCGGGGAGTGTTTCGACCGATGTGGAGAATGTTTCCGATTATCGGAAATGGAGGCGGCCCCGGCGGAAGATTTGGTCTTCTGGTGGGACGTGCGTAGTAGCATGAAAACAAGAAAATGCATAGTAGAAATGAAAATAAGACAAGTTCCATGAATGATTTCTATACAAGAATTTTTAGTTTCGATCGAGCCGTAGTATGATACTAGTTTGTGTAGTAGAGGATGCATTGAAATTGGAGTATTATTATTTATAAGTGTGTGACTTGTTTGTCATATGCTGACGAGATAACTAAGGAATGAATGATCAGCGTAAGTAATGTTTATGATAAGTTCATAATCGATCATTATAGTATATTCCAACTTACATAATTAAGCTCGATCAATTTTTTTTATTTTCTTTTAAAAAAAAAATTGTCAATTTTTTTGAACTCTAGAATTTATGTCCTTTCTTTCTTGGATGTATAATGTTTGATTGTTATGTATTATCCAGGAGCATGACGTGTGTAGCTACTTTGGTGGCGTCGAAGTCAATTTTTACAGAAATGAGCATTTTGGCTGTCATTGAATACGACCAATCAATAATTTTTTTTGTGTTTTAATCTTATTAATTGAAATGGGTCAAGATATATCCCAGAGTTACGTTTACTGTTTGCACGGAAATTAAGAAATGTATAATATTTTAATATATATTGGGTTGAGAGATATGATAATTTAATGTATGGTAAGTAGTTGTATTAGTATTGTGTGTGGACCCATGAAAATAAAGTGATTTATGTGAGTCACATCTATTAAAAAAGAAAATGTAACTCTTGTAGCAGGGTATACTGTATTATTTTCATATATCATCTCCTTTGTTATTATTGTACAATTGACACTTAAGAGTAGAAGAAAATCTAACTATTTTGCTTAGAATTTATGTTTTTTTTTAGGTTAAAATTTCCTTCTTTTTCCTTCTTTTAGGATTTATAACTATTGTGCAACTGACATGGATTTGAGATTTTTTTTTTCCATTTTGTTCTAAGTTGTCAATTTCAAATTCATAATATTTGAGGATGATTACAAGTCAACATCATCCTCTGCCTAAATTCAGGAAATAAGTTTTTGGAGCTCAAACTGTGTCCATTGTTGTTGTTTTTTTTTTTTTTTTTTTTTGTGTTGTGTCATAATTTTTTCATTTGCTGATGCATGATGACAATTTGTACCCTTGTTGCTTACCTACTATGTAATTTGCTGAAACAGTTGATTTTGGTCTCTCTTTTGAAGTCACACTTTTGCCTCTTCTTAGTATGATACTCTGTAGAAAACTGACTTGTTGCTTGGTTAACATGGAATACCTGGATATTTATGCAATATATTTTACTGTTGGTGGAAAACTTGAAGCTTGTTTATAATAATTGAGGGTTCCGTTTCCTAGGAGTGTTTTAGTTGTATAACATTAAAATTTCAACAAAATCTAACACCACTGATAACCATGAAAACTATAAAACTTTCCCTTCTTGGAAACACTCAAAACAAGTTTTGTATTGTGTTCATGATTTGAGCCTAGCTATATTATCAAGCAATAACAAGTATGTTAATGTTAATTCAGAAAGTTATGTGAGGTGGTATCCTGTTCATAATAGCTATGCAACTAAATTTCATTGCACATAGTTAATCAGGAGGCCAGCCTGAACCTTGGGATATGGGACACGGCAGGAAATAGGTGCAGTGAGGTGCATGCCTCTTGCCTGTATAGGTGTTCACCAGTTGACCTTCAAACCTCTTCCACCTTTTTGTCTTAGGTGCACCCACGGCTTCCCTATATTGACTATGGTAAGTGATCATAAAGAAACTGCAAGTGATTTGTTAGCTTTTAAAAAGTATGACGTTTTGGAGGAAGTTGATAAGTCCCCCATGAAGAATTAGGGAAAAGATGTTTGTGGGAAATATCTGGAGAAAACAAATGGAATCTTAATCAACGATTGTATGTTTAGAATAAAAAAGCTCGCATAGAAGAACAATCCAGATTATGTGTTTCCCAACTAATCCATACCTATAGATTTTCAGAACATTAAGGAGATAGTTATGAAAATTTATGTAACCACATACATACATACATTACCAGCCAGGAAAGAAAGAAAAGGTTACTGAAGGATATATAAATTGTTGGCATTTTGTGGTCATGAATATCCCTCAACTACTCCACCTAGATTCCGAGTTAAAGTTGAATCTACTATTTTCTAGAAGTTTTCTAATGATAAAGAACTGTAAGTGATCTGTTCACTATATTAGTCCAAAAATAAAATTCCTACATTAATTGCAATCAGTGTAGAACTTCTGTTGCAAGTTAGTGTTTTTCATTAGCTAAACTTATGAAAAAAGGATTTTCTGTTTTATAATTTTATGTGCCTGGATTTATTTTGCTGTAATCTATATGATTGATTTCACTCAGTTCTTGCTGTCCATATTTTCAATTAGCAAAATACAATTTCTCAGTTTTAATTTCATGCATTATTTTATGGATTCCTACCTTTTTTTCAGAATGCATTAATTTTTACCCAGTGCTTTTAGCCGGTCCATCTACAATTTTGCCTATATGTTAATCTGTAACTTGATGCTGCTTTATCTATATTCGATAACTGGTTCAACTTGTTTATCTGTTTTATTGTTGTCTTGCACACCACTTTTAGATTCAACCATTGATTTACATTTTGATTTTAGCAGATCCGCCATGTCTTGGATCTCATGCGAAGGGGGAGAGGGCTTGAGAATTGAGGTTAGTTATTCTCCCTTTCCTGGTCTACGTTTCTTCTATTTTTCATATGAATATGCTGCGTGAAAATCTCGAAAGGACAAAGCATCTTAATTTTTTTTGACCACTGGCTTATACAAATTATTTTTGGTACGTAAGGATGTGTTGTTTGTGTTGATATTTCTGCTTTGAAATGCATGTTGAGTACTGTTTAGTCAATTTTAATGACTACTTTTCAACTAATGTTACTCTAGTTTACCCTAATTATTCTAAGATTCAATCATGAATAAAAGTTGGCTAGGTAAGATTCAATCATGAATAAAAGTTGGCTAGCTTACCTAGAAGGCTGGGGACATCTTGATTCTTGACCGAAAAGTTGCCCTATATTGTTAGGTGGTGTTTTTTGTACGCAATATATTGCTAATTGAAGTTTATTCAATACACTTGATGTATTGAAATGCGTAGTGTTATGTTGAGCGGGCGAGTTTGTTTGGTAGCTTATACAGCATGTAATTGCAAGTGCAAATTCATAGACTTGATATGAAACTTTTTTTTTTTGAAGTTTAACAGACACTAGTTTATCAATATAACATATTGATATAAAAATTCATAGACTCAAATAACATATTGATAAGAGTTATTATGTATTGGATATTGGAAAAACAAAAAGTATCTAATTACCAAATTGATTTTGGTAATTCAAACATCTCATCAAACTAATCAGATTATACTATGAAGCGTGCTTTGATGATAGCCAATTATGTTTACAGATATGTTATGTAGAGATTATGATAGAAAAACTAGAGCCACTAGAAGGACCTTATCACCAAATTGTAAGCTACAATAAGCTAATTTTGATCAAATCAACAGTTTTGATTAATCAAGTATCAATGAGATTATTAGTAATTATAAGCTCAGCTTCTTCATTTAAAAAGTAGATTGAAGTGTTTTGAATGGATAACTTGGAATTTAAAATTAAAAAAGTAACACATACAAAATAACCAAACACTACACTTTAAAAATTTACAAACGCCACCCACTTTTACTTTTGATCATGCTTTTCACCATCATTAACTTATCTCTTCTTCAAAGTATTATTTTTTGCAAACACCCCCCTTAATCTAATAATCGATAATGACATCAACTGAAATCTTTTTATTTGGTTGGATGCACCAAGAGTAAAATATATACAAATATTGTCCTTTGGCTTGACAGATTATGACCTGATAGCTTTGGAAAGACAAATAGTAAATTTATAAGCTTTTATATGTATTTAATAACTGCTACCAAATAAATATAAAAATAAAGATACCTTTCCATCCGTGGGGTTATATTGTTGTTAGTCAAATTTTTACGAGTGTAAGATTGTAATTATAACATAAAGCATTGATGGCCGACCCCAAGGGTGGGTCCAAGTTCAACAATATTAATTGAAAGTTGAGTACGTGATCGGATTTGAGTAGAGCAATGAGACAGTGAGCGGAATGAGTGATGGTTTGTGACCAGTAAGGAAGGTGTCCTATTTTTACAGCCGATTTTGTAGGGCTCCGCTCGTGCCAGTCACGTGGGTGCCGTCCTTGTCAAATCGGTTTAATCTAGGACCACCATTCTTGAACGAAATGGAGGTTGTCTGCTTGTCGTGTTTCCTATTGAATAGTATCTTTTTGAGGTGATATGTCCTTGAGCTGGCTCTAATGGGGCTGCAGGCGTTGAGCTGTTGCATTTGGGTCTCGTTCTTGAAAGGGTCGTGCCTCCTTCCCGAAGAGGTTGGAAGCCTTGAGGCTCACGGCTGCTTGAGCCTTTCTTTTTGTTGACTGTGTCTGGTGGTTTGCACCGTCAAGACGATCAAATTACTTGTTTCAATTGAAACTGCATACATTTCAATTTACCTTTCTTTAGATAATGGAATTATTTAATTATTTATATTTGATTAATCTCTGCTTTGTTTTCATTTATTTTCCATGATCTTGTTGAGATTTATTATCGAGCAGTTGAATGTTTCTCGTCGCATTCTTCGTTAACTAATATCTCCGATTTATACTCTATAGATAATAATAATGATTTCTTTGAAAATAAACTAGTATATATAAATTTATATAGTGCTATTACATAAGAGTCAGAATTGATTTTGCTTGTTGTTTGGTATGATAAAATCAATGTAAGATAATTATAAAATTATGATTTGGTATCACAAATAATATCAAGTAATTATTGTATTTAAATATAAAAATACAAAAATGCGCTTCCATTGAAGTGCATTATTTATCACGCTACAGCCTACAAAGGTTTGTCCATTTTAGTCAATTCACTTCTCCCTATGGATCTTCCACTCTTTAACTAAACTCGAACAAATATCTTTAACTAAACTCGAACAAATATTGGGTTTTATACAATGATTAAATTTGATTTGGGCTATGAAAGGACATTTCAGTATTGACCTATTTTATATGGCTTACTGTAGTTTTCATTAAAAATTTATTTGTCAAATTGACAGTATATCTCTACAAAAGATGGTAGTTTTATACCGGATCATTCTTTAAAGTTATGTGAACTACCAAACTGCCTTGTAAAATAGTACTTCGTCCGCCGGATAGTTAAACATTTTGTTATTTTGGGCGTTTGTATCAAAAGTAAAAAAATTCCTTTTTAAACACACGAGATTCACACACATCATTATACGAGACTCACACAACTACCTATCACACATTAAATAATTATACTTCTGTTGTTAATCGATGTAAGAATATCTTAACGCTTAATGAATTCTCACACGGCGAATCGATCAACGATGATTAAAAATAAACTTAGATATATAGATGATTTTGTGAACTGTTGTATCTTGTCTATATATAAGCTCTTTAACTTGTAAAATAAGCAGCCACGATAACTTGCAAAGTAAGTTACTCCCCAATATCCAAGTCCACTTTCATAAACGTTTACAGAGGCCCATTCTTACATCAACACTAGATCATAACCCTTGATCTTGTATTTGATCCACCTCTTCATCATACACGTGTGTACTGCTGACTTAACGTACGCAAGAAAAACCATGCAAGCATCTACCTCTCAACAACTCCGTAATCCATGTGTCTCCTTAATCTACGTTAAAAAGCAAATACCTACTATTCAAAAGCAAATACCTACTATTCATTGGACGGAGGGAGTATAACATTAGTTATATGGGGTTACTACCAAACGAGCTCTTAAAGTAAAAATATACTAGTTTGTAAAAGAAAATTACATTCTGAAGTAGTGATTCTTTTTGAAAATTCAAACCGCTTTTATTTGAGAAATAAAAGGTGGCACACGTGGTTTATTTCTAAGAACAATTCTAAAGTCCCATATATAACTATACAAGTATTAAGTATTCCTTATTTTAGAGAGTTAAAGTCATTTTCATTAAGAAGCTTATTCCAATTAGGGCCTCTGGGTCCGTTCAAATTTTATAATTTGAATCACAGTAGGTGTATTAAGGAAACCAATTACCACAATAACGAAAATGATTGAAGGGTGAGCTAATTATCGTATCAATAAAAATGATTGAATTTTTTTATTCACAACAAAAAATTCAAACAACAATAAAAAGAATATATATATATATATATATATATATATATATATATATATATATATATATATATATATATATATATATATATATATATATATATATATATATATATATATATATATTATCCTCGTGATATCCCCACCAATTGCCTCATAACTTTATTTTATCTTTTAGATTACGAGTTTAATTTGAAAGGGCCAAATTAACTGTATTTGTAATTAAATATAAACACATTAATTTGAGGCGGGTAATAAATGAAAAAAATAAAAAAACTAATTTATAAAAAGTGATAATTAAAAAAAAATATTTATTTCATATAACGATATTTATGAAAAATAATAATTTATTAATAAAAAGTAAAATTATTTCATCAAAATATAGTCAAACATAAATGTAACTCTCTCCTTTCCGAGCGAAGTTTTATATTTGACATTTTAATTTGCATAATGATAAAGTTTATATTTATCTTTTTATTAATAGAGACGTGTATATCATATGACCCACACATTATATTAATACAACTACCCACTACAAATTAAATATTTTTCTTTTATCTCACTATATATACATGCAAAAAATAAATGTAAACGTTAACGCGGGACAAAAGGAATATATCATAAGGCCTACACACAATACTAATACCACTACACACTACACATTAAAATGTTATACTATCTATTATAACACACAATATTAGCAAACACTTGTCTGAATTACATTAACCTTGCATTCTTAGTGGTTCAAGTCGTATACCCCTACAGTGTAGTGTTTAAAATTAAGAGTTTAGAAATGTTATAGGCTATGTTTGATTCGATTTTTTAGTTCAGATTTAGGATTATATAATTTTTTCCTTATTATAGCTGGGATTCAATAAAACCAGATTACATAAATTTCACATATTTTTTATCCACATCACACCATATTCTCTCATGTACATCACTCTATACTCTCATATACTCTCTCCGTTCCATCGAAAGATCCCCATTTAAATATATTGGACGTCTCATTCAAAGGTCCTCATTTTCCTTTTTAATAAAAGGACTCACATATGGCTCATCACTCACTACTAATACAACTACCACTACACATAAAATAATAATACTTCTTAATCCACATACAAAAAGCAAATGAGAAGCTATAACCGGATGGAGGGAATATTAATTTGACATAATGTCAAAATCTACCATATTTAAATCCCTAAAACAAATATAAATGAATTTTATTTTTTTGTTAGATTTGCTAAATTCATCTAATCATAAATTTACATTTCTTATTTATATTTAACTAAATCCAAAACTCACCTAAGCTTATAAAAGGGAAGACCACAAGATTTCCACATGAAAATAGATTCAAGGAGGCTCACCCTAAAATACTACTCCCTCCAACCCACAGAAATTGTGACATTTTCCTTTTTGGGTTGTCCCATACAAGTTGTTACATTCCTTTTAAAGCATATGAGACCTTACAAAACATATTAACATATTCACATTGGCCCACGCACACTCCACCAACACTACTAATACATATACCCACTACACATTAAATATTATTTCTCTTACTTCACTTTATATTAAAATATTATACTTCTTAATCTCCGTGCAAAAAAAAAAATATCACTACTTTAATGGGATGTAGGGAGTACATCTTTTAATTTTCATAAAAATTAAACGTAAAAATTTATTCGGGAATAGTTATTTAATAAAATAAATAAAATCATGTGCGAAAAAAATAAATGTCAAGTCACAATTGGGTTGGAAAGAAGAAAAAGACGGGACTGGGCTGGTCGGTTATATCCCTATAATAAAGAAGAGGTCCTTTAGTCTGATAACATCAACATGCCTTCGTCACAAAATTTTCGTACAATTTATCGTTTTTAACTTGTTCAAATTAATTTTAAACACTTATTTAAAAGAGAAATAGGAGTAAAATATAAATCCACTCATAATACCATTTTAATTTTAGACATGATACGAAAATTACATACATTTATATTATGGTGCGTATTTGAGGTATATGAGACCATTTTAATTTTAGACATGATACGAAAATTACATACATTTATATTATGGTGCATATTTGAGGTAAATGAGTTAGTTTTGTGTAAATCGAGTTTATATTATACATTCTTATAAATTATGTGGTCTCCTTAATTTAAATATATAAAATAAGAAAAAAGAAGCACAAGATTTATACTGTAAAATATGATTTACACGTGTGGTACTTAATTTACAGGAGTGTTAGTGGTAACTTATATATATTAAACTTATATTTTGATTAATTGTATCTTCTTATCGAGTGGATGTCGTGTCATATAATGCTAAAATTTGTTATTAAATTATTTTATATTTTAATTATTAAAATTGTAACACTAATTTGTTTCAATATTGGTGTAATAAGTTAAAATTCTTATTGTATTGTATTTGTATTTGAAATTGCTCATTCCCGAGTAAAAGTCTGTATATATTTTTGGTATTTTTATGTCTCAACTCTCAAATTAATGTTTACAATTTTTTATTTTTTATTTTTTGTATTGTAAGACTCGTACCAAAAAAATTAATATATACTCCCTTCATCCCACATTTATTTTCACATTTTTCGTTTTCGTCCGTCCCACATTTATCTTCACCACCTAAAAAAGTAAACTTTACATTAACTAACAACCTCAAAAATTACCTTTATTTTAAAAATATCATTCTCACCTAACACACATAACATATTTTATAATTTATTTATTACTTAAAAATACCACAATACCCTTCAAAAGCCAATAAAGTTGGTCAAAAAATAACTTTTCTTAAACTCCGTGTTTACAGTAACTGTGAAGACAAATATGGGACGAAGGGAGTATAAGCTAACATATAATATTAATATAATTACTTCACATTAAAATATTATATTATTAATTTACGAATTAAGTGCAAAAAACATTGTACACATTTAGCTCGAGATGGATGAAGTATCATATTGTAATCTCTATAACCCAAAATAACTTTACACTTTTTTATTATATCCGTTCTCAAATAACTTACACATAAAAATAATATACATATCTTTACAAAACTTCAATATTAAAAAAATGACATATTACAAATAATTTAGTCAAAATCAACCTTTATTCTATTCAATTATTTAAATATGTATTTTTTTCTTTTTTTTAATCATTACAAAAAAAAAGAAAAAGATACTACTCCCCCGTCCCACGTATTTTTACCCACTTTCCATTTTGGGGTGTCTCACGTATTTTTATTCATTCCATTTTTGGCAAAAATACATAATATTTTATTATTTACTTTTTACAATCCCAACAACTTTAATTACTTTTTTACACTTTATTCATCATTCCCAATAACTTTATTCACTTTTTCTTTTTAAATTACTAATTTATTCCTATTTTCTCTTACATTATATATTAAAAAAATAAAACGTCTTAATCTCCGTGCCATTACAAACGAGTGAATATCCGGGACGGAGGGAGTATTATTTTTCTAAAACTGGCCACTAAATATTATTTTGAGTAACGAGTGAATAATAACATGGACTAATTTATTGATATATTGTAGTTTTCATTTTAATTTTACAAATTATATTTGTTTTTGAGGATTTTAATGAAATAACTAAAGGCGCCACTTGCAAAGGCAATTTCTTCGTGCGGTCAAAAACCACCTACTATCAGATCACTGTAGAAGTCGCCACTAGTGACGCTTTCGCTTAAGACAAACATCGAGGCGCACGGATCACATTCTGTGAGCCTTTAAAATTTTGTATTAAATTATATATTATAATATACATATGTGTATTCTTTATTTTCTAAAGAAAATTATTGTGTGTATCTGGGCGCATGAACAACACTCCGTGCGCCTTTAGAATTTTGCGTTAAATTGTATACCATTTAGTATAAAAATATGTACCCTTTATTTTCTAAAGAAAAAAAATATTAATGAAAAGTTTATACCCTTTAGAACAAAATGATATACATTTTATTAATTAAAGTTACCCTTTATACCAAAGTAATGTACCCTTACCCATAAGACTAAATTTCTAAAGGCGCACAGAATGTGTTCCGTGCGCCGGGCACACGCAACCTCACTCTTCGCTTAATCCATTATGCTCCTGCTAACAATCATAATTTATTAAATTAAAATGAAAATTACAATATTGATTATCAATAAATTAGCCTAATAACATGGAAAGCTACACAGTAAAATTGTAAAAAGATTGAGACCCTCGCTTACAAGAGATGTTAAAAGAACCCGTGATATATGGAGGGCGATAAGAGCTATGTCAGGAGGAATATATTATGAAACTTTATCAATATTTAACACCAGTGTTTAACCTTAAACAAATACTATTATTAACTAACAAAATAAAAGAATAAATACATTACTCATTATAATATAACAACCAGTGGTGAGTGGACTATCAGAAAGTGGTAATAGTATTTATTATATGGATCATACCAGTGGTGAGTGGACTATGAGAAAGTGGTAATAGTATTTATTATATGTAAATGATCCATAAATGAGGTTTACTCCACTCTAATCCACGTAGCAAATATCGCACATTGGACTTTACTGCAAAAATTGATGATTCAGTCACCAATTTTTGTCCCCATTTCAAAAAATCCCATCATAACATTTCGCCACGCCCCACTCCCACTCTCCTTCCCCATCTCACCTTCCTCAACAACACAGAATTCAATCGTTTCATAACCATGTCTGATGTAAGAAAGCACACGTTTCTCAAAGAGGAGTTGTCCAAACGGACCTCCATTTTCGGCCTCCATTTGTGGGTCGTTCTTGGAATCTTCGTCGGTACAGCCATCGTCCTCTTTCTCCTCGTCATCTCTCTCTGGCTCACCTCCAGAAGAAGCAACAAGGCTGCACATTTGCCGTCTCACAATTCCACCATCCCCAATGTTTCCAGAGAAATTCAGGTCGACCCGACTCGAACCCACGAATCGAACCCGAAACTCCTGCTCCCACCGCCGCCGACCCACCCGGTTCCGGAACCCGACGCGAATGACCACCGCGTGGAGATTGGGAAGGCGAGAGTAGCTCCAGGTTCCGGGTCGGGCGAGAGGCGGGGCGGGTGCGAGCCGAGTGGCTGGCCTGAGGTGTCGCACCTGGGGTGGGGGCATTGGTACACCCTGAGGGAGCTTGAGGAGTCTACTAGTGCATTTTCTGATGAGAACGTTATTGGGGAAGGAGGGTATGGAATTGTTTACCATGGTGTTCTTGCTGATGAAACCAGAGTGGCTGTCAAGAATTTGCTCAACAACAGGTACTCTGTAATTGAATTCTCTGTTTTTTTTATCCACATTCATGGTGTTATAATTGGATTCATTTGAGCAATTTTGATTACCGTACTTGTCATAAGAATGAAGTTTTAATTCAATTTTGGTTTGTTTTGTGTGATAACTTCAGAGGTCAAGCAGAGAGGGAATTTAGGGTTGAAGTTGAAGCAATTGGTCGTGTTCGTCATAAGAATTTGGTGAGGTTACTTGGCTATTGTGTTGAAGGAGCCCATAGGCGAGTGAGTACTCATATAAGCTAATTTATTGAACAGTTTGTAATATGTATGATGAAATTAAGGTGTGTTAGAATATGTGTGAATTGTGAATCCTCTGCTTTGCAGGATGCTTGTGTATGAGTATGTTGATAATGGAAACTTAGAACAATGGCTACATGGAGATGTTGGGCCTTTTAGCCCTCTTACATGGGAAATTAGATTGAAAATCCTACTTGGAACTGCGAAGGGGTAAATGTGATTAATTATGTTTCTACCACTTGTGTATTGCTATGTTGTTTCTCTTTGCAACTTAGACGTGTTGAGTTTCGTAGGCTGACCTATCTGCACGAAGGCCTTGAGCCAAAGGTCGTTCATCGTGACATTAAATCGAGCAACATTCTATTAGATAGAGAGTGGAACGCTAAGGTGTCTGACTTTGGTCTTGCTAAGCTTATAGGCTCTGAGAAGAGTTACATTACCACGCGGGTTATGGGTACATTCGGGTGAGTCGTCTTGTTTTCGTATATACCGAATGTGATTGATTTGATTAAAATCTCGCCTTTGTTTTATTGTCTAGCTACGTTGCTCCTGAATATGCAAGCACTGGTATGTTGAATGAGAGAAGTGATGTGTATAGTTTTGGCATTCTAATAATGGAAATCATCACTGGGAGGAACCCGGTGGACTACAGCCGTTCCCCAGGGGAGGTTCGTAGACGTCTCTTTATTCAAATTCACTGCTAATCATCTCATTACTTTAAACTCACTGAATGATCAATGTGTGTCAAAATTTTCAGGTGAACTTGGTTGATTGGCTTAAAACAATGGTTTCTAATCGGAACGCTGAGGGAGTTGTAGATCCTAAGTTAGTCGAGAAGCCTTCATCGAGGGCACTAAAACGAACCCTTTTAGTCGCCCTACGTTGCGTAGACCCTAATGCTCAGAAGAGACCAAAAATGGGGCAAGTGGTACACATGCTCGAGTCCGATGACTTTCCCTTTCGCGACGTAAGTTTGGAATGCATCCAACATGAATTCGTTGGGACTTTAATGAATGCTGCCAACTGCACATGGCACTACCTTGTCTTGCTCCTCTATTTAGTCCTTTTTCTAGTGTCATTCTCATAAATGGCATCAATAAAGACTACTACTAATCTTGATGAAGAGTTATCTCTTAGCTATCAACTCACACCATTGATGTGTTTTGTGCAGGATCGTCGGGGCGGAAGGGAGCACGCACAGCCACAATACCGCGACGGAATGAAGGAGTGGCGCGTGAGCGAGCCGGCCGACAGCAGCGGGTACGAAAGTAGCATCCAAACGGATAGGTTTTCGTCGAGAAAGCTAGAAACTGATGAAGAGCAGTAACAATCCTAATGTAAATTCCTCTTTATTTTCGTTTTCCACGGCCATGTATGTTGTTTAGAAGTTTTAAGATTATTAATCAATTAATAGAGTAGCATTAATAATGTGCCATTTCTCTAAATTTCAAGATTTAGTTACCCTTGAAAAAAAAGAAAAAGAAAAAAGAGGATTTAAGTGAAATTATGAAGTTAGAACTAAGTACAGAAATGCCTCACATAGATCGAGTCACGCACAAGATCTTGCTTGTAGGTCATACTGTACTCTCTTCAAATCTTAACCAGATCAGAAAATATTGTATGGCTGACCTCATCAAATGTTGTAAATAACTAAAATAGGAAAAAAAAAAAAAAAAAAAAAAGGAAGAAGAAAGAGAAAAAAGAAAGAAGAAACAAGTAAATTTAAGACACCTAATGTAATTGGACATATATATATATATAGCTCCATCTAATCAGTATTCAGTATTATTGAATGTGCATGTGAGTATGCATATCATCAATAAATGTGCAAACAAAACTTTAAACTATGATTTATGAAACTCATCTCACATGATAAAATTACATTAGAATTTCTTTTTTAAATATAAAATAACAAATTAATACTTTTATACCTTATATATACTACTTAGGCAAATTAATACTTAAGGGTTACCCATATCAGGCAAAGTTTACGTACACTGAAGCACGTAGAGTTGATTTCGTGTATGTCCAAATTCAATTTTATACCTTAGTATACTATTTAGTATAATAAGTAATACCTTTAATTATTTTTTAAAAAATTAAATTTTTGATAAAATTTGCGTGCCCAGGCACGGACACCTTACACTCAAATTCGCCGATTTCAGAAAGTTCTACCATTTTAATATTAAATGTCGCAGTCTTTAGTATAAAAAAATTATACCTTAAAATTTTCAAAATAAAAATAATATTTTTCTTAAACAAACTTTAATACCATTTATATTTCGACTGACTCCTTTATTGAAAAAGAATACTCTTATGAATTAAAGTGTATTTCCTTTAAAAGAAAATGTTACTCCATATTCTTTTACTTCTTGTGCACTCGAATGCACAGGGGATCAATTCTAATAATATTTTAGTATTATTTAAAATATCAATTATACAATAACTTTATGGGACACTCTCTTGTAAAATGAGTATATGTGACACGAGTTGTGAGACATGTCGATTCATTATTAAAGTATAATAATTATGTAGGTAAATTAGTACTCTCTCCGTCCCAAATTCATCTTCACGTTTACGGTAAATACATAGTATAAGAAAATTACTTTTTGACTTACTATTGGGGTAGTATGGTATTTTTGGATAATAAATACATAATAAAATATGTTATGTGTTAAAAAAACGGATGACAAATTTGAAATTAAAGTATATTAGATGAATATTAGTTAAATGTTTTTTCCTTTTATGAAAGTGTGAAGTTGAAATTTGGACTAGGGAGTATAATTTTAGGTAGTTATATAAAGTAGACTTACTAAAATACGATGAATAATATATTAAAGTAAGATTTTAAGGTGTTATCACTTATTTAAATAATCCAAATTTACATAAATATCATTTATTTTTACAAATTTACATTTTTTAAAAACATTATCACTTTACTATAAAATATTACTCCCTCCGACCGGTTCTAAGGTATCAATTTATTTTTTTGCATGTGTCCGGTATCACGTGGATTAAGGAGTATTATTATATATGTAAAGTGTGTAGTTGTATTAGAGGAAAGTGGTGGGCCATATTGTGTATTTTTTTTATTAAATAGGGAAATACCTTTGAAGCGGACGCCAGAAATAGTAAAATGGATACCTTAGAAGTAGGGATGTCAATTTTATCCGCAGGGTCGGGTTATCTGCGGGTACCCGAGGTGGTGAGTACGGGTAGAGTAGACTTTATCGGGTAACGAGTAAGGTAATACCCGAACCCGATAAAAATTTTGCGGGTAAGAGTAGGATACGTATTCTCCTTTTATACCCGTTTACCCGACCCGATACCCGATCCATTTACCCAATACTATATATTATATTTATATAATACTATATATATAGTACTATTATGGTATACATTTTTAATTACATTACATATTTATATATTCATATTTACATTATTTAATTTTTAATTAATTATGTCCAAGTAATATATTTATTTTTATTTATATTATAATATTATATATTTCTAATTATGTATGTATATATTTATATTCCTACTTTCAAAAATTATATATACTCCTATATTATATTATGTAATTTTTAAATTACGTATTTACATCATTTATTTAGTTTTTAATTAATAATATTTAAGTACATTATTTAATTCTAAATTTATATTTATACTTTAAAAAAAATATTAATTTCAATACGGGTAGGATTGATCAAGTTTGAGAAACGACATATATTCATATAATATTTTATAATAATTGCTGGTACCCATTTACCCACGGATTATCCGCATACCCGACGGGTATACCCGTACCCTGCTCGATGTTCAATTTTAGGGTAATAGGGTAGGGTAAATATGGTAGCGGGTAGTATGTGGATTTGTCCAACCCGTACCCTACCCTACCCGTTTACATCCCTACTTAGAAGCGGACAGAGGGAGTATTATTTTTCATTTATACTATAAATTTGTTCATGAAATAGCATTATTACCTTTCATTATAAAAATTACTATTATCACTTTTTATCCGTTTAAACTCTCACTTCATCCCTTACATGTGACAATCTCACAAGAATGTTTGCCTTAAAAATTTTATCACTGTATAAAAGAATTTTGATTAAAAAAATACTGTTCTTTTTGCAATTTCTATTTAATTAATTATAATGTGCAACAAGATTGCGTGGTCTCATTAAGTCGCCGACAGTAGTAGTTGATGCATATAACTAAAATTCGATATTTGACCCAATCTTAATGAATCATTGGAGTTATTGCTTAGATTCAGAAAACAAAATTAAACCATTTTAAGTGTTCAAAACACGTTGTTGTTGTTGTTTTAATTATTATTATTATTATTTGGATTAAATATCATGCAATATTAATTTTAGTGGAAGTGGATAATTAAAAATAAGATAATTGAGCATTTACATTCATTTTTATACAACTATTCCAGCATTTAAAATAAGACTATTGGTATACAATTTTTTTCTATTCCTTACACTTAGAAAAATATTTTTTAGTAACGGAATTTAATCCGTTGGTAATTACTAATAAATTATTAACCAAAATAACAATTTTCTATTAGCAATAGAATACCAACGGATATATTCTCTATTTTATCAACGGAATTCAATCCGTTGATAATTACCAACGGATTACCAAGTGAATTTTTATAGTATAAATTACCAACGGATTTTTTAGCAACGAATTACCAACGAAATTATTTACCAACGGAATTGATTTTTCGTTATTAAAAATTTACTAACCACCACTTTGCCAACAGATTCAGTTACTAATCCGTTGGTAAACCAATTTAACAATGGAATTAAGACTTTTATTAACAAAATATTTCATTTGTAAAAAAACAGTTTTTTTTTCAGTGTTACATCTACTCTGCATATTATTTACTTATTTATCTGACATTTCTAATAATTGTCTTTCGACTATTTGGGTTGGCTTACTGTGTTACATGTGCATTTCATATTTTTTTCCCATTTGTAATTTTTTTTAAAATCTATTCAGACTTGGTGTGTTTATTTGGTTTATTCTGTCAATTTTAAAATGTATTGCATCTATTCGGGCTTAATGTTGATTTTTTTTCTATCATTTGTAAAATATGTCTTTCTACCCGGGCTAAATGTTTATGAAATAATACATTTATTAAATATTTTATTGATCATAAAATTAAAACAATTAATTAATTTGCATAAAATCAATATTTGATTCATAATTCCACGACAGTAGATGTTATGTGTAGGAGTAGCTGTATACGTACTACACTTGACTCATGAATGCTCAAGGGATTAATGGCTTTTCAATAAAGTAATTAATTTGATTAATATTTCACATCCAAATTTCAAACTCAAGAAAATAATTAAAAAGTACATATTTTCTGTAACCGATTCAAGTGAAGCCTTCAACCTAAGAGATAATTGTTCCTTAAAGAATTAAAATTATACTCATCCCTCTGCTTCTAAGGTGTCCATTTTATTATTTTTTACGTCCGATTTAAAGGTATCAATTTCCTCTATTTAGTAAAAAAATACACATTATGGCCCACCACTTCCCTCTAATACAATTACATATAATAATAATACTCCTTAATCTACGCGAAAAAGCAAACGGACACCTTAGATACGGACAAAGGGAGTACTTTAAAGTAAACCTTAAACTTAAAAAGTAGAAGAGTCGATTTTTGTCAATTATGTTTGTTGTACTACTAATGATTTGATACATCATATTGCTCGGGCGTCACGTTTTATCGTTAGCTAGCCCCCATTATTGGATCGAGCTTCCAATTTTGTGGTAGGCCATTTGCGTTAGCCCCATTGTTGGATCGAGTTTCTAATTTTGTGGTTTTTGAATATATGTTGTTAATATTATCTCTATTAATAAGAGTCAATTTTAGTGTTAAAAAAAAAAACTTAAAAAGTAAAATAGTTATGAAGTCCAAATGAATAAATATTATACGAACCACAAGTTTTATTAATCGAAGAATTAATTAAGTCTATCTAACGTAAGAGTCTGCTGTGCGCAATGAACATTACGGCAATGAATTTACCGTAAAATGGTTTCCTAAGCAAATTAAAAAAGCATAAAGATAAATAAAAAAATAAAATTAAAAAGTAATGACTAAAAGGTAAAGTGTTTCGCATGAGATCACTCAATTTCATTTTTTAAATGTATGTTACATATTATAATGAGTTAAATTCATTTATCTCTATAACTAAGCAAAATTTTGATTTTTGCCCCAAAAAAGATATGAGATTCAATTTTGCCCTATAACTAATGATTTTTTTTCAATTTTTGCCCAATTTTCATCTGAAAATGCAAATTTCACCGAAATCTGGAACGTCATGCTTCAATTTGGGGGTTTCCGGTTTGTCAATCCGATATGTCAATTTTGACTTATTTTGAGCCAATGAATCCACCACGTCATTTTTTTAAAAAAAATTTCCACATAATCCACATCACCAAATTAATTAAAAAAAATAAACGATGGATAAATTAATGAAAAAGAAAAGACGCCTTCTCATCGGCGGTGCCCATGCTGCCAGCCATGGATTTCCAGGGCCTGTGGCATCTTCCACCGCCGATCATCGTGTCCACCGCCTAATTTCACCACAACCAATTCCTCTGTTGACCAAATCAAACACTAAAATCTATCAAACAATCCAACAAAAAGCCACCAAGATTCAATTCACGTTCAACAGACTCAGATAGAGAGAAGAAGAAGAGACAACGAGAGATTGCTCGCCCTACCCATCGTTTGCTCCAAAAGTTGAACACATCACCGTGTCACCGTCGCCAACGCCGCCGATTTGCTCCCAAATTTGAACCCGTCGCCATCCTCATCGATGCTGTCCGCTCACCGCCACCGAAGTCGTGAATGCCCAGCCCCACGCTGCCGGAGACGCAAACCCGTTCCGTCGACCGCCACTGCCTCACAAACACCGTCGATCGAGCTGCGACGGCAGCCGCCGGGTTCTTTTACCTGAAAGCAAAAGAAAAGCGCCAGAAAAGAAATGAATCGAAACAGAATACATGCGAGAGAGATCGTGCAAGCAACGCCTTAGAGAGAGGGAGAGTTCTGGGCAGTTGTGTTATGAGGATTGTACTAGATTGATATATAGAATATCTATGGAGAGAGAGGGGGGGTTTATTGTGTGTGTATCTGTGTGAGAGAAAGCGCAACGGCATATAAATTCACAGGCGACGGAAATCCATGAATGGTGGCAAGAGCACCGCATCTTTATTTTTTTTAAATTAATTTGGTGATGTGGATTATGTGGAAATAAAAAAAAAACAAAGATGACATGGCGGATTCTTGGCTCAAAATAAGTCAAAATTGACACATCAGATTGACCAGCCAAAAACCTCCAAATTGAAGCATGACGTGGCGGATTCCAGTGAAATTTGCATTTTCATGCAAAAATTGGGCAAAAATTGAAAAAAAAAATTACTTATAGGACAAAATTGAATTACTTATATTTTTTAGGGCAAAAATCGAAATTTTGCTTAGTTATAGGGCAAAAAATAATTTAACTTTATTATAATCATATTAAAATTTAATTATGGCTAGGTGTGCAAAGCATAATGGTCAGTTTTAGGTTGTATAATAATTTAATAAAAAACATGTTATTAAATATGAATTGCTTAGGAATTTCTTTGTGTAGAGTATCATCTCCTATACCGCCACTATTTCTATGATTAGCAAGTGAGCAATGGAAAAAAATCCCATCATTGTTTATAGGGTTATATATTTTTTTTAAGATATATCTTTCTTTCTTCTATATATATCACTCATCCAATGATTTAACATAAGAGATGATATACTAAAATAGCATATGAAATCCGGACCTTATGGAGTAGCTGAACAGGAAATTAGTGAA